>JAGXJF010000983.1:0-608604 GCA_019208055.1 Stipa capillata | reverse complement strand
TCTGCAGTAGTGTAACACTCCCTGTTTTTCTCAACTAACAGAAGTAATTTGCCTTATCTAAACAAACAAACCCACCAAATTTTCTCATCCTCCGCAACATCCATTAGTTTACAGACGCCTCACCTCCATCTCTCCCTCCTTGTCCATGGCCGCCTTCACGCTCCTGGCCCTGAGGAATGGCGCTGCCGACGTGCTCGCCTCCACTACCACGTCGCGGGGCAAGAGCGGGATGCCGTGGGTGGGGCTCACCACCATCCTCTCCACGGGGGCCTTCATATCCCACGTTCGACGTGCGCGCCACCTCCCACAACTCCTCGCCTTTCACCGTCCCGCCCATGTTCTTCCCGCATGATGTGTCATTCTACCTCATCGTCGTGTCGGGGTTGTTCTATGTCTACCTCAACGGCAAGATATTCTTGTGGCAGGCCATCGGGCTCATGCTCTTATTCTTGCTTTTTTCTTGCTTCACCTGTGTAGAATCTACTTCCTCTCCACACCTCAGTTTTCGCATAAGGTAATTTCCTTGTGCTTTTTCTTCATCATACTAAGTGGTTGATGGGGAGATTGGAATTCTTTTTCCTGTTGAATTTGCCTCTTTTGTGGTACAATATATCTCCACAACAAGAAGGTGGTGTGGCAGCCGGCAAGATAGTAAGCAAAAAGCAAAGTAGGTTGGGTGGACGGAGAGTGGTGAGCGATGGCATGGAGATCAGGCACATGACCCCAAACGCCCTTATCCCCGACCCCTTGCTCTCCCTCTACATCGGCTTCCTCTGCTGCACCACAAGATCGAGGAATCAACAGCAACAACGATGGTGAGCAACAACCGTACAAACTCATATCCCTACTATTGAATTTATTATCAGGATCCTATTTGCAATAAATCAAGAATTTGTCATGACGCTGTCAAAAATCACGCACCTTCGCCATATAGAACAACCCTTAGATTGATGCCTGTATATGCCCCTTTGTTATTCCATATAAAACACCAGATAGATAAAACTTTTGCTACCATTATTTCTTCTATGGCAATATAAATTCATTTGTGGCACCAGACACACCATGCACAATTTTAATGCCATTAGATGTATATTATTTTGTGCTAAGTAGACTATTAATTTTTTAGATCGGAAAGTTATATTTTAAACTTTGTAAATGAGTGGCATGAGATTATTCCATGTTAGGCTATGCCCGATTCCAGTTCATGGAGCAATGCATCCATTTCCATTTTTTGTTGAGTCACTTACCTTTTCTGATCTCTTACTATTATTTTTGTATCTTTAATTCCGTATATCTAAATCAAGTAAATGAATACTGTATAGATATCTTTAGAAAATTTCTAACAACTTCTCTGTTAAGACCAGATTTTAATTATACCATTAAAACTACTTAATCAAGCTCAACAAATCTCAGTCCTAGAAAAACAGCATAATAGTAACAGAATTATGGTCCTAACTTTTAAACCACAACTTCTACTTGGGAAAACTCGGTGCCGTTGAACATATTATGATGAAGTCCACAACTTCCTAAATTGTGTGAATTCAAAATTCGGCATGGTTTGTTGCAGTTTTGAATTAAGCTAGTTGTTTTGAATTTCAAAACCCTAGACCAAATACTGGGCATGGTTTCTTCTAGCTTCATCCATAAATTCTCATCTAGGACTAATTAGAGATTACCTTTGTAGCATGAACCTTGAATTTGACCAAAATCCAAAAATTCTCGTTCTCCTTCTTCTTTTTCTTCTTCCTCCCTTCTTCTTCTTCTTTTTCTTCTTCTTCCTTCTCCTTGCTCTTCTCCTCCTCCTCCTCTTTCCCTCTTTCCCTTCCCTTCTCTTATCCTTCCCCCAACTGAGCTCCTCTTTCTCCCCTTGGCCGGCGATTAGGACAACTTGGCTAGGAGGGGAGGGGGTCGGCCGAGGCGGCGGCGACCGATGGCGGTGGTGACTCTGCAAGGGGTGGATGTAGCTTGGAGGAAGGTGAGATGAGAGGAGAGAGAGAGAGAGAGAGAGAGAGCACAGTTCGGGTGGGTTTTATTTTTTTCCTGAAATTGAGTTGGATTAGGAGATAATGAAATCTGACGGTCTATATTGATCAGACTCTCCAAAATTCATTCGACTCTGATTTGAACAAAGTTATTGTCTATCTTGATTGATTTGACAAGAAGAATACAATCACAGTCTCGAATCTTCCGATCCGTCAAAGTTGGAGAAAGTACGCACATAACAGTGGAGCAATGGGAGGATGATGACAGAGTGAAGAAATGACAAAGTTAGGGACAAGGCTGAAGGGATGACGAAGAGAGAGGAATGGGAAAACATAGGTGATCGCCAGAGAGGGACAGAAGTGAGAGAATGACACCGGTGATTGTTGTGAAAAATCACACACGTGCCAATTTGAACACGCCTGTTCACGAAATAGAGTGATCCCTTTATCAATATGTTGAGATATCTCTTTTTATCCTGTTGCAACACACAGATACCTTACTAGTATCGCACAAGGCATCAGTTGCAGAATTTTATACCATATTTGTATGTACCAATTCAATATGGATTCAAATGTGAAGCAACAGATCAGAGTATGTATTTTTATAGCTGAGATTGTATTGTTTGGATGGAAAAAAAAATCAAACCCATTTTCATATAAATTTGAATTTGAATAGAACAAATAAATGCGGTGAAATGGAGTAGATGGGCCCTTTTCACGCTTGTTCAATATTCATTGTCGTAGTGCCTGTCTAGCTCGACTGAACAGTTAATTAGACGTGACATGTCAGCAGTCAGCACTATAGACTAATGGTGTAAAAATTAGAACCCAGTGTAATATGGTCAAAGACACACAGAGTAGAATTAGCGACAGGGATGTGAAAGTGATATGTCATACCCTGAACAAAAATAAATATATTTGGGCCGGTGATTACATGCTCACCTGGCTGCAAATGAGACAGCCACACCCTATAGCTAGATGTCACCTAGTTAACCAGTGCGCATTTCTCCAATAGGGTAAAAGGGTTGGTGCTTTATTAGTTAATAATTAATACTGCTTTTCACTGCTTCGTTGATCAATTAAAAATTAGCCTAGCTAGTGTGGTTGTGTCATTTGCTGCCGGTGTAAGCTAGCGGTAAGTAGGCCAGCAGGGAGGCGTAAGCTGGAAAATGTAGAGACTAAAAAGAGCACACATTGCCTTTAATTGTGCTTTGTCCCTCATTAACAATTGATTAACTATAGTATTAATTTTCTCCATGGAATCTTCTCCGAACTGAAGCGATAAGAAAATGACATCACTGCACATGTCATTTACCTTAATGATATAGTACCATGTCCTTTTTAGCTGTGGGGGGCAAGAGGGTCCTCCACCATCAAAATTGATATTTTTACTAATGCCTTCCATGCAACGATTCTTAACTTTTGGTTGGTCTTGTGTTGCCCAAACGTGAGAGGGGGGCCCAGAAACGATCATTGGTTGGATGCACCGTCATTTACAAGTGGGATTAATATTATTCTTATGTACCATGCATGGTTAGTGATGGAATACTGATGTAGCACACACATCCTGATCGATGAGAGGATCGGACATGAAAC
The DNA here is from genome assembly GCA_019208055.1 of Stipa capillata. Taxonomy (NCBI): domain Eukaryota; kingdom Viridiplantae; phylum Streptophyta; class Magnoliopsida; order Poales; family Poaceae; genus Stipa; species Stipa capillata. The sequence goes on along the minus strand of JAGXJF010000983.1, from coordinate 605,026 downwards.
AAATGTAAAAAAAAATACCCACATCCAACTTAATAGGAGTGGATCGCCCTTACTATCAGAATTCGTATAGTCTTGAATACGCGGGAAATATGTTCCCATAAGTTTATCACGCTCTGTGTGCTCGTCCTTCTCCGACTCTTTGCCAGATGCGCCCTTCTCCGACAGGTTCACGTCCCACATGCACCTGATATGGAGTGAGACCCCGGAGGATCTGACGGTGAGAGTTGAGCGGCACAGGCGCGCGATGAGTCGTCGAGGGGTTAGTTTGGCAGCTCCTCACAAAAAATGTTAGGTTCGACTACAGCGGCGCGACAGGCAGGGACAAGGAGTGGAGAGGTCGTTTCCATCCAGAGCTTGGTGTCGGACGGGACGTGGCCGGCGGAGGAAGGGAAGCGACTGAGGGATACGGATTAGAGGGAAGAGGCATCCGGAGCCGGAGGTTAAACGCACTTGGGTGCACGTTAAGCCCATGCATATATGCTGACCCCTCAATCTTTTCCTTATTTCTAAGGCACGCTTAATTAATTAAACCCCAAAATGTTAACTCACATGATATCTCAATCCTCCTAGGTTAGGATTAATCGAAGGATTTATATATATTTCTCTACTCCGCGACTACATATAGGTCGATACGTGTAAGGTAGAATTTCGCCGGCCGGCCGTGCAGCAGCTAGCTAGCTAGTGCGGTGAAGTGTAATGCAAGTGGCCTTCCACGTGCATCAGCAATTTGGACAACACGAGAAAAGTTTGCACGCCAGGTGTTGCAATGCAAGAGGGCACATCTCGAAATGGAAAAAAGAAAAGAGCTAGACATGCAGCATGTGCATGGAGCACCTGATGAATTCAGCTAGCTAGCGCCGGCCCCACCATAAACGCATCCAACAGAGAGAGAGAGATATATATATATATGCATGCATGCATGCCCGCCGTGTTGGCTTCCAACAACATGTTATCATCATTTCTAGAGACCAAGTAGTTAATTTGCAGCATATGGTCTAATTGTGACACCATATGTGCTTAAAATTGGCTCGAAACCTAGCCTCTTCAGGCATGGGGAAAGCACATGCGTGGCATCTCGCTTGCTTGGGTCTTTGTCCTCGGTTTGTCGGAAAGGGTAATCTAAAACTACAGCGATTTGGCCCTACGTTAGCAACGTAAAGATTTAGGATAATCAGTCCGAATCTGTATACCAAATGCGAACTAATTCTTTAAATGAGTTAGACAACTCCCCGCTACCATATAAACATGTCATTCACGTGTTTAAGCCACGAGAGGTAAAAATATGTCTTCCGTCAACAGAAAAAGAATAAACGCATTTTTTTTTGATCCTTATGGAGCGAAAAGGACGCTATACTGAATCTACGCATCTAGTTAACTTTCTACATTACCAGAAACAGGTAATTAAGTTCCTGTGTGTCCAGAATAGTACTAATTAACAGATCCCAAAAGTAATATACATAGAGAAGGAGGGGAACCTAGCCCTCTCCCCTCCACTCCAGATGACGAAGCCGGCGGAGAAGAAGCGGCAGCAACAAGAATGGAGAGGGCAAGGGGAACGAGCGAGAAATGAGACGAAAGAGCTAATGCCGCTACCGGCCTAGCTATTTGGTTGTGTACCAGGACGTCACCTCTCCTCCAGCGTCCCACTTCGTGGTGTGACCATGTCCAACTGGTGCTAGATCTTGTTGATCTGAAGCCTACCCCATCACTTTCTTCTCCTTTTCCTCGGTCCCGTGGTGGTGCTTGGGAGGCGAACATGGATTAGGATAGCAAACTCTTCGGATCTAGAAGCCTCTCCCTAGTTTTGGTCTTGAGCTATGTTGTTGATTTTCAGTTCGATCTTCTCATTGTTTTGGGGATTGGTTCCCATGGCAGTGCATGTTCTCGTCTTACACTGCTCTTGTACCAATCCTTTTTCCTTTCCCTAAATAATCTCCTGGTCTGTTGGTTTTTCCGTCAGTTTCGCCAATCCAAAAATCTTCCGGTTGGCAATTGTTCTTCGGTGATATTGTCTTGGTTACCTTGCGGCTGAAGCGGGGCAGCTGGGAGCTGATGCATGTGCTCTACCTCCATCCGTGGCGTCGACTCCTCCTTGTGCTGGTGATAATTTTCTTGCTCACCTCATGCACCGGCACAAGACTATCTTTAGGCAAAATTCTTGCCCAACCGTGTGCCCAGGTCACTTCAACCTCCCCTTCAGAGGCCCACTTTGTAGTTACTAACCTAGGTGGACAAGCTGTAGAATTGATGGCGGCGCTTCAGCGGCTTATCGGCGACCACAACCCATACAAGGGGTTCTTCTTCGTCAGCTGGCGCATGCTCTCCACAAACAATTGTGGCGCGAGCAAAGTAGGTCATCTTCTTCCTCCAAATCTCGATCCAGGGGGTCAAGCAAAGGCAACTTCTCCTACTGAATCTCCTGCTTACTGGTGGCAGCCAAAGTCTAGGACACGTCGAAAGTGAACTGAACTCGTGTTGGTGATGGGAGAGAAGCTGGGACACATGTCAACACGTCGGTGCATGTGAGTAGTACGCATGTGCTTAGGGGCACGTTTGCAATTTCTTTTCTTTTTGCCCTTTATTTGGTCTAGGGTTGTACTTTGGTGGGACCACTAGTCCCATGTGATATCAATATAATATGACATGGGGGTTTACTTTCAAGAAAAATAAAAATTAACTGATCTCTAAATAGTACACGATTATGAGATACACTCTGTATATCTTCTAGCCAACGTGCTGTTCAATTATGTGCATCCATCTGAGGCTACCTACAGTTCACACTAATATAGATAACCACATCCCAAACGGTAAGAAATTTATATCCCAAATGGTTTTATGAACGGTATCAAGGTGTTCATTCCAAACAATTCCCGAAGCGTCAGGATATAAAATTATCCGAGACGGTTATTTGTGTAGAACCGTCACAAATTCATTTGATTTAAACAATTAGAGCTGGACATGCACCTGCCGCCACCGGTAGCATTGTCGTGTGGTCACTGGTCACACGTGGTGGCCACCGTCGATGTCGCCATTGCTTGGTCACGGGGAAGGAGGGGGTCTTGTCCCACCGTGACTTGCAAACGTCGGCATCACAACCGGGGGCTCTGAAGCCGTCAGTGACAGCACGACGGATGTTGGCCTTCTTCTTCGTTGGAGTAGCCGGAGCGGAGGAAGTCGAACTTCTCGTTGCTGCTACCATCGCAGTGGCAGCTCCTGTTGAAGCAGTTGTAGCGCCCGCTCACGGGCTGCTCCATGGCGTCGGCGTCCTCCACGAAATTGAGCACCATATGGTCCAGGCCGACCAAACCAACCTCCACCTCCAGCCATGGCCTCTCCTCCTCGTCCCTCTCCTTGTCGTTCGCGGCCAGCCGCTCTGCTGTAGACACTCGCACCAGCAACCTCCGAATCTTCAACACCCTCATCATCAGCGGCGTCGTAGGCTTCATCATTTGCCAAAAGAAGAATAGTGCAGGTGGTTGATCTGAGACAGGGGGCTTTAGGGATGAGAGGAGAGGAAGAGAGAGGGTCAAAGGAGAGTGAGGGCCGAGGGTGTGGCGTTGTGGGGCTTGGGGGTGAGGGAAGTAGGGTTTGGGAATAAGATCAGAGGAGCCTTGTGAAAGTGCATCTAGTGCCCCTAATGGATTTTGATGATTAATGACAAACGATTAAGGGACTAATGGTTTACTAAGTGTACACAGGTGATTAGTCCCCAGGTGATTGGTTTAACCGATGAATGACGACCCCTAAAAATTGATGTTGAAGAAAGGCTTGGATCTAGAAGATTAGTGGAGATTTTCTAGTGTTTATATGATCGAAGATCATTTGAGTCTATAGGACAAGCCGCCTATTAAGAGGGGTCAGATAAGTTAAACTCTAGGAAGGATCTTCTTAAGTGCTCAGTTCAAATCTCAAAGCAATCCTTTCGAAATATCTTTCTGAAACACAGACAGTGACTCTCGGTTGTACCGGTTTGAAGAATCGGTTGTACCGGGATTGGCCTCTAATGCAAGGTTTGAGCACTTAGCAGTCTCAACCTTGAAGAGCTTCAGTTGCGGCACAACCGGTCTTGAATCCGGTGCTGCCGAGAATGGCCTCTGTGTTGGAGAGTTAGGGAACCCTGCCGCTTAGGGTTTGCCCTAGTTTGATATTCCGGAAACCGGTACGGCCGGTTTGGGAGTCCGGTGCTACCGGGATATGCTTATGTTCTCTAGACCAAGTCCTGTTCGTTTGTCTGCGGTTGCACCGGGTTTGTCTTCTGGTTGCACCGAGAATCCTCTCTGGACTTAGGTCATTTTGATGCCCTAGTCTAGGTCACCTTCTGAGTTGTCCGCGGTTGCACCGGGTTTGTCTTCCGGTTGCACCGGGAATCTCTTCTGGACTTAGGGCCAAGTTTGTCTCAGATTAAGTCATATTCTTCATGTGTCTGCGGTTGCACCGGTTCTGTCTTCCGGCTGCACCGAGATCATCTTCTGGACTTAGGTCTTCTGTTGAAGCGGATGTACCGGGGTATGTTTCCGGTTGGGCCGTTTTTCTTCTCTGTGAGGAAGAATGCGCCATTTCTTCATACCCGGCACAACCGCCCTCAAAGTCGGCACAACCGGGATTCGCTTCTGGAAGTTGCTCTGGTGAGCACATTCTTCAATTCCGGTGTGACCGCGTTTCCTCCAGACCTACCGCCTTCGTGGTGAAGCCTTTCGCTGTGCATCAATCGTTCTTCAGATCTGACCGTTGGTTTGAATCCCGGTGCTACCGGGTTTGTCTTCCGGTTGGACCGGAAGAGAATTTCTGAGTCCAACGACTCTTTCCTGCAGACAGGCTATAAATAGCCCCCGACCCCCTGCGGGCTCGGGAGGACACTTAGCGCAAAAAGCACTCTCTCCACTGTGTGTTCCCTTTCCGCTTTGACTCCATTGAGATCCCCTTTGCGAGAGGAAAGCATTTGAGAGATTTGAGACTTGGATTGAGCATTCAAGCTGAGCTTCTTCGAGCCTAGCAGATCTGAGCTATTACTCTTGGAGATTTGGCATCTCCTAGCCGGCTAGGTGTCTTGGAAGAGTTCCAACCTGTGGAATCGCCTCCAACGTTTGTGAAGGTCCCGGGGATCACCTCAAGATCCACCAAGAGTGTTGAGCAGATCCTAAGTGGACACAAGCTCAATGAGAAAAAGGTGAAGACTGTGTGTCTTCGGGTTAAATCCTCTTGTCTTCGATTTCAGCTCTTTGCTTTGTGTTGTTCTTCATTAGAGTTGATTATTGTTTGTTCTCTGTTGCTTCATCTTTAATCTGCCTCACCAATTGCATGCTAAGCAACAAATTTGTTAAAATTTGATAATCTCCTATTCACCCCCCTCTAGTCGATAAACCTCGATCTTTCAATTGGTATCAGAGCAAGGTCTCCTCTTGCTATTGATTTGGTTTAACCACCAAGGAGAAAGGTATGTCAACTTCCGGGAACTATAGAAGTTCTTCACATAGACCTATCTTCGATGGGACTAACTATGCAGGTTGGAAGCACAAGATGAGGATGCATCTTGAAGCAATTGACTTTGAAATCTGGAAAGTCATTGAGAATGGATGTGATGTCACCAATGAAGATCAACCCACCGATGCTGACAAGAAGAAGAAGCAGCTGAACGCTCAAGCCTGTGACATACTCTTCGGCGCACTGAGTGATGATGAGTTTGGAAGAATCAGCACTCTCAGAACCGCGAAGAAGATCTGGGACACGCTTGAAGAAGTGTATGAAGGCACAGAGTCAGTCAAGGACTCCAGAACTGATGTTCTTCGAAGCCAATGCAACAGGTTCAGAGGTTCAGATCAAGAGTCAGTCCGAAGCATCTACTCAAGACTCACAACCATCACAAATGAGTTTCGAGAACTGGATGCAACAGACATTACAGATACAGTCATCGTCAAGAAGCTCCTCATGTCTCTTGATGAAAAGTATGACACATTGTGCACACTCATTCAAGAAAGAGCAGATTTCAAGTCTTTGACTCCCTCTCAAGCTCTTGGAAGACTCAATGCTCATGAGATGATCATTGAAGAAAAGAAAGAGCTGCACTCTACAAGATCAGGGTCTTCTGAAGAAGAATCTGAAAAATCAAGTGATGAAGCAGAGATGAGAGACTCTTTTGGAAAGGACCTTGCTCTTTTGGTTAGAAGGTTCAACAGGTTCCAAAAGGGTGGAAGATTCAAGAAGTACGAACTGAGAAGAAAAGAAGGCTCCTCCTCAAGAGATCCCAAGAAGAGAAAGTGCTATAAGTGTGGGAGAGACCGGCCACTTCATTGCCAACTGTCCTCTTCACAAGAAGGACAAGAGAAAAGACAAAGGTCACAAGGGAGACAAGGATGAGAAGAAGGAGAAGTCTCACAAGAAGGAGCATCACTCCAAGGCCAAACACTACAAGAAGAACAAGTACAAGGCTAAAGCCTATCTTGGCAAGGAGTGGGATTCAGACGCAATCGACTCCTCAAGCTCCGAAGCTTCTACCTCAGACTCCGAAACAGGGATGGCAGGACTCGCATGGTCTTCACCGACAAAGGCACGGTCACTCTTCGATTTGCCAAGTGACAACGAGTCCCCCACATGCCTCATGGCTAAAGGGTCTAAGGTAACTTCAAAATCTTTCCAACTATGATGATAGTGATGATGACCTCATGAGTGAATAATTAGAGAACATAAAACCAAGCTATAGAACTCTTGCTAAAACTGTCATGGAACAAGAAATTATTCTTGAAGATCAAGAGAGTTTGCTTGTTGATGAGATGGAGAAGAATAAGGAATTGACCCGTGAGTTGAATAAACTCAAGTCAAAACACCTTGCTCTCACTAAGGCTCATGAATCACTAGTAGAGGATCATGAGAAGCTTGAAGTTGAGTTCCTCAACAAAAAGCAAGATCTTGAGTCTCTAAAAGTGGCTCATGATGAACTTAGATTTGAAAATAATTCTCTCATTGCCAAACAAATTAGTGAAGATCAAGAAGGTTTTAATCCTCCATGCTTGAAATGCATTGCATCATCCAATGACATGTCTCCATCTACATCATCTAGCACCATACACTCAAATGTTATATCTTCAAATGCTATTATGGTCTCTTGTTCCTCTAACCCTCCATCCAAGGAGAACATAGATGTTATGAGTGAGAATGCTAGGATGAAGACCATCCTTGAGGTTGGCTTCTTCAAGTGCCGTAAAGGAAGCGAATCTCTGAGAGAGCTTCTTAGCAAGCAATCGATGAATTCGAAGAAAGAAGGGTTAGGCTTCCTCCCAAGCTACAACTCGGATGGAACCAAGTGGAAACCCGAGCAATATCCCAAGACCAAGTGGGTGCTTGGAAGAGGGAAGAATATCGATCTCACTCATTTTAGTGGCTATGCTAGTAAAGATTATGCATCCATGCATGCTAACCATAATGCCAACTATAGATTAGCAAAAACCCAAAAGGGTAAAGTATATGCCAAATTCATTGGGCACAAGAGTAGAGATGTGACCTCTAGCAAAACCATTTGGGTACGCAAAGATCACATCGCTAACCTTGCACCCAATGTATTTGACACATCTAACAATGTTCCAACCACTAACATTCACGGACCCAAGAAGATATGGGTACCTAAAAGAAACTAATTGTTTTGTAGAGCTACGCCTCCGGAGGAAGAGAATGGGTGCTTGATAGTGGATGCACCGATCACATGACCGGAGACGAAAGCATGTTCGATGAGTTCATGCCAAATGCTTCACCTTCTCGAAGCATTACATTTGGAGACAATGGTAAGAGAAAGGTAATGGGATTAGGTAAGGTAGCAATATCCAAGGACAAATCTATTGCTAATGTTATGCTTGTCAAGTCCCTTGGATTCAACTTAATGTCCATTGCTCAACTAACCGATCTTGATCTTAATGTATTATTCACTAAAATTGATTGCCAAGTAACTAAGAGTGATGATCAAACCTTAGTCTTCAAAGGAATAAGAAAAGGCAATCTATATCTTGTTGATTTCTCTAAAGGTCCTCAAGTGACCACATGCTTGATTGCAAAGTCTTCAAAAGGTTGGCTATGGCACCGAAGACTTGGACATGTAGGAATGAGGAATCTCGACAAATTGGTGAAAGGTAAACATATCCTTGGAATCACTAATGTATCTTTTGAAAAGGATAGACGTTGTAGTGCTTGTCAAGCCGGATAGCAAGTGAAGTCAAAACATCCCTCCAAGACTGTCATGTCAACCACATGTCCTCTCGAGCTTCTTCACATGGACTTATTTGGTCCAAATACCTACAAGAGCTTCGGAGGTAACGCTTACGGTCTTGTAATAGTAGATGACTTTACTAGATTCACTTGGGTATATTTTCTTGAGGATAAAGCTAGGACCCAAGAATGCTTCAAGAGGTTTGCAAGAAAAGCACAGAATGAATTTGAGTTGAAGATCAAGAAAGTGCGAAGCGACAACGGGACGGAGTTCAAGAACACAAATGTAGATGACTTCCTCGATGAAGAAGGCATCAATCATGAGTTCTCCGCCGCCTACACGCCTCAACAAAACGGTGTTGTTGAAAGGAAGAATCGAACCCTAATTGAGATGGCGCGTACAATGCTTGATGAATACAACACGCCAAACCGATTTTGGGCGGATACCATCAACACCGCATGTCACGCCATCAACAGGCTCTATCTACACAAATTCATGAAGAAAACATCTTATGAGCTACTAACCGGTAACAAACCAAACGTTGCATACTTTCGTGTATTTGGATCTAAATGCTATATCTTAGATAAGCACCGCACATCTAAATTTCGCACCAAAATCACACGAAGGCTTCTTTCTCAGTTATGGCTCGAGTTCGCACACTTACCGAGTCTTCAACAATTTCACACGAAAAGTTGAAGAAACGGTGGATGTGCAATTCGATGAAACTAATGGCTCTCAAGTAGAGCAATTGCCAAGTGTTGCAGATGAGCTTGTTCCCACTGAAGCTCTAAAGAATATGGCTATTGGAGAAGTAAAGCCAGTTGAAGTCAAAGAGAGCACTTCATCTCTAGATGTCATACCACCTTCTTCAAGTCAAGATCACCAAGAAGGAAATGATGACACTGAAGCAAATGCCGAAGATGAGGCTCAAACAAGGCTTCAAGCTCAAAGTGGTCCACATCACCCAAGGCTCATGAAGCAAATCCAAGATAGTCATCCAGTTGACAGAATCATCAGTGACATACACAAAGGTCCACAAACTCGCTCACGTACTAGACTTTCAAACTTTTGTGAGCACTACTCGTTTGTGTCCTCTTTGGAACCAACTAGGATCGATGAAGCAATGGATGACGAAGACTGGGTGATGGCGATGCAAGAAGAGTTGAACAACTTCGAACGCAACAAAGTGTGGACGCTAGTTGATAGACCGAACCCCAAAGAGCACAATGTTATAGGAACAAAGTGGGTGTTTCGAAACAAGCAAGATGAAGATGGTCAAGTGGTGCGAAACAAAGCACGTCTCGTCGCCCAAGGCTACACGCAAGTGGAAGGTTTGGGATTTCGGTGAGACTTATGCACCCGTAGCTAGACTAGAAGCTATTAGAATCTTGCTAGCTTATGCAAATCATCACAATATCTTGCTATATCAAATGGATGTTAAAAGTGCATTCTTAAATGGTGAAATTGAAGAATTAGTATATGTTGAACAACCTCTAGGTTTTGAAGACCCAAAATTCCTAACAATGTGTATAAACTTCACAAAGCTCTATATGGACTTAAACAAGCTCCTAGAGCATGGTATGAATGTCTTAAGAAGTTTCTACTAACTAAAGGCTTCAAAACTGGAAAAATTGATTACACTCTCTTCACCAAAGTAATGGATGGTGAACTCTTTGTATGTCAAATATATGTGGACGATATTATTTTTGGATCAACTAACCACAATTTCAGCGAAGAGTTTGGAGAGATGATGGCAGAAAAATTTGAGATGTCCATGATGGGGGAGCTGAAGTTCTTCCTAGGTCTTCAAGTGAAGCAACTCAAAAATGGAATCTTCATCTCCCAAGAGAAGTATATTCGAGACATGCTCAAGAAGTTCGACATGGAGAAAGCAAAGGGAATACGAACTCCAATGCAAACGAACGGCCACCTCGACCTAAATGAAGACGGTAAATCCGTTGATCAAAAGGTATACCATTCTATGATTGGTTCCTTGCTTTACCTTTGTGCATCTAGGCCCGACATTATGTTAAGTGTTTGTATGTGTGCACGGTTTCAAGCTGCTCCTAAGGAGTGCCACCTCACGGCCGTCAAGAGAATTCTTCGATATCTATTCACACTCCCAACTTAGGGTTATGGTATCCCAAAGGGGCTAGTTTCAATCTTGTTGGATTTTCAGATTCGGATTATGCGGGAAACAAGGTTGATAGGAAGTCCACCTCCGGAACATGCCAATTCCTAGGTAGATCCTTAGTTAGTTGGTCTTCCAAGAAACAAAATTCCGTTTCCCTATCCACCGCCGAAGCCGAATACATATCCGCAGGTGCTTGTTGCACTCAATTATTGTGGATGAGGCAAACTTTGAAGGATTACGGGATTATTATAAAGGAAGTGCCTCTTTTGTGTGACAACAAAAGCGCAATCAAGATAGCCAATAACCCAGTTCAACATTCCCGCACAAAACACATAGACATCCGTCATCACTTCATTAGGGATCATGTTGCAAAGGGTGATATTGTTATTAGCCACGTGAGAACGGATAAACAATTAGCGGATATCTTCACAAAACCCTTAGATGAGCATAGGTTTTGCGAGTTGCGAAGTGAGCTAAATATCTTGGATTCTCGAAACGTAATTTGAAATCATGCATACATGTTCATACCATGACTTGATGATTAGGCTCTAGATGTAAACACATTAAAAGAAAGTATCATTCTCTCAATGAATGTATACATCTAAAAATGTGAGAAAAGTAATACATATGCTTATTGATGAATATGATTCTTAGAACCCTCTTCGCAAACTTGATATGTGGTTCTAAATCTATACATTCATACATGGTGGCTTCAAACCACCACATTTGATATAGATCTAGTCTTGGTCTTAGTCCTATTGATCATCCAACTTATAGCTAAATTCTTCAGTTGGTATTTCTCTAAGTGGATGACAAAGGACCCTATTCTCTGATCTATCTTATACCTTATCTAAAGTCTTCATGTTATTCTTCACAAGTGCACTGTTGAAACCTATTCCGGTACCACCGATTTCCCTTTCCGGTGCTACCGCGATACTCCTCAGAGTTAGTTTCTGTTTTAAAGCAAATTCTTCGGTTCTACCGGTTTTCCAAACCCTGCACAACCGGAAACACTCTCTGTTGAGACTCTGAAGAATGAAGAGTTGAGTTCCAGTACTCAAAACCGGTGCTACCGCGATTCATTCCGGCACCACCGCTTTTGATGACTCAAAACGGCAGATCCGGTTTCTTCGCAAACCGCATCTTCGGCTCTACCGGGAACCGGGGCTATAAATAGACCCAGAGTTCTCCTCCTCGACGCTTGAACTTCCAAAACCCTAAAAGTTTCTCAGCGCCGCCGCTGTTCTTCGTCTGACCACCGGAACCACCGCATTCCACGACTGGACTCACCGCCATCGCCGGACTTCTTCACGTCTGCCGTCGCCGTAGCAGCACCGCCGTCGCCGAGTTAGGGCACGGCAGTGGAACCCGCGATTTCCTCTTCGAATCCCGTCGCGCGAGTTCAATCTCCACGGTACTTTTTCCCTCCAAAAACTAGTACCTGTCAAATCACGAATTCCCTAGACTTTTGGCGCGTTTTTAGATTCCGTTCAATCTCTGCGCCAATCAGATTGAGTTGTTTGTCTTCAATTTTTTCGGTTCAACCAAGTCTTCAAACCGGTAGTTCCGCGTTTGTGCTCTGCAATGCTGGAGCACAAGCCCGGCACTTCCGGAAGTGAAACCGGTTGAACCGATTTTGAAGAAATAACTCATTCTTCAGCAAAAATAATTTTCTTCAAAATTATGTCTGCTGAGTGCTCTTGTGATCTTACCTTCTCTCTACTTATCCCATATGCTTCACAGGTATCAAAATGAGCTCTGATCAAAGTGACTCAAATGCTGAGCGCAGTTATGACATTCAGATCAGTAACAGTGATTCAGATAGGGCTTCCAGCAGCTCTAGAGAGAGTTCTCCTCCTCCTCCTCCGATCAAGAAGTCAAGGTCTCAGGCTGGTTCTTCAGGAACCGCAAGCAAAAGGAAAAAGCTGCAGAATATGACATTTGAAGTGCCTAAGGAGTTGAAGATGTACACTCCTCCTCATGAGTCTGCCATGCAAAGAAAGCACAGACATCAAAGGATCAGAAGGTATTGGGAGAAGCAGCAAAAGGAAGGAAAATATATAACTGCTTATTGGAAGAATGTCTTCGAAGAAAGAGCTGCCAAACAGACTCCTATTAAGTCCAAGAAGCCATCTTCTTCAACCCTTGAAGAAGTCAGGAAGAGGAAAGAGCCAACCAGTGCCTCAAGGGTGATTCTTCAGCAGAAGAAGTCTCCTCCAAAGGAGAGAAGGGTAGTAGGAAAAGTGAGTGAAAGCAGAGCTCAGGCTTCAAAGTCTTCAGCCCTCAAGCCGTCTGCTACTCAAGGGAATGAATCAGGTTCTGACATTGGGGATGAAATCCCAATTGGGCTCAGGGCTGCCATAAGAATGAAGAAGGCAGCAGATCAATGGGAAGCAGAGAAGGCTCAGAAAGTTGGCCAAGAATTGAATGACCAAGAGAGAGCTGAAGCTCAACCTCAAGCTGGCCAAATGATCTGTTGGAAATATGCCCTAGAGGCAATAATAAATTGTTATTATCATATTTCTTGTTCATGATAAATGTTTATACTCCATGCTATAATTGTATTAACCGGAAACATAATACATGTGTGGTTTTATAAACAACACCGTGTCCCTAGCAATGCCTCTATCTGGCTAGCTCGTTGATTAAATGATGGTTAAGGTTTCCTAATCATGGACATGTGATGTCGGTTAATAACGGGGTCATGTCATTAGGAGAATGACATGATGGACAGACCCAAATTAAGTTAGGCAATTCGATCACGTCACAAAATTCATATTGCATAGCTTTCCATTGTTAAATGTTCCGATCCTTAGACCATGAGATAATGCCACTCCCTGGTACCGGAAGAATGCTTTGGGGGCATCAACCGTCACGCCGTAACAGGGTGATCATAAAGGTGTCTTTCAGGTATTTTGGAAAGTACTTGTTGGGTTGCATGTATCGAGAGTGGGATTTGTCCATCCATGTGACAGAGAGATATACTCTGGGCCCACTCGGTAAAGCACATTCTGTATCGCTTGCAAGCACGTGACTAAAGAGTTGGTCACAGAGGATGTGGCATTACGGAACGAGTAAAGAGTACTTGCCGGTAACGAGATTGAACTAGGTATGGTGATACCGACGATCGAATCTCGGGCAAGTAAAATATCGCGAGACAAAGGGAATGGAATATTCGACATCGTGGTTCAAACCGATAAAGATCTTCGTTGAATACGTGGGAGTCATTATGGACATCCAGGTCCCTCTATTGATTATTGATCGAAGAGGTGTCTCGATCATGTCCACATATTCCCGAACCCGTAGGGTCACACACTTAAGGTTCGTTGATGCTAGGGTAGAGAATGAGATATTAATATGGTGAGACCGAAATTTTGTTCGGAGTCTCGGATGGGATCCAGGACGTCACGAGGAGCTCCGGAATGGTCCGGAGATACAATTTCATATATGGGAAAGTATTTTTAGGGTTTCGGAAAGGTTCGGGATTTTTCCGGCAGAGTTCCGGAGAAGTTCTAGAAGGTTCCGGAGGATTCTAGAGTAGGGCCCACTTATCCCGGAGGGGTCCACAAGGACCAAGGGTACTGCATGAACAGTACACACGTGAATAGTGTCGCGTGAACAGTAACCCCCCCTTCCCCAAGGGATAAGATCAAATCCCTTAAAAATAGGAGATAAGATCGAAAGGGGAGGCTTTTCTTGGGTGAGGGTACTGTTCACGCGCGTACTGTTCACGGGTACTATTCCTCCTCCTCCAAGTTTCCTCCTCTATATAAAGGAGGGGAGGGGCAGCCCTCCGTATAGATCCATCCCAGCCGCCGCCTCCCTCTCTCCCATCTCCTCTCTCTCGTGCGCAGCGCTTGGCGAAGCCCTGTCCGCGGAGAAACCCCACCACCTCCACCACCATGCCGTCGTGCTACCGGAGTTGATCTCATCTACCTCATCTCCCGCCTTGCTGGATCAAGAAGGAGGTGACGTCTTCGAGCCGTACGTGTGCACATCTCGGAGGTGCCGCTCGTTGCGGTGCTTGATCGGATTGGAACACGAGAAGATCCCTCTCGCGGCTGGGAGGTATAACCTAGCTGCGGGAGGCTGCGGGCTTCATCGACAACGGTCAAATTCTCCGCTGCGTTGACGTGTTCGTCGAGGGTATGTAAATATGATCTGTCTCTCGTTGCAAGCTTCTTCTAGATTGGATCTTAGTTTTCTAGATTGGATCTAGGTTTTCGTTTGCATCTCGTAGGAAAATTTTTGTTTTCTATGCTACGAATCCCATCATGATCCCCCTCTCAGAAGCAGAAAAGCTCAGACAAGGGGCTCTAGCCCTGGAAAGGCTAGAAATCTATGAAGCTGCCAGGATAAGTAAGGCAAAACTTGATGATTTTCACAAGCAAAAAGCTCAGAGAGAGGAAGAAATGAAGAAGTTAAAGTCTGCTCAAGGCAAGAGCAAGGAAAGCTTCCAAAGATACAAGACCCTTATAGCTATACAAGCCTTCTGAAGAAGAGAGAGGAAAAGGCTTAGCCAAAGATGCCACCCTTGCTGAGTCAAGAAAGAAGAAAGCAATAGCAGAAGCTGCAAGGATCAGAAAAGAATTAAGAGGCAGTTTGGCCAAGCCCTCTCAGCCTTCCAGCTCAGCCATTGAAGAACCTCAGGTTCAAGACCCCTCACAGCTAGCAAGTCCAGCAGGGACCTCTGCACAAGAAACAACCTCAGCAGCTCCAGTTGAAGAGCCTGCTGATCTAGTTGAAGCACAGGCTGCAGCTCCAGTTGAAGAGCAGCCTGCAGAAGTCTCAGAGATTCCTCAGGCTCAAGTGCTGATGTTCAGCAAAAGGAATCCCAGGTTGAAGAACCAAGGTCTCAACCTGAAGCTCAAGTTGAGGCTCCAACAGCTGATGAGCCAGAAGGCCACCCTGGTTGAAGAGCAACCAGCCCAACCTGAGCAATCAAGAGAAGAACCCACAGTTTGAACAACCAGCTGAAGAGCAGCCTACTCAGTCTGAGGAGGCAATCCCTGAAGAACAAGCTGGTACTGCTGCTGGCAGTGCTGAAGCATCTGCATCCTCTGGAGGTCAGGCTCAAACACAAAGATATGAGCGAAGAATGAGGAAACAAACTGTCACTCCTAGACCAACACCTCCAGCAGAGAAGAAGAAGAAGAAAAAGGCTGATAAGTTGCCTCCTAGGCCCAGTCAAAGGACAAGATCCTCTCTGAAGAAAGCAAGGCTCCATGAGGATGAAGAAGACATTGAAATGAGGGAGCAGCAAAATCTTGAAGACAATGCTGTATTAGTTGTGCTGGCTCCTACTCAAATGATTCCTCGACAGGGCAGAAGGCCCCAACCAGTGGTTGAATACAACAAGCTGACAAATGAAGAGCTCAGAGAGATTAGATGGGATGTAAATCCCTATGAGTTTGCCAGGGATGCTTCAGATCCCAGATTCTGGGCCAGGACCCAGCAAGATTTTTATCAGACTACTCTCTTCAAGAAGAACAGAGTCTTCAAACATCAGTATGTTGATAGAGCTTATTTGGAGAAGAACAGGTGCTTTGCCCCTGTATTGGATGCTCTTCATCAAGTGAATCTTGAAGACTTTGTCACTTTCAAGCAAGACTGGAATGAAGAACTCATTCTTCAGTTCTATGCCACCCTGTACATCTCAGGAAGTGATGCTCACTCAAATACTTGGAAGCTTGAGTGGATGACTGGCCATTCCAGATATGAAGCAACTTTTGAAGAGTTCATTGCCAGAACAGGGCTAGGAATGGATATCAACTCTGAAGATGCCAAGATCCACAATGAAGACATCTTGCCCAAAGAAGGGTTGGCTCCTCTATACTATCAAGACAAAGAATTTGTCCTCGGCAAGACAGCAAATCTCACTTATGCTGCCAGGACTGTTCTGAAAATTTTGAGGAAGACACTTGATCCGAAGAAGGGAAATCAGGATGAGATCCACCACAGAGCAAGGAACCTTCTTCTGAAGATCATGACCCATATTCCCTTCAACATAGCTGATTTCTTTGGCAACTTCATGAGCGAAGCTTATGCAGATCACATCAAACAGCTGCCTTATGCCCCCTACATCATGAAGTTCATATTGAACAAGACAGAGATTGCATTTCATTGCGACACCACCCATACCAAGTTCACTCCTTCTCTATATGAAGACTTGGTGAAGAAAGCATCTCTTGTCCAAGGCAAAGGCAAAGCTCCAGCTGATCCAGCTCCTCAACCCTCAGCTCCTCAGGCAGGTGAAGAACGAGTTCCTCTGGCCAGTGATGACCCTGCTTTTCATCACTCTGAAGGCCAATCTCAGTCGCCTGAAGCTCAACCCCAGGCAGCTCCATCTCCAACAGACCTTATTCTTCAAGAGCTTCGCCAAATGAGGTCTGAGCTGCATCAGATGAAGAAGGAGCAGAAGTTAGCCAGGCATGACCTCAATGCACTCTTCAACATGGCATCTATCTCCCAGTTTGCTGACAGAGAAGCGCTTAAACGCTCTTGGGTACTTCTGAAGAAACACTACTCTGAAGAAGAGCTTGAAGCACATGGAATCAAAGAATCCTACTCCTGGTGTGCTCATTCTTTGTCTTCACTTCACTACAGAGTAACCCCAAGTCCCACCAACTCCTCTGTCCAGCCAGATGAAACCGCAACCTCTCCAGCAGTGCCTCCATCAGCTCCAGCTCCTCAGCATTCTCCTCATGCTTCTGCCTCTGCAGTTCCCCCAACAGTTGAAGTTTTTTGGTTCTTTGATGCCAAAGGGGGAGTGATAGAAGCTTCAACCCAAGGAAAAGGGAGCGCTGAAGAAGAAGATTTGAAGAAGTTTAGGATTAGAAGAGTTACAAACCTCGTTTTTCTTTGATTATTCTTGTATTGGTTTGTAAACTCTAAGTGGTGATACTCTTCAGTTTTATTTCTTCACATACTTTGAGTAATTTTCATGCTTTGATCAAATGTCTATGTTCAATTGCTATGCATGTTTATTTGGTTGAATCACCACTTGTGCATTGTTACATTATCTATTATTCTCATACAATGCACTGCCATGGATTTCAAGATATAGGGGGAGCTCCTCAAAACTCCTCAAAGATGTGCACTTGTATTCAAAGCAAGTTTAAATCAGTGCACATATTTAGGGGGAGCTATCTCTATGTCATGAAACCCAAAACACAATTCTTTATATTCAATTTGAAGCTTTAATCGTGTTGTCATCAATCACCAAAAAGGGGGAGATTGAAAGTGCATCTAGTGCCCCTAATGGATTTTGATGATTAATGACAAACGATTAAGGGACTAATGGTTTACTAAGTGTACACAGGTGATTAGTCCCCAGGTGATTGGTTTAACCGATGAATGACGACCCCTAAAAATTGATGTTGAAGAAAGGCTTGGATCTAGAAGATTAGTGGAGATTTTCTAGTGTTTATATGATCGAAGATCATTTGAGTCTATAGGACAAGCCGCCTATTAAGAGGGGTCAGATAAGTTAAGCTCTAGGAAGGATCTTCTTAAGTGCTCAGTTCAAATCTCAAAGAAATCCTTTTGAAATCTCTTTCTGAAACACAGACAGTGACTCTCGGTTGTACCGGTTTGAAGAATCGGTTGTACCGGGATTGGCCTCTGATGCAAGGTTTGAGGACTTAGCAGTCTCAACCTTGAAGAGCTTCAGTTGCGGCACAACCGGTCTTGAATCCGGTGCTGCCGAGAATGGCCTCTGTGTTGGAGAGTTAGGGAACCCTGCCGCTTAGGGTTTGCCCTAGTTTGATATTCCGGAAACCGGTACGACCGGTTTGGGAGTCCGGTGCTACCGGGATATGCTTCTGTACCCTAGACCAAGTCCTGTTCGTTTGTCTGCGGTTGCACCGGGTTTGTCTTCCGGTTGCACCGAGAATCCTCTCTGGACTTAGGTCGATTTTGATGCCCTAGTCTAAGTCGCCTTCTGAGTTGTCCGCGGTTGCACCGGGTTTTGTCTTCCGGTTGCACCAGGGAATCTCTTCTGGACTTAGGGCCAAGTTTGTCTCAGACTAAGTCCTATTCTTCATGTGTCTGCGGTTGCACCGGTTCTGTCTTCCGGCTGCACCGAGAACATCTTCTGGACTTAGGTCTTCTGTTGAAGCGGATGTACCGGGGTATGTTTCCGGTTGGGCCGTTTTTCTTCTCTGTGAGGAAGAATGCGCCATTTCTTCATACCCGGCACAACCGCCCTCAAAGTCGGCACAACCGGGATTCGCTTCTGGAAGTTGCTCTGGTGAGCACATTCTTCAATCCCGGTGTGACCGCGTTTCCTCCGGACCTACCGCCTTCGTGGTGAAGCCTTTCGCTGTGCATCAATCGTTCTTCAGATCTGACCGTTGGTTTGAATCCCGGTGCTACCGGGTTTGTCTTCCGGTTGGACCGGAAGAGAATCTCTGAGTCCAACGACTCTTTTCTGCAGACAGGCTATAAATAGCCCCCGACCCCCTGCGGGCTCGGGAGGACACTTAGCGCAAAAAGCACTCTCTCCACTGTGTGTTCCCTTTCCTCTTTGACTCCATTGAGATCCCCTTTGTGAGAGGAAAGCATTTGAGAGATTTGAGACTTGGATTGAGCATTCAAGCTGAGCTTCTTCGAGCCTAGCAGATCTGAGCTATTACTCTTGGAGATTTGGCATCTCCTAGCCGGCTAGGTGTCTTGGAAGAGCTCCAACTTGTGGAATCGCCTCCAACGTTTGTGAAGGTCCGGGGATCACCTCAAGATCCACCAAGAGTGTTGAGCAGATCCTAAGTGGACACAAGCTCAAGGAGAAAAAGGTGAAGACTGTGTGTCTTCGGAGCTAAGTGCTCAGCCTCTCCAAACGAAGACGTAGAGTTGTTGCCAACAACTTGAACTTCGGGTTAAATCCTCTTGTCTTCGATTTCAGCTCTTTGCTTTGTGTTGTTCTTCATTAGAGTTGATTATTGTTTGTTCTCTGCTGCTTCATCTTTAATCTGCTTCACCAATTGCATGCTAAGCAACAAATTTGTTAAAATTTGATAATCTCCTATTCACCCCCCCTCTAGTCGATAAACCTCGATCTTTCACCTTGCAATGATACCCTCACCTTAACCAGACCCTAAGGTTAGTGGGTCGCTTGAAGGCCCGGTACCATCGCTCACACCCTGCCTAGTCGGTCAACGCATCACAACTAGTGGGTCACTCAACCGACACTCATCACACTTATTACACTTAATGAAAGAAAGAACCATATTAATTCTTTACAACTAACTCATACACTTTAGATCATACACAGATGGTGTATGGGCAGCCATGAGAGCAACTTGTATACCACAAAAAAATATTAAGAAAAAGGGATACAAGATACATATAACACATCAAATACTTGGGGCAGTAGTAATTTACATTCAACTTGACTCGAAGGTCGATCACAACCAAAATAAAAGTAAGGACAGCAGCGGAAACATATTAAAACATTTGAGATAGTCATCATATCCATATTAAAAAAGGCACCCATAACCCATTCATGACCTAAGGTACAAACCCAAACAAGCTAGACATCAAACAAAGCATTTCATCATCGAAGTTGTCTCCTATGCTAGGTTCAATTGTAACATTTAGGAATTGAATTCCTTAAGTACTTTCATACTTGCAAGATGCTTTTTAGGCTCATCCCAATTAACTCAAGCATGAAATTATTCATATCAAATTTGAGGACAATTTGTCATTTGCAAAATTATTCATAATAGTAGGAAGTATGAAAATGATGACATGATGGTATACATGTTAAACCTTGAAGTTTCATATATGATATGTTCCATTTGAAGTTAGTACAATTAACTAAAAATTCATATTTGAACATTCGGTTTAGAGGTACATTTGAATTTTGAAAATTTTCATCATAGTACCATGAATGAAACCTATTCTAGTAAATTCTACATGAAGATATGAATTTACAAAAAAAAGAACAACTTATTTAGAGTTTATATGAATTTTATACAAATTTTACAAATTTTATCACTTCTTAACCTTTTCTATCTTTTTCTCTAAAGAAAAAATTAATTATTTTTATATTTAGAATATTGACTGGTTGACTGGCAAGGGCTCACCTGTCATACTCTAGCGTTTTCTAGCATTTTCCTGTTTTCTTTTATTTCTCTCTTCACTCTATTACATGTGGGACCTGGCTGTCATTCATAGAGGACTCAATTGCATTTAAAATAATCTTTACATGAAGATGGGTCCACCTATCAATGAGGTTTGGGTATAATCATTGCAAATACTAGTATACTAACTAAAGCCTCAACTATGTTGGAAGAACAATTAATTAACTCAATGATCAATTGATCATTAAACATTGCATTAGTTATTTTCATTAGTGCTTAATCATGCGGTAATAAAATGGATATTTAATTAATGCATGCTCGGATGGGCTATAATCATATGGGCATTAAAGTTGTTTTTAGCACTGATTTACAGTCATTAACTCTAACCCTAACCATCTTAACCGCCAACGAGAACGGTCACCCGTTCAGTCATTCTAGTCGTGGCCAGTAGAACGACCGGAGAGGGAGATGGGAAGGGTTGAACTGGGTAGCAGCTCACCCAGCATCGCACGGAGCTCAGTTAGGGCAAGAAGTGGGGCAGCGGTGGAGCTCCGACAGTGAAGGTGACGATGATGTCGAGCTTCATGGCAGCCACCGGCAATCGGGGACAGACTGAGGAGATCCAGGAGGTAGACAGCATGGTGCTCGGTTCTTGGAGCCTTGGCCAGATCTGAGGAGGGAGACACTAGTTGTGATGGAGGGGCTCTGCCAGAGTAGAGGACAGCTGCCTGTGTAAATTTGCCGAAGTTAAGAAGGAGCTCCGCTTGGGAGCTCTTCTCTAAAACCTGGGGGCAGTAAGGAGAAGAGTAAGGACAACGAAGAAGTAGGGGGAGCGTGGAGGTAGAGATCGGAGGGGCAACAACTTGCCATCAAGTTAGAGAAGATGGATCAGTCACTAGAATTGGAAGAGACGACACTGCCGTGGAGCTTCGGTTCACCAGGGAAAACAAGGGGAGCTCGATTTTGTGTGGACGGTGGAGGAAGCATGGGGAAGAGAGAGTGTGGAGCTACCGAGAGGTGGCTTTTATGGACGAATCCAGGAGAGAGAGAAGGAAGAGCAGGATTGGTAGAAGGGCGCCGGTGAGGTGACGCATGTCCAGCCCAGTCGCGTGGAAGACGAAGCCTACCAATGGAACGAGCAGGTTAGCAAGGGGAGGGGCTCAAAGAGCGGCAACACGCCAAGGCCCCAACGGTTGGGTTTTTACCACTGACTCGGATCTACTGGAAATGTCGAAGTGTCCGGAAAATAGAAGTTTTAAGAAAGTCAGTGTTGGAAATATGCCCTAGAGGCAATAATAAAGTTGTTATTATTCTATTTTCATGTTCATGATTAAGTTTATGTTCTATGCTAGAATTGCATTGGTTCTTGAATATGAGATTCAGAGGAAAACCTAATTGCATGTGTGGAATAATAAACACCATTCAGATCCCTAGTCAGGCCTCTAGACTAGCTCATGTATTGTTGATGGTCTTGTTTTCCTGATCATGGGCATTGTTAATGTAACAAGGATGCCGGCAATAATGAGAACACATTGTTAAGGTAACAATGGTGTTGGATAGACCCCCTTATGAGATACTGCGAGATCACTTCGTCAATATGTTGTCAGTATCTTCTCATTATGTGTTAACGTTTACTTGCGTCCTTAGACCATGAGAATATCGTAGACCCGGATACCGGATGGTTGCTTTGGGGTCATCAAACGTTACTCCGTAACTGGGTAATTATAAAGGTGACTTTCAGGTACACCAGAAAGTATATCGTGGTTCTAGATATCTCAAGACTGGGATTTGCCCATCCGGCGATGGAAAGATACACTCTGGGCCCCACTCGGTATTACGGTGTCCAGCATCGCCTGGCCAGGTATTGTGACTAAAAGGTTAGTTACGGGGATACCGGAATACGGAAATGAGAAAAGAGTACAAACCGGTAACGAGGATAACTAGGTATGGTGATCAAGGAGTTGATCACAGGGATACCGTCAAAGTCTCGCCTCGGGTTGTGTAACGTATCATGAGGCAAAAGGATGATATGCGGTAATACGAGGTTCGCTCGATAAAGATCTTCGATGATATGTGGGAGTCGTTATGGGTGTCCAGATCCCGCTGACGATTATTGACCGGAAGATGTTCCGGACATGTCCACATATATTCGAACCTATAGAGTCACACGCTTAACGTTTTAGCGACATTTAGGAATGCTATTATTTATGGAGAACGAGAGAGAAGGGTTCCGAAAGTGTTTCGGATGATCTCGAAAGTGTTCCGGGAGGTCCCGGATGGTTCCGGTGATGTCCGGAAGTGTTCCAGAAAGTATCGGAAGGTTCTAGAAGGTTCTGGAAGGTTCTAGAAGGTTCTGGAAGGTTCCAGAAGTTCTAGAAGGTTTTAGAAGGTTCTGGTGGAGTTGGACTCCAACTCCAACAGGGTGTCCCTGCTGGAGTAGGACTCCACCTGCCTAGGGTGTCCCCAACAGTCAGGACCTTCAAGAATGTTGGAACCTCCAAAGTTAGAAAGAGTCCTTTGGAAGTGGGACCTCCGAGCATGTCAGATGGGGATGCTGGGCCAAGACCTAGCACAAGGGAGGAGGAAAGGAACTGGGCCTGATTTTTCTTTTATTTCTTTTCGATGTTAGACCTAGGGCTGGGTCAAAATAGGTTTGAAACCTATTTTAAAATTTTGCACAAATTTGTAGATATTCCTTATACTATATGATATCCATAATTTTTCTTGAATTAAAATACCCTACTTTGGACTGTCATTTTACTATGTTTGTAATATTATCCAAAATTGAACTTGAAATACAAGTAGCCCAGATCCTTTTTCAAATATTGTTCAAACATTCATATTTGAGCTTGGCAATGTAAATAAATCTTAAATATTAAAATTTAGAAAATTTGAGGGAGGGAAGGTTCATGGAATTGGTGTTTTCCCTTTCTGTCCGAAGGAGGAAATATTAGAAAAATATTTATTTAATTATGCATATTAATTTAATTTGTCTTGAAAAATTTTGTGATGTTCCCTGGGGTATTTAGAGATTAGGAAAATTATTTGGATTAGGTTTTGGTGAAGTTGATTTCATAGGTGTACTTCAAGTTATTTTTATGCCGCAAATTCTAGGCTTTTTGAGCTAAGCCTAGAATGAATACATCTATAT
This sequence comes from Stipa capillata, assembly GCA_019208055.1. Taxonomy (NCBI): domain Eukaryota; kingdom Viridiplantae; phylum Streptophyta; class Magnoliopsida; order Poales; family Poaceae; genus Stipa; species Stipa capillata. The sequence goes on along the minus strand of JAGXJF010000983.1, from coordinate 581,468 downwards.
GCAAAAAGGATGTGGAATTCATCCACTTTATTTACATATAGACCTTCACTGGCCATATGCTCAAATTGGGTCATTACAAAAATTGTTGCAGATGTCTAATATAATCTAGATATATAGTTGACTAAAAGACCATCACAAATATAAAATTTATAAAAAAGCTATCATGAATATGTCTCATTTGTAACAGTTTTTAGAACCATCAAGAATAAGGCGCTTTATAATTGGGTTTGTATGCTAGTGTCATACTCCCGTTTATGTCTAGCTAGTGAATAGACAAAGAAACAAAGAAACAGGAAGAGGAAAGAAGAAGAAAAAAGGCAGCTTTTTGGAAGATGGCTACATGTCAATAATTGGCGGCTTGAGCATAAAGACAAACGCCACAAACTTGAGTACATGCGACGTGTAAGTGTTCCAGGTAAGGTAGCATCTATCCATGTCAGGATCAACGTGTAAAAATGGACCAATGATTAGTGGCATGCATGCAAGAAACAATCAGGATCAGCATTTAGCATCTAAGCATGACAAGTAAGCTAGCTAGCATGTGATTCCTGACGAGAGCATAATTTCTGACGCGTAAGTTTGTGCTCGGTCGATCGATCGATGTTAGCTGTGTCCTTTTTTACCTGTTTAGTTTCGTCACCTGGACAACAACTGTATAAATACTTGTTCGATCTTTGTTCCAAAAATATATTCTCCGAAGTCCTGGTCTCCTTAAATATTCCCAAAATATATTGTTGCTAGCTAGCCGCCATCTAGTGGCAAAAGTTGTTTTTGCTTTTTCTTCTCTGATCAAACTGAAAATATTTACCATACTTATTTTTTCATTTCATTTTTGGAAACTAAAGCCAAAAATTAAATATATTACTCTTCTACTAAGAAAACACAAATATCCTCTATAGGACTTTTGACCTTTATTCTAGCACTATATTTGAAGTATACCGGTCCCTTTGTTCAATAATACATAACAGTTTTGACTTTGCACAGCCTACGATATGTAACTTTGTTAATCCTTATCTTTTTATGAATATGTTAGTAATGATTATAAAAACATTATATTATAAAAATATTTTTATGACATCTAATGGTACTATTTTTATCTAACCATTCTATATAGATAGTTTTTTATTAATTAGTGGTCGATGATAGAGAGGCAAGACTTAAATTTTCTAAAATGTTATCAATTTTAGAAAAGGAGGCAGTAGTAATTAAAATTTATCCATCTAGCACTACGTATACTTTCACTTGTGCCATCAAAAGTGGCAGTGCTAATTAGCTAGCCAACTATTTTGGACGGTCCAAATATTCAAATGCCTTTGGCCTAACCCTTATTCCAATAATTCCATGCATGGATGCATGCATCACCTAGCCAGCCACAGAATTAATTGGTAGAGTACTACGCTTACACAACTGTCCGGCATGTAGCATTGATGCATATATGTTTTATCTATCGTTGTCAAGTGAATGCCTAGCTAGATCGTGAAAATTTTGACAACTGCATCCATGCATGCATTATGCAGATTGAGTATCTAAGTACTGGTTTAATGAGGGTGACGATGACCATGGAATGCGACTAATCATTGGTGTCTCTGTCCCACGTCATGGGATATCTATTGAATGACCCAAATAAACTAAACTTAAACATGCAAAGGACTATTTTGTTCTAGGATCCCCTGCAGATGCTTAGCTAAACGCTGACTTGCTTGCTGCAAAGCATGCATGCTTCACTATCAAATGCTCCACCTAACTGAGCTAGGGAAAGCTACCTTTTTCAGCTACCTAGCTAGCTCACCTTTAGGCAAATTTATTGAATTAATATTTGAATAACGTTTTTCACTAAAAAAGTGAGTCATTGATGGAGAGAAAACACACACACACTAGCTAGGCTGCTCAATGACTCTACAGTTCCCATTTGCAGCATTAAATTTGAGACTCTAGTTTATGTAAATAGGCTTAGAGCGCCTCCACCTGTAAATAATCTGTGACTTTATTAGTTCCACTCTTTTTTAATAAAATTGACAGAGCGTCTGCCTTGTTTGTCAATAAATGAGCTGACAGTACATGTTTGGAGCGCAGAAATGTGACAGCATTCGGATAATTTTCTACCTCAGAATGTTATGGAGCTTTAATTTGGGGGTGCTCCTAAAGATAAGTTCATCTATCCCTTTGAGCCGCGGGAAGATTCGGCAAGATACGATACCCTTTGCGCTGGCGCTACATCTTTGGCGCCCTTTAATTACTTTAGTTAAAGAGAGATGGCCGATCGAGCAAAAAAGAAACGGATGGGACGTGACGTACGAACGTGTGCTCCCGTGGCTAAAAATTAATAATGCAAGTCAATTGTATGCACAAGGTAGGACACAAAGGGATTTACATAGAAAGATATATTGTCTACTATGGATGTGAATGGATGCACTGTTACATTTGACGTGTTTTGGAACTTGTTTTCATTATGATCGATGGATTCTGGTAGAGTGCGTTGGAAGAATTGCTATGCCAGATAGTGCAATGCTCCAAACCTTTGGAACTTGGGATAGTGTAAACCGTAAGATAAGCTCGCAATGTAATTATGGGAAAGAGAACGCCTACACAACTGTCGAATGTTTTTATAGGTTTAAATCAGTTGAACTTTTTGACCTTTGATCTAAGATATAATGGATTTGGTTCTTCCCCCTGCATTACTTCACCCCAACGCCGCCACTGTCCACTAGTGCACCACTGCGCCATGCCTTGTCAGTACGTACCGCTTCCAGTGAGCTATCACCCATGGCGTCCTAATCTTCCCCGCTGCTATTGCCGTCACGACTTGCCAGAAGTAGAGAAAAACAAAATACCGATAATCTAAGGCCATCTGCCAGCCACGGGGAAGAAGAAAAGGACTAGATCCGATTAGAGGAGGAAGAAGAGCAAAAAAAATATAAAAGAAATTGATTCAACCAAGGAGGAAAGAAAAAGGAAAGCAGCAGTGTACTTGTCCAGCAATGGGAAGGCTACCAATGCCATGAAATCAAGAGCATCACCGGGAAGGCGCTAGGGTTCATTGTAGCGGCTCAACGAAGCATCGAAAGACGATGCGACAGCGGGGAGCTATCGATTTGGTCGAGGGGAAGGGGGCGTGGTCGGCTGCGGCGACAGCACTGCATTGGGGAGAAATTGAGAAGTTTATCGAGAGGGAAAACAAAGTGGAAAGAAAAGAGGAGAAGCACATAAATTTTAGAGCAAATCGAACGGCAAGAAAAAATCGATTGAGATGTCGAATATTTTCTGTCAGCAGATGTACAGGAAATTCCTATAACTAATCTGCATATCCTGCTGGTCTATAGCTGGAGAATAAAGGATCATTCCAACGAGAACGAGTGCTACGCTACTAGTGTGTGGGCATTATTATTTCTCCGGCACACCTGTGGCAGCTGATCCGGCCGATCCACGCGAGAGCCACACATGGACACGTGGCATGTTCGCGTGTCAGCAGAGGTTTGGCTGCAAAAGCAGCCAATCAAATACGAGTAGGCCTCCTCTGACGGGTGGGCCCCACCGCATGCATTATCAGGTTCATCCCAAGTATCCCCACCGTGTCAGCAGTGGTTTTTATTTGTCTGCATTGCGTTGGCACTAATCGTTCAACACATGGAGCTCTCAGTGTCAATGCTGACAAAACTCTCTCCAAAGAATGTCAGTGACAAATAGTTTTAGTCTAGTGAGGATAACTAAAGCGAAAAAGTTAGTCAGCATGATGCATGAATCTACAGCTAGAGCTAGCTCCCACATGCATGGACGATGCGTCGTCCTCTTTTCCAGACGGGCCACCTGTGAAGCTAAGCTATACCAGCTACTCTAATGCTTTAACGCTTTCAACAAAAGCCTATCTATTTCTGCCGTGTGCAATGCATGGTGGTTCAATGTATTGATCTCGCTAGCTCTTCAGTTCCTTTTGGATGATTCGGAGTATCATCTATAGGACAAGCTGAAGCTACGTGTTTGTTGCAGGGTTCAGGGAACATACATAGGAAAAAACCACTGGGACTTCACGGTGGTGATCGAGGACGTGGAGTGTGCGCACGCTGGGGATTCGGATTCGAACACCCTGGCGTGGCGTCGGATGGTAGAACCTGTTTTCTAAAAGGTTGAGCAGCCAGCCGATCGAAAATGAACACAAGCATCAAGATAGGCGGGGAAGCTTCGGAATCACGAATTCTTTTTATCATTCAAAGTTCACATTTTGACTATAAATTCTTATATAATATTTTATAAATTCTCTTAATAATATTTTGACTATAAATTCTTTTAATAATATTAGCCCTAGGGCTGGCCCGGGGGGGCAGGGTGTGCGGCCGCCCCGGGCCCCCAAATCTCAGGGGCTCCACCCCAGGTATATATGGCGTATCGCAAAAAATTCTGCGTATCCCTAATCCATGCTGCCTTGTCTAATTCCCGTAGTCACGCGGACGCGGCCGGCGGCCCGTTTCCTCGCCGATCAATTGATCAATTAATCACTAATCAGGTTCACGCGAATACACGATCAATTGATCATCTTCAGTTCTTCACGTTCACGTGAATCAGTGAATCAGTGAGTTGTCATTAACATTATTGGTAAGACTACTTTCAATTGATCAATGATCATCATCAGTTCTTCACGTTCACGCGAAAGAATTGCTTGTGCATAAGTGCATTGCTATCTCCATAGGTGCAGCACGCGCCGGTGATCACTGATCAAATTGATCATCTTCATGTTCACGCCGAGCGAGCAGAGGCTGCGGTCCGCGTACTGGTAGATCAGCTCAAGCCGTGGATCCTGCAGTCTTGCAAATTCTAAATTCCAATCAGGCAATCAGGCAATCACCAGTTCATCATCATCCGTTGCTTCCCCGACCAGAATTTTCCTAGGTATACAATTAATCACTAATTCACTATCATCGTATGTGTATTGGTAATTAAGTTATTTAATCTCAACTAATTTATAACGGTTCTGCATATATTTAAATTTCAGCGCAGTGGGATATCATGTCGTCTAGAAAGTATGAATCTGGCAACGAGAAAAGAAAAAGAAAAAGACGTGTGGATGAGATGATAGAATCACAGAAATGAGCCATGGATAAATTTTTCAAGATTAATACGTGCGCTTCGACGAACCCAGATGAGTTGGCGATAGTTGCTGTGAATGAACCAACTAATGGAAATCATCAAGAAAATGCTGACATCAACGTCGATGATAACAATGTAAGTGACCCCGAGAACACAGTTAATGCATTGAGTGCACAGGCACAGTCTGCTAGTGTTGATGAGCAACCAATTCATACTTCGGATATTTATGATCTAAGAAATTGGAATAATCTTGATAATAAAGCAAGAGACATATTAGTCGAGAAAGGGCCTAAAAGAGAAGAAAATATGGAATTTCCTCCGGATGTTGCCTCAAGACATTTTTCATATGCTCATTATTCTAGAAAATTAAGTAATGGAGAGGTACATGATAGAAAATAGTTATTTTATTCGAAGCATGTTGATAAAGTTTTTTGTTTCTGCTGTAAGATCTTCAAGTCTAGCACTAGCAAGAGTCCGAGTTCCTTAGCAGGTGATGGGTTTAAAAATTAGAGACATATCAGTGAGAAGCTTATAGAACATGAAAATAGTGTCGAGCATATTAGTAACATGAACCGTTGGAATGAATTGAGAGCTAGACTGTGGAAAAAGGAAACAATTGACAAAGATTTACAGCAGCAAATCGCAAAGGAGAAAGAACGTTTGAGGCAAGTTTTATTAAGGATAGTTTCCATTGTGAAATTTCTTGGTAAACGCAGCTTGGCTTTTAGAGGAACTAGTGAGTAGCTTTACAATGATAATAATGGTAATTTCTTAGCTTGTGCTGAGATGATTGTAGAATTTGATTTGGTAATGCAAGACCACCTTAGACGTATTCAGAACAAAGAAACTCATTATCATTATCTTAGGCATAAAATTCAGAATGAGTTGATATCTCTTTTGGCTGCTGATATCACAAGCTCTATCATGAAGATTGTTAAAGAGGCAAAGTATTTCTCCATTATCCTAGATTGTACCCCTGATGTGAGTCATCAAGAACAAATGACTGTGTTAGTTCGATGTGTTAATTTGTCCGATGGCAAAATAAAGATTGAGGAGTACTTTTTGGGGTTCTTGAAGGTGGATGACACATCTGGTTTGGGACTTTTTAATGTATTGCTTGAATCTATGGAGTTCTTTGGCCTTAATGCTAATGATATAAGGGGTCAAGGCTATGACAATGGTTCTAACATGAAGGAAAACATCAAGGGGTACAAAAAAGGTTAATTGAGATCAATCCAAGAGCATTGTATATGCCATGTGCTTGCCATAGTCTCAATCTTACTCTTTGCGATATGGCAAAATCTTGTGGGAAAGCTGTTTCATTTTTTGGAATTGTTCAACGCATATATGTATTATTTGCTAGTTCTACGAAAAGGTGGAATGTTTTGCTTAAACATGTTCCTAGTTTAACTGTGAAATCATTGTCCAATACTCGTTGGGAGAGTTGAATAAAAAATGTTACAGCAATAAGATATCAAGCTACTGAGTTAAGGTCAGCTTTGTCTGAGTTACGTCATGCTTCTGACATTGAACCTAAGGATAAAAGTGATGCAAAAAATGTATTTGTTGCACTTGGCAGCTTTGAGTTTCTACTTGGTATGGTTATCTGGCATGATATTTTATTTGCTGTAAATAAAGTGAGCAAGAAGTTGCAATCGTCAGCCATGTGGATTGACTCTACTGTGAAGCAAATACAAGGTATAATGCAATACCTTGAGAAGTACAGAAATGAGGGGTTTTTCTTCTAGTCTGATCATCACCAAAGGTATTGCAACTGAAATGGGTGTAGAGACATCATTTCCAGTAAAACGTCATGTTACGAGAAAGAAATAGTTTGATGAAAGTAATTGCCAAGAAGAAATTCTAGAAGCTGAGAAGGCTTTCGAAGTTAAATATTTTTTTATTTCGGTTGATATGGCAATCACTTCTTTGAAGAGCAGATTTGAAGAACTCATGGTGTTTAAAGATATATTCAGATTTTTATTGAGCTCAAACACACTAAAGTCATTAAATGATAATGAACTTGAAGAGTGTTGCACTAAGTTTGCAGAAACTTTCTCTCTTGATGGTTGTGAGGGACCCGGTATTCTAATCCGATTCAAGGAATTCACAACAAGTGAAGATGGTGACCATAGCCGCTACCTGTGACGGACTATGGCCCACCCCCGCCCCGTGCGACATGCATACGACACGATACGTATGACTCACCACGGCCTGATTGAGGGATCACGATTCCAAAAACATACGCCACAATGCGTATGACTCACTTTGGCAATGGACCGTACATTCACTTTGCACTTCACTTGAATCGAAATAAAATAACCAGTACCTCCATACGCACCCAACCACACTCCCCATTTCAACATACACGCATGACAGACGGGAGGTGGGGGCATATGTTGGACAGCAAGCACATCATCACACGAACCACTACGATATGATAATACACCTAGCTGTCCACATGGGACTATATGAATACATCATTCGGTGATAACCGGAAACATAGTCAAGCCTGGAGTATCCAGGCAACAGCGGAATAAAAAGACCCAAAATCTGCAGCGGTGCATCGACCGCTGCCCAATAGTCACCAAAATCCCATGAGTCGACGGCCAACCAAGGAAACCAAGTAGCTAAGCAGCATCGAAGTAATCCTCGACCACTGGCTCACCTGCAAGATCTAGGAATGTCCTAGGTGAGTACAAACGTACTCGCAAGACTTATTCGTGCTTGATTAAATGTCCTACACATGCATAACTACGGCAGAAGTAAAACGTGGTATGATCCAAGTCAACTAGATATACAGATTATGGCATGGCAATAACAATACAAAGGAAGAACTACCGGGAAGTGACTCACAGTCTAGATTTCATGCCATTCCATAACCGAACATAATAGCACTCCCAGATGCCTCCCCAACCATTTGGGGACAGCCCACAACTCAATCCCAACCGCAATGCAACAAAACCACATATTCATTCATTCTTTGGGATCGTTACCGGCAATCCGATCACCCTGGATATGACGAGTGCATTTCCCTTGGAGGTTGCAAGGCTCCAAGTGATATCGAGACTTACCTCAATCATATCCCAGCATCGATTCCGCTAACGTCCACGCGGTGATAAGGGAGGTGCACGATGAAGTTTTCTCAGATTGGTATAGCGACAAACACACTTCAAGACACCCGGTCGCATTCTGACACTTCAATAAATACTAATCGTATTCATCGTGCAAAACCCTCGGCTCTCACATCTCACTTAATTAGGTTCAATTAGATAGGGCAACCCGATTAAGTTTCAGCCACCGCTGAACAGGACACATCACCCCACCTAACATGCTAGTTTCAAATATTCCGACCACCCCATCGAAACAAACCATCCTACCACCCACACAAATAGGTAAGCATATGAAATGACAATAACAAGGTGCAACAAGCTCTGCTTGCCTTGGTCACAGGGTTCTGGATCTTGATCGGAAGTGAAAGCCGAGTGGTCTCCTTCTTCGGGCTCTATTTCGAGCAACAAGCGATACCAGAAACAAACGAGAGAAAGAAGCAATGAGACCCAGCATGTATGCATGATGAATGAGGCTAAGTATGAAATCCTAAAGTAACTTGTAAATGTTAGAAAGCTTATGACAGCGAGCATTGCTCGAATTAAACTTGTAGGAACTTACATTACAATTCTAACTACGCATGCATGTCCGATTAGGTTTGGTGTCATCTTAGGTTAGAAAATTTACTATTCTCAGCAATTAGTCATGTCATGAAGTGTTGGTATTATGAAAGTGTCCTGCGATAAGAACCTAATGCAACTGGAATCGCTCGATTCGGAGCTACGAGCATCAAGTTATGAACTATCGAAAATGTCGTACGAAATGGAACAAAATGGTTTCGACTTAATGAATCAGGGTTTATAATTTAAAATTTTGGACTTTCATCTAGACCAGTTTGTAGAGAATTTCATAAGGATTCCAACGATATAAAATTTGCTACATTTGGAGTTACGGTTCAAAAGATATCGCGTTTTCAAATTTCCATATAACATATGAAACCCTAACTCAGATTTCCATGAAATTAAAAAAAATGCTACGCGTACCCGGGACTCTACCCCTTTTTCCTAATTCTAAACATCTCTAGCTGACAAATGGGCCCCGGGTGGCAGAGCTGACTGGGCAGCTGAGACCCAGTCAGCAGCTGACTGGACCCCAGGGGCCAATCAGCAGCGGCCACCTCACCCGCTCATCTCTTCTCTCTCTCTCACGTGTCCCTCTCAGAACCGGCAGCCTCAGGCGGCGGCAACCTCGCCGGAGATGGTCAGAAACGTGCTCGGGGGCACGACGGGCTCGGGGAAGGGCGGAGGAAGCGGCCGCGGCTCACCTAGGGGCAATGCCCGAGCTCAGGGGAGGCTGAGGGGCTAGGGGATGAGCTCTCGACGGCGTGCGGCGGAGGGAGGCGTCGGTCGTCGTCGGGGAGGTGCTTCGGGGCGCCGAGCTGCAAGGAGAAGGAGGGGAGGAGGCTAGGGGAAGTGAGGAGGAGCTCGGGGGCTAGAAGATGAAACCCGAGGAGGACCGGAGCGGTGGCACGAGCTCGCCGGAGTTGGAGCCGAACTTGGGGAAGAAGGAGGCGACGGTGGCTCTCTGGGCTCGGACCTGAAAAATGGAGAAGAGGGGGAGGTGAGGGAGGACGCGAGCAGACTCGGGAGCTCAAGAGGGGGAGGTCGGGCTCACCGGAGCACCGGGGATTTCTCGCCGGAGTTGCTGCTGGACTTGGAGAAGGAGGAGGTGGCTCGAGGAGCTAGGGCACCGGGAGGGGAAGCTAGGGTTTTCGGACAGGGGAGAGGGGGAGCGGCTGTCGGGACGGTGCATTTAAAGGGCGGCGTGGGGCTTCGGACAGCTGGTGGGTGGATCCGCCGCCCACCTCGGCCACCCGGCGCCGGAGACGTGGAGGCCGGGTCCTGGCAGGCGGGACCCGCATGGCGGGGAGAGAGGAGGGACGCGGGGGCTGACAGACGGGCCCTGCGCGATAGGGAGAGGGGAGAGAGAGAGCGGGGCGCCGGCGGGATTAGCGGGCCGACCGCATGGGCCCAACAGGCCTCGGCCTGCAAGCCTTTTTCCCTTTTCTTTTTCTTTTTCTTTTTCTTTTTAAATTTCAGCTGAGCTCCTTTTCAATTCAAATGGGCACTCAAACGACCTCCAAATGAGCTGAAATGTTTACAGGATGTTTATAAACAAGTATAGAACCTCCCATAAAATTTTGAACTCATTTGGAGACTGTATGACCTAGGTTTGAATTCAAATTCAAATAGGGCTCAAATTTGAGTTTGAACTGGGGCTAGGTCCTATAGGCCTCCAAAATTTTTGAAAATTGGCAGGTAGCTAGGATTCCCAAATTCATGGCTGAATATAAAATTTGGGGACCTTTCATCCACCAGAAGGTTGCCTACTCATTAAATTACACTTCAGCCCTTCGTCTATTTTGATTTCCAATTTCTCACTGATTCAGCACTGCAAGGTGGTTTGAAAGAAACTTGGAACCTTAGAGGGATAACCCCACTAGGAAACCCTAATCTTCCTCCACCTACTATTGTCGACGTTGATATTTGCGAATTCAAATAAGTTGATTGGTGTTTGTAAAATTATCCACCGAGGATGAGATATGTACGTATTCTGTAAAATACAATCATATCACATTTAAGTTTAAATAAGTTGCGTGTGCGGGGATGATGGCATGTATGCATGAGGAAAAACAAAGCCCTAATCGTAATATAAATTGGGTATTACAATGGTTCATCTGATGTTGAGGTACATGATCTTATTTCTGAATTAAAGATTATGAAATTCACTTTGCCAGATGGCATAATGTCTGCTATGGAGATTTTCGAGTATGTCAGAGATGTGGATTGTTATCCTAATGTCTCCATTGCTTATCGAATCTTATTTACTGTGCCTGTGACTGTTGCATCGGCTGAAAGAAGCTTTTCAAAGTTAAAATTATTGAAGAACTATTTGAGATCAACAATGACTCAAGAGAGGTTAAATGGTTTGGCAACATTATGCATCGAGAAGAAATTGTTGGATGATATTGACATCGACCCCATCATAAGTGACTTTGCATCGAGGAATGTTAGAAGAAATTTTTAAGGTAATATGTATAAATTATTTGTATGAATATTATTGCTTTTGAATGCATTCAAGTGTTTATTAGTAAAATTTCATATATATATATATATATATATGTATGTATATATATATGTATATATATATATATTGATTATGATATTTATATTAAGGGCCCCGAGTTTAGTTTCGCCTAGGGCCCCCAAAATCTCAGGACCGGCCCTGATTGGCCCCCTTCTTTTCAGCTTAAGATTGTACATACGCTAGTTTAAGGTTAACAGTCCACAGGAGTTTCGGTGTGGGGAAATACTGAAAAACTCGTCTCCCGTTTGAAATAGTTTCTAAAATATGAACTTATTGTCTGTGGTCATAAAGCAATATCTGTAATACCCATGGACTTATTGTGTTGAGTTAATTGATAATCTCATTTTTTTTGGACTATTTTCTTGTCACTAAAATAGGTTGCCATATGGAATAAATTGCTCAGTACAAACAACGGATGACTGCACAACATCTACAGAGGTGCACATATGTTTCTTGATACATCTTACTGATGGATGACAATGAAAGCAATCAAACAAGAACATGCAATAGAGCAACCAAGCATAGTTCAGTATTGCAATTTGTGATAATTTCAGAACTAACTGCATGTTTTCATCTATCTACTTCCATACAAATGTCCTCGAAAACTTCAGGTCATTATCCTTCTTCTATAGATGCTTTTCTCTTAATCACATCATTGAGAACTAATTGCATGATTCATCTATCTACTTCAACACTTCTTCCGTAAGCAATTAGAGGAATCCATGAGAATTTACAATGACATCTACCTTTTACAATGACTGACTAAAAAGGTGAAGAAATCTTGGGGTAAATTTTAACCTCTAAAGCAACAGATTGTATTGCTGATACATTAAGAGTTTACCAAAAAAAATTACTAAACATTACAGCTAAGAACAAAATAAGGAAGCATCTAAAGAATGGCATGGATGCAGCAACCTATAGCAAAGGAGGCCTAGGATGGACTTGACCTTCCGGAAGTCCTGCTCATGGCATGGGAGGTGGAGGGGAGGCGGCCGGGTAGCAGAGGGGCAGAGATAGGCGGCGACGACAGCGACTTGGGGGTGGAGCTAGGCGGCGGGAGGCGGAGGGGACACTAGAGGGGAGATGGGGGAGGAGTTGGGCAGCGGCGGTGACCTGGTCGGGGAGGTGGGCGGCGAGATGCCAGAGGCAAAAGGGGAACATCGGGAGAGGGAGGGATGGGAGGATGGAACTGACACTAGCGCCAGCGCCCTCGCCGACGAGCCGGACGAGTTGGGACTCGGGGGGAGGGGCAAGAGCGGGAGGACGGAGTGAGATCGGGTGGGATTAAGGGATTCGAAGGGAAACCTAGAGTGGCATTTTGGCCATAAATTCTGCTAACTTGGATGGCAATTACGTCAGGGGCATGGGACAACAGGAAGCTTATAAATTGACATCCCCCTCCCTCCACAGAATTGACACCAAAGGATACTACAGCAAGAAAAATATCGTGGGAAAGGAGGATGAACTGGCACGCCTATGGGGCTTCGACCCATCATTTGGTGATCTTGAGACGGATCGTGCAAAATCCAGGTTGAGAGGGAGGTAAACTACCTCCTCTACAGGTCAAAGGATCTTTGAAACCCCTGCAAACTAAGAAGTGTACCAATAATTGGTAAGATAATGAACAACCTCTGATTTTTTTTAGAAAGAGCTGAGCATTCAAGCTTCCTAAGGCTCTTTTCTGTCCTATAGGACTAATGACATTCTCACAACCGGTTTAGGAACTAAGGAGTACTCAAGTCGTACTAAGGAGTACTCAAGTCGTACTCGGGGAAAAGGGATCCTAGTCACATACGTAGGCATTCCCACGGGATGAAGAGTCGAAGCATGAGTTGGAAAAAGCCAATGTGGAGCATGAAAAACAGCATATGAAAGTTGAGCTACGCGATGAGCTAATGCCTGAGATTGAAGACATGATTGAGGCTTCGTTGGCAAGGGAAAGAGCCACAATGGAGGAAAAGTACAAAGCACAACAAAAAGGTATTGGACACCCCAACTCTAATGCCTGTCGGAGTAGCTGCGCATTAGCTGACCCTGAATGCATTGATGATACCAATGTCATATATCCTATCAAGGCCATTAACAAGCTGAGGTGCAAGCTCCAACTAATTGTAGTGCATTTGGGCTTTTCTATAGATGCTGCTTTCGACTTAGTGTAACCGCCCATTGGAGGGGCTACGGTGCACGATGTTCCAATAGTGCAAGGTTTTGCCAGGTGCACCGTGGACTGTGTTGGTCTAAAGTTCGTGCTAGTCCCACTATATCACATATGCGAGGACGACGAACACCAAACTTTAGGAGATGCAATTGGGTCATTCATTTCGTTGTCCAAGAAGGACATAGTCTTGGAGAACATACTATCAGGACCGTCAACTTCCCCAACATTTTCTTCTGCATTGCTCCGGTCATCTCGCCGGGGCCCGTTGCTCCCTCTAATCCGAATGATCAGCTCTAGTTGTCCGCACCGCCAGTGCTACCTTCTAAGTTCCCTGTTGAGCTTGATCTACCGACACCCCCCTCCCTTTCCGGTTGAAGATTACATACAAGAACAAAGCAAATATGCTAACTGATGAGGAGATTGATAGGTTGTTCCCCAAGACGGAGGTAGCCCACCAATACATACGCGGAGAACCATGCCTCCCACCAAATGAACTAGCGCATGCAGGTTTGTTGTGCAAGAAATTGCAAACGCACTACATGACCGTCTCCGTGCAGAAAGACAAGCTAGTATAGCTGTGTATTTCAAGTAGGAGAATTTCCTCCACGAGGAGGGTGATTGCGTGGTAGGCTTCAAGGACTTATTTTTCCTCTTCAACCATTAGGAAATCAAGCTCTCCTTACGAGATGCTTTACATTATAAGTATTTCACAATCATTATCTACATTCAAGCAACTTGCTGCTAAATGCGTACATATTAATTTACTCTTTTCTTCTCTATACTTAGTGAAAGTGCATCTAGGCCCCCTAAGTGGATTTTGATGATTAATAATAAATAATTAGGAGATTAATGATTTATCAAATTTTGATCAGAATTAGTTCCATGAAAATGGGTGTTGATGACCCCCGAAAAGATTGAAGAAGAAGTATGGCTTGCTATGAAGAGTAAGGATATTTCCTAGCTTTTGGCAATTCGTTGAATCACATTGAGTCATAGGCAAACCGCACTATTAAGAGGGGAGTTAGTCGATAGCTAGCTTGGATTTTCTTGAGAGATGCGCAGTAAGATCACATTCTAAATTTTCTAGAATCTCTAGTCGTTAGATTCCAGCCGGAGCTTCCAGTCAGTGTGTATCCGGACCACCGGAGTCGAAAAAGTCTCTATTGAGAGAGCATTTTTCTTGTCTGGAGACACCAAGAGGTCTCATCCGAAGCCTTCGAGTTATATCTTGGCTTCTATCTAGAAGAATATCCTTTGATTGGAGCCTTCGAGTGGTGCGAGTTCAACCTCCGAATAGCACAAATTAGCCATTATTTTAAATCTCGGACCCTCAGACCGATTCTATCCAGAGCCTCCGAACAGTGAAAAAGTGACATAACCGCTAGATTTTGTGCGTTGTATTTATATACCCTCACCCACTCCAGCTAAAAACTCTCTTGCTCTCCGATTCCTTTGCTCCAGCCAGTTGAGTTCTTCTCCTCCGCACATCTTTGAAAGAACCTTTGGGAGGGAAGAAAAGATAAGGAAGGGTGTGATCCCTTTGAGCATCTAGCAAGAGGGTTCTCTCCAAGTTTCGATTACTCTTGTTACTCTTGGAGGTTGGCGCCTCCTAGACAACATTTGAGAGCTATGAATCGCCCCAAGCATTTGTGAAGGTCGAAGTTCACCTACCGCAAGGTAAAGAACTATCAAGAAGAGAGGGAGGCTTCGTATCAGTAAGCTTCTTGAGGGAAGAGCATGATTTGATGCCACCTGTGATAGTTAGATCAAGTTTCCTCAACGAAGACGTAGGATCCTGCTAAGGATTTGAACTTTGGCAACCAATCCTATGTCAATGTGATTGCAATCTTCTTTTTCTTTCATCTCACAAGTTTTGTTTCTTGTTGATAGGTTGACTATTTTGTTATAGGTTTTTTTTGCCTTCTCACTAGCATAATGGGGTTGTCATCGTATATTTATGATTAATTTTTTAAACTAGTATAATTACCTCCCCTTCCTCCTAAACTACATCCTCGATCCTTCACTTAGGAACATGATCAGTGAATGCAAAATAAGGAAAGAGCCGATGGGTTTGCTCAACCCATATTTGGTCTCCAAACAAAGCATCACCGATAATCCAGAATCGTATATAATTACTTTATAGAAGCATTATGGATCCAACAGAGCAAGGAATGCATACTTCTTCCATACAACCAGGAGTAAGTTATACGCTATACTTATGTGATTATTTATACTTTAATATGAACTACATGAGTTATGAATTTTTGTAGCTTTCACTGGATCTTAATTGTCATCATAGCTAAATAAAATAAGATAGTATACCTTAGTTCCTATAAGGCTCACAACTTCATGGCTATTAGCCCGTTCTCGACTAATGGCAGAGCATATTTCATTTCCTTAGTAAGTTCTTGTATTATTTTTTCATGTTGGAATTCGTTTAAATTTTGAAATCATGCATGGCATTTGCCGCGTACACTACTCATGGAGGGAGATCTAAGATAGGAAAAACTAAGAGTTTGCACCACGGCTTCAGCTTTAAGGTATTCCCTAATTAACAATAAAATTCTCCTATATCATCTTACTTCATAAAGAAATGCTATCCATAACAAATCTCTTTGCTACATTTTTTAGTGTAGCCAGCAATCAAAGCAAACCAATATTTGTGCCTATTATGTTTTGCCATAGTATAACATGTTTGAGTATCAAAGGCCTAAAGGGTCTACTTACAGTTAGTCAATCTTAATTTTTTACTAATACTTTTTATTTAACATATATGCACGACATTAAACTTGTTTTATACAAGTATTGACATCAATGGATGAGAATGGATTGAAAGAAATCAACCTCGTCAAGATTAGAGGGCAATTCACCTATTTTCTTGTTACAACGTCTTATATGTTATCTATGAGTTCAACAAACCATAGATGGATGTATTATAGTAGACATGTAAATACTATTTTAATAGCTACTAGACTTGTATAAATATGTTTTGATGAAATTATGCCCTTTAGACTTTATTCATGTGTGGATGGATGATATCATGTGAATATAATGTGTATTTTCTATTATGTGAATGAATTCTGTTGTCATGTGCTATCTATATATGAATTCTGCTAAAATTATGATGAATTTTCTATTGAATAAAAAAATTTAATCATGTTTTTTGTTAGCAATTACAAATGGTTACAATAAATGAGTTGTTTAGGATGAGAAGGTCATCCCACACGGCTCATCAAAGAAAACCGTCGCATATGAGCAGTATGAACCGTGGATGACGTGACATCATCCCATACGGCTCACTTTAAGAACCATCGCGTATGACACCGCATATTCCACACGGCTCTCTAGCTGAAGGATCATGAATGATAACGCACATCCCACATGGCTGACTGCAAGAACCGTCACGCATGACACCACACATCCCACAGGGCTTGCTACCAAGAATCGTCGCGACTGACATTGTACATCCCAGATAGTTCTTGGAACTGTGTGAGATGACAGACTCTTAACCTTGACGCATAATTCTCGACAGTCGCCACAACCGATGAGAATGATGTTTTTAAATCATATGGAATGTGTCATTTGGTACTAGTGCGGTGTAAATAAATAAAGTTGCAAACGTAATCTATGCGTGGATATATGAATGGCCATGAGAGCAAGCGAGCGTCCTAGCTAGTCAGCAGAGATCTTTGTTTCAACTTGATGACCGTCGACCTGGAATCATGTCCATGCTATTTCGTACGGATCATCTCATCGAGTACGATCTAGTGTACATTTTTGTAGGTAGAGATCATCACAATCAAGTGCAGAAGATCTACACCCAAGTGGGTGTTTTGAGAAATCCAAAAGACTCATCGAGATTTTTGAAAAATTACGACACAATTATCAGACGTATATTGTTGGATAAAGCGTGAGGTGTAAAAAAAGATTGGGCAAAAGATATATGCATGTATGGGTTGTACCAAAAACCATGGGAGGGGTCCTATCTTTTACTCTGGTGATATGCACCGGGGTATCACCACGGCAAGGGTTCATCTATATCTAGTTCTTGTTTGTCTGGCCATGTTCAATCAATAAAGGCCTTTTTTTGTTGCATGTTTCTAGTTTTGTTTTGAGATAAGATATGGAGAGACATGATGCATAAGCATCATGGTTTTATAGAATTATATAGTAGAAGAAGCTTCCACATCTTTGAAGAATAAAATGATAATATGCTACCTTCGAAAGCTAATTAGACAACCATCCAATTGTTCTACTCCATGCACGAGAGATCATGTAAGTTTTGTTCGTCTAAGATGGAAGGTGTGTCCCGGGTCTTGAGCTTTTTTCTGATTAAGACCAAAGATCTTATTTAAGAGAGGCATAATACGGATTGCAGTGTGGCAAAGTCCAAACTCACACTTTTTAATTAGAAGATGTGCCACAGGGCATTTAACTTCATCATGATTAAAGTTGTGGTAAAGATACAATTTTGAACCCTCCCTTGTACGAGGGATTGGTTTGCAAACTTGTGCGACACTAACCCGTGGCCATGGGGCAGAGAGGAATGAGATACATATAGAAACAATGGCTAGAAAGAAGATAAGTGAATGTAGAGCACCAGAGCTAGGGGCACAAAAATATGACCCTTTGAACATAGTTTATATTTTTAAAATTTCGACTCCTCATAACGTTATAGCTATTTAGATCGGATACTTCAAAATCATACATATAGATTTTCTCAAAAAGTATTTTTATAATGTTATATTTTTTTAGATCATATATACTATAATAAAACTTAGTGGTTAAAGTTACATGTAAAAACTATGTCTACATCTAAATCGTCGTTGCCTTAAAGTGGGGGAAGTAATTGCTTGTGCTCTCCGAACAAGGTGAAAACCGCGGACGAAACTAATCTAGTGGTAAAAGTGATGGGCGTGTTAAGTACCCGTATTTATAGTTCTGGGTTCATTTTTAGACTCGGATAATAGTACTTGAGGGACATCAAATGGAATTTATCCAAATTTTTTGTATCAGCTAGTTTATCTAGAAGTTTAAACGCTAGCTATACTTACACTTTCAAATGATGTGCACGTCGATCACCACTCATGATAGCTAGCAAAGAGACCGCCTGCAGATAGCGTTTAACAAAGAAATAACTCACATGGTGGTTGGATCAATACATTGTTAATTATTACTCTCACCTTATTAATGCCGACCAATGTTGCCTTTTTGGTCGAACTTGACTACTGGATGTGTGGACAACTAAGCCATTTCCAAGCCATATATGCGTACTTTATTTCATTAGTTGAAATAATTCTTTGCTTAATAATTATTTTATTAATATATAATTTATATGATATAAAACTAATATCATTAGATACCTATTTAAAAATACTTAGTTATAGTTGTGATTTGTATTATATAAATCACATAATCATGAAATAATTACTAATTAAAATCTTGTTTTAACTAACTAAAATACATTTTATATATTTATATGGTGGGAGTACCGCATCAGTTCTGATCTCTAACCTAAGGTCCCAAATGTAAGACATATTTTGATTTATTAATACAAGATTTTGACCAACAATTACTTCATTAATATATGGTTTATTTGATACAAAATCATAATCATAAGTAAGTAGTTTTCAATAAGAATCTAACGACATCAATTTTATTTCATATAAATTACATACTAATGAAGTAACCGTTGGTCAAAGTCTTGTCTTAAAGAATCAAAATATGCCTTACATTTTGGAACGGAGGGAGTATCCACTACAGAGTTATTTGGATCTCGTCTCCATATAATTATGAGGCATATCTCTATCTGTTGCAAGTTTAATTGCCACTATTTAAGAGCAAAATTTCAGATTAATTAGACTCAAACAGAGATCATGTGAAATAGTACATCAGTACTATAGGATGATAGGCTTCTTGTACGTACGCTGATGCCACTTACTGTGTTGCAGCCTGCGGCTGCCCTGGATCTGATGAAATATCGTGAGGTACGACATATGAACGTGAACGGTATGAAAAATAGAGCAGATGAACCTCGTAGAAAAACCAAATTAACAACGATAAATCCTTGTAGCAAAAGAGAAGATTTGGTGAAACTGATTCAAAGGATTACACAGGATTTTCGTTCTTTCACAACCCTCTAAAAGTACATCTTGACCCTCATAAGTCGGTTTCTGAAAGCAGTGATAAAATCAATGTTGACGACCCCTAAAAAGTTATAAGGAAAGACGGCTCGAAGAAATAAAGATTGAGGACAATTTCTAAATCTTTGGTAGTTTAAGGAATCATATTAAATTTAGGGAAAACCGTAGTATTAAGGGGTGTCGAAATCTGTAACTGGTGAGAGTGGCTTGCTAATTTTCAGCTAGGAATCAAATTCAAAATCCAAAAAAGGCATCTAAAATCTCTTTATACACGCATTTTCTACAAATGTCAGAATATCCGAGATTGATATTGAAATATCCAAGTTTCACTTATGTGTGAAGAGTTAGGGAACTCGGATCCTCCAAGTTGCCCTTCCTACCTAATCTCTTGGATGTTAGAACATATGAGGTTTCCCTAACCTTCGAGTTTCGGTTTTGCACAGCCTAAGTCTTTTTGCTTTGAAAGTCGGAGCTGCTAGATTTTTCCGGAGTCTACGAGATCTGTTTTAGACTTTTCTTTTGAAACCTTAAAATGTTTGAGTCCTTTGTCGGAACTTCCGAGAATGAGTTATGTCCACCTCACTTGAGATCTTTTGAAATCTCGGAAGGTCCGAGTGCTACGGAACCTCCGGAGTCTATTCTGACCACACCTTGCGAAGGTTTTTCTTAATCCTGGAGGGTCTAGTTTCAGCTCGGAACCTTCGGCATTTGTTTATGTCCACTATGCTCTGAAATTTGGAACCTCTGAGTTCTGTTGGAAGTTCTGAGATCTGCTTCTGGACAGGCAATATAGATGTTGTTTTCAAATGTCAGAACCTCCAAGTTCCATCTTGAAAGTTCTGAGTTCTGCGCTTTTTGTCAAACGGCTAATTTTTTAGGGGTTGGCTATAAATACCCCCAAGTCTCTTTGCACATTTGAGTTATCTGCTAAATCTTTTTTCTGCTCTCCTAAGTGCTACTCCATATTTCTTAAACCTAAGTTGTGATTCATTGAGAAAGAGAGATTGATCCATAGTTGATCATCAAGTAAAAGTTTATCTCCAAGATAAATTGATTGAAGCCTATTACTCTTAGAGATTAGCGTCTCTTAGACAGTTAGGAGCCACTTGGGAACCTTCAACGATTGTGAAGCGTTCTAAGAAGTTTGTGAGGGTTTGGAGCTCACCTACTTCATTCGAGATGGTTATTTGAACCGGCTCAGACTATGCGTCGTGGATGTAAAGATCATATCCCAGAATGTTTTCAACCGTCTAGGATAGGCGAGTATTTGAGACGGTTGGTTTGGAATCGCCCTAAAGGCTCAAACTTCGATAACAAATTATTGCGCCTATACTTAGTTGTTTCCTTGATCTTCTACATGTTTGTTTTCCTACTTGTTTTGATCACTAGTATGCTAGGCTTAGCTTAGGATTGCTTAGTTTTTAGAATACTTGTGCAGAAAGTAAATTTGGAACATAATTTTATTAATCTCCTATTCATCCCCCTCCTCTTCTAGTCAATACCCTAGATCTTTTCACCCTCTCACACCTTCTAAGACTCTCAGATCTTGGCTTATACAATAATCTAATGTTAACGAATTCTAGCATCTCATCCTCTCTTGCTTGCACCTTGTGTCTTGCTTTTGAATTGCTTGATTGATTGAGTTAAGTTTCTATGGTCATCGTCTCATGATTTATGTAGATTTCCACTTGGCCTCTTTTAAAGCATGGTAGAAGTAGGTTTTTCTAGTAGAGTTCTTCTAGTATTTTTTTTAGCACATATATTAAATTCTAATAGATTTAGAATACGAGTCATCGTATTCAACACTTATCATTAATTCTAGCAATGGCCAGTAGCATTTTTGGGAGAAATTGTCATAAATAATACTAGCAGTAGTATTTAATGTTAGGATTAGGATATGCAGAACGATCTCATGATTTATATAGATTTCCACTTGACCTTTTTAAAGCATGGTAGAAGTAGGTTTTTCTAGTAGAGTTCTTCTAGTATTTTTTTTAGCACATATATTTAAATTCTAATAGATTTAGAATACGAGTCATCGTATTCAACACTTATCATTAATTCTAGCAATGGCCAGTAGCATTTTGGGAGAAATTATCATAAATAATACTAGCAGTAGTATTTAATGTTAGGATTAGGACATGCAGAACAATGGGAGTCGGAGAAGAAAACTAAGGTATACATATGAGTTCCCTTTTAAGAGACAAACAAACAAGAAGAGTACAAAGCTGGTAATTGACACCCAAAAAGTGCCCACACATTTCTGTTTCTTTTTGCTACTCACAATTTTACGCGTCAATATACTACGATTACATCTATATATAAGAGTACTACCTAATACGACATCTTTTAGATAGGAGAATATATTAGATACACGATCCATATTGAAGCAACATTTGTTATCATTTAAATATGCTCCTCTCTAGTTATATGAGTTGAAATTACACTAGTGCAAAGCAGAGAATCCAAACGTAGAAATCAAATCAAACGCATTCTTGTCAGTGAGCACCGCTCAATCAACCCTTTTTGCTTCTTTAACTCATTTATGTACAGAGCAAAAGAAAGAAAAACAGCTACTAAATAATTTATGTACATACTGCTAATTAACAGGTTCAAAATCGTCTACAGACTCTTGATTTATAAGCTTCCAGTCCGATCTCAATCGGTAATAATATTTTCTAAGGATCATGCATGACACCGTCCAAGTTCTAAGGATGCATTTTGTATTAAAAGAGGTTCTAAGTATGCATCTATATGATAGCTATTCCTTATAGTTTGATCTCTCGGTCATCTCAGTGATAATGCTACTGCTCCTAGCCCTAAAAATGTGGTTCAGATGATTTATGAAAAAACCGCCCGACAACTTTTAGCAACATTAATATATACAAAATCAATCTGTCATGTCACAAATTTCAAATCTAATGTTGGTTCATTCACTGAAAGACAAAAATTCAAACTTTTTGTTTTCTTGACATATATTTCGGTTTTAGTTGAGTTTTTTTGTTAGATGTCGAATTTATATATCATACTCTATCTAAACATTTTTTTTCTCGAAATTATTCGTAATTTTGTGTTGGATGTTGAATTTTGTTATCACCAGATATGTTCACAGCCTCATTAGCTATTGAAATATCCCACCGAAACCTTGTCGGCCATATGGTGTGTGCGGCAATTAATTGTAGCTTTGAGCCACACATCACAAGATGCTCAATATGTGATCTCATTTCACAGTCCACGGGAGATAGGAATAAACCAATTGAGCCGGAGCGCTTTATATATGAGATATTTTATTTTGTTTTAGAAGCCACTGGGGGCGCAGAGGCCCACCTGAACAATTCCATTAAGCGCTCCGTTCATTCAACCAAGCCTCTAACTCGCACATTGCATCGATTCTTTGAGAAAAAGGAAACTCGCAGAGAATTCTATGGGAATGTAAATAAAAAATGGCGCATGACATAAATTATGTCACTGGCTGCATATACTGGATCCACATACAAAAGGCTCTAATTAGTAATACCAATCAAATGGGCCGTGCGTGTCCCTCTTGTGATGTTCTCTGACGTCCCTGTTCCTTGCAGTACATCTCAACTGTAAATTACGTGCACGGGCCACCCCTGGTGCTTCACATGTCCCTTGTTATCTTGCTAACCTTTCCTTAATTTCCGTACAAGTATAGATAGATCTATTTGCAGCTCGTCAAATGTAAAGATAAAGTAATCAGAGATCTGAACCTGATATTCTGCGGAAAGTGCATGCAACTTGGGAGCACCATATATATCGATCCATGCATGTGCAGGAACAAATTACGCACAAAAAATGTCGAACGAGATCAAGCCATCAGCTGGGACAAGACATAGATTGTGATGACGATAATATCACTGGTCTCACTTTTCACCTCACAATATACGTACACGCACCCGTCATACCTGTCAGGTGCATGTAACCGTCTGGTATGATAGACACACAAGAAGCAAGAATTTTGCACGATCTTGGGAGGGGGAAAAAAGAAAAATGCATATATTATTTATCTCGATGGGTCCATATTATAATTTGCTGATTTTAATCAGATACTCGTAATAAAAGATTTGAAATATTAGAACTGTATAAGAACTATACTTTCGAACCATGAGCAGGATATTTAATTTGTATAGGATATACAAAAATAGTCATGTATTGATCGAGTATATATCCACTAGTGTAATTTACATGCGTGGTAATTTGGGTAGTTCAAAGTGACAAAAAAGAGAGTACACACACATATATATATATGCATGCGGTTAATTCGGGGGCACGTAGTTCAAAGTGATAGAAAGAGTATAAGGGCAGTCCCAATGCTTCAACTCAGTTGTCTCTCAAGTCATGCCATCTAGGCAAAAAGTTTATGTGGCAGGGTAGTTATGGAGAAAAGAGAAGAAAACTATCTCTTAATTTGGAAACCAGCTCTTAGCGGTGTAATCGATGTAAATTAATTCTTGAGTGATCCTATGTGGCTCATACATGTACTACTATGTACTAGAACTATGCCACAAACAGGTTACAAAGTTAAAAATAGTAGTATAGATCATAAAATATAATAAATGAGAATGTTTAGATACAACACTAAGGTACAAGCCACTGAGAAGGTTGTATTTAAACAGTTATTTAATGTAATAAGATATAACCTAAGATACAATATATTGGGAGTGCCCTAAGTGATGCAAAGCGGGAGTACCCTCCCGAGCCATACACGTACGGTTTCTTCCGGCCGGGCAATAAACTGCAGATCTCCTATTGTTTCGTCATGAAAAGACGTCGCAACGCCTGGTAATATAACTTGGAGCGGTTTGATTAATACCAGAAACGTTTAGCTAGCTTAGCTTACTGCCTATATATACCTGCAATTAAACAAGCAACACATGTTCTCCACAACACAACAAGGAACTACGTAAGTATACGTACTAAATGATAGAGCAATTTTCGTGATGTCGTACACTTTGTTTGCATGAACGCACGTAAGAGACCGCATGCATACGCAGGCCGGCGTCATGCACGTCCAAACAAGGTAGCGTTCCGTAGATCGGCAGGCAGGATCGCTGGTTTCCTGCCGGGGCATGGTAACCAAGGGCATGCATGTTCATGTGCTTCGGCTGCGTGTCATCGGAGAGGAAAACAAAGGTGCTACCTACGCGCGTATAGTAACTGCGTTACCTAGCTGGCTGTGGCAGTAGAGCACTGCTGCACCTATTTCAAGTTCTAAAATAAATTTACCTAAATGCTGACGTGGATATATAGCCACAACTGGGGTGAGAGACATAATTTACGTACAGGACTCGATCGGTTATTTTCTCACTTCTTACTCACTTCACGCCATCACGTAAGTAGTTTTCTTTTTAAGAAAGATAGAATAAGTATAAGATTACTCACGACGAGATGCTTCTGCCGTTCAAAACCTAGTAGACAGTAGCTCTCAGATCCCTTGCAAGTTTGCAACGTAGATTAGCTCAGGTCCTTTCGAGTTTGCGACGTCGGCGTACATATCCATTGCGTGCACACCACACGCGTTCCAAACTACACAACGGAAAAGGATCAGGGACCCAGCACCCGGCACACCTGCTGCTGCTGCCGCTGCCGAAACCCCGGATGAAACGGCTGCGTTCACCGGCCCAAGACTCTACAGCTAGCGTGACGTACTGCCATAACTCTGCAACGGCAGCTTAATTGATTTGATCATCTGGACGGGGAACATTCATTCATTCTACAAACGTGTAGCCTTTCGTGTAAAGTGCACAGAAGGTCCCCAAATTATTACGGTTGTGTCATCTAGATCCGGGCATTATGAAAATGCACGTTTTAGTCGTTGGAGTACCTTAAGTGAGTCATTCTATATCTTAAACGGTCCAAAGTAAGTGTATAACTTTGCTCACGTGGCGTCCTCACCTTGCCGCATAGGTTTTGGATCTAGGCTTTGATTGCAAAACTATAACCTTTGGGGTCATATCGTCAATAACTGTTTAAACACCGGTTTAAACCGGATTAGGGCGTGTTGCACCGGTCAGACCCGCTTGCAAAGGGGACGAGGGTGGCTGGAGAGGAGAGCGAAAGGGGATATGAAAGGGTAGGGAGGAAGACAGAGGCAATAATGTCTTTTGCCAACAATGATAGGATCGGAGAAAAATAAATCGAACACGTGGCACCAATCAAAGTGTCACGGGTCAAATCTGGGAGGCTGAGAAGACTCACCTATGGTACTACGAAAACAAAATGTGCTTTATCATAGTACCAAGACTAACAAAATGTGCTTTATCATAGTGCCAAGACTAAGGTGATAGTCCAGGGACCTTCGGTGCATTTTATGCTAACTCTTTTCTAGACATCATCTCACCGATATTGTGAGCCCGTTTGATACGTGTGTAATATACACATTATTTTACATTATGATAGAAAATCATGTCGATGAAAATTTTAAGTACTCTTAAAATAAAAAACTCTCAAATGTTTATCGGCAATTTCCAAGCTCTAAAAGTAATCAAGTAAAAAAGAACACAGAGTGCATTCTATATATTAACCGCCAGGGCGCTACAGTAGGAGGTCCGGCGGCTGGTGGGCCGGGCATGCAGATGCAGGTGCGGTTGGCTGGTATGGCGCCGCACCACCGCACGAAAGGGCAACCCACCCACACCCATCTTCTCTCGCGCCTTTTTTCTTCCTTCCTCGCTTCGATTCCCTGAAGCAAACATCCAGCCATCCATCAGCAACGTACACTCATCACACTCCTCTTCCCCTTCCACGGCTGCTGCTTGCGAGCCCGGCCCAGCACGGTGGGCCCGCCGCTCCACTCCACTCCGTCGCGGGCGCCGTCCCGGCCGGCCCGCCACGTGCCCCCTCTCCGCCATTGACGTGGCCCTCACCACCTCCATGTGCCATGGCCTCCCACTACACCTCCCTACTCCTTTATATACCCCTCCCTCCTCTCCGCCCCCTTCGATCTTCTCATACTCCCATCCACCGCCACCACACCCGCCCCCGCGCGCGCAAAACTCCCTCGCTATCGGATTTGCACTTGCTCTTCGCCATCGTTTCTGCCTGATTGATCGTTTGTGTACTAGTGGAGAATGCCTCCTAACGGCAGGCCGTGCACGGCACTACCGGCAGCCTCGTTGCCTTGCCGCCGCCGCCGCCGCCGCCGCCCATCGTCCAAGATGGACTGCTTCTTGACGTCCGTCTGCACGCCGCTAAATCTCCAGGTAGTTACATACATACACAGCCGTGCATGCATGCTCGATTGTGCCGTGCTCGTGCGTGCGTGCTGCGTTGGTTATCAATCATGGAGTTGTCTGTAACGGCGCGCGCGCGTGTGACGTTGTGTTTGCAGTTCGTCGACGTCGCGTACCGGGTGAAAGTGGAGCGGACGGCGGCGGTGGTGGCGGCGGCGAAGGAGCCGCCGGGGCGGATATCGCACTCCGGGGGAGGTGCCGGCGGTGGCGCGTCGGGGGCAGCGGCTGGGGTGGAGGAGAGGACGATACTCAAGGGGATCACCGGCGAGGCGCGGCCCGGGGAGGTGCTGGCGGTGCTGGGCCCGTCGGGGAGTGGCAAGTCGACGCTGCTGTCCATCCTCGGCGGCCGCCTCGCCGGCCGCCACACGGGCACGGTCCTCGCCGGTGGCCGCGCCCCGTGTCGCGCCGTGCAGCGCCGCACGGGTTTCGTGGCGCAGGACGACGTGCTGCACCCGCACCTCACCGTCCGGGAGACGCTCGCCTTCTGCGCCATGCTGCGTCTGCCCACCTCGGCGCCCGCCACCACCAAGGCGGCGGCCGCGGAGGCCGTGATCGCCGAGCTGGGCCTCTCCGCCTGCGCCGACACCATCGTCGGCAACGCCTTCGTACGCGGCGTCTCAGGCGGGGAGCGGAAGCGGGTCAGCATCGGCCACGAGCTGCTCGTCAACCCGTCCCTCCTCGTCCTGGACGAGCCGACCTCCGGGCTCGACTCCACCGCCGCGTCCCGCCTCGTCGCCACGCTCTCGGCGCTCGCCCGCAAGGGCCGCACGGTGGTGCTCTCCGTGCACCAGCCCTCCAGCCGCGTCTACCGCATGTTCGACTCCGTGCTCCTCCTCGCCGAGGGCAGCTGCCTCTACTACGGCGCCGGCCGCGACGCCATGGACTACTTCGCCGCCGTCGGCTTCGCGCCGGGGTTCCACGTCAACCCCGCCGACTTCATGCTCGACCTCGCTAATGGTGAGCACCACCAACTACTAATCACTCCATCAACTGATTCTTCTCTACAGTAACTTACCAAAAGCAAAGAGATGTTTCATTCCAACATAAGTAAGAACGGGTATATATCTAGATTCACCAAACCATTAAACAAATCTAGAGAGAATGATGGCGTGTGTTTATGTGTTGTTGTTTGATCCCCCTTTTAGCATTGTGAACGAGAGAGTGATTAGATTAATCAATGATGATGATATTGGAGACAAGTAAACACCTGGTGAGTGAGTGTGAAGTGCACCCAACAAAAAGATGGGCAGAAGAGAGAGGTAGAAGGTGCACAAATTATAGAGTGGTGCGAGTGCCCTAGCTAGTGTGTTTTCGCTCCATAGCTTTTCTTTTGTGCAAAGCACTTTATGGTTGAAAAACCGCACCCACCGGACACATGTCACAGACGACCGGCTGGGTGGTGGGGGGTGGGGTGGTGGGACTAAGGCACTGCTAGTGGGGCTGCCATATGACCAAAACCGAAAGCTACATCTTCGGGAGCCCTAAAAATAATCCTACAAGACCCGGGTCAAACGCGGATCCATGATTGATACGTCATATATGTGTCGTTTCGAGGGCCCTCAAGTTCTCGAACCGAGTACATATATTCGATATTACCACGCTTTCCTTTAGTACAGTATAATGTGACTAGACCCGAAAACTCGAATCCGCAACCTGTTGCATCCGCATCCTACACTGCCAGGGTTTATGATTGCACGGGTGGTATAGATCCGACACTTGTGGCAGCTTTCAGTTGGATCTGGTTCTTTGGTAGCTTCTCTCTTTTTCCCAACGGTGCGTGAGCATAAGCTACATGAGAAGCTAGCGGATCCTTTTCGGATCCTTGGTAGCCACCGTTGATATTGTTCCAAGTGCCTGTCTCACTACACTTGGGAAATATATGCCCCTGCTCATGCTGTGCCACTTTAGACAGGAGGAATCATTTTTTGGTGGAAATTTAATTTGGCCCCTTCTTCTTAGAGAGCCCTCTCCTTTGTGGCTTTCCACAGCACAAAACCCCTTTTGATCTGCTCAGCGCAGCACATCAAAGCAGAGTGGGAGCACTCATCGTGATCCGTTCACTCGCGGTATCCGCTCGATATGATAGCGCAACACAGTTCAGCAACCGTGGTGTAGCCAAGCCGTTACTCACTGTTGTCGCGAGACGTCTATCTTTTTCCGTCGTTGATTGTTGTTACTGTCTTATCTGTAACCATATGTTTCTTTTCTCGAGAACACGCAGAAGATGAAAAGATTATCTCTAACTGTTGAAATTGCACTGTGTGTTTTTGTGCAGGCTTCGCTCAGGCAGAGTACAGTGATTGCGCGGCGGAGGGAGGTGGCAACGTGAAGCAGTCGCTGATCGCGTCGTACAACAGGGTGCTCGCCCCCGAGGTGAAGGCCGCCATCAACGCCGGCAGCGGCGCTCTCGCGGACCAAGGCCATGCCGGTGCCGTCGAGCAGCAGCAGCGGCAGCCGGCGCTGGAGAGCTGCAGCGGGTGCACGAGCTGGACGAACCAGTTCACGATCCTGCTCCGGCGCAGCCTTAAGGAGCGGCGGCACGAGACGTTCACGTCTCTGCGGGCCTTCCAGATCGTCGCGCCGGCGCTGGTGGCCGGCGCCATGTGGTGGCGGTCGTCGCCGGCCGATGTGCAGGACCGGATGGGCCTCCTCTTCTTCATCTCCATCTTCTGGGGCGTCTTCGCCTCCTTCAACGCCGTCTTCGCCTTCCCGCAGGAGCGGCCGATGCTGGCGAGGGAGCGCGCCTCCGGCATGTACTCACTTTCCTCCTACTTCATGTCCCGCATGGCCGGCGACCTGCCCATGGAGCTCGCCCTGCCGTCGGCGTTCACCGTCATCGTCTACCTCATGGCGGGGCTCAACCCGTCCCCGGCCGCGTTCGCACTCACCCTCGTCGTGATCCTCTCCTACGTGCTCGTCGCCGAGGGGCTCGGGCTCGCCATCGGCGCCGTCATGATGGACGCCAAGCGCGCGTCCACGCTCGCCACGGTGATCATGCTCGCCTACCTCCTCACCGGCGGGTTCTACGTGCACAACGTACCGGGGTTCATGGCGTGGGCCAAGTACACCTCCTTTACCTACTACTGCTACCGGCTACTCATCGCCGTGCAGTACGGCGGCCACATCAGGCGGCTGCTCCCGCCGGAGTCCGTCGATGGCGAGGCCGGCACGGGGGCATGCGTGGCGGCCCTCGTCGCCATGTTCTTCGGGTACAGGCTGCTGGCGTACCTCGCACTGCGCCGGATCAGGACGTGATCGCCGTCGACGACGACCGTTAACTGTTCCGGCCGGGCCAGCATTAAGTACAAGATCGACTCCGGCCGTCCGGCTAGCGCGCACGGTGACTGAATTGAACTGTTCCGTGCCGTGCCGTGAGTGACGTCGCCGGCGTCGGTGAACTGCTGCATGCCACGGCGATCGATCGATGGATCGGCGAGGGCTTCTTCTTCTTATTCGTCTTGCTATTTTGTTTCCTTTCACCTTTTCTCTTGGTTGGTTTCTTCATGCCAGATCAAGATGATCTCTTCTGGCAAGTGTATTATGATTAATTAGTTAATTAATCCGGTGTAAGATTGCTCTTCTGATGGGCCGGATCGATTAAGCAAAATTGTAATCAACGAATGTACATGGCAATGCAATTAAATTGCTTCCGTACAAAGAATGCAAATTAAGTCCAATCACCAATCTGGTACTGTCCAAATCCGAGACCCATTTGTGGATCAGGGGATTCCTGCACTATCTGTTGGAAATCGAGTGATCTATGGCGTGCATGCATGCTTAATTTACCAGCTACTGCCTGAAATAAATTGAGTCAGAATAGTTGCTGAGCTTGCTGATACGGTGCTGTGAATTCGGAATCCCTCATGTGAACTTACGATTGGTCATTGGTGTGTTTGGTGAGCATATGTCGAGGACGGATGCCCTGTAGCAATGGCATGAGAACCTAGATCTGTTACTCTTAGCCCACAATTAGAATCTCTCTTTTGGGCCATAACTTGTCTACTCTTCGGATGGGCCACAGTTTGAGTTCTGGGTCCCCAATGACACGAGCCGAGGAGTTACGGTTTTTGGTCCAGCCCATTGACGCTAAATGATAGATTTAGCGTCAAACCCGGGACGCTGCAAACCACGAGAACAAAACCAAACCAGCTCGCACGTCTTCATCCCGAAGAGCGATGTGTATGTAAAGAAAGCGCGCGCCTGCTTCGCGGCCATGGCACCGTAGGTGCATCTCGGGTTTCGTCTGTCTCATAGCCAAGCAAGCTGACAATAACTAAAACTTAAAGACACTATCTAGCTTCACAACGTTGTGTTTGCCCTTTAAGTTATAATGTCATACTTTATTTTTTTCCACCTAATAATGTCATGTTGTTTTAAGTTTTGACACGATGGTGAGTGCGCCACCTTAATAGTTATTTTTCACATGAATATGTAAGTACAAAATTATCATGCTATAAGAGTAGTTTTTTTATGAAAACTCTAATTATAGTATCTGCACTTGACCAATCCAAGTAAATTTTTATATATTAATAATTAAAGTTATAGAAATTTAACTACACACATTCTAGGATGCAATCTACTTTCAAACAGAGGCACTGGCTTTAAAAAACTGCTCTCTTCTAAAAAAAGTTTCACACCTAGCCTCTTTTCCAAAAAATAGCTTAGCTAGAGCCCTGATAGAAATGATAATGTGCATAAGCCTTAAATCGGGTGCCGAAAATTACAATTTATTTAAGACATCGTATTACGTGTGATAATATTTTGACAATGAGATAAGCACCATTGCAGTTCAAGGCTACTAGCAGAACAAAAGAAGTAAAATATGGGGAGAAAGGGAGAAATAGCGCTCACAAAACAATTCAAGGTAAGTGCGGAACAACACGAAAATTGCACGTGGAACAATTTGCACCTGTTAGTGCAAAAAGTGTTATAGTAGGTGGAACAAAAATTAGTAGGTGAAACAATCTACGACTAGTGGGAACAACACGAAAACTACACACAGAATAATTCAAGACTACTAGTGGAATAAAAATATATAATTACAGGAACAAATATCTAGTACTCATGAAACAATTCACGACTCTTGTGGAGCAACACGAATGTGCATACTGAGCAATTTAGGGCTACTATGGGAAAAAAGATATAGTAAGTGAATGCAAATATAGTTCTCATGGAACAATTTGTGGCTAAGCAGAACAACGCGAAGAGGGCACATGGAACAATTCACGGCTAGCGCGGAACAACACATAGAGGGCACACAGAACAATTCATGGCTAGTGCGGAACAACAACAAAATAGCACATAGAACAATGCATGATGACTAGTGGAACAAAAATTTAGAATAAGTGAAAGAAAAAATTAGTGCTAGTGAAACAATTCACGACTATTACGGAACAATATAAAACAATTCATGATTATTTGAAAAAGAAGGCATTAACGAGACGATTCAGAGGTGTTTATGAAACATTTTAGGAACATCATTGGAATATAGTTAAAAATTAATGGAAAAATCGACCTCGATGTTTAAAGTCTATTAGTGAAAATAGTGATAACATATAACGTGCAATGATGGAAAGAAATATAAAAAAAATGGTGTAAGAGATAGAAGTGTTGATGAAAGTATTTGAGAATTATCTTCTTTTACGAGGAAGTATCCAAGAGCTAACAATCAAGAAACTAAGAAAATGAAAACATCATGAAAAATAAAAAGATAACGTAAAATGACCTACTACAACACCGTCGTAGCAAAGAAGAAATACCAAATAATGAAAAACAAGAAAATAAAGAAGGAAATAAAGAAAAACATCGTGGCCTTAGAATCCCTCTTGTGTAAAACTTCATTCCGGTTTAATTGTGCTCTGTTTCTTATTAGTAGGAAAATTGAAATTCTCATGAAACAACTAAATACTATTAGTGGGGAAAAATTTGAAAGTGAGCATGAAAAAATAAAATAAAATAAAACTCATGGAAATAATTATTGCTGGAGGAATAAAAAAGTTAGCATGAAAAAAAGTTCATTTAAAAAAGCTTCTTGTTACTGCAAAATAAAAAAACATAATGAGAAAGAAAAAGAAAAAGAATTCTCGATGTACGGCTTAATTAAGTTCTTTAAGCTAAACCACCGAACACACACGAACAGAAGAAAACGGAAGTTTGTGGTAAAAGAAAAAAAGAACTGTCATTTCACTCCATGAAATAATCGCTGACGTCAGTAAATATTTTTAATTCGCAATTTTTCACTTTCTATTTTTATTGTTTGATTTTTTAAATGTATTCGATTTTTCCGTTTTTATTCTCTGTAGTTAACTTTTTTGTTCCGGGGTGGTCACCTTTTTGTTCACCAATAATGTTTCACCATAGCGTATACATGTTCATAAATATTTTTTTCATTTTTATTCCTTTAGTCACTATTTTTGTCCCACTTAGCTAGTTTTTTTTTCCACCAGTAATAGATGTCAGAATATTTTTCTTGTTCCAGAGGAATGACTTGTCAGAACTGGTGCATAATTTCTTGAGTGAAAATATTTTTGACAACCTAAAAGAATATATTTTTATGAAAAAGTGAATAAATTTTATGAAATATATTCTATATAACGCGGTCCAAATTTTTGGCGGGCTGGTGCAGTGAGCGACCCGAGCATACAGCTCGCTCGGGTGCTATATGTTGACCCGGAGGAGTTACCAAGATATCCTTTATATATTTTTGTTTTCTTAGATAACGGAGGTGTCGATTGCTGTACAAAACTTTAAACGTTATTCATAAAGAAGTTTACAATAGTCCATCTCCATCCCCACAGATGCCTCGTATTATGCTTCTGCCTCTACTTTTCCATTAAGTACTTGTGATAATGATTGTGTAATCAACGGATAAAGATGCCAGGATATCACCTCTTTTTTCTAAAGAAAATTGATGTACGAACTTGTAATAATCCAAGAACGGGTTGTACAAACATGTGCCATCCACCACGTCTAAACCGCCGTACGTAGCGGTGTAAAGGACTTTGCAAGTACGTATACTATTTTTCACGCCGTAGTACACATACACAATAATTTGTTTGCACGTTTCAAACGATAAATATGGGTTCGGAGGCTGCAAGCACAGGAGTAGAGTGCACTCTAAGCAGTGAGCACTATTTTCCTTTATAAATCTTGTACCAATAGAAAGGGAAAGCCAATCTAAGCAAGGTGTCAATGTGTCGTCTAAAGAAAAAGGGAAGGTGTTGCGAACTCGCAATGATGCATTCATTCATTTCCCCATGCATGCACTCTCATGGAGGATATCTTAGAGAATGGAATGTTGGTACAATTTAGATCTAGTTAATTTGGCGAACAGATGCCATTGGACCTTATCATCTGGCATATTGTCCCTATTTATTCACATATTAATTTTTCCGAAAGATATATTCCGGTAAAGCACATATGGGCCTTTTATGTTCTTCTATATATATATGCACATAGATGCTAGTAGCACCAAACTTTGTTTTCCACTACGGAAGGTTGGGCCGTGCATGTACGTATATCTGAATCATGTTTGCTTTTTCATACCATCTTCTCCGCCGTACCATTATTATGCATAAATCAACTGCATGCCCGTCATCGATGGATCAAACATTTGATATATATTAAAGTTAAACTAATTAAGAAGATGATATATTTTTTATAAAAGAAATAGAGGTGATGCCTCAGCGTCTAGATCGATTCATGTACACAACCAAGAAGATGGTACATATGTTCTCTAGGCTTGCATTCACTGAGAGGGCA
Organism: Stipa capillata; assembly: GCA_019208055.1. Lineage (NCBI taxonomy): Eukaryota > Viridiplantae > Streptophyta > Magnoliopsida > Poales > Poaceae > Stipa > Stipa capillata. The sequence continues at coordinate 546,876 of JAGXJF010000983.1, read as the reverse complement.
CCTATAGGAGAGTATTTTACCGATCATATGTTCTCTGGGCTTGCATTCACTGAGAGGGCACCTATAGGAGAGTATTTTACCGATGAACCTTGATCATTACAACCTGATAAATTACAGCCCAGGCTAATTAGTTTTGTAATTTAAAGAATCACCGCGTGACGTGCATATATATATATATATATAGTGACATACATGTGCCTCTAAAGAATCACCGGGTCGGCAGCTGTGTCACTATGCGATGAACAGGCCACACAAGAAGACCACTACAGATGAAGGACCTACGAATCTACCTTCCTCCGTACCACGAGATTTATTGCAGTGAAACGGAGAAAATTCCGATCAAATTAATCTTGCTAGCTCTCCCCATATCTGGATAGTAGTACGTCCACTCTCACTTCACCTAATCGCTCTCCCCTCTCTTACAGCTGATGTTGTCAGTTTTGGGTGACCCATTTAGCTAGGGTTAGGACCTAGTTCCACTTAAAAGAGGATTTGTTTACCCTGATAAATATATATTATGCCGGAAGATTTGTTCATTTTCTATAAACAATGTATATATCTGGTGTTCATGACACATGGTGCAACAAATTTACGCAAAAGTTCGCGTTCCGGTCATTCTTTGGGCAGGACTCACGAGGTAAATCCAAGAGTGATTATCAATATTCAACGAGCACTCAACAAAGTGAACGAGCGCAACAAACAGTATTCAGTAGTAGGAACTGTTATGTATTTCTCAGGAGACACTACATCAAAAAACATTTCTGCTACAACCTCATCACTGACGGGCACGATGGGACCCGTCGCTGAATATATTAAACGCTGACGGGCGACCTAGCACCCATCAGTAAATGTAATACACTGGGCGAATAATCAAACATCTACTGACGGGCGATTAGGGCACCCGTCAGTAAAAGTGGACCGAGAACACGCACTTTGCTTCTCCACTGACAGGCGAGCTTCACTGACGGGCAAGCTTCCAGGGCCCATCAGTAAATCTCATGTCTTCACTAACGGGTCGTTTGGTCCCCCGTCAGTGGAAGATAGCTCCGGGGGGCAGAGTTATCACTGATCTTCACTGACGGGCCCATGTTCAGTGCCCGTCAGTAAAACGTAGGTCTTCACTGACGGGTACTTTTTTGCCCGTCAGTGGAAGATAACTCAGGGTTTGCCGTCGAGGGGCAGAGTTATCACTGACAGGCCAACTATGGTGCCCGTCAGTGATAAGTCTGCGCATATAACAGCAGAGGCGCCCGCAGCTGGCCTGTGATCGAGCTCGCGCGCCTCACACGGCCAGCTGCGGGTGCCTCTGGTGTAAATACTGTGCGGCAGCCATGCTCCTCCTCCTCCTCATCCTCCCCCTCCTCACTCCATCCTCCCTCCCCTCCTCCATATGGATTTAAACCCTAGATCTAGCTAGATCTCTCTCAATCCTCTCCCTCCTCCTCTCCACCCTCTCTTTTCCCCTCCCCTCCTCCCTCCCTCTTCCTCCTAGATATACAATCTAGATCTAGATCTCTTTTAACCCTCTCTCCTCCCCTCCTCTCTTTCCTCCTCTCTTCCTCTCTTTTCTTACCCTAATCCGAAGACTCTCGAATCCACTCCTTGATGCCGGCGCTAGCGAGCTCTCTTTGGTACGATATAGTACATGGAAGAAAAGAATAAATTTGTGTTCATTTTGTTAATTTGGAATATAATCAATTAGTTTGTTATTGTAGAGATCGATGGATCGAAGTTGGATGTACGGCGAAAGGGCAACACGGAGTTTTCTCGATACTTTGAATGGGTTTCTAGATGTGGCTGAGGAAGATAGGGAGAAAAAGGGTGCGAACAAGATGTGTTGTCCGTGTTGTGGATGCAAGAACACGATAATGTTTAGGGAGAGAGGCATGTTGCAGCTACACTTGTTGACTCGAGGTTTCATGGAAGGTTATACACGTTGGACAAGTCACGGTGAGGAGGCGGAAATTTTAGCTAGTCCTGAATGTTTAGAAGAAGAGGACGTACACGAAGACGCAGAAGAAGATGAAGACCATATTTCTGAATGTAGGGATGACTTGACGGGAGAGGCGGAAAACAATTTGGCTGAAATGTTGAGGGACAGTCACATGGCGGACCAGGTGGTCGAAGACCCCGAGGATGAAAGAGAGGTCGCAAAGTTTGCGAAACTGATGGAAGACTCGATAAAACCGCTGTATCCCACCTGCGATCCTAAGCACACGCGTCTGTCAGTCACGCTAGAACTTCTAAGGATCAAGGCAGCCCACAACTGTCCCGACGCAAGCTTCGATGAGACACTGGCTTACTTTGCGACGGTTTTTCCAAAGGAGAACGTGTTGCCTACGAGCACCGAGGAAGTCAAGAAGGTGGTCTGCCCCCTTGGATTGGATGTAGAGGGACTCCACGTTTATCGGAACAACTGCATTATTTATCGCAAGGAGTATACAGAGCTGCACAAATGTCCAGTGTGCAACACATCTCGATATAAGCGGGGCAGAAACCAAGACGATGACGAGGAAGAAGTGACGAGTGGTGCCCCTGCAAAGGTTGTATGGTACCTTCCAATCCTCCCCCGTCTGAAGCGTTTATTCGGTAACAAGAAGGAGGCAAAGCTGATGCGTTGGCACGAAGAGGGGCGAAGAAAGGACGGGGTGCTGAGACATCCTGCTGATGCTTGTCAGTGGAGGGCAATCGACGCGGAATACCCAGATTTCGGTAGTGATCCGAGGAATATCAGGTTTGGTATGAGTACGGACGGAATAAATCCATTCGGTAACATGAGCAGCAGACACAGCACATGGCCCGTGGTTCTTTCCATGGTTGTGCATGAAGTGGAAGTACATGCATCTATCTATTCTCATTCAAGGGCCAAAACAACCTGGAATGGATCTTAACGTGTATCAACAGCTACTGAAAGACGAACTAACTACGCTGTGGGAAGAATGGGCTCAGGTCTGGGATGCGGACAGAGAAGAGTTCTTCATACTGAAAGGCCTGTTGTTCACAACGGTCCAAGATTATCCGACGTACGGGAACAACGCGTGTCAGTGCACCAAAGGATACAAAGCTTGTGTTAAGTGCATGGAGGAAACCACAAGTATTTTCTTAGAGGGCTCTAGAAAAATCGTGTTCATGGGACACCGAAGGTGGCTGACCATGAACGACCCCATGGAGAGAGGACACGGAAAGGTTCGACAGAACAAAAGAAATCCGTCCAAAGCCTCGCGAGAAGACCGGACAAGAAATCTATGATCTCTTGAATGAAATGGAGGAAGTTCAACCAGGAAAAGGAAAGAAACAATCGCCGGTAAAGGGCGTCTGGAAAAGGAAATCTGTTTTCTGGGAACTGCCTTACTGGCCTCACCTAGACACACGTCACAGCATTGATGTAATGCATGTCGAGAAAAATGTCTGCGACAGCTTGTTTGGTCTCTTGCTCAACATTCCGGACAAGACAAAAGATGGGCTGAAGGCACGAGCAGACATGTAACACATGAATATAAGACCTGAACTGTGGGCAACCAGAGAAACGACCAAGACGGGAAAGAATGGTATCAGAGTCAAGACCAGCTGTCCTGCTGCCTGCTACACTCTGAGTAGAGACGAGCTCCATAGCCTTTGCGAATGCCTCCATGGTGTCAAAGTTTCTTCAGGTTACTCCGCAAACATCCGAAAACTTGTTGACATGAAGACTCACCGACTGATTGGCATAAAGTCTCATGACTGCCACGTGATGATCACACAGATACTGCCTGTCGCAATTAGAGGTATCATGGAGCCAGGTGTCCGCAAGACAATCACGGAGCTTTGTAACTTCTTCAACACTATCTGTCAGAAGATAATCACGGTACAATGCTGCCTGAAACTGAAGGCCAAGATCACTGTCATACTATGCGAACTTGAGATGTATTTTCCTCCAGCATTCTTTGATGTCATGGTACATCTCATGATCCATATCGTCCCAGAGATACTGGATCTCGGTCCCGTGTTTTTGCACAACATGTACCCGTTTGAAAGGTACAACGGGGTTATCAAGCGCTACGTTCGTAATAGAGCGCATCCAGAAGGTAGCATCATCCAAGGCTATGCTACGGAAGAGGGCGTCAAGTTCTGCACAGATTACATGCGTGATCAAAAACCTATAGGTGTTCTAGTTTTGCGGCACACAGGTAGACTCGACGGTAAAGGTGCGATCGGGCATAAAAGTTTACACGTGTATCGATCGAAAAGATCAGATGACTACAACAGAGCACATTTCGTGGTGTTGCAACACTTGGCTGTGGTACGGCCTTATATTCAGATCCACATGAAACAGTTGCGCGAAACGAATCCGAAAAAGGGCACAGTTGCGCTCAGGAGAGAGCATAACACAAAGTTCTCTGGGTGGCTAAAGGACTACTGGTATGAAAGGGAGCTGTCAAATGGAGAAGAAGAAACCGTCCGAATGTTGTCACAAGAACCCGATAGCAAAGTCATGACGTGGCAATCGTATGATATCAACGGATACACATTCTACACCGAGGCTCAAGACTGGCGCAGTACGTACCATAGCACTATGGTCATACCTCCACTGATCCCTATGGAGTCACGACAAGTCAAATCAATCAGTCCCAAAGATGAGCCATGGGTATTAGCCAAATAGCTCGTCCAAGTCTTCTACATAACAGATCCAAAGAATAAGAAGCGTGTTGTCATGAGGAAAGGGAAAAGGAGTATTGTCGGCGTCAATGGTGTAGTTGACGAAGAGGACTACGACCAATTCAACGATCCGGACACAGAAGAAGAAGATTTCGATGATCAAACGAGTAAAAGGCGCAAAGGTACTCAGGATACGTGTCCCTACATAAGACGCACTCACGCCGAAGGCCTGACGTATACCAGCAAGAAGATCAGAACTACTATTGAGAAGCGTGTCGAAGATGACGAAACCTAGCTTTTCGATCAATTCAGAACAAACCTCAATGTGTAAATATCATTTTGATGAATTCAATGGTTATGTTCGGGACTTGGTGAAATAGGCATGTGTTGCATGTATTTTGTGCAGTAGTGTTCTGCCTTTTGGTTTTGTACTAAATCTAAATGGAACATGAACTATGAAAATGGTTGCATGGGATGATCGACAACACAGAAAAAATATTAATTAAAGTATCATGTTATTTTGAATACCATAGAATCAAAAGGATGTTTAACTGTGCAAAGTATAAAATAAGAATATTTTCAAGAGATTAGATCGAGAGTTTCCAAAAATTATTGTATAAAATCTAATGCAAATAAATTCTAAGAAAAAATTCCTATAATCTATAATATCAGTTGTGATCAAGCCCAAAAGGCCGAACAAAACCTAAAACTACTTCTACTGACAGGCAGTGATAGCGTGCTCGTCAGTGATTGTATACTACACTGACGGGTAGAGAAAGCGGAGCCGTCAGTGATTGTGTACTTCCACTGACGGGCCAATTACGCGCGCCCGTCAGTGTTTGTGCTCCTGACTTCCACTGACGGGTGTCTGAATTTGTGCCCGTCAGTGATTGTTTTACAGTACATATAAGGCACTTAGGCGAAATTTCAATCATTTCTCGCGTGTTCGTTATTCGAACCAGCAGCGAAACCTAGCACCGCCGCCGCCAGGCTGCCGCGCCGCCACCCGAGCCCCCCTCCGCGCTCCTTCGTCCTCCCCGCCAGTCCTCCGCCGCGTTACGTCACCGCTCGTCATCGTCCCGGGCCTGTCCTCCGCCGCTGCTCGTCGTCATCCCGGGCCCGTCCTCCGCCGCTGCTAGTCGTCGTCCCGAGCCCGTCCTCCACCGCCGCTCGTCCTCCACCGGCCCCCATCCCCCGCCGCCGCTCGTCCTCCTCCTGGGCCCGTCCTCCGCCGCCCCCTGTCCTCTTCCCGAGATAGTCCGCTCCAAGCACCCGCTGGCCCCCGGCCCTCTGAGCACCCGCCGGCCTCCAAGCCCAAGCCGTCCGGCCTCCAATCCATTGGCTAGGTAAATAGTGGTTAGCCAATCAAGGAAACCAAGTTCTTGTGATGAATCCTTGTGAAATGTTGCTCTTCTCTAATACATTGGTTACTGTGTTCTTCTCTAATATTGCTAGTGCCAGTAATTGCCTATGGATGCTTGTTTTCGGTTCATATATGGCCAATTATTGGATGACAGCGGTTGAATTTTAACTATTGTAAACTTTTGCAAACATTGACTATACGCATACATGTGTTCTGCCATCCGAATGCTAAAGGTGACATTGCTATATCCTGGCCATAATCTAACATGTTATGTTGTTGGAAATTTCAATTGCTTCCTTATATATTGAAAACTGATATTAATAGATATTGCACTTGATGTTAGCTCCTTTTATCTCTATAAGTATATGCTTGTACATACTAGTTTGGCTTGTTAAGAACAGATGCTCTACTTGCTTAATTCTATAATGGTGATTCCTGAGAATAATTTAAAAAGGAAAACGGTGCTTCATATAATTCATCTCTATGATGATTTTTCTTACCTTAGAAAATGTTAGAGGGAAAGGAATCTAGTAAGAGCAGATACACTACAATGACTGCCTTACTAACCCTATGATGAAATCTAACTGAGGGCCCCTTCCACCATATCTAACCTTTACTCATATGCATGTGTACGTATATACTATGATGATCTCGGATGAGGAGTTTATGAATTCCAAGGCAAAAGCGGGTTAAAACCGTGATACGAAGAGCGACAACCTACGAAAAGCGGGTTAATATATTCCAAGGTTTACGAAGGTTTATGTCAACCTATTGAACTGAGAAGAACAGAACTTCCCTTGACCTTAGTTCTAAGTGATCGTGCATATATGTGAGTGTGAATGTTTGGGGTTGTGAAAAGTTGATAATGGGAGGTGCTACACTTAATAAGCATATATGTGAGTGTGAATGTTTGGAGTTGTCAAAATTTGATATATCAAGCTAAATGTATTGGTTTGAGTTATTTTGTTTGTAACAATTCAACAAAAATCATGATCGACTACGTGGCTTATAGATATTCTAGTCTGTGCGTTGCCTTATTCTCATTTTATTTATCCTAGTCAAAATCCTACCGCATAAATGCTAATAGTTGTTTTGTATTTTTATTTTTTAAGTTTTCTTAATCGGAAATGGACTCGTCGCCAACCCGGGAACTAGCCCGCGTAGATGATGACAGGGCGGTGCCCCTAGATGTGGTGGCCCCGGTTGACGCCCCACCCCGAACCGATCAAACAACCCCTGAGCCGACTAGTGAACCTGTCGTCGAGCCGGCCAGCGTACCTTCAGCACCAACACCTCCCTCGGCGCGAGATGAAGAGAGTGCGTCTGGCTCGTCTGATGATTCTCGGTCTAGTGAGTCCAGATCGGAAGAAGAGGCGGCACCCGAGCAAGCACCATCGAAGCCGAAGAGACGGTACAACCCTAGAGGAGGGAACCAGCTGACAAACGAGACATTCGTGGTCACTCGAGTCGGCGTAACAGGTGTTCCTGCAATTTCCGAGAAGGTTGCGAGGTCATTCAGCAACACCAGTGGGTGCATTGTCCGCGAGCATGTTAGGATCACATGCAAGGACTTCAAAAAAATGACGGACGCCCAGAAGAAGGTCCTGTTCGACAAGATCTGGGATAAGTACGTTGTCCCAGAGGCTGACAAGGAAAGAGTGCAGCGAAAAACCGACAGCATCATGTGTGCTGCGCTAAGGACATGGCGATATGAAGCAACGAAGCTGCTAGACACCGATTTCGAACCGAAGATAGAACTCGAACACTAGGAGGAGTTCGTTGCTGACAAGAAGAGTGACTCATTCAAGGAGAAGAGCCGCCGGGGGAAGGAGCTACGCGCGAAGAACAAATTCCCCCACCACCTTGGCAACCGAGGTGTTCCAGGGAAGAGACCGATCTGGGCCAAAGAGGACGCCGCGCTAATAGCGGCTGGCAAACCGGTTCCTTTCGCCGATATCGAGCAGGAACGCGCCCAGATTTGGATGAGAGCGCACACAGTTTCTGACCCAGCTACTGGGTCACCAATTGTCACGGACCCCGAGCTTCAGGCGGTCTCTGAACGTTTGGTATGATCTAAACCCAGTCTCTTCTTGAAATATACTATTGTGCTTCCATTATGCTAACGGCCCGTACATTGTGCCATTTCACTTGTAGAGGCAGCTGTCCCAGCAGCCTGAGAGCTCCCAGAACTCCGTCCAGAGTGAGAGGTGGGAAGACCATCTCTCGAAGGCTCTAGGAACGAGGGAGAAGACAGGGCATGTCCGAGGGATCGGGAGCGGGGCTATATGGGATGAAGTCTTTCCTCAAGACCATGAGGCTGCCCGCCAGAGGAGGAGAGGAAGGCAAACATCTCTTCTGCAAGATATGATAAGGGCAGCCCAGGAGGCTGGCAAGCTGGCGGCGCAGGAATTTTTAGAGTCCAGAGGCTACGACGTCGCCTGCGATGCATCTCGTCCGCCTGTGCATCCTCATGGATATCAGAGCTCCTATCCTGCTGGATGGAGTAGCTGCGCCTCAGCCTCCGACGTCGTCCCCGAGTCGCCAAGTCCCGTCGAAGACATCGTTGTAAGCTTCCTCGTCACCATGAATCACTTGTATGAGGGCTCTAATTCACAACTTAGTGCGGATAACAATGGGTACCTTTATTATGAAGGGGCCTACGAAATGCCACCTCACTATCCCTTTGCCCGGCGTGAAGAAGACGGTTGCGCATGGCTTAGTATTCCCAACAGTAGGGGACGCGACATGCCACAACGTCGCTATACCTTTCCACATGGTGAGGGTGCAAGTGGACCGCGTCGTCGCCGAGTTCAGTGACGTCGTAGTCCCTGTCGCCCCTGAAGAGGATGTCACGAAGTTAGGAGACTACAAGGGGTACTACATCATGTGGCCGAAGAGCCAGATAACTAACCCCGGGGTGTCCTCTCCTAGTACGTCAGCCATCCCCTCTCCATCAACCGGAGCCGGTCCGTCTCCGCTCGGCTTGTGCAATACACCGGTTTCGTTCGATGATCGGGACGACGATCTTCCCGGGCATCAAGACACTACGATCCTTTCGTCCCAAGAGGAGGAGCAACCCAAGACGGACTCGCCGCCCCGTGAAAAGCGCTCCAAGCATCACCATGACCCGAAGGTAGCAGGAAAGACGGTCTTATCTCCAAGCACGCTCAATGCCGCAGTGGGCGAAGCGTTGACGGGAGGCAAGAGGGCCTCCTCTCCGGAGCCGGAGAGGAAAAGAAAAAGACCACACAGGCGGGGCGGCACCGCTGCGAAGGAGGCAAGCAAGGAGAGCAAGAAAAATGCCTTATCATTCCAGACATCTGCTGAAACTGTCAAGAATCCTCGACGACTAGTGTACGAGGCAAGCGAGCCCTTGCTCCCGGATGATGAGGTTGCTCGCACAGATGAAACTTCTCCATGACACGATCATGATAAGGTCACGGAATCTGGATAATTATGAACTACACTTTAAGGTCGAGGTGCCAAAAGATTTCGGTTTCTTTCTGGACAGACATCATGACACCTTCGACATCAATTTTGAAGATATCTTTAATTTGTTCAACCTCTTTCAGCTCGACACCATGCTCGTCAGGCTGTGGGCGCTTTACCAAGCCCAAGAGTCTAGGCGTCTGCCCAACTGCGCTTTTGGAATAATGGATCCGGTCGTTATGAATGAGTACTAAGTACGAGAAGCGAAGCCGGTCCTAACAAATTTCGTCACTGAGTCATTGTTATACCACAAGGACAAGGACTACGTACTCATGCCCTACAACCCCCCGTAAGTTACTTACTACCGTCCCTAGTTTACTTTTCTTAAGCACGTATCCCCGTCTGTTTATATTCCTTCGTTACTTTTTACGCAGCGACCACTGGATCCTCATTGTCATCCATGTGAGTACTACGTCTGCGCTCACATAGACGCGTTCGTCATATCCCACAACCCGCAATGGAGCCAGGATCAGTTCAATAACTTCATACACGACCTGGCTGACGATAAGTACGACTGGAGGAAGGACTTTGCCCGCATCCATAAGACCTTCGCATACGTCATCAACAACGAAGTCATCCGGCCAAGCGGCGATTTCTACGCGGAAGTACAATTACGCGCTTACCGCCGCCCTGCAAGTACTAGCCAAGCGTCGTAGACGTAGATTAGTAGGGCTAGTGAGAATAAACATTGTTAAATTCATTTGTTTGTCGTTTTAATTCGTTGTAAACTTACTTTTATATGTGCACTTAATATTTGTGATATTAATTGGTATATGTGCTTAATATTTGTGATATTAAATGCTTAATATTTGTGATATTAAATGCTTAATATATTGTGATATTCAGATATGTTTTTGTTTAAAAAAACTCATAAAAGTACTTCCACTGACGGGCAACATATATATACCGTCAGTGTAGGATATCAACACTGACGGGCACATAATACGCGCCCGTCAGTGGAAGAGTTGTCCGGATGCTGACCGGCAGTGCTGCAAGCATTTTCACTGACGGGCAGGTTTCACCCGTCAGTGAAAGTTCATCTCTACTGACGGGCAGACCGTCCATCAGTGAAAGTTGAACTTCCACTGACAGGAGGTTACTGACGGGCCCTGGACCCGTCAGAGATGTCATTTTTGCGCCCGTCAGTGGATGTATTTCATGAGGTAGTGAGACACACTAAGGCCCGTCAGTGGAACATAATGATTTTTCCTATTTCCAACATGAAAACATGTACAATACCTACATTCAAAATGGCCCCTAATTAGCTTGGCCGATGAGAAAGAAAAAAGCAATGCATATATACATCGGAAAATCAAATGTGCTACTAGTCGCGCGTTAGACTTATCACACAACCGCTTGTGAGCCGTCTGATTGGGAGGAGAGGAGGAGGAGAAAGAGAATGAGGAAGAAGGGAAGGGGGAGGGGGAGGCACTAGCGATCACGACGAGCTCGACGGCGACGACGGCAACCGGAGGGTTAACTGGCAGCCGAACGGTAACACCAGGGTTTAGTGGGAGCGCCTGATTGAGGCGCTAACAGCCCGAGGGCTGCCGGCAAAGACAGAGACGCGGCTGTGGGAGGGAGGCGAAGGAGCCGGTGGTGGAGGGAGGGGGAAGAGGCGGAGGCAACGCGCCTGAGCCGATGGAGCCTGAAGGTGGAGGAGGAGGGAGAGACGGGAGCGAAGACGAAGGAAGGAGGGATGACTGGTCACCTAATAAACTTAGTGGGACGATCGGTCGCCTCCTAGTTAAGTCCTATATATTGCCATCAGACAACAATTTCATTGCCTGTTGATATATAACATGTGTAATTAACCAATCGTGTGAGCTCAAATTGGCAAGTAGGGACATGACATCCATCTACTTTTTTGTTGCCAGCTATGTACTACATGCCGTGCGGCGATGTCGATCGATGGGGTTTTTATTGCAAAATTATGGACTTGTCTACCCACTCTCACCAGCATCGTCTTACAAATATGGAGCAAAGGAATAACTACTTGACAAGCACGAACGTACGTCCCCACAGAATTAACAACATTCGGATCCACTACAGTGAAGAAGATTGAAGCGATTATTTTTGTCTACGAGGTGGGGATGCTAATGATGCGGCTCATTTCTGCCCTAAATTTTGCTTGTAGCGTGATTTCGTCGATTGTTTCGGCCCCTATATACCTACTATTTGCTCGTTTCCTCTCTTCATAAGGACAAGTTAGTTTGTAACTTAACAAAAAGCTCTCGATCTTTTGGCTCTTAATTCAAATAGTTAGCTCATAGTTCTAGCACAGTTCGAGAACTTCTGATCAAATCTAGTGAGAAGCAAACGAACACCGGAAAAAATTAATGGGTGAGACAATGGCTAGGTCGGCTGAGAATTTCTTAATTCTCAATCGGAGCCAATGAATCGTAGAATCTTCGTCCAACAGTTAAATAAAAACAATAAAGAAACGTCAAAAAATGTTAGACCTAGATAAAAGTAAAAATAAATCGTGATACTAATCGGACGGCTAAGTTTGATTGACTATAATTTAAGAAACGCCGAGTCGAGATACAAAGAAGTCATATATTGGTTGTTATATCAGACACTCAAATGTAGGTATGAATCACATCCACTAAAAAGCACGATTGAGAATTTGAGATTACCATCAAAGTACAAGCGAAAGGAAAGGAAAAGAAAAGAAAAGGTGAGACTTCTTTTCCATACTTATTTCCTAACGCTTCTGCACCGCACATCCATTATTTATGTACCTGATCGAGCTGAGCCCACACAATTGATGATGGATCTCAGAATCCTTGTCTCCGGCCCGGCCCGGCCCACTCTACCGGGCCCAGTGCGGGTCAGGGCCGCCACCACTGGCCGGCGCACGACGAAGGCGCCCTCGGCCACGGCCATGGCGCTCTTGCACCCGTGCAGGTCCAGGAACCCCACCACCCCGCCGGCGACGACGGACCACCGCCGCGACGACACGGCGCGGCCGGCTGCTGACGCCGGCGTACCAGGACGAAACAGCGCGTCGATGTCGACGGTGCCGCCGCCGGCGCCGCGCTCCCTGGTGCACTCGGCCAGAGCTGCCGCGAAGGGGTCGGCAGCGCCGGGGGCGCCGGGTGGCGCCGGCCGGTTGGCGCGGCGGCGGAGGGGCGGCGGGAGCGGGAGCGGCGTGCGCGGGGAGGAGTCCGGATCAGCGCCGCCGCCGAGGGAGCAGTTCTTGGGGATGCCCGGGTGGTGCTCCCAGGAGAAGGGGACGGAGGTGGTGCGCGGGGAGGACGAGGAGGAGGCAGCGGAGAGGGAGGAAGAGGAGGACGAGGAGGAGGACGACGACGACGACGAGGAGGCCCCCGCGCGGTGGCGGCGGTGAGCCGGCCGCGCCGGCAGTGGCGGTGGTTGCGGCGTTCGGGTCGTCATGGCTACGAGAGGAAGGTGGTGGCCGGCAGCTAGACTGGTAGCTGAGGCTGAGCTCGAGTGAGGTGCGGAGAAGGCGGGGACACAAGGGGTAGATAAATATGAAAGGGTTAGCGCATCTCCAATAGTTGAGAAGGCAGTTTTTCTTATGTTTTTCATATCATCCAAAGATAACAATAAAAATATGTTATACAATGGATTATCTCTTGATGCTATCTCTAACAATTAATGTATGCATGATTATATGATCAAAATTAAACTAGAAAATATAGGTTTAAGGGAAGACATATTGTATAATGGAGAAAATAGTGATCTTTTAGGTGTGAAGAGATCATCTCTTCACCAAGGGAAGGCAACCTTCTTATTCTTCTCTCTCCTCCAACTCAACAAAAATCCTATGTAGCATCTCTAAGAGAAAGCTGACATCACCCTATTGGAGATGCCCTTATTTGCATTTCATACCCTTCGGTTCGTCAGAATGACATTTTTTTGCCCTTCTTTTCCTTGTTTTTGTTTAAACAAACACACGCACACCATTGCACCCATGTACTCATATTGTGTCTACCAAAGAATCAAAGTTATAGAGCTTGAAGATCGATAAAGTCACTATAGATGCCTCACTATCAATAAATACATTGCCTACCACTAAAGAAATAATCTGTCTTGGTGAGACACATGTGACTAATGGTGAAATTCAAGCCGGTTCAACTCGACTCATTTGAACTAGAAAGATAATGGGTTAGCTCAACTTCCCTCGTTATCTTAACAAGCTCAAACCCAACTTAGCTCGACTCGTTAAAAGCTAGAGTTGGCTCGATAAGCTTGTTAAACTCATCCAGAATGTGAGCACCAGAGCAATTTATATTAAATCCGAGGAACGATAGTCACTATAACTGAACCAAAATACCACAAGAAGCTACATATGGATGCGAAACGAACCTAATGCATGTCAATGAATTAAGCTGACGCCTAACGAGCATGGCTCATCTTTTTTACACCGACTTGGACTAAAATGAGTCTAATGAGTAGCTCGTTTAACTTGTTAGCTCGACTCATTTAACACATTTTGTTAGCAAGTTCATACCCCAACTTGAGTCGACTCATTAAGTAATGAGTTCAAGCCGGGTCGAGCCAGGTTTTCAAGTAGCCGTTTGGCTCATGAATTTCGAGTTATAATTTCAGCCTTACACATGACATTAAATATAAGATTTAAGATCCCTTGTGGGTAGAGGTACAATCACCTCTACTAATCAGTCAAGCAAAGTGCTTGGTTCTTTTTTTTTGTTGCTGTTTTTTTCTCTCTTTTTATTGGCCAGGGGGGTTGGTTTCTTTATTGTAGTTTTTAGTTGAAAAGGTGGGTTCTTTACTGGGAAATGATTAGCTTGGACGCAACACTCTTATAAGAATGTGATGATTAACTAAGGATAAACTAAGGATGGCTGCTTAGAAGTTTGTTCTCAAGAGTGGCTCTGAATTATCTTTCGGAAAAAAGGAGAAAGTTGTTTCTAAATCCAACTTGAAACAATCTTCCTCATATGAAGATCTTGGTTGACTGTGAAATTAAACTTTTTATTCAAACAAAGGGCAGGCACGGCAAGTTCAATTTTTAATAAAATAGGTCCGGAATTCGTGCGAATTATTCCTAAGTGATAAGATTCATACATACACAAATTTTCAGATGTATTTTATGGTTACTACTTACTAGCCACGACCAAACTAAGATATCGCGTTTTTTATATATAAAAAGATATCGTGTTATTTTGCAATCTCCCTTCTCTAGTACGCTATTTCTGCTACCAGCAAGCAAGGCCTTTTCAGTTACTCTAGTATAGAACTGATTAATCTCTCCCCCATCTTTGTGCACAAGCTGACAGTTACAGTTTCTACAGTCCACTAAATCAGATGACTTAGCTTTCGTTTTCAGCTAAACGACTAATCGATTAACAATATTAATGTACTGTATTAGTTGGCTTAACCTTTGTTTATACTTGTAAAAGGCTTGCTTTAATTGCACCACACTGAACTGTTGCAGTCGGCTCATAAAATTGTACTGGACATATATACGATGAATGTTGCACAATATACGCAATGGGTCGTGTACCCTGTACGCGTGTATACGTAGAAGGGAGGACGAGTGAGATGCAAGACTAGCTAGCTGGTGTTGCATCCTTCCTTTCAGGATCCGGTTCCGACAGTATACTGCATGTAGATGCAGGGAACTCTGTGCCTGAATCTTCCTCTATTCCTTCTTCTTCTTCTTCTGGCATGTCATTGAGGTGCAGGTCGGCACGTACCAGGAACAAATTAACAGAAACATTATCTTGCATACGGAATCATATCGGTCTCTGTCTGTCAGTAAACTGAATGCATGTGCACCATCTATTTTTTCAGTTAATTAGGTAAAGACTTGCACGCATCTCTCGACCGATTTCTCAGGAAGTTGCAGTGCCTTCTGATCCTGATATGTGCAACGCATACGCGATCTTTTGAAGATGCAGGTATCTCCATTATCGAAGAACAGGTGCGATCTTTTAGATGCAAGGTATGCAGCCTGCAGCTGCGCGCTGCTGTGCATGCGTGCGTGTGTAGTGGAGGCAGGTGGTAAGGCGCTATGATTTTGCGCGGTTAGTGCGTCCGCGCGCATGCATGCTAGTAGTATAGGAAGGAGCTAGTGCTGGGGACATGATGTGCTGTCCTCTGCTGCATCTGCGTCTGCATGCATGGATGGCACTTTGTGGTTTTTCTTTCCCCGTCTCTCCTGTTTCTCTCTCTCTCTCTCTCTCTCTCTCTCTCTCTCTCTCTCTCTCCCCCTCCCTCCCTCCCTGTTGATTCATTTAGTCTAATCGATTTTTAGGTGTTCTGAAGACAGTTCCTTTACATAATCTTGTGAATAACAAAATTGCCTTTTAATAATTGGAACATCAAGCTTTACCATTCGAGACAGTAGTTGTTAGGTGTTCCTTATATTGTATAAGGTGTTTTTGCTTCCCTACCGTGTCACGGCTCACTGTATCTCAAGTAGTTTAGTCAGTACTAAGCTCAAGCTCAAGTTAATACTAGGTTTATTGAACACGTCAAGCCACCCCTTAACTCCTGTTGCTGGGTGTTTCAGTGTCAGATTTCAAGAAGCCATGGACCGGACACTGTCCATCAACTCTCTGAACTCTGAACGAACCAATTAGGCATGCAGGTCCCTACTGTTTGGAGTCTACCTGGCAATGATTTCACTCTCTTTCCCCAAATTTTCAGGAAAAACTTGTGCTTTCCAACCCATTCGATTTGTACGTTTCACCCTCCTGAATGAGACATTTTTCAGAGGTTAGTCAGGTCAGCACCACACTCAGCACGCAGTGCAGGCTATAAAATTTAGAATTAATCCAATGATAATCCTGGCTTAGTGTCGCATTTAGCAGAAGCAGATCATACATACAACATAAACACATACATTGCTTCCCCTTGCAATCTTGTCAGCTGTCAACTGTTTCCTGAAGCAGCAGTCGTTTTTGGCGTGTAAATTTCGGTTAGATCTAAACCAGTGAAACTGTAGTTTTTTCAGTTAGATATAAACAAGTGAAAGTGTAATTTTCTGTTAGATATAGCTTGTAGGTTGTAACGGCTGAACTCATACAAACCAAAGAAGTAATGACAAGATTTTAGTACAAGAAAAGGTTCCCAACTTCGAACTAGTACTGTTACGTGAACAACCCTTCTTGATTATACATACAGGAACAGGAACTGTTATCAGCTACCTGAACAGAGCAACTCCTAGCTCAAATAATCTGACATGCAGATTGGATTAACTTGATCTGGAAGCATGCATGTTGACCTGATATAAGCTTTACTGTAGTGGGGCGTTAGATTCACATGATCTTGATCTGTCAATTTGTAAGTAAATAATAAGATCTTGGCTTCCGCTATAGTACCTCACACTGTGAATTTTTTTATTAACCTCAATAAGCTGTGAGTTTGGTAGGCTCTCCTTTTCTGGTAAACAGTATATGCATAAATGCAAATAATCAATGTGTGGGTTCACTTCCTGTCGTTTGCACTTTTTGTGATTTGTGAACATTAATGCATGTGCGATTTAGGTTACTGCTGATGTTGACCCGCATCCTAAATGATTGCGATTGTAAGAGCCTGCAATTCAGTCAATGTTCACACTATTTGATCTGAAAAGATTATAAACTGTACATGAGCTAAACCTTTTTTTTCCCGCACGAAAGGAAAATCAGATCCTAACATGATTCGATAAATTCAGCACACCTAACTAATTAAACCCTTGTGAATCGAGGGATATCTGGAGTAAGATCATTCATCTGCACAACAAAGTAATTAAGAAAAAGGTGGTGACAATCACGCATCAGTGTCAGTCTTTACATGTCGTCTCACCACTGTCATTGACAGTTGGATACTACTACTACTAATGTGTATTACTGAAGAAAACTCTCGTCGATCACACAACGAGCACAACAGCCCAAGAAATTGGGCGAGGCAGCTTCTCTGTCGCTGTCGCAAAATCGGTTTCAGTGCTCAAACTTTGCGAGTGATCGCTGCTCGTTAAAAACGAAAGCTGGATCGATCGATCACTGAGCTCTCAGAAAAGTGAAGTTGTATTAGTGAGCCAAGCTAGCACGCTGAGATCACATGCAGTTGATAAGTGACTTCTCGCTACAGTAGTGCTACATACTTTGCAGGCTTTAGGGTGCGATTTGAATGTCACAACAGGAGGTTAGGGTTATAAAGTTCTTGACTTAATTAGTGATGCGTGAAGCTTTTGCGTGTTCGAGAAAATGATAGCTCTACATTTTATAGTTTAGACTTTATTTATACGGTAGATATCTTAAACGTCACTAGACAATAACATAAACTAATTTATTATGATTACAAGTAGAAGGAACCTTATTCCATGATTAATGTGGAAACACAGTCGATTAATAAAAAAGGGTGATTGATAAGATTATGCAGTTGGTTAATCGTTTGAGAGGGTTAAAAATACAGCCATTATACTATTTGTGAAGGTTTAGCCACCATGAGCGACTACTCAGACGATTAATCGGCCATGTCAGCCGTTTTCCACAACACTGATCTATATACCTATTACGAATTACTGACTAAGATTTCCCAGAAAATAACTACAGACGCTTAATAGATTTTTCAGAATAGTCAAGAAAAGAAAAGAAAAGAAAATCAGGCCATCCATCTCCGGTGGAGTAATCAAGTCTCTGCTCTCCATCCACCGTTAGCCAAGCCAGCCAAACGATCTGGACCGTCAAAGTCCACCCCGTACCCTTTCCTCTTCCTCCCTTATCCTTCCTCTCCCTGACCTACCCAAGCTGCCGCCGCGGTGTCCTAGAGCTGCCGCCGGCAATCCCAATCCCTCCGCCTCTCCCGCGCGTCCGCCATCGCCGCTCCCGTTCTACCTCGTCGCGTCCCTGCCCGTCCGCGCGCAATCTTGGACATTTGTTTTCGAGGTATGTATGAGCTTTTATTCATCCTGTGATTTATTACTTAATCCCAAACTAGATCCTCCCCTGATCCATCGTTCGTACGATTAGGTTTCTTCTTCGGCGCGCAAGAGATCGGTCTTAGTTCACTGACGCCAAGGATTTGGTGCCCAAGGTAAAGATTCAATTTTTCTCCCGAAAAATTGGGGGTGGGTGGGTCAACTGAACCAGTTTACTGATACTTTTTGTACCATTGGAATGGGTTAATGACTAGATACTTGTGTCAATGTTGGCAGGGCAGTGTTTCTGGAGGTGTAGGGCAAAGTTTCTCCCGTCGCTATCGAGTTGTCTGATGTTTTATATGAGGTAGAATAGGTAATTTTGTTCAGCTTGTAGAGCTGCTCAATGATGGAAGACAACCAGATTCTAGTTCGGCCGGAAGACGACCAGGTTTTAGTTGAGCCCGAAGACGACCAGGTTTTAGTCGAGCCAGAGCAGGAGGACCTTGTGCCAGGTGAGCAATGCCTCGTCATCGGCCAAGAGTTTACCAATGTCGATGCTTGCCGGAGGGCGATAAAGGACATGGCCATCGCCCTGCATTTCCAGCTTCGTGTCGTGAAATCTGACCGTAGCCGATTCATCGCCAAAATGCTCCACGGAAGGCTGCCCATGGCGCGTGCATGTGGCCAAGTGCCACGGTGTTCCGACTTTCACCGTCCGGACATTGCATGGGGCACACACATGCGAGGGTGTGCAGGACCTACATCATCAGCAGGCCACTGTTAATTGGGTGGCTAGGTCTGTGGAGGCAAGGCTAAGAGATAATCCACAGATTAAGCCAAAGGAGATATTGCAGGATATTCGGGACCAGCATGGGGTTGCTGTTTCTTATATGCAGGCATGGCGCGGAAAGGAGAGAAGCATGGCTGCTGTTCATGGTACACTTGAGGACGGGTATCGCCTTCTTCCTGCATACTGTGAGCAGATTGGAAAGACAAATCCTGGTAGCGTTGCGATATACAAAGGGGCTGGACCGGAGAATTCCTTCCACCGGCTCTTTGTTTCATTTCGCGCATCTATTTATGGTTTCTTAAATGCGTGTAGACCCCTTTTGGAAATTGACAAGGCAGACCTGAAGGGAAAGTATCTTGGGACATTGCTATGTGCTTCAGCTGTTGATGCTGATCACATGATCTTTCCTCTAGCATTCGGTGTTGTCGATTCAGAGAGTGATGAAAACTGGATGTGGTTTGTATCAGAACTGAGGAAGATGCTTGGAGTTAACACAGATAAGATGCCTGTCTTGACAATACTCTCTGAGAGGCAACCACAAGTGGTTGAAGCCGTTGAGGTCAACTTCCCCACTGCTTTTCATGGATTCTGCTTGCGACATGTGAGTGAGAATTTTCGTGAGGAGTTCAAGAGTCCTAAACTTCTGAACCTTTTCTGGAGTGCTGTTTATGCTCTCACAACAGCAGAATTTGATTCGAAGGTAAAAGATATGATGCAAGTTCAAGATGTCATGCCGTGGTTCCAGCATTTTCCACCAAACCTCTGGGCAGTTGCATACTTTGAGGGTATCCGATATGGCCATTTTAGTCTTGGGATAACTGAGACATTATATAACTGGGCCCTGGACTGTCATGAACTTCCTATTGTGCAAACCATAGAGTACATCCGGCACCAACTGACCTGCTGGTTTACTGAACGTCACAGCCTAGCACTATCATACAACTCAGTTCTTGTTCCATCTGCTGAGAAGCTTATTTCTGAAGCTATTGCTGATTCACGATGTTATCAAGTCCTCCGAGCAAACAAGGTGGAGTTTGAGATCGTATCATCTGAGCGAACAAACATTGTGGATACTCAAACCAGGTTCTGCTCGTGCCGTCGGTGGCAAATTTATGGCATTCCATGTGCACATGCTGTTGCTGCACTACTTTCATGTGGTGAAGATCCTCGCTTGTATGCACACGAATGCTTTAGCATAATGAAGTATCGAGAAACTTATTCTCAGCAGATCTATCCAATTCCAGACAGGAGCCATTGGAGTAATTCGTCCTCTGGGCCACAATGCCTCTTCAAAGCAGACGTGATACTTCGCCCACCCAAGATCCGGAGGCCTCCTGGCCGGCCCAAAATGAAGATTCTTAAGATGGAAAGCTTGAAACGGCCAAAACGGATTGTTCAGTGTGGCAGATGTCATCTTCTTGGACATTCTCAGAAGAAGTGTTCATTGCGAATCTGACAG
This sequence comes from Stipa capillata, assembly GCA_019208055.1. Classification (NCBI taxonomy): domain Eukaryota; kingdom Viridiplantae; phylum Streptophyta; class Magnoliopsida; order Poales; family Poaceae; genus Stipa; species Stipa capillata. The sequence continues at coordinate 526,298 of JAGXJF010000983.1, read as the reverse complement.
ACGTGCTTCTATCCATCTTGCTTCCTTTTATATGATCAATGGAATTAGTGTCTAGTAGTTTCTTTATTGATTAGTTAGGCAAATTTCTTTCTATGTCTATTCAGATTAGAGATTATTACTGTTGTGTATCTGACGTTGTCCTAGGTCTCCTTTTCTGCACATATTTTTGTGTAACTCGGTGCAAGCTATCCCCCTGTGAGAGCCTCGGTTGGTTACATGGTATTCAAGTAGATAGAAGAGAATGTACTCGTTAATTGTTAAATGGAAGCGAGAACTGACTTCTGAAGACGCTGACCCGACTGTTTGTGCATATGTATGGTTCTATACTCAAAATTGTGAGGGGGCTTCCCTGTGCCGTATATTTTTGGACATGTCTACTGATTATGGCTGCAAAGGCTTCCCTGTGCCGTATATTTTTGGACATGTCTACTGATTATGGCTGCAAAGTTATGTTATAGCATCTATACTCTATGAGGCTTGAAAACACATGAAATAATTCGTGATTATGTCGGCTATTTATTCTGTTGGCTTTTCTTTTAGCATAACCAGTTGTGCCACAAGTATCCTGTTTTTGGCGGTGATCACATTCTGTGAGAAGGCTGCACATAAAATTTTCCTTCTTTAGTTACAGGTATATTGTGCAGTGTGAATGCAATGGACTAAAGAAATTAGTCCTACTTATTATTATTTTTTATAACAATTCATACTTATTGCTACCTCCATTCAGATATGGATAACATTTTAGAAAGTGCACAGCCAAAGTTCTCTAACTTTAAATAGTAATATGTATAAACTTATTTAGGTTGATCATGTTAAAATATTATCACTAGATTTTTCATGAAAATATGTTTCTATGATACTATTTATTTACTTATTTTTACTAACATATTCATATAAAAAGTAACGCTCAAACTTACATGTGTCAAAAATATCATCTATACATAGAGAAAGTATGTAATAATTGATTTATGGATACATTCTTCTACCGGCCCATTAAACCTATGAGAATTTTAGATACCTCCTAAACCTTGGTAGGCCTCGCATGTCGAGAGAAGACTTCTCCTTCTTCGCTATCTCCCAATTCTAACTTTTCGAGGAGGCAAATTGCTGCGCATCATTGTCCCCAGCTTTCTAAGAAGGTCATGGTTGTGCACCACTGGCCAATTTCAACTAGTGCTCATCCCACTGGTATCCTCTTGCTCTCCACCATCTTCACCCCTAGTCCACTTCGTGTGAGTCTTCCCTCACCGCCTCCCCATCCAATCCAACAAAGATGGCCACAACGACAATGGAAGAGGAAGCACATAAGTGGGATTAGATGGTGCGATGGAGGCTAGGACGAGGGCGGTGGTGTCTCGATATGAGTTGGCATTGATGTGTGTCAAGAGATGGAAGATGGAGGACCTTGCACCACCACAAAAACGATAATCTTGGACCTCATATCCTAGGAGGTTATTGAAAAACTAACACGAAGGATATCCACCTCAGCTGGTTCATCTTTGAAAATTGGCTCAAAAAAAGTAACCAGCTGAGATAATATGTAATCTCAGTCTGTTTTCAGAATGAGCCGACTGTATGAATTATACAACATATTCATTTTTCTTAACCAACTGTAATGTACGTTCTAGTATAGTCGGTTTTTGTTCTAAACGTACTGAAAGCGATTCAGTAGTCGATTATTGTGGAAAACCGGCAGTAATAGTTTTTGCGATTTTTGGACAGTAAGATAGAATAGATCGATCGGAACAGAATTAATACACACAAAATTAATTTACACAATAGTAGGCTTACTTGGACTCTTACCTGAATAAGGGGACCAGCTTCAAAAGGGTCAACAAGATGATTGATAGGTAAACAAATTACCTCATCTAAATCTATTCTATTAGGTCACTACTCTAATCAAACTTTTTTGCCATCATTCAGAGCCTACCAATTTTTTCTTTCACGCGGGAGAGAAAAGAAGAAAGTTGAGGGGCCCTACTACGCTACAACACTTATTTGGGTTTCCGGTATGTATCCAGTTCCACACATTCACGCTTCATAATATGAGTTACATAGAACTTAATTAAACTGAGTCCTTTTATATATTTTCAGTGCCACCAGTAGCCTGACCTCTCCCATTTATGTGACTTCTATGTTTGCCACCACATAAAACTTCTTATGAGTTGAGCTGCCAACAACAAAACCGAAGTCACCGAGAGAAGAAAAATATTTCTACAATAATGTTCTATTCATCTACATGGCAGCACTATGATCTTCATATCAACAGGTTGCACCTATTCCCAAAACTGAATTGCCAAAGACGAAGCTTGTCATGATTCGAGAGCAGTTGGCGGAGTTCATTTTTGAGAAAGTCATCAAACAAGATGGCGAGTTCCCCCACGACGGAACTAACGATCGAGTCCAATACTCAAATGTGATTCAAAATTATATATTCAACTGTGTAATGAACTAAATTCAAATATGAACTTCTTCATTCTACGAATTTCTATCTACTTGAGTTTATGAATTAAAATATGGTGTGAATGTCAATGTGCATGTGGATTTTTATATTATTTATGTTCTGAGATGATCGGGGAGAGATCTAGAAAATTTAGGATATATAAACTATTTTTTTAACCTAAATTCTATCTGCCTGTCCCAAATATATCCCAGCAGGTTCTCCACAAAAACCAGCTGGGATAATTCAATAAGGTAGTCGTTTTATCTGACAAAACCGACTAAGATAGTATATTATCACAGTCGGTCCAATTGGATGAAGCGACTGAGATACAATTTTTCCTCTGTCGGTTTGCTTTTGTGAACCGACTGAGAGAATCAGTCGGTTTTGCTTGATGAAATGATAGAGATATTGTTTTATCTCAGTCGGTTTGTTTTGCTGAACAGACTGAGATAATGTCCTATCTCAGTCAGCTTTGCTGAATTAAATGACTCAGGGTTTGTTATCCCAGCTGGCTCCGGCAACCGGCTGAATAACATGGATTATTAGCTCCCCTTAACTACATTCGGATTCAAAACCGGCTGAGATAGCCTTTTTAAATCGGTTATAAAAACCTTTTTTATGATAGTGTTGTACACAGATTGGTCTAGCAAGAGTTTGTAATGCCACTAGAGTTAGCAAAGAATGGTGAGAGGAGGAGAGGTGGAATTTCGACGGTTTGCTCCCATATGTCGCGGAGGCGTGCTGGAACACCAGCTTTTGGCCGATGGAGCGAAGCGACACAAATAGTCGTATTTTTACGTGAAATTTTCCGGACTCACGTGTTCACTACTCTATAGCAGGAGGAAAAAAATATACTTCAGTACCGTCTAAACACTCACTTTTTTTTTCAGTTTTCTGGAAACATGAATGTTTCTCAATGCAAAACCGGTTGCGAACTGGAGTTGTTATCTCACCATTTGTCTGGGGGAACAGCCCAATGTACCCCGCAACGCGCGGCCACCGCATCACCTCGTCCCAACCCGCACCACCACCTCTCCCGCGCGCGCGCGCGCATGCAGTCCATGCATGCATGAGGACGACGCCCTTACGCCGCCCACCGCCAGGACCACCCCATGGCTGGCTTCCTCCACCGCCACGTGCTGCCGCCCTTCCGCCTCGCGCCGATCCCCTTCTTCCACCATGGCGCCGGTGGCGTCGTCGCCTCCACTGCCTCCTCCTCCTCCTCGGCCCTGCCCCCGCGCCGCCGGCCCTGGACGCCGCGCCGCATCCTCGACCCCGGAGACGACGTCGTCCTCAGCTGGAACCGCCTCTTCCTCGTCGCCTGCATGGTCGGCCTCTTCGTCGACCCCATGTACTTCTACCTCCTCTACACAGCAGGCGAGTCCTGCGTCAAGATCGACATGGGCATCGGCGTCGCCGTCACCGCCGTGCGCACCATCGCCGACCTCTTCTACCTCGCCCACATGATTCTCAAGTTCCGCACCGCCTTCGTCGCCCCCAGCTCCCGCGTCTTCGGCCGCGGCGAGCTCGTCAGGGACCCCGACCAGATCGCCATCCGATACCTCAAGAACGACTTCATCGTCGACCTTGCCGCCATGCTCCCCATCCCGCAGGCAATCCTCCCTTTCTCCATAAAATTAACGTTAATGCGCCTCTGACGTTTGGTAATGATCCTCCTTGCATGTGTTAAATTACATTACAGACTTTCTCTGATATATTTTGGCATCGAATTTAAAGCTGTTCAAGATTTTGATGTGATGCAATCTTGTGTCCCTTGTGCATGGCTGACATAATTTAGGTGCAACGATCGAGTATTCAGATATCGACACAGCTTTCCTGATCTATGCTGGAGCTGAAATGTCATATCACATAATTCAGTTCATATAAGCAGGAATATTAGTTTTAGGCCCAAACACATTAGATTGATGTGTCTAACAATGATCACATTAATCTATACTATATTATGTTCTACTTGAAGGGCTGTTAGATTTGCACCCTTTTCGAATATGCGAAAAACCCTTCTCTTGTTCTTGCAGGTGATTATCTGGTTTGTAATACCAGCAGTGAGCACCTCCTCAGCAAACCACACCAACAACACACTCTCAATGATTGTATTGATCCAGTACATACCAAGGGTGTTTCTTATCATATCTTTGAACGCCAAGATTGTGAAGGCCAGTGGAGTAGTCACAAGAACTGCCTGGGCAGGGGCTGCTTACAACCTCCTGCTTTACACATTGGCAAGTCATGTATGTCATTTTATTTCCTTTTGTTTTTAGCGAAAGAATGTACTTATCTAAGGAAAAAGTTCATATTTGGTCCATCAACTATTAAACGAGTTTAGTTTTGATATAAATTTTGAAACCAAACGAACTTGACCATGAACTTTCAAAACCAGACAAACTTGGTATCTCACATTACTTAAGGCAGTTTGCTCGATGACGTGGCAGTAGTTTCACACACATGGCGTCTCAGTTAGCACAAAAGAGAGAGAGAGAGAGAGAGAGAGAGAGAGAGAGAGAGAGAGAGAGAAAATTTAAAAAGTTAGCAAACAATCAGGGAAAAAAATAGATTTTAAGAAAAAGTATATAATACTTTATTTTAAATAGTTGAATATATAAACTAAAAGGTATTAAAAATAAAGAAAGTGAAAAAATATCAGAAAAATTGAAGCAAAAAATAAGAAACTTAGAAAAGAAATTTTTTCTTTAAAAATCAGAAAATTTAGGAAAAGAGAAAATTCAAAAGTATTCTAGAAAAACCAGGGAATTAGAGAAGCCTCACAAATAATTTAATCAAATTATCTGACTTTTTCCAAAAATATTCATGGTGGAAAAATAATTCATGGTTGTTTTTAAAATAAAGTTTCATTGTATTAAAAATCTCATTTTTTTCTAAGTTTTCTGATTATTTTAATTTTTAAATTTTTTAGCAGTTCTTTGTGTTGACTATGGCTGCCACATGTGCGAAACCATCATCATGTCAATGGTCAAACCGCTTTGGGTGGGGTGAGGGATCAAATATGTTCGATTTTGAAAGTTAAGAATTTGGTTTTAGAGTTTAGGGATCAAAACTAGATTTGACCAATAGTCGAGAGACAAAAATAGACATTTTCCTTTTATCTACTGCTAATTCAATTCCATTATCTACTTATTCAGTAATTCTAGCTCCGTTCGAAATGTTCGATCATCTAAACCGTTCCGACTAGAGTTCGAAGATTTCAAATTTACCTTCTGTTCGGTGGACTTAAATACCTAGAGTGATATACCCATAATGTATGCAGGTTCTTGGAGCCTTGTGGTACCTGTTGTCCATTGAGCGGCAGTACACCTGTTGGGTGGACGTCTGCACAAATGAGAATGGCACCGATGCCACCATACCAAAATGTTTCATGAGCTATCTCGACTGCAAATCCCTTGAACGTCCTGAGCGCAAGGATTGGCACGCGGGTAGTAACATTGATAAGCAGTGCAAACTTCCTGACGCTACATATAAGTATGGATTATTCGCTGATGCACTGAATCTCGATGTCGTTGGGGCGACGTTCTTCGAGAAGTATTTGTACTGCCTCTGGTGGGGGTTCCGGAACTTGAGGTATATATAAAGATGGATTTTGTGATATCTCAAGTGAATTCTCACCGTCAGATTATACAGAATGATGCAAGAATAACTGATTTTGTATTTATTTTCTGCAAATTAGTTCCTATGGACAGAACTTGCAGAACAGCACCTACAGAGGGGAAACCATATTCTGCATTCTAATATGTATTATGGGCCTCGTCTTCTTTTCACATCTCATCGGAAACATGCAGGTCTTAATTTGTTCTCCTGAAAATGAATGCCTAATTTATTTTTTTTTGCATATTTCAAGTTTTGAATTTATCCCGCAATCGGTTCTTCAACATTGAGTTACCACCCATAGGCCATAGCAATAACATTTTGTACGGAAGAATTTGCTAAATCATCAGTCACACTCTGGATATTGGGAGACATGGTGCAAATAATCCTCGAACTTAATGATTTTTTATGCAATACCTCGGGAGAAATAGTGCACCTAATGATATCATGCACAGGAAGACAGTAACCTTACCATTATGTCCATTTATACTATTTCGTTATATCCTGTTACCACTTGCTAATGCTAGTCTTTCGATTCAATGTTGGGATCACATTTTCCATTTCTTTTTCCTTCCTACCAGACGTACTTGCAGTCGATGACGGTGAGGCTGGAGGAATGGCGGGTGAAGCGGCGCGACATCGAGGAGTGGATGCGGCACCGCCAGCTTCCCCTGGAGCTCCAGGAGCGCGTCCGCCGCTTCTTCCAGTACAAGTGGCTCGCCACCCGTGGCGTCGACGAGGAGTCCATCCTCCAGTCCCTGCCCCTCGACCTCCGCCGCGAGATCCAGCGCCACCTCTGCCTCGCCCTCGTCCGCCGAGTACGTGCCACGCCACGCCATCCCATTCTCCGACCACCCTGATGTTTCAACTCCGCCGCCGTCAACGATGACCCTAACGGTGACAGTGTTGCAGGTGCCGTTCTTCTCGCAGATGGACGAGCAGCTCCTGGACGCCATCTGCGAGCGGCTGGTGTCGTCGCTGAGCACCAAAGATGCGTACATCGTCCGGGAGGGGGACCCCGTGAGCGAGATGCTCTTCATCATCCGCGGCGAGCTGGAGAGCTCGACGACGGATGGCGGCCGGACCAACTTCTTCAGCTCCATCACGCTCCGCCCCGGCGACTTCTGCGGCGAGGAGCTCCTGACGTGGGCGCTGATGCCGAACGCGAGTCTCAACTTCCCGCAGTCCACGCGCACGGTGCGGTCGGTGACGGAGGTGGAGGCGTTCGCGCTCCGCGCCGAGGACCTCAAGTACGTGGCCAACCAGTTCAAGCGCCTCCACAGCAAGCGGCTGCAGCACGCGTTCCGGTACTACTCTCACCAATGGCGGAGCTGGGGCGCCTGCTTCGTGCAGGGGGCGTGGAGGCGGTACAAGAAGAGGAAACTCGCCAGGGAGCTCATGAAGCAGGAGGGGCTGCTCTACTACGGCGACGGCGGCCAGGGCGGCGCTGGCGACGAAGTGTCGCTTGCCGCCGCCGACGTCGCAGACAGCGACAGCGCGCCGCTTCTCGGCGAGTACAAGGACGTCGGCGGCAGCCGTGGCACAACGGCGGCGTCGTCGGAGGGAGCTGACGGCGGCGCGCAGGATCACCTCGGGGTGACGTTCCTGGCGTCCAAGTTCGCCAAGAACACCAAGAAGACCGCACAACAGAAGGTCGTGGCGCAACAGAGTATCGACGAGGTTTCCACCATCAAATTCCCTAAGCTGGCCAAGCCCGACGAGCCCGACTTCTCCTTGCACACCGACGATGTGCTATAGAAACAACATGACCGCCATTTTTTCTCTCTTCGAAACGCTGGTCGATCACCGACGATGGGCTGAGAAGCACGATCATGCATGCATGGAAATGTACGTACGTAGATAGAAGGAAAAGGAGCTGATCGCATGTTGTACTGTATACTAGTTGCTGATTTAGCAAAGTTGACCTTACTTCAGTTTAGAATATTCTCATCATCATCTTTGTATACTTGTCTACTTTCCAATTTATAAAGGTGCTCGGCTGCTCCTACCTGAACATGGCAAATCGACAAGACATGTATGACCATATATGTGCTAAATACAACCTTGAGACCTCTTTTCACATGGTAGGATTTTCATTGAAATTTTAGATGATTCTAAGTCTTAAAATTTTGTTTCATACTAGCGTCCTTTGAAACATAGTTATATAGCTGCAAATTTCTATAGAATATATTCGTTTTATTCCCTTTGAAAAGTTCAATGTATGTTCTCTTGATCTCTTTTCAAAATTGTTCTTCTAAAAAATTCCGGCGTCATTTCCTGTGAACCATCTAGATGTATAATCTCTAATATTCCTCTTTTTGGAATCCTACATAACTCCATAGTACGTGACATTCCGGCAATTCATTTTTTCTATTCTCGTGTTTTCTAGTTAAGGCCTTAGAAATGACTGGGTTGCTTAATTGGTACCCTTACTCTTCCTCCGCTAAAGTTTGCCACACACTATCGTGGAAAGATCTCACTCGCAATTGTCAACAGTTCTGACACAGAAATGAGTGTATGACAAGCGGATCAGGTGACTAAGGCTCAATTTAAGGCTCTTAGTGAATTGCGTTATGTTAAATTTATTTTATAATATGCTATGTAAAATTAATCACGAGAATAGAAAAAGATTACAATGATCCACCGTAATGCCAAACACAACCTTAAAAAAATGTGGCACAATGCAATAGTGTAGGCTAGTTGAGGCCACCCCACAAATCACTAGCGGTTGACGGCGTGGTGGTGGAGTGGGAGGAGGCAGAACAAGAGGAGAAAGAAGGGAAAAGGGAGAAGGCGACAACATGATTGTAAGGGAGGGGAGTGGTGGCGAGACGGCACTGGAAAGGGGGGATGCATGGAGGTATGGGTGGACCGGTTGCCCTATTGGGCTACTGGTCGTGTGGAAGTCATGTCCAAAAATTTTAGCATGTACCAAGAAAATTAAGACTTGTGGATGCAAGTATGATTATAATGGTGAAAGTATCGCTTTATAGACTCTAAAATTATCCTAGTTAAAGTATAGTTTTTATTAGATCCATCGTCCAACGATCGAACAACACCCATACTTCCACCAGGACCGACCTCACCGAGAGAGGCTACAGGAGAAAAACCACCCCCCACTTAAAAGAAAAATGTTGCCCATTGCTCGACCAACCAAGTTGATTGATCGGTCGCCCTCCGTGCTCCACGTGCCCCAAGTTCCTTCTCCCCTCTCGTCTCTTCTTCCTCCTCTTTCTCCATGAATTCTCCTTCCTCCACTCCTCCATAGGGTTTCCTCCTGCTCTCAAGGGGCTCATCCTTCTCCTCGCTGAACGAAGGAGCTCGCGGAGGCCGTCGCTCCGACCTCGCAGTGAAGCTTGAGATGGAGCTCGAAATGACAGTTCCCCCGGCTCGGAGAAGATGGTGGGCTAGGGCGGGCAAGTCCAGGGAGACCAGATCCGACGATGGCGATGCTTCGGCTAGCCGAATCCACAGTCGGCGAGCCGGGGGACAACGAGCCAGATGGTCTCAAATGTTCATGGCCAGAGATTAGTGATTGGAGATTTTTTTTATGTCACCTGTGTTGTTTCTTGATCTTGCGTAATTGTATTTTTTTTATTGCTTACACATATATGTTATGTTGCAATATTTTGAATATCTAGGTGCATATGATGTATACATGTTGCATATGAATTTTTATGCAGTTGCATAAGTTAATCTTTTATGTTGCATGTGTTAATTTTTTCTGTTGCACATGCTATAATCATTATTCGACTATTTGTTGGATAAAACGGAGATTTGTTGCATGCGTGTGTTTAAAATATTGTGGATGTTGCAATTGTGTCTTGTACATCAAAAAAATATTATATATGTACAAGATAGATGTTATATGTGAAAATTTGATGTTGTAATGAACGAACGGATGAAATCGTGTCACATAAATAAAATTTGATGCTGTAACGATCGAACGGATAAAAGTGTTGGATGGCGGGCGTATGAGTAAAACCGATCCACCGACCACGGGTAGTGCCAACTAAACCCCTGTATATGCGGACAACAGTAGAGGTGCGCTAACGGGTCGGTGATGCGCAGCCAAATCTTGCGGGTGGCGGGACCCGCGTGTCCGTCCTTGTCCTTGCTCGCCGCGTCCTACGTGGACTTGACGCGGCCGCGCCTTATCCACGTGCTTTTCGAGCTTACGTGGCGTTGCCCTGCGTTGCTTTGCCCGTCAGGGTTGTTAACCAAGAAAAATGGAGATGGTTTCAGTGGTTCGTTCCATCACGCACTACACTGCCATGTTCTCCATGCACCTATCAGTTGCTATCAATCCTTGTCTAGCTATTAAATAAGTGGATAGATGTATTATTGGACCGAAAAAAAGAACTATCAGAACTTGGCTGCCCATTTATTTCGTATTATTCCATTCATTACATCTTGTAAAGCGTATTTAGTTTTGGGAACTAACAAGGTAAAAAAGAACAAGGCCGAATGGTCGTGGAACCTGTGTATTAGTATTTTGCGAATAAGGCAAAATAGTATGTCACTAAAAATGTAGAAGCAGAATGAAAAGGTGTAATATACCTTATATTTTAGAACGCAAAAGTACTACACACACAAATTTTTCCAATCATATGGGGTGCACATTTGTTCACAAGCAATCATAAAATCCCATGTAAATAAAAAAAACTCAAGTAACTATTAACAAATTCTCAACAAAAAACATGGTGCAAAACATGCTGATATCAATCTTCTATACTTAAGTCAACCAGAAACAATATGTCTTTTTAGGACATTTCAGAAAGTCTAGGATCCCCACGGCTTAGTAAATTGCACTCTCCACGGACTAACTTAACCATATCTGCGTAGAACATCGTACCTTGATTTTTCCACTTAAAACCATGTAATTTTAGAAAAACAACGTCACAAATAGAAACTGAAAAGAAGCAAGAAATATATTTTTAAATAAAAACTACAAGAAAATATAAATAAGAGGCAGGAGGACCTTTACACTGGCGCACAGGATAAAATAAGATGTCCTCAGAAAAGAGAAACGAAAAAATCCAATAAAAATACAAATAAAAAAGGGTTCGTTTTATTTAAAGAGGCAGAGCAGCCAAGAAAACGATGGTCTCCTCCTCTCCTCCATCATCCATGGCAGCCTCGTCGGCTCCGTTGTCCTCCCTCTAGAATAGATGCATGGGCTGCTCCCGCGCCGCGCCGGCGTGGCGGTCCGCGGGCGCCGCGGCCGTGTCGCTCTGCCTGCTTCCGGTCGTCCTGCCGCTGGTCCTCTTCCTCTGGCTCCCGCTGCTCTGCTTCGCCGTCGCCGTCGCCCGGTTCCGCCGCCGGCGGAGGAGGATCGTGATGAAGACGAGGGAAAGCTTCTTATTTGGCGATGGTGATCGGCGGCCGGTGCCGGAGGGAGACGCGTGGCCCCACCGGGTGGCGCTGCTCCACAAGTACCTCGAGGACCAGATGGAGCTCGTGGAGGCGGAGGCGAATGCCGGCGACGCCATGGCGGCCCCGCTACCAAGGAATCCCTGGGCAGCGTGAGGCAAGAAACGAAGGTATTGATCGGTGCGTTCTTGCAAGGAAATTGCTCCTTTTTTTTTCGCTCGATTTTTCCCAGCTCCGGCCGGCAGATGCGAAGAGGAGGATTCGCGTTGCTCGCGAGATGTAGCGGTGAGAGACACTGAGCTGAGATCATCTCGATCATGATTAGGTGTTTTCAGGCAGCTGATGGATCGATATATCGATCGGAATTCTAGTTCATTTCATCTCTGTTTCTTGCTCCTCATATCTCAACTCTCAACTGCTGAATTGAGCTGAGCCCATCGTGTAGTAGTATTGCAAATGTGTAGAGCAAATATGTACTTTTGATGAGTCGAGATTATTTCCTGAATTTTTCACGTGAATGAATTATAGAATGTTGAAGTGTCTGAATCAGAGATGAGATCTCTGGAGGAAGATTAATTTATATGCAGAAACCTCGATTTCGATAACGTAAATGGCAAAATTTGGCTAATTGAAGTGCAGACAGGAATCTAAAACAAAAGGAAAAAAAATAAATGCATGTGATTTCTGCGAAATCTCGTCAGCCACGGATAGCGTGGAGGTTATCTCCCAAAACAAAAGGAATCTTCATTGATTAATTCGTCGCATTGATAGAATTAGAATGCAGTGGCACATCAGGTTTAGCCAGTCGTCATACCAGATCTTTTTATGGATCCCATCGCGTCAGTCAAAGCATGGCGGCTGATGGCGATTCTGCAGCATTGCGCGCCACGCATCTGCTGCATATATTTCTATGTACATTTTCTTTTTACACCTCATAACTTATATTAAACTAAAAAGTCATTACAATCATTGTCGATCAACTCCAACACACAGTAGCTATATAGGGAGCTAAATCAAATAACACACTCTCACATCTGTCCAGTTTAGCAACTTCATTACACGATCTACCAATTTTGATAAACTTGACATCAGGGAAAAGATGACCTAGAACAAGAACTTTATTCTTGAGGTCACACAAAACCGATCTGTCCTCGACCCGTTGCACCAAGATTCTATGGACCATAAGATAATCAATTATAATAATTAGAGGTTTAGTCAAACCACTAGCAAGAGATAACCCATAGAGGCATGTTAGAAACTCAGTCTCTTCTACACTCGTACAGCGGTCAATAAACTTCCAAGGTGACCGCAGCACGGCTCCATCGGGGCCTCAAATCACAACACCCCTACTAGCCAAAGAACTATATACATTTTCCGAGTGCGGGTTTCACAAGAGAGCCGGTTCTATTTCACTTCACTTGCTGCACTTTCTAATGAAATTGTCAGTTCCTTTTTAAAAAAACTATGGACTCGTTAATTTCTGTTAACGGAGAAGCAATGAGCTTTGAATGTATAGTGGAAAGAAGGGGGTTTGTCTCTGTTGCATTAACACCTGGAAAAGAGCTTCACTCTTAGTCTCTATCTCTGGCCGAGCTAGATCAACCGTCTTCTCCCTCGCTCGTCTCATATGCAAGCTCCACTTTTGACCTTCCTAACCCTAATCTACACCCTCACCACCTCCGCCGCCCTCCCTCCCCCCTACTCGCCAGCGTAGCTTGCTAGCCTCCACCTCCACACCTCTCCTCTCTACATTACATCCTCTCTGCATTGTGCCCTTCCCGCTCTACTCCGGTGACATTCTGTTGAAAATAATGCAAGGTTGCGATGGATCGAGATTTGAGGACATGGGTGATTAGAGTCGGTGGAGATGTGACGAAGGTGCGAGCAGCGTGCCGTCCATTGCACTTTTCAAAAACTTGATCGCCCGGCTATCCGTGTAGATCGTGGATCGTTGGGGAAAGTCCTAAGTACTATTTTCCCTCGTCCTACTGCACGGAAGGAAAATTGTGGGGGAGGGGGAGGGGGGGGGGAGCGCAATGGAAGAATGGTTAATGTGTTTCGAGTGTCGTCTACCGACTTGGACATCTCTCTTTATAGATGTCCTTTTATAGATGTCACGTTGTAACCAACTACTAATAGCACAATCTGTCTATATTTGAGGAATCGCCCCCTGAGATAACTCCATTGCATCCAACTGACTATGGATAAGGTGAAAACCGTGCACGACAAAAGGAGAGGCTGTCACACGTCGCGAAGTCACAAGTAATTAAAACACGAAATAAATGAAAATATGAGCGAGCATGGTGTATACATAGCATAGCTTTTTCTTGTCATCTCATCTAAGGCAGTCATGTGACAACCATTGTATATCTTTACTACTATAAAGGTGTCAATCGGTGGCGACGATCCATACTTTCTTTCCCCCCTCCTTACTGTGGGACCAACTCAAAATTTTAGCAAATACTATAAGCCCGTGTGGAAACCTCAATAGATGTTCTCCTCATTCACTGACTCGAAATTCAAAAATTCAAATTCACCTAAAGTGCTACTCCCCACAAACAACTCCCAATTCTACCTGAGTTGAAACTCAACAAAGATTTCTTTACTACTATAAAGGTGTCAATCGGTGCCCGCGGTCCGTACACTTTCTTTCTCCCCTCCTTACTATGGGACCATCTCAAAATTGTAGCAAAAATTATATGCTCATGTTGAAACCTCAATAGATGTTCTCCTTATCCACTGACTCAAAATTTAAAAATTCAAATTTCACCCAAAGTACTACTCTCCATAAATAACTCCCAATTCTACCTGAGCGGAAGCTCAACCAAGATTTGAGACGAAACCAAGGAAGTAGTATGGAGCATGACATAAATAATTCGATATGCTCAATAATCTAATTTGTTTATCCGTAGCAACGTATGGGTATTTGGCTAGTTGGTCTTCATCTATAATTGAGACTAAAGTCTCACAAACCAACTAGCCACACCCATCGGCTTCTTCCATTGAATTAAAGGTCCCCTGCATCGCCTCCAACAATGTGTAGTGACGCCCTTGAGCACATCATTTTAGAATGAGGACATTTGGCAAGGGTGTATTCGACGGCTTCGCCAAAGCACCTATGTGGGAACGCAGGTCGCCACCGGTTTCGATGGAGATCCATTGAGGCACCGAGGACGAAGGAGAGGTGCTTTGCATGCAAAATTGACTTTGACGATAAAAGAAATTTCAGGTAACTACCCCGTATGTAGTAGTAAATAACCTAACACATAGAGTTACAAACAATGCTTCATAACAATTCTTTCCTCTTTGGTCGTGTGGGAAAAGAACAATTCTTTCCATAAGAACCTCTTAACCAGAGATATGATCAGGCACGAAAGAATCTTATCTGTTTGAACAAAATCTGAGTAACTAAATTTGAATTCAAATCGGATTGAGTTGAAGCTTGGCGATGTTTTTTATTGGTTGTGTTGAGAGAATTATAGTCCCTATATAAATCGGCCCACCAATCCTACATGGCGACTATATGGCATGGGGTCAACAATTCAACAAGCACTTAGCCGGTCAAAGCAAGTGATCAAGGTAAGTCAAAACAAATCAACAAGGTTAGGGGTGTATCAGAGGGCTTGGTCACTGTAGACCATGAAACACCTCCTCTCCTCTAGTCCACCATGGACTTATGAACCATTTTACCTAAACTACCCTTCTCTCATTCCCTCGTCAAGGATAGCTATAGTTATTTGTCATGTATCCCTTATCTATATAAACACCTCATTACGAGACGTAAAATCGATCACATAAATGAGAAACTTGAGGGGGAGATACCTAAAGCTCCAAGTCATAAACGTAGAGCTCTAAGTGCAACATCAGAAAGTCCACGACAGCCCGAGTTGCTAGTTAAGTCCCGTGCAAGATATATGACTAAACCGTGCTCATCAAGGCGGCCGAACCTATTTAAAAAATATCGAAGTGTCCCATTTTATCAAGTGTATGATGATCTTCTCATAAAGCCATCATACATCACCAATAATATTACACTCTAACCATCGTCTACCGACAGTTCATCTCTAATATTGTCTCTATAACTAGAACTTATCAGTCACTAATTAATAACTGGATGCAATGTCCTGTTGCCGCCGGTGATCACCGTGACGTGAGATCGATAGGGATTGCTTGTGGAGAGCAACCAAACCGAGGAAGAAGCAGAGGTAGGAAAGAGTGGTTCTGCCTTTTCTCTATTTCTTCGATGCCCGTCCCTTGGATGCTGATGCCGTAATTTGTAGCTAACGCTCCAAATCACTAGTTCGTATCCAGTTGGCTCAAAGCCTATGTCCACTGAGCCCGATACGACTCCATGTACGGATATGACACCGGAGTGGTCGAGAATTGTGGTCTTACCAAATAATTTTCGAGTGGACATGTCAATCACGACCTGCCTCGGCAGAACTTCGACGACGGAGTCTTCGCCCTCCGTGCCGGCGCCGGCGTGGGAGAGATCGCCTTCAATTCTCCGGCCACCCGCCGGCGGTGCAACTGAGTGGCTGCCGGTGGTTTTCCTTTCCTCCACCTCGTTGTTGAAGTCGACGGCTGCAGCCTCGTAGGCGGCGTCCATCGTACGTAGGTTTGTTCGGGTGTGGGGTCTTGCCCCGGCGACCGCAAACTTTTGTATTTAGCAATGCCAATCGAGATTAAATAGGTAATTAAGCCCTAGCCCATTCTGAGGACCGCTTTTCCAAAGTCTAATGTCCAATACCAAACTAACCTTAGTCGTCACCTAAAAATAACCTATCTCTCAAAGCTCTGCATTTGCGTGATTGAGTGAATTGACTAATTGTGTTTGCGATTTTGAGTAGGCTTTATGAACAGATGATTATGTTCTAGTACAGTTGATGAGCTCGACCATGATGATTCACCCTGGATGGTTCAGGTGATGTTCGGCACCGGCACTTTGCTATCGTAGGCCAAGGCCGACATGACCGACGTGCACCTGCTCCTGCGCCATCATCCCCTGCTGGATCCATAGGAACTGGTCGTCCGCCCCAGGCAATGTTGCAGCCACCAATAACAGCAGCGAACACGTGCGTTAGAGCTCGTCGTGAGAAAATCGAGTACGGCCGTCGGTCGACAGCCGCGTCGCCATCGGGCTTGGTTCTAAAGGACGCGGTTGTGGTTTCTAAATTTTTAGGAAGATGATTTGGTTTCTGCTTAAGAGTAAGTGGAAATCACCTCCTTTATCAGCAAGTAAGCGAGCAGTAGTTCAGTCTCCGGAGACAATTGAGTAATCTAATCACGTAAAATAGATTATATTATCATTTTTAATTAGAGGGGTAAGTTTAGTCTCCATCGTTAATTTGCATTGAAAGTCGTAAACTCTTTTAAAGAAGGTGTATTGAAATAGAACTCATATTTTAGTTCTTCACCTTGACAAATACTCCACTAATATGTGTTTATGACTGAATTATTTTTATGATGTTTCTCCGTAAGAAATACTATATTTCTTGAGTAACATAGGCATATTTTGATCGTCTAAAATTGATCTTTGACGGTAAGTTTCTCATACAGTGTTTTACTAGCAGCTATAAAATCACATTCATAGAAAAAAGTTTCTAAATAAGGATGCAACAATATCAATTTTATGTCATACAATCCATATATTATTAAACTAATTATTGATCGAGAATCAATTTTGAACAGTCAATACCATAGAAGAGGCCTTGATAGTATCGAGAACGGCCGTTGATGGGTCTAAAGGATGGATTTGGTTTCTATCTTTTTAGGAAGATGGATTTGATTTCGAGACAATGGAGCAATCTCGTCTCAGTGATATAGACTATACTACCATTTTCAATGAGAGGGGTAAGTTTTAGTCTCCATTGTTAATTTGCGTTGAAAGTTGCATACTTTCTTAAAAGGGGTATATTAAAGTAAAACTTATATTTTAGTTCTGCATGTTGACAAATACTTCACTAATATGTGTTTATGATTGTGCGTTCTTGGTTAACGGGGGAGGATTCCGCCCTTCTGCAGCAGCTCGTCTGACAGGTGTCTGATCAAATGCTTGCTCCGGTGACAGGTTACGCGGCGAACAGGCGACGGCGTCGTCGGCGCTGTGATTTCTTTGAGATGGAAAGGTGAAGAAATGGCTCGGTTACGGTGGTGATTGATCCGTGGTGTTTTGGTTTGTTTTTTGGTTCTTGTCGTGGCTGCAGCATCCTGTACAAAACCGCGGCGTGTACCCGGATCGAGGAGAGCTTCAGCGAGGTGAAGAAGTACGGCCTCACCATGCTGCTCACGCAGGACAAGGGCGTCAAGAACTTCATCACCAACCTGACCTCCCAGCTCTCAGGTTAGTACTTGTCGTCGAGGTCTCGAACTCTCGATAGCTCTCTTGCGCCGCTGCCTGGAGGCACGTTGATTAGCTGTTCCGTTTGCTCATCCGTATTGCTTGCGAACCGAAGAGTGGCTCGAGGCAGGGAAGCTGCAGCTGGAACTTCAACATCGTGACCGACGTCGAGGTCGTCGAGGAGGGGTACGCCCCGCTCCAACTCATCCTATTCCTGCTTCCTGTCCCTATGGTCGTCGATTCGATCCTGTCGAACAGGAACGCGCCATGGCTCGACTGCATCCTCTGCATGCTTCTGATTGGGCGTGTCAGGGTGATCAAGGAGAAGAGCGACAAGGAGATCATGAGGGAGATCCAGGCCATCATGCGGCAGGTCGCCTCCTGCATCTCCTTCCTCCCTTGCCTCGACGAGCCATGTAAGAAGCAGAGCGGTGCTCCCATGCCTGCTGTTAACGGCACCTTCTCACCTTCCTGTCCAACGCTCTCACTTTTGCATCGATCTGACCATGCGTTTTCGACGTGCTGGCCTACACCGACACGGACACCGCCGTGCCCTTCACCTGGGTCGAGAGCGACGCCAAGCTCATCGACAACCCGCCGATGTGAAGCTGCACTCGTTCGACACCAAGGTAACAATGACAGGCAGACACCAAGCACGAAGATATCTAAAAGCGGCTCAACACTACCTTTCATAATTCACCGTAATGTCAAATGGAGCCTTAGGACCCATGTAACTTGGATTTAACACCCATATAACTTGGATTAGGCGTCAATTAAGCCAGAAAGAAGAAGCAGAACATACTAGGTGGACCTTTAATTTCTGTTGCCAGTCGCTACTGCAAGACACATAATTAGTTTCAGCAGTATGCCCACCAAATGTGCAATTATGTGCGCACCCTCTAGCGTATCTCTTTATTAACATCAGTGCACTGTGCATTTGTGCTATGTTCATCGTATTTGATTCTACACTCCTTATAAACATCCAAGCTGCACCAGAAATGAAATCAACATACATATTGTTTGATCTACGCTGCGTTCCCAGTATAAAATCAACAATGTTTCACTTAGTAATCTTTGTATGTCAATCCTGAGAGGTAGTTTTCGAGCAGTCGGAACCGGAAGGATGGAACTTGATGGCATCAGGGGAATCTTTTTCCCTGTGTATAATAAGCTGTGTAGTACACTAGTACTCTTATCTGTTTTTTCTTATTTCATGTTATCGATGTTTCACGGTCTCTAAGATGTTTCATGGTCTCCCTTGACCATTACTTTTTATAACTTCAAAATAGTATATGCTAAAAATATATAATGAAAGAATTTTTAACAACATATTTAGTACCAATATGATTTCCAAATAAAACATTGTATTTTACGTATGCACCGATCAATGCTCCTTGTCAAAATCCTCGATACATATGGGTTAGACCTTTCATATTAACAACCACACGATTTGGCATCTCTATACCCTACTACTCTACCTACAGATGAACAATACAACAAATTTCTACTGCACACTTGATACTAATGTGGTGTGGCTACTTACAAGTGTAGAAAATGACTTGGACTCCTTGCTGTGTACGTGCTACTCTTGGCCATGCTTCAGCTTGATGACATGTGCAGTCAGATCATGCTTCAGCTTGCTGACACATACAGTCAGGCATCGGGAGGTTGTATATCGATCCATTCTGTTTCCTGAATCCGAAACCTTTCAATTCACTGTGGCGACGAATGTCCTGCATGTGGTGCTTGAACCGATCCCATCTACAATCAAAACAAACAAGTCCCCAAGAAACTGAAGAATATAAAGAGACAGATCAGAGGTGCTTGAAACCTGCCGAACAACGCTATTGTTGAGTTACAGGAGATTTAAATATATTAATAGTGTGTGGATATAAAAATAATGTCGACGCTCTAGTTAAAGCACACTAAGATTTGACAAAAGAATTATCACTAACATGGACAGTCCCCATGGAAACTGGCCAAATGACAATAGTCATCTTCGGTCTAAGAACGACTGCATGTGTCAGGTCTTCTACAACTTTGTCTGGTGCATTTAAATAAAGCAGATAAGGGTAACTCAAAACTGACCTGATATCCGGGTTGTCAAAGAGTAGCACCATTTTCCGTTTATCTGGTTTTATTGTCTTTGCATGTCCTTCATACAGATAACGCCTATGCCCCATCAGGAAATGAGGGAAATTGCTCCCTTGAGTTGTTACGAAGGCTTCGCTATGCAGACAGACGGTGTAGTCCAATGCTGCCAGTCTAGATGAATGCCCCTGGATAGCATAGGCAGGTCAGGGGAAGGTAGTCCGACGAGGAGGTAAAAAATGGCTCTAATCCAACTGTTGCCTTAAATTGAAGGTACAATGCAACTGAGATAATTAAAGGATGCATTCTTTCTAACATTGATGAGAGAAATGGAGTAACTATGAGGGGAAATACCTTGAACTGTGCAAGCTCCTCACGTGAAGTGAGTGTATCCTTTGTCTGTAAAAGTGGAAACAGCTGGCGAAGAGGAGTCATATACTTTTCAGCATTGTATATTTGACCAGAGGCAACATAGAGGGAGGTGGTATTGTCAAATCCCATGCCTCGCAGCATCATTCCAACCTGCATAAACTAAACTAGTGAGAGAGAAATGAAATCATACGATCACGTAAACTGGAGCTCCTTTTTGTGGCTTCTAGCAAAGCAACTTATTGGAATGAGTCTGAAATTTGTGGTGGGAGGGTACATATCAAGGCTTTAGGAACCAATTTAACTAATCATTTCGTTGAAACATAAATAAGTACGATAAAATATTCTAGAAATGATCTGTCAAAGTGACCTCTGGCGCTCCATATAGTGTCTGTGATGCAACTGCCTAAAAGATGCTATTTTGCATGATTGCACAACACAGTGTATGCTATTTTGGACTGTCCAACTGAATTCTCCAACAGTAGATAGACTGAGGAACATGACATGAACTAGAAAAGAACATAGACTAAGAAGTTTTGCAACAAGAACATACTCAAAATAATTGCAGGTAGCAAATGTCTCAACCTCTAAAGGAGTTAGAGGACATCTCCCATTCCTCCGGTTGGCCTCAGGATTTATTACTCGACCAGGTCGGTGAAACTTCCCTCTCCAGCTCCTTTCACGAGCATTTTCCATTGCAATATTCTCCTTCCAGTCGCCGTCATATATACAGCATGAGAAAGCGACCATATCCTAAATACAGCACACACAATCATCATAAAACTTGGTAGAGTGAAGAAGATACAATAACAGTCAATAAATAAAAGTTATATTGTGGTAGAACCTCTTCAAAGCGAAGATGTACTGAGATGTACTTCCCACCAGTTAAAGAACTCTTCTTGACCATTCGGTCAACCATATTTTCTGCAATAATTCTTATGGGTTCAGCAAATCTCAATGCCTCATAGTTTGCCAAACATCTCAACGCATGGATATTTGATGGAACTGAATTGGCCAATCTATTTGAGAAAGGAGCAATGCGCACAGCCCTGTCATAGAACAGAAAATGAGCAAAGAGATACAGAACATATTTAGCGGCTGAATTATCTTAGATGTCTGTTGGAAAGGAGCAACTTGAATATGCATCTAAAGCTCTAAAAAGTTCAGGTTTGCTACTGCAATCTCGGCTAAATCTACCAGGCGTACTGTAGATATATTGCATGCTTAAAAATATCACTACTGATTTATGAAACAATGGACACTTGTTCATATGTATGAGACTGTCATCCGATCTACATTTCTAATTGCATTTACCTTTGATGCCCTAAGTGAATTTACAAATAATTGAACTTAGGGAAGAATAGGATACTACATGTAATCTTTAGTTTGCAAGAAATGAACTAAAGTCTAAGATTTATTTGGAATCTAGCTGCTTGTTATCATTTTTGCATCTCCATTTCTTTGGATGTGTATCTGGATGTGTTAGCAAACACACTTTTGCATCTTTATTCTTTGATTTATCCTCCATTTACAACACCCTGATTTTGCTGAAAGTTAATACATCTTAGAAATAAAAAAAAGTTCCCACATCATATATGAAACATTTTCTTTGCAACACTTATTTTCCACAAATCATCTATTTTCTTCACAATCATCTTCCGTTTTTGTGTACAGTATTTTAGCATCCCACTTATGAAAAATCTATTCTCATATCAATTGCACTTAATTAACTAACTTAAAACTTCATGACTTTTACAGAAGCACTTATTTTGCAAGATTGGAAAACAGAAAGATATAAAGAAATAATCAAATCTGGAACTTTAAGTGCAATGAATATACATTGAGAATTTCCTGAACATATCATACTCACTGTCAGATAGAAACTAAAGTAATATCTATTTAATGATCTGCTCATCATCTCATACTGATTTTTGGCTCTGTATTGCTAGGTGGAGCCTAGACCTGGTGTTTTGCGGCTGATGGATGAAGTTAAGGGTGCGGTAATACAACTTATCTCAAAAGTGGCTGAAAATATTTGTCTGAGTATTGTTTTCAAACAAATATGTTCGTCTGAGAAGATAATTCCAAAAATTGTTGAGATTATACTAGAGTAGATATAACTTCAGAATTTAGAAAGGAGCTCACATTTGGTGTGGTATATATTGGGCAATATGACTGCATTGCGTGTGCTTGATTACTATATTTTTTTTTAATTTTAGTGAAACTGTACTATGACCAATATGGCTTATAGTTTTTTAGGTTGTATTTTGCATCAGTCGAGACGTGCGTTGCACGTACACGCTTACTAGTCAAAGGAAGGAGGGGAGCACATACCCTAGCTCCAACAATTTTGGAAGAACCTTTTCTAGGTAGTAACTGTGAGATGAGAAGGCTTTGGTTCTCATATTCGGTATACTGCTGATATTATGGTCAAACTGCACTAAAACATCTTCAGGAAGTTCTTTGACAACCCTTACATGTTTTCGGAGTGTCTCAATAAAATGGTCTTCATCAAAGATATCACCAAATTTGCTGAAAACAATTATAGAGCAAGAAAACAAATTATCCTTCTGAAAAAGTGATGAGAAAACTTAATATACGACACAGCATGTGGGGAAAACACTATAAAATATGAAAACACCAAACCTACATCAAAATAACAATTCTTTATTCAATCAAGTATTTTATTGGGGATAAAAACTTGTAAAATAACATTTTTTACATGATAAAA
Organism: Stipa capillata; assembly: GCA_019208055.1. Lineage (NCBI taxonomy): Eukaryota > Viridiplantae > Streptophyta > Magnoliopsida > Poales > Poaceae > Stipa > Stipa capillata. The sequence goes on along the minus strand of JAGXJF010000983.1, from coordinate 503,333 downwards.
GGCAAAGACCGATGGGATACTTTAGACCTTATTGAGGTACATGCTTAACAAGGAACAAAACAAGCGTGCTGAAATGCATTAGTAAAATGGAAGAGTAAGAGAAACGACACAACAGAAAAATATTCATTTGATGGCACAAAGACATATCTGCAAAGAAGGAAAAGAGCTTGAAGAAATATAGCTAAGTTTCTCTTTCTCACAAAAGAAAAGGATATTCATCCATTTCACTTATCGACAGAGAACTTTCATTTAATAGAAAAATTGCTAACTGAAGTAACTTTGCAACTTAATGATGCAAAGGACATTTTACAAAGCTAGTTCTAAAAACTGTGAACGAGGGAAGCATATGATATATTCCAGTTTCTCCAAACACATCTATTGGTATTCTACGAATAAACAAAATAGTTACCTGGAATCACGCCAAACACTATTCAAATGAAAAGCTGGGGTGACAAGAGTTGCATTAAGTAAGCTGGCCACAGCAACAGCATCACAAATCTGTATTGAGACATCTCTGTTAGACTCGGATAGACACCAACGACCAAACATGCTGCAAAGTGGAAATCTAAGTTGGCACTTGAGATATTACACAAATTCACAAAACTCCACAGATTAAGATTAGTGCAATAGCATAATGACTTTTGAACGTTTTAAGAATTCTCTGGAAGAAAATAAAGAGTAGACATGCAACAAAACATTAACTATCATGTTCATGGAAGAAAAAAAATTCAAAACACATATATGGGAAACTATCAAATAGGAATCTACGGAACTTCAAGGCTTCGGAATTCGGACAACTAATATAGAACCTTGGATCATATGCCTTTTTAGGATAGTGAAAGGATCTAGGGAATCGACTAGAGAGGGGGGGGAGGGGTAACTAGGAGATTAACAAAAATTAAGACATAATAAAACTTTCTACACATGTATATAAGCTAAAAAAGCAAAACCTATGATGCTAGTAGCAAGATCATGAGCAACACAAGTAACAAGAACAAGAAAGGTGAAATGCAAGAGACAACCAAGCGAGGACATGGAAATTTGTTGTCGAAGTTCGAGCCTTTGGCAAGACTCTACGTCTCTGTTGATGAAGTTTGATCCGAATATAGAAGCTGGCACTGAATCGTGCGCTTTCTTCAAAGCGATTGCAAACACGAAGCCCCCTTTACTCGTGGTAGCTCTTCACCTCACGGTAGGCGAGCTCCAAATCCTCACGAATTTTTTGAAGCTCTTCACGTGCAGCTTGAAGGCTCCCAAGTGACTCCTAACTATCTAAGAGATGCCAATCTCCAAGGAGTAATGAGCTTCAATCAATTCGGCTTGGAGAAGAACTCTTGTTTCATGCTCAACTAAGGCTCAATCTCTCTCTTTCAAAAATTTCCTCACAAAGAATAGGATTTTGGCTTAAGCAAGTGTGGCACAATACTCAAGAGAGTAGATAAATGGATTAGCAAAGAGTTGGATGTGTAAAGAGGCTGGGGTATATATAGCCAATCCCTCAAAAAATAGCAGTTAGCAGAACTCGGAGGTTCCGACAAAAACCGAAGGTTCTGACATTTCAAATCAACGGCTATACTGTGTTCAACAATGGATCTTGGAGACTACAGCAAGAACTCGAAGACTTTGACTTTTCAAATGAACGGCTATATTGCGTGTTCAACAACGAATCTCGGAGATTCCGGTAAGAACCCAGAGACTCCGACTTTCAAAGCATAGTGGACAGGAGCAAGTGTCACAGGTTTCGACTTGGAACCCCGACCCTCCGAAAAAATTGAATAGCCTTGAGCAAGGCATTGTCAGTGCCTATTTTCAGAGGTTTCGATATTGCACCCAGAGCTTCCGAGATTTCAAAGGTACTCAACAGAGTGAGGACATAACGCGAACTTGGATCTTTCGACATACTGACTCAGATATTTTGAGATTTCAAAGAATAAGTCTAGAATGGATCTCAGACACTCCAAAAACTTCCAGGAGTTATGACTTTCAAACTCAAAGAACTAGACGTTTCTAGCACCTGAACTCCGAGGTTCTGGAGTGATCTCGGATGTTCCGACATTCTGAAAACTGGACAAATGGACAACTCAGAAGTTCCGAATTTCCAGATTCTTCACACATACAAGAAATCCGGATGTTCCAACTACAATCCTGGAGGTCCCGACTTTTGCTGAAAGAGTAAGAAGAGATGGGTTTCAGAGACCTTTTTGGATTGGAAAGTTAATTCCTAGTTAAGCATTAGCAAGACACTCTTACTAGTTTTCAGATACTAGCCCCCTTAATAGTATGGTTTTTCCTAAACACAATGTGATTTCTCGAACCATCAAAAGAGCTAGAACATAGTTCTTAATCTTCATTTCTTCAAACTGTCCTTGCTTAGAACATTTTAGGAGTCATCAATGCTGATTATATGATCGGTTTTGGAACTAAATCACATAATCATACTTAATGCACATATTAGCTCCTTAATCGTTTGTCATTAATCATCAAAACCCGCGGGGTGAAGATGCACTTCAAATAGATCATTTAAAAAAAATTACTTTGATACCAATGATAGGTGTTGTTTTAGTAGTGCATGGAAAATAAAAATGGCTCTAAATGAACATATCTATTTGGTCCATTTACATTCAGTAAGAAATTGATCATGAAACTTACAGAAATACGTTGCTGATTCAGACCACCATTTGCTTCAATTACGAGAAAACCATTTGAAGGTGGCAACGCTGAAAATTGTAATGTGGACCATCAATACAAACTACTTAGCTATGTCGTTTGTTACTGCTTATGATGACAGCTAAAGTAGATTTCAATTGGCTGATTTCATTATATTTGATATAGAAACTCATAACAAGTATTTCAAATTTGCACCTGATTGTGTCAACCTCTTGTTGATGCAAGGTACCCATCGCATTCCAGAATTTTTATAATGGGATGTCATTAACTGCATAATAACAAGGCAAAATTATGTTACATACATGCGATGAGTGTATTTATGTAAAGTAAAATAAAAAAACAGTTGGTGGCCACAGTGATCAAAGGCATTCAACGTGTATCGTAATTGGATTATTAGCACTGTAGAACTAATCAAGATCATCACCATTGTCACGATCAACTCCAACTGACAGATAAAACCTCTTGGACTTTTAAAATAGGCAATGCATAGCATCTCCCAAGTTGTAGGGCAGACTCTAGGCCTGCCACATGAAGGGCTATCACCTTTTTGGCATATGAATATCAAACAGAAAGCACATGCTACAATCTTACAAGTAAACTATTTACGTCATATATATTGCCATCTCAAAGTACCAAAGTATCTTCGTTGGCCTGCATTAGTGCATTAAGTCAATATGAATAAATGATTCAATGGCTGTGTCCCCTTACAAGCAGCCAAATTCAGGGTGTTTTCATTTTCACCACCTTTCCCCTTTACAAAGTACTCACTCCTAAGCCATGTACAGCATTTGTGTTACAGATATCCCCCACAAAACTAGCACGCAATGTTGCAAAGCTACAAACAATTCAGCGACGCATTGCAACCAAACTACGAACATCAGTCAACAAACCAAAGAAGAGGCAACACAAATTCTCCAACGCACATTACAGTAAGAAAGTGCACCAATTTTTAAGCAAATCCACCAATTCTGCTAGCTCCAAGAATAAATCGGGTTCAAGTCCCGCGGGACAAGCCAAGAAATACCTAAGGCGCTCACCGGGTTAGGGCGCGAGACGTAGGCGCGCATTTCCGGCAGGAGCCGCTCGAACACGAGGTGGCTGCGATACACCGAGCCGGCCGGCGCCGGCGCGCTGTGCCGGTCCCTCAGCGCGCCCGCCACCACGCCGCCGCCACCGCTGCCGGCGGTGCCAAGGGCCAGCATGAGCATCGCCGCCGCGTACGCCAGCGCGAGGAGCAGCACGGCGGCCCGCCGCCGGCGCCAGGCCAGCGCGCGGCCCGGGCGCCGCGCCGCGGCCTTCGGGCCGCGGCCTTCGGCCGCCACCGGCATTACCGGGAGCGCTACTCCCGTGGGACCATACGAGGCATAGAGGAGGAGGAGGAGGAGGTGGTGGTGGTGGTGGTGATGGTGGTGAGCAAGCGAGAGGAGAGCGAGACCAGGAATGGCAAATGCAGGAGAGGCTGAGGGAGAGGTGCCTTGCCTGCCATTAACGGTGGAAACGATGGACCATCGTAGTTTTCAATGGAGTTGCTTCACCATCCGTTGAGAGTATCATCCGTATTCTGGACCGTCAGATGTTATGTTTGCATAACGGCCTAAAATACTCCCTCCAGTTGGCGAAAAGATAATCCTTCTTTATTCTAAAATTGACTCTCAATTTCGTCAAACAAAATATAACTCCCATTGCCGTATCCACATTAAACCACGTCACCGTTAAATAACTATCATGTGATTAATTAAAAAATCATTTAAAATCGTAAGATCGCATGCAGCACCGAAGGGTCGCGTCGTTCGGAACGACCATTAAAACTGTCGTTTGCTCTCGCGCAACAAGGGAACCAAAAAACTTGTAACACCCTGTACTCATCGCAAAGGCCAGTGAACCGCTTAATTTGTTATGCATGGTGACGTGCATATACATGGTCATCAATAACCATACATGTGTCGCAACTTAACATTAGAATCTACCATTTATTTATGTTACATATATGGTGAACAATTTATGTACAACTAGTGTGGAACAATAATATCGTAAATACTCTATTAATGTCTACAAGATATTTATAATTTAATACAAAATAGATGACATTTTAAAATGCATGTAGTCAAATAGGGTTGAAAACGATACGGAAACGGTCAGAAAACTCTTTTATCGGAACGGAAACGAATACGGAAACTCTGGAAACGAAACGGAAAAGGAAAGTACCGGAAACGAATACGAGACGAATACGGTCGAAAACGAAAATGATATCGAATATTTGTCGGAACACAAGAACCCCTTGAACCGTGCACAAAAACACAACAAAAGTAACATGACACAAAGAATATATATTACATAACCAATTATATTTGTACGAGAGTAGGAATGGTTAGCCTGTTAGGGATAGAAGATCTAGATGGGCTGGATGGGGTGGATGACTAAGGCCCCCTTCTTTTGGGCTTCTTGGCTGGCTTATGGCTCCAAGAAGCCAGAAACCCAAAAGAAGGCCCGGCGGTGGGAGTAAGCCCTTTCGAAATTTCGTTGATAGCAAGAAGCTGCCATCGGGTAGCTTCCCGAGCTTATGGTGGAGCTGATTTCGAAATTGCCCTCAAAGTTACCCTCGTAATTACCGCGAGTTGCCACTCCTACCCTTCCCTATCCCCCCTGTCCCGCAGCAGCCCTCCCCCACCCCCCGCACACCCAGACCCGCCGCGACCGCCACCGCCGCTGGTGCTGCTGCTCCCCCCGCCACAGCCAGCAGCACCCCCACCGTCGTCGCTCCAGCTCCCCCGCCCTCCTCCTCCCCGCCACAGTGCCGGTCCCGTGGTCACCCGCCGTCGCCGCAACCAAGCTCCCGCCGGTCCCGAGCTCGCCTAGATCCGGCGACCCCGACCTCCCCTGCTCCTCCACCGCCTCGGATTTGGTGAGCTCACCGCGACCTCCCCCGTCCCTTCACCGCCCTGGATCTGGCGAGGTCGGCCCGACCTCCCCGACCCTTCAGCGTCGCGGATCCGGCAAGCTCGGCTTGACTTCCCCCGGCCCTTCGCTTCGATCTACCCGCCGCCGCCGTTGCCGAGGTCGCCTCCACTGCTAGATCTCTCGTCGATGCTGACTTCTTCTCTCTGCCCTCTCCTGTCCAGTCCCGAGCAACCCCACCGCCAGCCCCGACGGCGACCGCCTCCCTTCCCCGTCCTCCGGCCTCTCCTGTCCGGTCCCTAGCTCCCCCACCGGTGGATTTTTTTTTGCATTTATATGCTTGTATCAGTTGTATGTGTATGCAAAAAATTTCATGATTGTATGCTTGTATGAGATGATGCAAAAATTAGAAATACTATTATCTAAGGGTATTACAGATATTGTACAATTCATATAGGAAATAAGCCCAAATTTTAGAAGCTAAAAAGAACAGGAGGGAAGCTTCCCCACACCGAAGCTTCTAGGGACAGCTAAGCTCAAGCCGGCTTATGCACAAGCCTGAGCCGAAAAGAAGGGGGCCAAAATGGGTCAGAACTTTTACACGGGCTCATTCGAAAATATTTCGTTTTTCTTATATGGAATTTCTGTTTCCGTTTCCGTTTCCGACTGAAATCGCTGTACCCTTTCCGTTTCCGTATAAAATTTCCATTTCCGTTTCCGTACCAAGAAATTCCGTTTTCGTTTCCGTGTAAGAGCTTCCGTTTCCCTTTTTTCCGGAAACGGACGGAAAATTTCCATTCCGTTTTCAACCCTATAGTCAAACTTATCTACCTTTAAAACTAATTAATAAAAACTATTTTGGTTGGCTATGCAAGACTTTTCATTAGTACATTCCACAATAATAAAAATTGTAATCTTTTAGTTGCATGTTCATGAAAAAAGTAACAGTCAAAGTGCATATTCCAGATAGTGCAAATTCAAATACGTTGTTTATTTTCGAACAGAGAGGGTAAATATTTTTAGAGTTAATTTCACTTTGGACTAGGTACTGTGCTTATTTTTCGCTTTGCACTAGGTTTGTGAATTGTGTCACTTAGCACCAGTAGGGCTAGCCAAAATTGGCACTTTGCACTAGATAACTAGGGTCCAAAAACCAACCGGTTCAAGATCCCAGCTCCAACCTCCATGTCACCAGATTCACGAACCAACCGGTTCAAGCTCCCAGCTCCAATCTTGTTCATCATTTTTTAGCCTAACTAGGAGATGAGCAGGACAGCGAGCTAGTGTCGACAGCGGCAGCGGAGATTGGGATGGCTGGATGGGAGCTAGATCTCACTATCTTGATCTTCCTTCTTTCTTTTCTTTTTAGGAGTAGACTGCTCATGTTCCTTCTTATTAACAACTATGGACCCAACAAATCTGTAGACTGCTGAAAATGTATCTTGGCCTCCTAAGTGGGTTTTAATTATTCATAACAAAATGATTAAGGGACTAATGTGTGCATTAAGTTATTGATCAGGTTTTTTAGTCCTATAAGCAAGTTGGAACACGAGTTGATGACCCCTAAAAAGAAACGAGAAGGTTAAGGACTTTTTTCTAGTCCTTTGAGTGATCCAATGATCAGATTGAGTATAAGACAACCGTACTATAAAAGGGAGTCAGTTAACAACGAGGAATGAGATAACTTGCTCAATACTCAAGAGAAATTCTTGTCAAACTTTCTAAAATTCTTTCTACACCAAAATTTCAGTGTGTATCTAGAATGTCCAGACCAGTCGGTTGGAATGTCCCAGTGTGTGAGAATAGACTCCAAGTGCTAAGTGCTCATCTGGACCCTCCGAGTGAGATTGGTTCAGAATATCCAGAACTGTTCAGTGGTTCTGTCAGAAGAGTTCATGCTGTCCGGAACCTTCGAGTGGGGGGGTATGTTTGGACTATCTAAAGTCTCTGTAGTAGCCTTGTCAACAGTGTTTCCTGATGTCTAGACTTTCTGAGTGAAAGTCATCCAGACCATCCAAAGTCCACTCAGTGGCCTTTTCATATTATCCAGAACTTCTGAGTGAAGTTTGGCGGACTCTCTGAGTAGCGACAAAGCTTATGTTTCGAAGCCCTGGTTTCGTCCAGACCTTCTGAGTGAAGTCAGTGTGGAACCTCCGAGCTAGGATTTAGCCTCTGTCCAAGTGTTTTCTTTTTTCCGGATCTTCGTGGTCCGGCACTTTCGAAGAAACCGAGTTGGCTCCCTTTTTTCCTGTCCGGAAGCTCCAAGTGAGGTCTCCTGGAACATCCAAGTCAACTTGTTTTTCGAGACAGAAGGTATGTTTTCCTTCAGAATATCCGAGTTGTTTCGGTAGGGATCATCTGGGTCTTGGATTTTCCTAAAGTTTTGAACTAATTGGTATGTCCGAGTTGCACCCTCTGAGCAGTTTTTTTTCCCAAACTAACCGTTGTGTTTGAATCTCGGAACCTCCGAGCGGAGGTCATCTGGAACCTCTAAGCGAGGTATCCTTGTAAGTAACGGCTAGAATTTTTAGGGCTGCCTATATAAGGCACCCTCATTTGTGGGTGGAGGCTATTCTTTGCATTCCATATCCTATGTTAACCCATTTGCTCTCATTTATCTTGCCTTCTTATAAGATATTTTGAGAAAGAGAAATCCTGAGAATTTAGATTGGATTTTCATTGAGTTCTCAAGCAAAGGTGCTAGTCTCAATTAACTCTTCTGGAGCAAAGGTTGTAAAAGAGTTTGATTTTATAGGTCCTAGTCTCAAGTTCTTTTTGCTTTATAATCTAGTGTTTTTTCAAGAGCAGTAGCCTTCCATCATTAGGTATGCTTTTACTCTTCCTGGTGCATTGAATTGGTCCCTATCTCCTCTGATTGATCTTGTCTTCACCTTGCTCCGCAAAAAGAAATATTGTCCATCTTTCATTCTTGCGCAGAATTCCTGCCCTTACAGATAAATTTCTCTGAACTAGAGGAGCAGAACTAAGACCGGACTTCCATATGGTAAAATAACACCTTCATTAATATATGACTCCACATCAGACTCAGCATCATCTTCTTCCAGTGTATAGGAAGTGTTTTTGGAAACTAGATGAAGAAATCAAACAAAAATCTTCAAATTAACTCAGAACTGCTGCAAAAGCTGCTTGATCTGTTAAGACATTTGAAACCTATTGCTGTTGATAAGCACTTGATAACGAATCATATGTCAACATTATCGCCAAGGTTCAATTGGTTTCATAACAAAAGTTGATCATATAATGCGGCAGAAAGTCAGGTACTATTTTTTTTTAAACGAAACGCAGGAGCACTGCCCATTCTTATAGATTTGCTCAAGACGATAATCTCACAAGAGTTTGCATCCCATTTGGCTGGTTCAGCCTCCCATCTGTATTTATAGAATGACAACCAAAAGACATACAGTATTGTGATATTTCCTCGTGTACCAAAAGGGAGACCTCCCGTGAGCAAAGAGCTTTGTTTTGGAACACGCGGCGATTTCTTTCCTTCCACACTCCCCACATGATGCAAATCAAGATCCCACTAAATTCACAACGGTGTTCCTTATTTATGAGGTTCATGTCCTACCAATTAGAGATGTTTTGGTGTGGTCCAGTTACTAAAGTTGTTACCACTCCATTCTAGGAGCTGACTTTCCTCCAAACATCCGTAGTGAAGGTGCACTTCCAGCATAGATGAGTCGTGGTTTCCGGATGCGATTGGCAAAGTAGACAGATCGAGTCATTTGGCTAGCCGCAAATGGCAAGGTTGTATGTAGTTAGTATGCGGCTGTGGAGGACCGTCCAAGCGAAAAATTTGCATTTTGGTTCCGTGTGGGCCTTCCATATCTCGGCAGCCAAAAAAGGTGGTGTCGTCCTGAGGAATTGTGCCGCGTATGCTGATTTTGCTGAGTATGTTCCCGAGGAAGTCCATCTCCACGTGATCATGTCTCGCGCGTCCTGGTCTAGCGTGGCTCCTACAGCCATGCCCAGAGATAGATGAATTCATGAATTTGCTCCGTGGTAGAGATGTTCCGCAGGGCTGTGATCCAGTTCTGACCTTCTAGCTCCTTTTTGACCTTCCTATTTTTTCTTGTTGCAATCTTGAAGAGGCTCGACACTCTGTATTTCAGTGTAGCCCCACCCATCCAACAATCATGCCAAAAGGAGGCCTTTTCCCCATTCCCGATCGTGATGGTTGCGCTTGTATTGAAAATTTCTTGATTCATCCGTCCAGTGGTACCAGTACCAATGCAACTGGAGCATCCTGCCGAATTTGCGGAGATTGAGTACTCCCATCCCACCCAGGGGCTTTGGCCTACACACAGTCTGCCAGTTCACCAAAGAGTGGCCCCATTTGTGTGCTCTCCATTATCAGCATTCCATATGAAAGCTCTTCTGATTTTATCAATTCTTTTAATTGTCCACGTCAGGATGTTGAAGACGGTGAGGTAGTATGTGGCCATTGAGAATAGCATGGATTTGGCTAGGATCACTTTGCCCGCTTTGTTTAGGTGCTTTCCTTTCCATCCTGACAGCTGGGCACCCACTTTATCGATCAAGGGTTGGTAATCAACACGTCTCAGCTTCTTTGTATGCAGTGGTAGACCCAAATAAGTACATGGAAAGGACCCCAGTTTTGCGGGGAAAGTGTCAGTGATGTCCTGTAGATCGTGCCCCTCGCACCTAATTGGGAAAATCTCATATTTTGCTATGTTGGTGTGCAGTCCACTCGCGTCTCCAAAACAAGATAGGATCTATTTTATTGCCATTAACTCCTCACAATGTGGGTTGACGAAGATACCCGCGTCCACATAAAGAGAGACCCTCAGTCTAGAGTTGTGGGATCCGACCAGCTTGAGGATGCCACTGTCCGTTGCATGTTGAAGGATTGACTGGAGTGGGCCGATTGCCATGATGAAGAGCATTGGGGAGAGGGGGTCTCCCTGCCACAAGCCGCAACCATGAGGGATGGGGTGTCCTGGCCTCCCATTGTGAAGTACTCTCGAAGAGGGCGTAGACTGCAGCATACAAATCCATTCTCTCTATTTTCTCCCATGCTTTATTTCGTCGTCCTTGAATGGCTCATCAAGGCTTGTAAGGTCATAAGCATGGTATCCTAATTCTTGTCAGTTCAATCTGATTAATCTATTTTGGGCTGCACCCAAACTGCCATTGAAGTGGCTAAATAGCTCAGCTTTTTTGTCCTCCGCGACAGCGATGCCGGTGGAAGTTTGAGGATGTGTATGAAGTATTTCTGTCTTCGCCCATTTCCTCTGAGGTGAAACAATCTAGGGTTTGCATCACCTAATCTGGTTGAGGTTAGGCATGCTGTTTGACGCATCATTGTCTTTTTGATGGCACTAAGGCCGAGGCAGTAAGTCTTCAAGTTAGCACATAGTTCCCTTTCTGCCACAGTCAGCGTTCAGTCTTCCTGGGCTTTGTCAAGCCTCCCTATTACCTCTTTTGCCACTGAAAGTTGTATCTTCACATTCCCTACGGATCCTTTTTGCCATTACTTTAGAGCCTTGGTCGTGCACGAGAGTTTAATGTGTAGTCTACGGACGTCATCGCGTGCATGCAGATTCTTGGTCTAGGCTGTTGTTACCACCTCTTGGAAGCCCTACATCCTGGGCCAATACGGTTCAAAACAGAATGTACTCTTCACATTGTGGTTTATCTCCACCGAGAGGAGCAGAGGAGAGTGGTCTGAGATGACAGTCAGTAGTGCTTGAATCATAGAAGTGAGGAAGATAATCTCCCATGCGTCGGTGGAGAAAAAACCGATCAATCTTGGTTAGAGTTGGGTTATTCTGCTCATTTGACCACATAAACTTCCTCCCTGAGAGCCGGAGTTCCCTCAGTTGAAGGCGGTCGAGGGTGTTCTTAAATTTTCCCATAAGCCGATGGTTTAGTCGTGAGTTGTTTTTGTATGATGCCTTGTAGATTAGATTAAAATCTCAAGGAAGAGTGTCTCCTCATCATCCCCTTGAGGTCCATAAATGTCCATGATGCTCCACTACACTCCCTCGTTGTTCAACCGTAGGTTTGCAGAGATTGTGTTGGTGATCAAAGTGAAGTCTGACGGTGAGAAAAAAATGTTTGATGCCGCTAGGATGATTCCACCCCTAGTTCCTGTAGCAGGCAAGAAGCCAAAAGAGTCCGTGAAACTAGTGCCGATTGTGTCAATGATTGTTTGACGCATCTTGAAGTTTTGTTTCTTGCAAATAAACAATTGTGCTATGCGATTTCGATACCATCTCCTTTACCAATGTGCATCTTGCCGGTGTGTTTAGTCCACGCATGTTCCAGCAAAGTAGCTTCACATTTTGTTGTGCCATCAGATAAACACGCACTACAGCTGCTAAGACGTCTCAAAGGGGCCTTCATTCATGTGCATTTGTTTCTCAGGTATGGTCTGCTGTTGCCTTGTGTAATAGCATGGTCGGGAGGTGCTGCTTGGTCGAGTGTGTGCTCGCTGGAGGGAGGTAGTGTTGCCACAGGTGGACAGACGCATACACACATGCAATTGGATTTGTTGCCAAATGGGGTTCATCACAGCACAGAGACAAATGTAGTTCATCACAGCACACGGACACAAACTGGCACACATACAAAAGCCGATGGTGGCCAACACAAGCGATACGCGGGACGCGTCCCGGGCGACGTTCAAGGGAGCAGAACACATGAAGAAAGGACACATGGTTCATCGACAGCGACGACAGGCTCACAACATGGTAGACTTGTATCATCAACACGAAGGATAACACCTGGGCATTTTACTGTCCCGATCTAGGCCACTGCCTGGACCGTCTGTGCTCTTGGGGTGCCTCCTGTTGGCAGCTCCCACTCTCTTCTTCTTGGCCTTCTTCACCATCTTGATGAGTTCGTCGATGGCGCGGATGGCCTGGTTGGACAAAGGTCCCTGGAACAGGTGCACATACTGGTTCACCATATCTTCGCCGAACGGATCCTTTTCGGCGAGGATCCCCAAATGCTTGGCCAGCAGCTCCTGAGCAACACGTGCAGAGTTGAGGCCGCCATCTAGCGCGCCACAATTCTCCCACTACGGCGAACCGTCATGTCGCACGCAGGCTCCTTCGGAGGGGCAGCGAGGCATGTGGGGACAGCGTCAAGCAGCGGCATGTTGATGTCCTTAGTTATCTTTGCGATGAACTCACCTAGTGTGCAGGTGTGCTCCATCTCCAGTGTGTTCTCCCCGCCGAGGTAGATCAGTTGTGAGCCGAGCAGGTCAGCTGGTTGGTCAGGAGGCAGTGGTTTGCAGCTAGCTTCGCCTCGGCCTGCATCGGGTCTTGGAGTGGCCGGCTCCCTGTTTTTGCCACCTGTTGCACCTCCCTCCTAGCCAGGAGCGTGCACACGTCTGGAGGGGACCCCGACAGTAGGGGTGGAGGTGGGGGAGAAGGACTGTGAGTTGGAGAATAGTGTTCTCCGAGAGGCATCGTAGGTGCCTTCGCAGGACTGCCACCACCACCTTCGTTCTCCTATGTACTATGGAAATACTCTAGAGAAAGAAGCTAGTGCCTCGGCTGTAGAAAAATGGATGATCCTACCATCTTGTGAGCTTGGGATGAGTTAACATCAACCGATCTCACCTATATATACTAAAAAATTTTACTTCTTCATAACTCCTTCTGTCACTGAATATATATTAACTAGTATCTTTATGTTACAACTAGCAGAATTAACCATGCGGATGCACACCTAAATATTAAGATCTTTATTTGTTATACAATCATAATATTTATCATTACGAATAATTTTTCTTGTGCTAAACCGTGCTTTGTTATAGATTTAAGTTTTTTAGGTTTGTTGGGGACATTTAAGAAAATACTTTTTACACTATATTTCACCCTAAATCTGAGCAATGCAAAAAACCACATTCTCTACAAATTATTTTGTGCCGCTTAATGTATTATAGTGTGTCTATATGTGTGAGTATCCATATAGTATCCTTAATATCCTGGTAGACTATTTTAGAGCGTATGAGTTTAATAAATATCTTGAATGAGGTTTCTAGAGTACATAACTAAATAGAGAATTTTTGTAGTGAAAAAAGTGCATTAGACATTGGACATCACCATGTTACCTAGGACCATCTAAGTCAAGCTATGGATAGCCTACGGCTAGCAAAGCAAGCCCCCGGCCCTAACAAGAGGAAAACTGTCATACCTCGATTTTCTAAGCCTTTGCAAAGCATGTCACTACACGGCTCAAATCATCTTAAGTCGTGCAAGGATGCAATCACACATGTTATCAACAACACATGTGCATACAACCCCTAACTCGACACATGCAACACATACACATATATGCTAACCCTAATTTCACCCTCGGCAACCAAATACAAACCTGAACGACAATATGCAAGCACAACTCTCTCAACCCAATGTGAATGGATTTCTCTCACCTCCACATACACCCTAACCCTATCTCATTCCCTCCTTTTCTTTAATATTTTCTTTTAGGGCAGAAACCCTAATAGCATTATCAGGTGTGCATCCAACTCTAAAAATTCTAGGAAAATTCTGGAAACATCCTAAAACTACTTCCAACCTAGATATAAACTAATACTGGAAGGTCCAACTCAAAATATTTAAATATTAATATATTTGTATTCAGGGCTGAATTGAGCTTTGAACTTGAAACCTATAGAAATAGAATTCATAAAATTCTACAACCTTCCCCATGATCACAGAAACTCAAATATGTAAAAGTATGGCCACCCGTAGTACAAAAATTGGAGCATTTTCAAATAACAGAATCTGTTCAAGACTTGCATCTCATGTTTCCTCCCTCAATTATGTCTGGAAAATTCTCAAATAATTTTTGAAGCTTCCCCAACACCTCAGGAACTCACCCATATGTTTATCCAACGCTCCTCAGTACAAAATATCTGAACTAAACCCCAAGGACCAGTTCTGCCCTAGACTCTGCCACATGAAATCATAGCCAAAGTTCCATGGAAAAATCCATAAAAATTTATGTGGCCTCTCCCTTGTCCCATAAGCTCAACACCATCATTTCCTCCCAATCCAGAGACTTCCTTTTGTCCATAATGACCTAACCCTAGAATCTGCCATGAATGCCATTCAAGCTTCCCCTTGTTCTTGTTGTTCCATTTGGTGCCTAACCCTATTATACCTCATGTACACCACATCCATTGCTCACTGGCGTGAGGAACACGTTCGAATGCCCCTAGGCATGCCAGGACGCATGCATGCCGCTCGGTGTGCACATGCGGGTCGCGCCCTGGCATGTCACAGTGCGCGTCCATAGCGGCAAGCCGCACCGCCCGTCGCTGCCCTCACTGGCCCCTCACGTTACCGTGTGCCACGCACACCCCCCATGCCATTCCCTAGCACGGTGCAACACTAAATGGTCCTCTACACCGTTGCACCACTGGCACAGGTGAGCACAGCAGCTACCGCACACCTCCCCTCACTAATCTCCCTATAAATACCACCCTAGACTCCTCTTCCTCTCCGTGCATCTCCTCCTAAACTCCCAGGGCCAGAGAACCCCTTCTTTTTTCCCCGACCTCCCTCCATTCCTCCCAATTGCTCAACCATGCCACCGCCTCTGCCCCACTCAATCCGACCTAAGCCAAACTCCACACTGTAATCCCTCTGCACCAGTGCATTCCCCTCCTCCTTTTGAGCATTTTCCCCTGCCAATTAGCCGAAAACTCCCCTGCAACTAGAAACCCAAAACTGTCACCGAAGCTGCCTGCCGCAACCCTCGCTGGAGCACTCTCGATCGGCAACGCGTCCTCGTCCGACTAATGGGCGACCCCACCCCGGGAAACTTAACCTGAAATGGTAAGTTCCCATGTGACACCAATAGCAGGCCTCGGGTCTTTGATTGGGCCATTGACAGGTTAAGTGGATAAGCCTACTCTGTTTTTTGCCTCCTCTGTTGCCAAAGCGCATTTTGAACTGACTGAAAGCGTATTCCATTCCTGAACCCTAGTTTTCTGTTTAAAATAAACCAATGCCCTCTGGTTTTCTGTTTAAAATAAAACCAAAGCCAATTTTTGCAAAAGTTCTTCCGGTTTTGAACTCATAATAAGATTTTCAAACTTTTTATTCAAATAAATTTTCAAAAATTCAACTCAATTAATTTAAAACAGGGAAGGACTTAGGGTTTGTTTTAAGTCAAATTCTTCAAAATATATAAGGGGATTAAATGTAATTCTAGAGCACCCTAAAATAAGTTTGTGAATATTTTCAAATGCCATAGGTCTACTGTAACCTAGAGGGGTTAAAGGACCAAGTTATTTTAAGGTAGAACTTAATGAACTTGGGCCATTTTTAAGTGCGGAAACCTTTATTTCATGCTATAAAGGATTTTGCTCAAATATCTAAACCTAAGTCTAAGACCTTAGAAGCATGTTGCCCGTTGGTTCTCCATCATTACCACCTTATAGACTTTTGTTATAACATGATCAAAGTAGATGGAGTTCTAAAAGCTAATATAAGAACATGCTACCAAAGAAGACCTAAAAACTCTAACTCAACAATTCTTAAGCTAAGCTCTTTTGTTGTTGGACACTTGAATACCTAGTCACTCCAGAAGCATATTCTGAGCATGGCATGTTCATTTGGATTTTCTTGGAATTATCTCGCTTGGTTGTTTATTCGATGCTCTTTTGGCGTGTAGTTGACGGAGTGACGTATGTTCGCAAGGAGGATCCAGAGTCACCCTCATGTGAAGACCAATACCAAGACCTACCAGACAAGCATTTCCCCCTTCACCATGTTGAAAACTATATATGACAAACTTTAATATTTTATTTCAACCATGCATGCTATGTGAGTATGACCACTATGTTAAGCTAAGGTATAGTTATGACCTATAGATGCATTGCCGAGGATTCGACAGAATGTACCCTTGAAACCCTAGTATTATCTGCTAGACTTTGTAGTTCCAGTAAAGTATTAGACTATAGGCTATAAGCCATGCTTAGACCTACTATAGCATAAACTTAAATTTTCGACGGGTTTGGGAACCACCTTTTTTGTCATGGGGTAAAACCCTTGGGCAACATGTATTGCCTGAGAAGGATGTTAAAAGTAATTTTAACATAACCTCAAAACAAAACAGAGGATGATTTCGATTCGGGTGAGAACAATAAGTGGAGTTTGGAGATTGTCGTAGCATGTAAGGACATGGCTATAAGATGGTAATTTGCAGTCTTGCTCAAATCAAATAAGGACTGAGCCTAAGTACCCGGTCAAACCAAGTTCACCTCGTACATCCACATGTCTTTTGTGGAAAGGATTTGACTCACTACTCTGTCGAGTGCTAGTGTCTAAACCCATACACGGTAGGGTGATATGTGCAAGGGGATGGTTAAATCCCTAGAGAGCATTCTCGTAGCTGATCTAGGAAATTGTTCAACACAAAAATGGGTCTGTTTCTATTTATGTGTCGAGATTAGTCGAATGTAAACAAAAACTAGGTTTAGCTCATTTGGTGGGTTCAGCGCTAGGGAAATATAGGCGAAAATTCTTATTGTAATAACCCTGCCGGTACACCTCGTGAAGTGTACTCATAGCGTTCGGCAACAATGGAGACTTACATCTTATAGGTAAAGCTGTACAACCTCTACAGAGTGTAAAAATCTATTCGAATAGCCGCGTTCTTGGTTATGGATACAACTTGGCTAGGCCACACACTGGTTAGACTGGAATTGTTTGCAAGACATGGGATAAATGTTTAAGGACGTGGGCATGATGTGTCCATAGTGTGCAGTAGGAGCTACTGGCGTGTAGCAGAAGCTGCAGAAGTAAAACCTAGCTCGTGCTGCAAGGGGGTAGTACGGGTAAGACTCGGGGGCTATAGTGGGTGATAGATGGAGTTATCGACCTTTAGTTGTGAAAGGGTAGCAGGAGCCATTGTATTTGATTTTGTGCTCGTTTGAGAGGAGGTTGATTACAAAAATGCTTTAGAATCTATTACCCTTATGTTGATTGAAAACTTACTTTCCGCTCAACACTCAACATAGGATAGAGATGTCTCTCTTGAATCAAATCTTGCAAGAAATATAGCCGTTATACCCACCTGTGGGAATGTTTACGAGTACATTCAATGTACTCACCTGGTTCATTGATGTGGTTAGGCAACGAGAAATATCACTCCAATGACAGTGGCAATGACTACGAGGATTAGGGCGTTACCCCAGTCAGTTGCCTGTTGGGTTAGGCATATTGATGGGCAACAACTACATGTATCTTCTCTACTGCAAACTCTTTTATTCAGCCAATGGGCTACAAGTGCAAACTAAAGATCATAATGGCCTATTTATGTATCGAACTTGGTATTGTATGACCATGTCATCATGTAACTTATGTGTACTGGCTACTGATCATGAGACTCGTACAGGAAATACAGGGAGTTTATCCAGCCTTAAAACTAGGTACACCACAAAACAAAGGATTCTAACCTCTGTAAGCTACAAAAGGTACTCGACTTAGATCCCTGTGGCTACCGTTGAAGGATTGCAGTTGTGTTTCCAGAGGAACAACATGACTGTCTAGTCGCATCTTCAAGACATAAGTCCGCAGGGAAGTATAGCTTTGTCCTGCAACTAATCTGTCAACTAATGCTGTGTAACCATCATGTTACTAGAAGCTTTCATAGTTGACAAGTATTCTGAGTTTACATCGAAACCGTAGCTTCCGCCACTGCTAAGTATTCTGAGTTTACATCCAAACTCGTAGTTACAGAAGAACAGAATTATCTCCGCTGGAGGAATCAAAATGCTCGTCCCACCGGGACCATGGTTGTTCTAGAGGAACACACCAAACGCTCAGAAGGAATTAAGTATACAGCCACGGTGAACTGGATGTCGCCTCGCTACAAGAGTCACATTATTAGTTTCCAACAAGAACATTTAACGATGGAGCAAGTCTTGCCTTCTGCATTGAAGTTGAACTTAAGCGTTAGGAGATTTCCCTAGACCGCCGTAAACATAAAGCCTAAGTTGTTCTATCTAAACCTTGTCTATTTTGCTACCTTGCCTCCTGCTGAACAAGTAACTGAAATACACTCGGTGATAGAGCGTATATGCCAGTGGCATAAGATTACCTAAACACAGTAGAACTATTAACATTTTCTCTCAAGCTCAAGCTCTTTATGATCTTTTCTCTCTCCATCTTTATTTTGTTTTCATTTATTTCTTATTTGTAGTTCTTCATGCGTTCTATTAATATTTTTCTAACTGAGCCACTAACCCTTTCCTTTCTTGTGCCCTAAATAGGTTTTCACTAAATTTTGTTGCAAGTAATATTGTTTTAATCGTTGCATGAGGTTTTTATTTATTCCATGAGAATTTTTTGCTAATATTTTGAATTGTTACACCGGGACTTCTTTGGGTTTCCATGAGAACATTTTCTCTATGGTCCGGAGTATTTCTTTCACCTTGTAACAATCTCCTGAGCCACCCGCACGTGACTCAAGCGGCAAACCCTAGTGTCATCCCAAGCATTGCCGGCTCATCTCAATCTCCTCGCCACTGCCGAGATAGCTGCCAGTCAACCACCAGTGGCCGTGGGGCCTCTCCTCCCTCGCCCTTGTTCATCAGCTCCTTTGTTCTCGTTGATCCACTAGGCAATGGAGGGCGTTGGGCGTGCGGCGATGCCAAGTGGCGAGGCAACGGGTCGGGCAGCAGGCTCGGGAAGAGCCACTAGTGGTTTTTGGAGGCGGCCAGGGGGGCTTGGCGTGCATATGGTGATCTTGTCTTCATTGGTTAGATCTGGCGACAAGGGTATTGAGGTGTCTTTGAGCACTGGCTCATGCTCTTCAGAGTGAAAACCCTTGATTGGGCTTTCACTGGGCGGATCCGGCAACCACGACGTACATGTGTCATCTCCTTCTTGAAGCATTATCTTCGAAACTTGCGATCTGGCCTTCACTTGTTGGATCCGGCAACAAGGGTATTACGTTATATCGTGCACCGGTATCTGCTCTCCAGGGTGGAAACCCTTGATCTGGCCTTCACTAGTTAGATTCGGGACGTCCTTGTACGTGTGTCATGCCTTTCTTGAAGGCTTATCTTCTTGGTCTACCCTTCATTGGTTGGACCTAGCATAGATCTTTGATGGAGTCGTTGGTGTCTTGACTTTTAGTCTCTTTGTTGCTATGGTTCGTTCCACCGAAACTGACCACATCATAATAATTTATTTGTCATTTTGATTTTTGCTTTTTCAAGCCAATTTTTGTGACTTTCTGCATTTGGCATTGTTTGTAATAAATTTTGGCTATGTATAATGCGACATAGAGGTCAGAAGGGTTATCCTTCCATTGTCTTAAAATAGAAGAACGTTTTCATCCTTCTTTAGTTAATTTCATTTATTTCGATACATACAGACAAGTGGCGTCTTCCCTAGAATCGTTTGGTTTAAAATTTTGAATACACGAATTTTGAGCTTTAGAAAAATACACGTACAACGGAGCGAGTTGTTTCTTTTCTTGTAGTTGTCGGGCCGATCTTTTCAGATAGAACGACGCCATAGAGCGAAGGACCGCTGCCGCCGAAGCCCGAGCCCCTCTCTGTCGTCCGTCACGGCAGCGTGGTCTGGTACTGGGAAATCCTGGGGGGCTTATAATCTACGGACGACCGTGCAGGGGACGTCACGCGGTCGATTCCAACCACGGTCCGAACGACCACCGCACGGGTCATCTTCCTCCTCTAGCCTTTGCTTTACCTTCCTCCTTCTAGAGACTCAAAATCAAGCTTCCAATCCCACAAAATTAGACTTCCAACTATATAAAAATTGATTTAACTACAAGAAATTGAGCTTCTACCCAATGAAATCGAGCTTCCAACTCCCATACATATTAACTTTGAACCATTGAAAACCACGATTGGAACTTTCAAATTAAAAAATCGAACTTCCAACCCCTTACCCATGAACTCTCTACCATATGAAACCACGATTACAACTTCGGAATCTGAAAAGTCGAGCTTCCAACCCCTTGCGTACCATCGGAAATTACGATTTCAACTTCGGAATCTAAAAAATAGAGCTTCCAACTATTACACATGAACTTTTATATCCATTCATCATAGCATCCTACTAAAAATCCTCCCAAAAAGAGAGGAAAAGCTCAAAAGAAAACCCAAATTCAACTTGCTCCACCGCTAGGGAATGGAAGGATGAAGGGGACAGGGAAGGGAGAGCGCCGATGCCGTCGCATCGTCAGGAACCCCATGTCAGCGGTGAAGCACCGCATCCTACCAGCTCGGGAGGGAGAGTCGTTGGTGCACAGGAGGAGAGAGGATGGCGGTGGAGCGAGTGGAGGCACTACGCAGGGTGGAGGCAGAGCGGGGGCGTCAGCGCTGCACCTACTGAAGGCAGAGAGAAGAGGAAGCATAGAGAGGAGGAGGCGACGGGATCCCATCTAGTGGAGAAGAACGATTACATCAAGGATGGGAAAAGAAAACAACAAGAGCGGTGGGGACTAGATTTTTGTAGTTTACAATGCAAATGCTCCTACCAGTCAATTAAACTACCCTTGACACAGATGATCGTCCGCAACCCGCTCTAGATCATCGCCGAACTCCGCTAACCTTTCGCGCCACGGGGTGGGTCATGCACGAGTACGAGATCACCTCGCCGCCGCTTCCGGCCACGTACGGCCGGCAAATGGTGCTCACACGCATCAGCGCCTCCGCCGACGTCCAACAGGATCTCCAAAAGTCATTCTTCACGGTTAACTGCAGGAACGGTCGATTCCGACCGTTCCGCTTTTTCTTTTCTCCCCTGCAAACTGGGGTTGAAATTGTCCAGGTACTGGAAACTTGAACTGGTACTCTAGCTAGTTTGGTTTAGTTGCTGATATGCAGGCAAATTAACACTGGTATTAATTAGCTACGGTTTGCAGGGTTTATTACAAGGGATAGGTGCCATTATCACATCTGCAGTGTACTGATGATAAAAGTTCTCTTGTTGGTAGAGTAACTAGGCTCAGAAATTTTTGTTTCACTAGACTCAGAAGTCAGATTTTATGAGGATACTGAGTGGTATTTGATCAAACGCTTTGAAAGCAAGTAGTACCTAGAACTATTTTCTTATCTTAGGCTACAAAAGTTGAGTACTTCCTTTTTCTCTTCTTCCCCTTTTTTCTTTGCGACCAAATTGTGTCTTTCGTATTATGTCCCTCGGGTTGCCTTAGTGATGGAAATGGATGGTACACTAACAACTGGATTAACAGTTGAACAGCGTTTAGTTAAAAAAACTGTGAATAAACAGTCATTTCCTGCAATAAACCGGAACTCCAAAAGTTTCAAAAAACATTCAGAGCCTGCTTAGAAGCAGAAATTTCACAAGAATCAGATCATTTCCGCAGGGACAGGGAAAAAAATACGCGTCCACACAGGCCCTCAGTGTTAGAACTGTTTGAAGCATCTGAAATGCTATGTACACCAAAAATCAGGCAGGAAGCCCCATCCCAGCGTTTCTTCGACTGCATAGATTGGACCATTTAATCAGTAAACCAAACGCTTAAAATTGTCCTCATCTCAATTGTTTATCTGTGATGTTATCCGAATAGGGTATTACCACTGCATTCATCTGTGCGTCGTTTCTAGCTTGTGGACGAAACAAGACGATGAAGAGCCAGAACAAGGTCCAGTATGTAGCCTTCAGTCGTCTCCTTGTCGGCGTGGTACAGTGTTTCTATTTTGCTCACTTTGGCATCTGCATGACCTAGCATGGAACTGACACTGATCTGGCTGTCTTGTTCGAACCAGTTCACTTCGTCGACATCAATACCCTCCATCCTGTT
Organism: Stipa capillata; assembly: GCA_019208055.1. NCBI lineage: Eukaryota > Viridiplantae > Streptophyta > Magnoliopsida > Poales > Poaceae > Stipa > Stipa capillata. The sequence continues at coordinate 480,959 of JAGXJF010000983.1, read as the reverse complement.
AGAACGAATTCATGAGAGATTAGGGACAGCCTGACAAAGGCATTGCAATTTACATCTATTGCATGACCAAAACAGAAATGAGACTCGCGGAGTCGTGTTGTACCCTTTCATCGCCCATTCTCCGAATACTCCACTCAGGTGGTACAGCCTGATACTCATCAAGAAAGAGACCAGGTGAACCGTGAGCATACCATTAAAAACATTTTACCAACGCTAGCTGTGGAGTAATATTACAATTATGTTGAAGTGGTGTTTTGTTAACTAGAACTTGAAGTACCTCGTGGATTCCGCAGCTGGCACAAGCCATTGCAATACTCTGTCCATTTCAGCTCTCACCTCTGCTACCGTCGTCGTCTACAAGAGGCAGATGCCAAGATGACAAGGGATGGATTCCCTATTTTATATGTTATGTTGCCAAAAAAGAGTGGCTACCTTCTCTCTGCTGCGACAACGCATGGTACGGAAAGCTGTTTTCATCCAAGGAGGCAGTGCTTCGTACAGTGCCTCCCTAGCTTTATCAGGAACCGCCGGTGAGGCCACTGACTGACAATGAAATAGTCATAAACACGTAACAGGAGTAAACTGAATCTAAAGAAAGCACTAGGACGACTATCCTATCATTGTCTGCGGTGCTTAATGAAAAAGATTCTTAATTTAGGTGTTCAAGTGGGTGGCCCAATTGCTATTATATAACATGATGTCAAGGAAAACAGAGGCATACCAGAGCTTTTATCTGCAAAATGACGTTGGCGTAATGCAATGCAAGTCCAGCAGGCCCTAACGTTCGCCCAAGGTTGTTAGCTGCCTTCACAGATTGCTCTCCATGATTCTTCAAGAAAGTGTTGTTGATCTCCAGATGCATGAAGCGCATGATCTCTACAAGTTTCTCTAGAATCTGCAACAAAAGCATTGTTGTAATTTCATGACTCAGATTGAAGAAACGTTAATTATCGTCGTCGTCATGGTGCATTACATCTTCCATATTCTTTCGCCAAAGTGATTTCTTTTTTAAGACCTGCACAGCACCTCTTTGGTTCTTTATAACATCCCTTTGTTTCTTATTAGGAGTAGCCGTTACATCTGCATTATTTACTGTATGATTAGAAAAGAGAGGAGAAAAATCAAGATATTTTTCTACTGAATGCAAGTGGCGAATTAATTTGTAGTACAATAAGCCTGCTCAAGCCTGTCCAGTGTTAGCAGTTCTTGATGCAGTTCCTGAACAAAAGAAAATGAGAAAACGAGATTTCAGTGTTTTTCGGATGGAAATATCTCTGCAAGGATGTGACTGTGCAAAGAAATACTGACCGATGTGCATTCTGCCAGTTTTATCAGATACTGCATATGGGTATGTGCTGCTTCACTGGGGTTTTTCTGATATGTCAGTTCAGACTTCGATCTATTCATTGACATGAAGAATGTACACAGAACACGAAAAATGAGGCATGGTAAAGACATGGAATCCACAGTAAATTAAGTGGTAATGATGACAAATTTTACCTGATGAATAAATAATTCCTATCGAGATTGTGCCATTCAGGACCTTTACACCAATTTCCAAACCGGCCAACCTCTATAGAAAATCGTCTCAAGTCTTCTCTGCATATTTCCAACCAAATGCATGTAAGAAATTTCTGAAAAGAACTGCTAAATTACAGGTTCAGCAAATCCAGTCACCGTATGTCATCTTCAACGAGAATGGACAGCCGACTGTAATCTACCGAAATAAGACGGTGGACACCTTCGGACCAAAGCACACCCTCTTTCAGTTGTTTAGAGAGGAAATTCATAAGTTTGGAGGCCTTGACAATCGTGTTGGCAACCTCGAAAGCCAGGATCGATATCTTTGTTCCTTTGGGAGCAAAGCCGAAAACGGTGCTGATATTTGTAGATGTTGAGATGAGTGTTGTACTCAATATTTTGTCGAAACTTGTTCCTAAATTGCTGGAATTTACATTGCAACTGTCTGAAAATGTGACTATCTGCGATTCCTGTAAGGTGAGAGGAAACCATTTACTTACAAGCACTTTTGTTAGAGGCTAGTAAATTAAGATACAATAATGGATTAGTGAATTAAGATATTTTAAAAGAGTATTGTTGTCGGACAGACTACAGCTCTTCGAAGTTGACCCATGTGGGTGGTTCTCATTTTTGTGCTTCGCACCTCTGTAACCTAAAGCTACTTTCTTCTTGACTAAATACAAAACGCAGTGCTCTTGCAAATTCTTTCCGACAAGAAAATGTTTTAGAAGAGTATATTGGGATATCCGTAATCCCCCATGGGCGCTCATAACATCCTAGGTGGCCTCCTACATGGCACAAGACAAGTCAATAAGTCAAGAGAAACAATTAGCAAGTCAAAAGTTGGACGTTACACGGTGTAGGTAAGAACTAGTCCACCGTAGACTATGAACCACCTCCTCTCTCTTAATTTATCATGGACTCATGAACTATTTTATCTAAACTACCCCCCTCTTCTTCCATCATCAATGGTAGCCATGGTCATTTGTCATGGAACCCTTACCTATATAAACCCCCCTCTCCCATGAGGAATGTAAAATCCATCACATAAATGAGAAATCTTATGGAGAGAGACATAGGAGCAACTTTGGGAAGTCCCAAATGCCCAAGTCGCTAGTTGAGTCCCGCACGAGACGCCTCCCTCGACATAGGAGTAGGCTGTGCTCCACGAGACGGTCAAACCTATTATCAGAAAACGTCGAAGTGTCACACATTGTCGAGCGTACGGCGACCTTCTCTACACCACCCATTACTGTCGCACCTTAACCTTCGAGCTATTGACATCCTCTATTCTGTGTTATTTCTAGAAGAACAATAGAGTAATTTTCAGGGATATCCAATTGTCTATTATTTTCCCTCAAATGACTTGCATTAGTTATTCCTTCAATGTCAGCAATTATCGAGTGTTTTCTACAGAGATGTCCTCTCATATAACCCTTCACATCCCTTTGGTGAACAATTTTTCAAGTGTTCGTGGGCTTCTGACTTAGTTGTGCATGTGGCGACGCAGACAAAAGTTTGGTTATCCACTTGGTAAATTCTTAGAGTTTGATTTCCTGTACTACAACAAAAAGGATTTTTAAAAAAGAAGCTAATAGCATAAGAAAGGCTGATATAACAACTTTTACTGAGGCAGTAAATTAGCTCTTTGTAATATTAACTTCTGTAAATCTCAAGTGACACAGTTGTTAGGGAAGAGGTAGCATAATATGTACCGATGCACGCAATGAATTGTCGTACCTGGCCCATTGCTGGCCCTTCGTTCTTGCCAAAAGACCAATTCGTACTTTCTACTTCATTGAGTGTTTGGATTATATCCGATGCAGAGGGCCTTTTCTTGGGGTCAGGATCAACACAGTTTAGTCCTACCACAATGCATCTGTTTACTTGTTGGCTACATATTTCCAACGATGTATACCTCAGTGTTTTTTCCAACCTGTGCCTCCAATTTCCAATCACCTACAGATTTGCCACAGCGAGTTAGAACAAAAACATGCTAATGCTGGATTGATTTATCTTACATTCTCAATGAAGTTCTCGAACGGTGCTTCACTAATCTGGGGATAGTCCCTGCATCCCGTCATTAGCTCTATGATTATAACGCCCAAACTGAATATATCTGACTTGGTTGAGATTAATCCATTTGTTATGTATTCTGGTGCCATGTATCCACTGCATCACGACAAGAAAAAACTTATATACCGTATCGAAAAGCAATGGAGTTATGAAGAGGAATAGCTTACAGTGTCCCCCCACGACTGTTGGTGATAATTCGAGATTGTTGTTGGCCAAAGAGTCTTGACATACCAAAATCTGCAATTTTTGGGACCATATCGTCATCCAGCAATATATTTTGAGGCTTAAGGTCCAAATGAACAATGCGGCATTCCGTGTGGAGGTGATGCAAACCGCAGCAAACTCCCCTAATTATTTCATATCTCATGTGCCACTCAAGTCCACAGGATTCAGCTGTAGAAAAGATAAACAGACACATATATAGGATCATCAAACTTAACTTATGCCGAGAAGTTCAAAGGGAAACAAAACCGGAGGCACCTACAGATTATGTTAAATTAACATACCGGAAAGATGCTTATCAAGGCTGTTGTTTTGTAGATACTCGAAGCAGAGCAACCTCTTCCGTATTTCAGCCAGAACATATTTCCCGCTTACTTGTGTCGCTTCCCACCGTGATTCAGCGCAGTAGCCGACAAGTTGTACTATGTTTTGGTGCTTAACCCCGAAAAGATAGGTAACCTCATTCTGGAATTGGTCATCTTCTAGTTGTATTTCAAAAAGCTTCTTCACAGCAATCATTTTCCCGTTCTGAAGTTTTCCCTGTTAAACCTCGTTTTCTCAGTATGGACATTTTCCTTTTATCAGACGTTGCTGGCTTACATTTGAAAAGTGAAGGGGAAAGAAAAAAAAAGAAATAGTCATACCTTGTAAACCACTCCGTACGCACCTTTTCCGAGTTCTTGCTCGTCGGAAAAATTGGATGTGATGGTTTCTAGAAATACTATTGGCAGACACAATGGTGTCGCACTTGGATCTTGTAGCATGTTCTCCAATATACCAAAATCCATAATGTTTGGCAGGAAAGTACTACCATGTTTACTAGTTTCAATCCCCATTTTATGGTGAAAGAAACTGCAGGTGCAGAAAGACAACGTTTTATGGTAATCTAAGGTCGTTCTTGTGAAGCCTTGGTTGCAAGAAAATGACCCTACAGCTTACCGCAAAATTGGGAGCATCTAGTCTACAGGATCCAAGCGGATGTGTCCCGCTCCCAACTACAAAAGCTGAGGCATAAGTACCCTACCGGAGCTCCAACAAAATCTGCATCCCTCTTGAGGGCCAAGTTAGATATGAGCAACCACACACAACCAATTAATAAGATTAAATTACAGTGGAAGGGACAAAGGTTGAAGAAAAGAAGAAAGGTCCTTCGCATATAAAAGTGCATGAAAAAAATAGTGAACAAAAGCTTACTTGCTAATCCAAGATCGCCTTGGACAGATAAAGCTAAAGTGCAGAAATAGGATAGGTATACAGGTGAAAAACAGATGGTTGGAAAATATAGGAAATTTATGGGAATGGGTGTTTGCAACTTTGGATGGTTGAGGGAAAAACACAGGAATATCTAGATGCTACCATGTTTCCCCATAACAAACCATATCTCTGACCCTCTCGCGCGCCTCAAGTAACGAAGCATCACACAGTTACAAACCATAGGAATGTCTTGAAGATCCGGCTTAGTCTGCTACTGTATCTTAACGCGAGCAGACCGAAAAAACTGAGGCGAGAGGGAATGTACATCCTCCGAAATTCCACTAAAATCAAACGAATTCCGATCCTGTGAAATTCCTACGACTTTTGCTCCGTTCCAAACGCATAAAACAGTAGAGATTCCTACGAAATGCTGAGCCTATGTTTTTCTTGCTAAAATCCTTAGTTCTAAAGAAGATTACTAACCTGGAGAAGGCCTGCCTCTGCAGACTGCGGTGCAGTGCAGATCATGTATACCCAGGAGACGGTCGCCCAAGGGCTCACGGGCTACTTAACACTAGATTAGTGAGCATTGTTGACTTGACCGGCAGTTTTCTACTTACGATAATGGTGCCACAGTGATAGATGCCGTGGAGAACGAGTGCGGCTTTTGTGCACCCGGGTGCATTTGCACCCATTAGTTTGGTGAATTTTAGTTTCACATATAAGTTTCAAAAAAATCTGAAAAAATTCATACCGGTATATGATGGAGTGAAGTATACACAGTTAAATTTTTGAAAAATAATATGACCATTTGTGACCTGTGCAAAAAAAACAAAAACACACCTTGAATAGCATGAACAGTACAAAGGAGCCATATGCACATATTTGTTTTTTTTGCACAGATCGCAAATGGTCATATTATTTTTCAAAAATTTAACTGTGTATACTTCACTCCATTATATACCGGTATGAATTTTTTCAGATTTTTTTGAAACTTGTATGTGAAACTAAAAATCGCCAAAACTAATGGGTGCAAATGCCCCCGGGTGCACGCAGCGCTTTCCCCGTGGAGAACCCGATATTTTTAGAGGAACGATGTAGTGCACATGTGACAGCTGTCGACGCGTCTAATGAAAGAGACACCGATCTGTCGGGCTGAAGGATTTTCCAAAGAGAAAACTAAGGGTTGAGCCCATGCCTCGACTATTGAGTTAGGGTGTGTTTGGTTTGAGGGATAGGTTGGGTTGGTTGAGGGCACCCTCATCCACCATTTTTTTTTGGATGGGCTCAACCAGCTTTTTAGAGCAATTTTTCACTAAATTGGCTACCCTCATCCCTCTCATACTCTGAACCAAACACAGATCAACCAACTAAAAACTGGTTACCCTCATCCCACTGAGGGATAGCCAGTGAACCAAACACACCCTTAATCATCGTCCGGTTATGCTTCAGTGGAGGACCGCCCGTATTTTGAACCCTCAGATCTTTTTCCTACAATACTGCTACGCATAACAGTCTGAACTTCTTCATCCGTTCAACGGATGACGTTTCTACACATATAACTTTGGCTATTTTTTTTAATAAAATATTAGTAAAAAAACTATAAAATTATTATACTATAAAAATATATTTCTTGACAAATGCAAGTGTACTGTTTTCTCTTCACAGACCTAAATATATTTGTAAATATTATAAATCAAAGTTAGAGAAATTTGACGACACATTTTATAGGACATTATTTGTGCATAAACAAAAACATAGATTATAAGAATATCATATACATGTACGACATCAAACGTAGCGACTTTTTCTCTACTCCTATAAAAGACGATGGTGAAAATCACTTGCACAATTGCAGCAACATTTTAACCTTCACGGAAGGTGTTTACATCATTTGGAGATGACTCACCAGTGGCAACGTCTAGGACTGCCTTGGAGACGGAATATGAATTACATTATTTTTTCTTCGATACGGCTTAAGTAATGGATTTGAGTCTGAGACAACAATTAATAAGACCAAACGGTCTAAATCTTCGTGTGACCTGGGGAGACTTTGTCTTCCAGAGTCCAGAAAGCCAATCTTTTCTTCCTCATTTGATTGGCCTCCGCATGAAAATATGCAGTGTTTTTGTCCCCCTCTTTGATCTCCCTCTACCAAGATATTTGTTTAGCCTTTGTTCCTTCCGTAGCTCGAATAGAGTCTAATTCTCTATTAATGTCTTGCGTTCCAGATCTTTCAGCATCAGAGAGGAGATTTTGCTTGGAAAAAGTATTAAGCGTGTCATACCCTTGGAAAAAAGAGAGTATGTTTCTCTTTCTTCATGGTAGATTCTCTATTGGCACTCAAAAACCTAATTTTCTGTCTCAACCTCGTAATTTTGCATTACCGAACATTAATGATTTTAATTAAAAAAACGAGGAGAATTCCAACAGCTAGCAAACCAAATCAGAAAAAGCTTCTTGGTGCAGTTACCGTTTTTCAAAACGAAAAGGCTTTTTGGGGTGATAAATCACCAAGGTGTAGAGAGTGGCCAAAGAAAATTCGGACTCCCAAAAGGTTGAAATAAGAGAGAATTTTTTTTTCGAAGAACCATGGCAGGAGCTCTGCCTCTCTCATAGATTAGGAAGATAAAATGGAACAAAGTTCAAAGATGCTATGTACATGTAAGCAGGAACAGAAGAAAACAAAACCCCCAAGGGCGACATCGGCTAAAGCATGGCTACGAAGGGGTCTCCAGTGTCGTTCGAAGTCCGACCAAAAGCTAATCTCCTAGCGACGATGTCTTCTTGAGCTTTTTCGGCCACTCTCTGAACGTCATTGTATTCATTGTTGAAGATTCGAGCGTTTCGCTCCTTCCAAATATTCCAAAGCGCGTATGCAATGACACCGTGTCGCTTTCTCTTTTCTTGCTTCGATCCTGCCGCGCCGCTGAGTTGCCACCAACTGGAGAGGTTTACTTGATTTGAGTGAAGGATAGCTTGCGGGTCGATCCTGTTCATTGTGGAAATCTTGCGTATCACCTGTCTAGCAAAAGGACATTGAATGGTAATATGAAGCGCTGTCTCCGTTTGATTTCCGCATAAGGTGCATATGGAGCCATTCGGCCATCCTCTTCTGTCTAGCTTATCCGCCGTCAGGATTCGGTGCTGGATGAGGAGCCAAACATGGAATTTGCACTTTTCTTCTGCGTGGGCCGTCCATATGGTGGGCGCGTCGAAGGTTGCATATTTCCCTATGTGCTGAAACCTGTATGCCGATCTAGCGGAGTATTGAGCATTGTCCGTCCAGCGCCAAGAGATACGATCAGGAACTTGGTTATTGATCTGCACATCTTGGATACGGTTCCATAATGATATGAACTGATGAACCTGTGCGGTCGTGTGAATTGCTCGTAGGGGCTTGAGTCAATTGTTGTTCTGTAGCTCCTGGGCCACTGTCCTGTGTTTCCTCCTGACGAGTGTGAATAAATCTGGGGCGAGCTCACGTGGTGAGACATTCTGTAGCCATCTAGACGTCCAGAAGCTGGCCGTTTGGCCGTTGCCAAGAAGGATGGTGGTCGAGGCTTGGAACACAGACCTGTCTGTATCATCACATGGAATCAGTTGGCCGTGCCAAGGTTTCTTGATGCTGCTCCATTCGCCCCACAGCCAACGAAGACGAAGCGATGTGCCAAAACTTTGAATGTCCTTGATGCCTAAGCCTCCCAAGGATTTTGGTTTGCAGACTTGTTTCCAATTAACAAGGCAATGACCTGCTGAGCACATTTCATCGCCTTTCCAAAGGAAGGCTCTGAGCGTTCTCTCAACTCTTTTAGCTGCCCACTTCTCAAGCTTGAAAACAGATAGGAAGTATACTAGGCATGGCGATAACACAGAGCTTATAAGCGTCAATCTCCCTGCTCGAGAGAGGAGTTTACCTTTCCAACCTGCTAACCTGGAAGCGAGCCTGTCAAACACCGGTTGGAAGTCCACTTTGCGTAATCTAGAGGTGTGCAGTGGGAGCCCTAAATAGGTGCATGGAAACTGTTTGAGCTGAGCCTGAAAATCCTGCGTGATGTGTTGAACATTGAAGTTCGAGCATCTGATCGGGTATATGCAACTTTTCTGGAAATTAGTATGTAGCCCTGACGCCTCCCCGAATACCTGTAAGCAGGTTTGTATGGCCTGTAACTCTTCAATGTGGGGGTTTGCAAAAATTGCCGCGTCATCCGCATAAAGCGAAATCCTCATGTCGTTGGCAATCCCTGTGATCGGCTTGATTAGATTGACTCGTATGGCTCGGAGTAGGAGCTTCTGGAGGGGATCAATTGCGATAATGAAGAGCAGAGGGGATAAGGGATCCCCCTGTCTAAGCCCTCGCCGGTGCCATACACGGTCGGACCGCTCTCCATTTACTATGACTCGGCTGGAAGATGAAGCTAGGAGGCGTGCTGTCCACTCCCTCCATCTTGGCCCAAAGCCTAATTTCTGTAGAAGCTCGAGGAGGTACTCCCAGCTCACAGAGTCGAATGCCTTCTGGATGTCTAGCTTAAGAAAGAGACCCGGGATGTTCTTCCTGTGCATTGCTTTGATGTTGTTCTGAGTGTAGATGAAGTTGTCCTGTATCCCTCTCTTCTTAATGTAAGCACTCTGTGATGTTGAGACGATTGAGTCGAGCTCTGGTCCAAGTCTGGTAGCTAGCATCTTTGTGACAACCTTCCCAAAGGCGTGTATGAGACTAATCGGGCGATAGTCTTTGATTGATGTCGCCTGCTGCTTCTTGGCGATTAGAACAATTTCTGCGCTGTTCAGGAGGGGGAGTCTGTCTGTTCTGAGACAGCAGAACCGATTGATGGCGCTGATTATATCCTCCTTGATGATCCCCCAAAACGTCTTGAAGAAACGATTAGTGAAACCATCGGGTCCTGGGGACTTGTCATTTGGCATTAGCTTAATCGCATTGGAGATCTCTTCTTCTGTGAAATCAACTTCAAGATGCTGTAGATCATGTTGCTGCACCTGTAGGAGCTCCCAGTTAAGCGTATGCTGCCTCTGTCTCTTCGTTCCCAGCCCCGAGTTGAAGTGCTCAGCTATGATGATCTTCTTATCATTTTGGCTATGTGCGACTTGGCCATTAACCTGTAAGGAGGTGATGAAATTCCTCTTTTTCCGTGAATTGATTTTGAGGTGGAAGAATCGCGTGTTTGCATCCCCCTGTTTAATCCATTGAGTTCTGGAGCGCTGCTTATATCTTAGCTTCTGTATGACGGCTAAACCCAGCAGCCTGGATTTGAGGTTTCTGCGCAGCTCTAATTCTATGTCATTGAGGATTCGGAGTTCCTGAGCCCTGTCTAACTGTAGAATGATCTCGGATGCTATTGCAAACTGCAAGGTCGTGTTGCCAAACAGGTTCCTACTCCACTTCTGTAGGGTTTTTGCTAATCTTGAGAGCTTGACGTGTAGGCGGGTGATGTGATCCGTCGGTGTTGCCGCCCTGTGCCAGCAGTCAGCAATGACTTGGTGAATGCCCGGGATCTGGCACCACCAGTCTTCGAACCTGAAGGTCTTTAGCTTTGGTGCCATTACTGCTCCTAGGAGTAGAAGCGGGCAGTGGTCTGAGATCATGGATGACAAAGCCTGTAACTGCGAGTTGGCAAACTCAGCATCCCAATCTGTGGAGCATAGCACTTTGTCGATATTTGTAAGAGTGGGGTTTGATTGTCCATTAGTCCATGTGAACTGCCTGCCTTGCAAGTGTAATTCGCGAAGCTGCAAATTATCTACCACTGCTCTAAACGCACGTAGCGACCTGGTGTTTAAAAGACTGTTACTTTTATCCGCTGCCTTTAAGATCATGTTAAAATCCCCGACTATAACCCACTTAGGAAGGGCGATAGCTTTTACTGATCGTAGTTCCTGGAGGAAGGCCTGTTTCTGGTGCTCGGATTGAGGTCCATATACAACTGTACATGTCCATTGGAGATCATTTTGAAGATGCTTAATGTTTGCTGTGAGGGAGAAGACTGCTGGGGAGATACTGCTTAAAGAGAAGCACATCTGTGAGCAAGCTAGAATAATGCCCCCACGGGTTCCATCTGCCGGTAGCGAACAAAAGCTGTGAGCAAAGTTCGGCCCTAAAATCTGTTTAATGTCTGCATCTTCTACGGAGTTGAGCTTTGTCTCCTGGAGACAAACTATTGTAGCGGCATTCTGTTTTATCACTTCTCGGACGACGTCTCTTCTTGCCGAGTTGTTTAGACCCCTAACATTCCATGAAAGAAGCTTAACCTGGTTATGAGTCATGTATTACCTGTGTTCCAGCCACGTTCGTGTTGGACTGTATTGCAGAGGAAAGCCTGCACTTCATTACAGGAGTAGGGAGCACAAAAACGACACACAAGGCAGCAGTTTTCATTACACCATTGGGGACTCTGAACCACACATGTGCATGACGAACAGCGACAGAGGAAACAGGCGCACAACAAAACGCAGTGCTTCCGCACTGTTGTCCCACCGCAAGCTCCTGGGACCAGCTCCTTCTTAACTACCTTAGCTGTTCTTAGACCTGGATTACAATAACGACAGGCGCACAACAAGACACAGTGCCTGGGCACTGCAGTCTCATCGCAAGTTCCTGGGACCAGCTCCTTCTTAATTAACTTAGCTGTTCTTAGACCTGGATTACAACAACGACACGAACCTAGGGGATAAATTACTGAATACATGAACATAAGAGCGGCATGGGGCGACTGCATTAGCTCTTAGGCCTGGGCCTGAAGGACCTCTGTGACGTCCAGCTTCCCAAGCACTCCTGCAAGAGTAGCAAACGCCTGGACTGTAGATTCATTCAACGGATCTTTGAAGAGCTCTCTGTAGCGGGCAAACTCAGCCATTCCCGGTTCCTCAGTCGCTGTGAGGATTCCAAGCTTTTTCATAAGGACAAGCCTTGCCTTTTCCATCACGGAGACGCATGGCAAAGGGTTGGGGTGGCTGGAGCTTGTCATCTTGGCGTCAGTTTTCCTCGTCCTGCTTCTGGTTATTGGGCGTGGTGGCATCTCAGTGGCTAGGGGGGGGCGGGACTGGGCGGGTTATCTGCGCGCGGAAAGTGGCCAACGTCATGTTGTCATCTATCTCTGAACCCCCTGTGTCCGTATCCGGCAGCGGGGCGTCGGCTTGGTGCTGGGCTTCAACATGTGGCTCCCTCTCTGGTTGGGGAGGCGGCAGGAGTATAAGCGCTTCGTCCGTCATCGGATCAATTGCATCTGGAGGTGTGAGGTCCAACTCACGGACCTGTGTCATAAGTTGAAGTAATTGAGCTTCGACGGCTTGCTGCGACTTGAAAGGGAATCGCTCCGGGGAGCGAGAACGCACTCGCTGTTGGGCCTGTTCGGGAGCGAGGGAGTCAGCCCCATCTCCGCTTAAGCCCCCGGCCGGGTCCAGCCCAGCTCCGGCGTGGCGAGGACGCGAGACTCCGCCACCTCTAGAGCCGCGGCTTGAATGCCCTCTGTTTCCTGCCTGGAGGCGACGCCTAGAACCACCGCGACCCATTCCCCGTGGTGGCACATCCCAGCCGGATGGGGGGCGCACTCGTGAAGGACTCCTACTCCGATCTCGCTCGTCATCTGAGAGAATTTTCTAATGTCACTTTTACGGTTCTCAATGTCCTCTATATCGCTGGGAAAGGATTTATTCTCTATGTACCATTGGGTAACAATTTTGAGTTTCCTCTATGCCATTTCATTAAATTACCGTCAGAGAAGCTCCGTTATCTCAAATACTCCTATGAGTTATTAGGTCTTTCAAAAATACCTAAACTACCCCTCTAAGCAAATCCCGACTCGAAGGGAGAAAACACTCGCTAGTTTATGTGCTTTCGCCTCGAATTTGATGCTTGTTGTGCTATGAGAATATATACTTTTTGATGCTTTTAGTCCAAATATGATGTCCAATTTTTGTGCAAACTTCTCTTTTGCACACCAACATCATGAGTACTTATACTGCATAAGAGCTCTTTCTTTTGCTATCCAAGTTCTCAATTTTTCTTTCCCAAAATCTCTTCTTTTCTTGCCCAAAATCATTTTTTTTTCTTCATACCAAAAGCAGCAGCAAAGACAATCCAAATATCAGTTTTTGGTGCTAAAGACTTAAGTGGGATAGAGGGAATTAGCGTATACTTAGGATGATCTGGAAGAATTGCATTAAAGAGGGACAAAATGGTATTTTCTCACACTTAAAGGAGCTCCTCTAACTATAGTAAATAGAATGGTGTAGAGGGAACTCGAAATCGTTATCCATTGTTATACAAAGAATATGAACATATGTAGGAAATTCTCTCTTGAAACAAACACCTTGTCTATGGCTGCCATAACCGAGAGCAGATTTTTGACTCCCGCGTGCATGTGCACTCGGATTTTGAAAAAGCTATTTTCGTATTTCAAATAAATTTTTAAGAAATCATAGATGTATATTGTGTAAACATAGATATACGGCCAAAATTTATGCGGAAATATGAATAGTCGTTTCTTATACAAAGAAGGGGATAGACCATGACTAATATAGCAACTATTTTGAGTAAAAATTTGTTTCTTTTGTAAGATTATTGAGAGAAACCAACGGATGACATCACACGAGAACATGTATCGTGTGCTCTTGTGCTTAAACATCCGGAGGCTCCAGCCATCGTCGCCGCCACGAACCATCTCTCCGATGAGCACGGCAAAGTGCTTGTCAATCGTCTCGGCGCCAAAGACCTTGGTGATGCAAAACCTGCCTAACCCCAGGTTGAGCACCCAAAGGTGCCTCGTGCGCCAGTCCTCTTCCTCAGGCGAGTTAAGATCTTCCCAGATGTGCCGCATGGTGGGCGGCCGGCCACAGTCCATGGCGGAGAGGTCGGCTGCGCACAGGTGGTTTGGCCTGCGGGGCGAGAAGTCGAACCATAGGTCGAACTCAGGGACGTACTTGGCTCTACCACCGAAAGGCAGCGCCCACTCCCTGACGCACCGCCAGTCCTCCAAGTTGCCCCATCCTAGACGGTGGCTGGGGTCGGGGCGCATGGTGTCGAAGCAATAGGTGCCGACGTCATTCCTGTCGGATGATATGCATATGCTGGAGACACCGTCGACAACGGTGTAGGAGGTGATCAAGGTGGGTTTGTACCCAGGTTGGTCGACGAAGGGGGGCGGCGGGAGAGGCCGCCACCTCCACCTCTTCATGGCGCCGTCGATGCGGCTGCACATGGGCCTCTACTCGAACACCTCAAAGTAGGAGCACGGGAGGTGGCCCTGGGTAGTGCGCTGGGTGACGTAGAGGCGCCTGTCCTCCTCGTCAGCAGCGCCGGGGTGGGTGACAGAGAGGAGGATGGGGTTGGTGCCCTTGGGCTCGTTGAGGCAGGGCAGGACGAGGAGGCGAGGACGAGGCCAGAGCGCTCGCCGACGTCGTACAGCACAGTGTCGCAGCCCTGTTGGTGTAGACGACCCTGATCTCACTGCCACAGAGGCCCAAGAGATGGAACCAATCCAGGCCACCATCATGCCACACACCAGTCAGGGGCATGGATCGAACCTGGTGGCCACCGCCGGCAGCCTCCACATCCTTGGACGAAATGATCACTTTGTCTTCTCGTTGTCATTGTTGTTGCTCTCATCAGTTGTGCTACTTCTTTTGCTTCATCTCTAGACTAGTAGAAGAGATGCACGTAGGGATTGAGGCTGCGGAGCGATAGATCTCGTCGACCCAATTCCGCGTCACCAGATTCACGAACCGCCAGTTCGTAAGGTCATTGTGTCATTCCATAAGAATTTCGTAAGATTTCTATAATTAACCTCATTCCTTTGTTCCAAAGAGCCTTTGTAGCAAAAAAGAGTTAAGGATTAGAATACTCCCAGATTCGTATGAAAATTCTACAATGTTTGGACCTTTGTATTTTCTTTACACCAAATAGGTGCCAAAATAATACTACATCCATTTAGATGACGCTCTAGAATGTCCTAGAATGCGTGCAGTCAAACTTCTCTAACTTTCAATATTAGTGTATAAATGGTTGGATTGGTCAAGCGATATTGTATTAGATTTGTAAAGAAAATATTTTCAAAATATCATAATTTATAATTTATTATTAATATATTCATATGAAAAATAAAGTCAAAGTTGAGCAACGAAGACTGTGTCAAAACCCAGATGACATTTAGTGTTGAAGAGAGACAAAGACAAGAGAGACAAAGTAATGATAAACGCTTAGGCAAGACAAAGTATAATCACTATAGATAAACCCCCAACCGACCAATCCCTAATCCTAACTTGACCAGCAGTGGTGTAAATGGTGCCACTGGAGAGGAGAAAGCTGCGGGAGGGGGGGAGGGTGAAGGAGAACAACAACAACAACAACAACAATATTATAGAAGCAGGAGGAAAATAAGACCGAAGAAGGAAGAAGATTTGTAAGAGGAAAAAATGACAATTGTATGTCACTCTCATAAAATCGTATGCAAATCGGGTTGTTATCACTTTTTTGACTAACCATCAGAAACACTGCCATTCATGTAGAAGAAAATATATTGTTTATGTACAGTTGAGCTCCCTGATTGGGAAGGGGAGGGCTCACCCCCTCATCAATTTTAAACAAATGGACTACGCGCTATTGGTTGAGCTACTAGGTAAAAACGGAGCGGTCGCCAAGAGTCTTTGGGTAATATCTTCATGAGTTATTATGGCACTGCGGCTCTCATTGAGGGATTCATTTATGAAAAAATTTCTATTCGCTCTTTCGTTACATGCCACCACATGTAAAGCAATAGCCCACTCAGTCGCCAATGAAGGTCTTTGGTGGATTTGCTCAGAAAGTCCTCCCACCAATCATTTGGTGCTGCGAGAGGTCCCGGCAGGGGCATATCATTGTCGCCATTCCAATCGCAAACCTTCTCCCATACCAATCTTGTGAATGGGCAGTGATGGCAAAGGTATGGTGGTCTCGGGCTGCAGCCTGCATAGGTTTCATAAAGGGTCATAAGGCCATCCGTGTCTAGCAAGAGCATCCACAGTGAGAGTGTGGCCGTGGAAAGACAAGACAAGCCAACAAAGAGTCTGCGGCCCCCTTAGGAATAGCTTCTTAGGAGCTTATAGGTGAAAAAAAGCTAAAAGCTAAACCTAAGGGCTAGCTTATGAAGGGCTTAAATTTTAAGCTTGTTTGGTTTCTTGTTGGTACTAGGAAGCCTCAAATTTGAGGCTTCCCGAGCTTCTTCCCCCCTCACTTACCCGTATCCCAAACACTGCCCTCAAAGTTCACAAATATTACAAAAAAATGCCACTATGGCGACAATGATATGCAGGGGCATATCATTGTCGCCATTCCAATCGCAAACCTTCTCCCATACCAATCTTGTGAATGGGCAGTGATGGCAAAGGTATGGTGGTCTCGGGCTGCAGCCTGCATAGGTTTCATAAAGGGTCATAAGGCCATCCGTGTCTAGCAAGAGCATCCACAGTGAGAGTGTGGCCGTGGAAAGACAAGACAAGCCAACAAAGAGTCTGCGGCCCCCTTAGGAATAGCTTCTTAGGAGCTTATAGGTGAAAAAAAGCTAAAAGCTAAACCTAAGGGCTAGCTTATGAAGGGCTTAAATTTTAAGCTTGTTTGGTTTCTTGTTGGTACTAGGAAGCCTCAAATTTGAGGCTTCCCGAGCTTCTTCCCCCCTCACTTACCCGTATCCCAAACACTGCCCTCAAAGTTCACAAATATTACAAAAAAACTGCCACTATGGCCTAGAAAAGAATTCTCTCCCATCTCCCACCCCCTACTCCGCAGCCCCGCTCTACCTACGCCCGCCGCCACCCTCCGGCGCTGGCCGTCCTCCCCCGCGGCCGCCCCCTCCCACCCCGGCCACGCTCCTTCCTCCGCCCGCCGCCACCCTCCCACGCCGTCCTCCTCCCTGCGCCGAGCCGCCTCCTCCCCGCCGCGTCCTCCCTCCCGATCTGGTCGCCACCGCCGCCTCCTCCCCGCTGCGGCCTCCTCCCCGCACCGAGTCCGCCCCGTGCCAACGCCCTCCCCCCGCACCGTCCTACCTCCCCGCGCCGTCCTCCTCCTTGCGCCGAGCCGCCTCCTCCCCGCGCTCGCCCTCCCTCCCGATTTGGTCGCCGCCACGGCCTCCTCCTCGCTGTGGCCTCCTCCCTGCACCGAGTCCGCCCCGAGCCAATGCCCTCCCCCGCGCCCGGCGACCTCCCTCCACAGCAGCCGAGCTCCCCACGCCCGCGCCGCAAGATCCGTCCAGCTAGGCTCCACCGCCAGCGGCTACGCAGATCCGATGACGCCAGTAAAGAGCAGCTCCCCACCGCCTCCTCCCCGCGCCGGCCTCCCCGCGACGCTGCTCCCCGACGGCAAGCTCCTCCCGAACGTCGACCGAACAGGACCGAGGCCTCCTAGAGGTGTTTTTTTCTTTTTTTCTTCATATTCCCATTGAATTGTCAATGTAGTGTTTCAATGTTGAGCTTTAGGTTTTGTTGATTGGTTAATTGGTGAAGTTGCAAGGTAAGAGATGGAGGAATCGATTGCAAGATAAGAGATGGAGGAATCGGTTGCAAGATCAAGGTGTGATCGGTATATGTTTAAGATGAGGGCCAGAAGATGTGTATATGTGTTGGTGATTGATTGCAAGAAATTAGTTGGTTCATGTGTAAACTCATTGCAAGAAATTAGTTGGTTCATGTGTATATGTGTTGGTGATTGATTGCAAGAGATAGAGGTCAATGACATCGCTAATGTTGTGGTGCCGTAGGGTTCTTTGCTTTTATGATGTGCTTGCTGATTTCTTTGCCTAATAGGCCTCATAATTCATTGATTTGTTGTTCTGCATTAATACACGCCCATATGTTGTTCTGCATTATTGCAAGAACTTGTAAACTGCAATCAGTAGTTAATGTTATGTTTCAAGTTGTCATGTTGTTGTCGTTTTAATTTTTCAAATAAACTCTCTAAAACAATGATTCTATTTATTAAACAGTAAACAAACAAGTCTAAGAGTATTTTAGACTTTGCACCATTCTCTATACAGAATAAGCTCATATCTATAAGCTGTTCCTAACAGGTAGAGCTTATTTTCAGAGTTTATTTTCACTGGAGCTTATACAGAGTTTATCTGGACAGCTGGCTTCTGCACAAGCCTAAGCTATCCCTAAGGGGGCTGCATCTTTCCCTTCAAAAAAAAGTCTGCATCTTTGCTTATTGACCGCCTTCCATTTCCCGGTCTAGAGGATGAAAAAGATCCCTGGAATTGGGCTAGGTAAGTCCATGTTGTCGAGTAAATTCCGCTTCCGTCAATGGTTTGAAATCCAGCTGAAATTCTTGCAACAAAACCCATAGGCCGATTAATTCCGCGAGGAGCGAAAGCGAATTTGCTCACGCGATCGAGAAGATCTAATTGTTATTGTTGAGTTCGGTGGCCTGTTATGACTCGGAAATATTCTCTTCAACCAGAAGACCAAAAATCGGCCACTAGTCAGATGAAGAAAATGGTGGAAGTACATGACATGTTATGCTATCTTAGATGTATTGATTCGATTCGGCCTCCATCACTAGCCGGGTCCCTGGCCGTAATCGAGCTCCTGCTTGATGTCGCCGTCAAAGAAGAACTCGTCGCAGTCGCCGCCAGCCTCCAAGTCATGAAGAAGTGAATCAAAGTCGTTCTCCCCAATGTCACGGCCATTACTGCCATAGGCGGCATGGGAAGCATCTGTTTGCTCGCCGCTAAACCCCTCGCTGTCGCACATCACGGCAGCATTGCCGGCCGTGTGATATTGGTAGCTCGAGTCCAGCTGATTTGACCATGGGAGAACCTGTTGGTGCTGGTCGTAGTTGCTGCTGTACTCGCCGGCGCCGCCACCCTCCGGGACATGGACGGGAGGAGTGTAGTAGGCGGCCGGCTCTACCGTGCCACCGCCATTGTCGCCATAGAAACCATAAGTTTGGCCGCCGTTGGATCCCTCGCTGGCGCTGGTCATCACGAAAGGATTGTAGCTCGAGTCCAGCTGATCTGGCCATGGGAGAACCTGTTGGTGCTGGTCGTAGTTGCTGCTGTACTCGCCGGCGCCGCCACCCTCCGGGACGTAGATGGGAGGAGTGTAGTAGGCGACCGGCTCTACCGTGCCACCGCCATTGTCGCCATAGAAACCATAAGTTTGGCTGCCACTGGATCCCTCGCCGGCGCTGATCATCACGGCAGGATTGTAGCTCGGTTCCTGGACGGCGGGGAGCAAAGCCTCCGCCTTGGCGGCCTGCTGCTGCCGCATGTCCTTCTTGCCCCTATCGGTGACCTTGACGCGGGTGAGCACCGTGCCGGGGAGCGGCGGCGAGGTGATCTCGTACTCGTACATGACCCACCCCGACGTGGTTGACTCCTCGCCGGCGTGGTAGAAGGTTAGGTTGTACCGCTTGTACCTGACGTCCACCTCGCCGCCGACGCCGCCGGGTCCGGGGCGCAGCAGGGTGAGGCGCTCCTCGACGCGCTTTTGCCCGCGCCACGTGCCGCTGCCGTCCTTCACAGCGCGCTCCTTGCGGCCGCCGTTCTTCTTCCTGCCCGCGGTGGCGGAGGGGCCGGAGAAGAAGAAGGCGTGATCGCTGCCGCCGTGGCCGTGCCTCCGCAGGAGCTCCCGCGGCGGGAGGCTCGACGGGTCGTCGTCGATGACGGCGTGCGCGTAGGTGGTGGGGAGGTTGAGCGCGCGCGGGAGGAGGTAGTGCGCGACGATGTCGGCGTCGGTCGGGTCGAACTTGAACGCCGGCGGCGTGGCGGCGCCGAAGCCGAACCTCGCCGCTTCCATGGATCGATCGATCCCCTGCTCTGTTCCGCTCTCCTCCGCGTTTAATTTCTTGTTTTCTTGCTCGGATCGACAGATGAACGAAATCGTTTGGTTTTGGCATCGCTAATATAGAGGAAGAAGGATCGAGCTGGGTGTGCGTCGAGCTGCCGGCTATATATGGCCGATCCCGTCTCGGATTCGGTTCCGCTACAAGTGAGTAACCGCGTCGGAATAGGATTCGGAGCCAAGAAACCGCGGGAACATGTAAGCCATTCATCTTGTTAGGACGCGAGGCACGCATGTGTCCTGCAGGAGCCGTGCTCAACACTAGGTGGCCGCGGTGCACCGGCCCGGCGCAGCACGGCCGCCGCCCACCACCACGGCGCCGGTGCCCAGGATGAGCATGAGCATCGCCTCTGCGTACGCCAGTGCCGGGAGCTGTCCTCTCAGTCCTGGCCGTCCAAGAGACATTGAACGTACGTGACAGCCCTGCCCGAGACTACTGTCAGTCCCCAAAGCGATTTTTTTGGAGTGGCTCAAAAACGAAACGAGAGCACGCGCTCCTAAGGGTGAAAAGTTTTTTACTCTTAGGAGCACGTGCTCTCATTTCGTCTTAGTTACTTTAAAATTATCAAAGAATATAAAAATAATTATAAATATAATGTATGCTATGACATTTAAACCCATAAAATTTCATCCAAAAATATATTTATTTATGACCTACGTAAAATAAACAAAACCTTCCTGCAATATGGGTCTAAAGTTTTTATTGTTTTTGTGCAGCACACAAATTGTCATATTTTTCTATGAAATTTGATAGGTTCAAATGTCATAGCATACACTACACTTATGGTTTTTTTTCATATCTTTTTTCAGAACTTTGAAGTGGCTCAAAACAAAATGAAAGCACATGCTCTTAAGAGTAAAAAGTACTTTTTGTGTCAGCCCCTTGTTCTTGTGTTTGTTCAGTTGGCAACACTAGGTGGATGTCCACTCGAGGTGCGAAATACAATATTTCACTTTGAAAGGATATATGAATTTTTTTTTAAAATGTAATGCACATAAATCATGGTATAACAAGTATTGTAAAATTTGGTGTAAGAATATGACCATATACATCATGTATAAAAAAACAAGGGAAACGACCGTGCTCTGACGTTCCGAGAAAGCCAACATCGGACACCTCCCTTGCATGGGCCTCTCCATGTTATTGTTTGCCTGGAAGCTACGCGGCTCTCTCTTTCTCTCTTCAGCACTTTATCCGTCTCGCACTGTGCTCCTTGCCTCTCTCTCAATTCCTCTCTTGCTTACTATCTCTCTCTCTCTCTCTACGTCGTGTAGCTCCTTGGCTAAGACGGGATGAGCTCTAGCGAGCCTCCGTGTGCCTGAGGCCAGTGAGCTTCGGCGTCCCTCCGCCTCGTGCTCTTTGTCTCCATGGACGATGTCGTCGAGGTCACCAAGCCCATGTGAATAGGAGAAGGTGCGGCTATTCGACGCATCGTGGCTATCCTTGGGCACAACCATGGTGGTGCTCATTGTTGCGGATTGATGGCGTGGAGAGCTTGTCCGTCCCTTCCAGATCTAGAAGAGAACGAGGTATGGTGGATTTAGGGATTTATTTGGTTCGTCGCAGACTGTTTGTGTTGCAAACATGTCTTTTTAACTTAGTGCAGCATCAGGCAACACCTCAGTGCGACATGAAACATGAGTGCTTCCCGATTGTTGCAGTGCTTATGGCTTTGGATGTACAGTGTATATGGCTTGCATGTTGCACCGTATGTCTCTTTAATGTCTCATAAGCATATTTTCCATTGTTGCATCAGTATAATGTTTGATGCTTGAGAAAATCTTAGTTAGTGTAGCTGAATACAAGCTGCACCAATTTGTTTCTTTACATAACATGTAGTTTTTTTACATGACACATATAATCATATTTTCCATCAAATATTGCTGATGTATATGTTATGTCATGATGCATGTTTACAAATTATCAAAAGATTTCAAAATATCCGTCGGCATCCCCATAGGGGTAAAATGTATTCCCGTCGGCAACGCGACCTCATTGTACAACAGTTCTTAATTTCATTATCATCGACACACTTGACATGAAATGAGATCCAGCGGAGTATAATTAACATAAAAGAGCTAGATCGATCGATCACATGGTGAAGACATGTTTGGCATATTATTAAGGTAGACAACAGGAAGCCTTTAATTATGCAGCATCATGTCCTGGAGGGTTCATATCATCATCATCATCATTGTGGAACTTCAACACTGCGCCCAATATTGGGCTCAGCACAGTCCTCTTCTTCTTTTTCTTCGGCTTGTTCTTCTGCAGCAGCTGCATGCAGAGAGATCGATTGATTGATTTCAATGAGATAAGACCTTATATATACATGATTATCTAGGAATTAACAAAGTCGCAAGGAATTAGCTAGTGGAACGTATATAAGGCTTAATTACCTTTTTAATCGCTGCCCTCTTTTGGCTGCAAAATACTTCTTTGTTCTGCTTGGCATACTCCCTTAGCTCGTCTTCATCCATGGCCTCCATCCTCGCCAGCTGCCAACAACATCGTCAACAATAAATGATGAGCAAGTATATATGATCCGATTACATTAAACGTTACTTAAATATTGTGCCTCCTAGTTCCCTCAAAAAAAAATATGCCTCCTGGCATGCGCGTCGACAATATTGTGATACACAGGGAGTACAAACATTGACACCCTCTCCGCGATGAAAAAAAAAGTAAACACTGACACTCATTATCATGATGCCATTTACCCATGCGTTGAATTCCTCTGTTTGCCTCCTTATTGTCCTATCTTCAGCATTGAACGGCTCCTTATCTCCTCGAGCCATATCAACTATAGAGGGTGATCAGTGATCAAGTAAGGACTCGTAGTTCTGTAGTGCAAGAACTCTTAAGAATGATCAGGTGTATTTATAGGGCAGCTTCACCACCAGATCAGTCTCATTCGTTTTTAGAAGTAAAAGAAAAGGAAATTAAGTAATTAATTAAAGGAACAAAGTGACATTGCTCCTTGCTTTTGAGAACATGTGAGTCGTTGCCACTAAGCACTTTGCAGTACGCATCCATTGAAATGTGAGAGCTCTCACTGAATTTTAGGAGGCAGTTCACATGGATTTCTTGGTTAAACCCCAAAGATAATAACAGTTGCTTGATACAAGGAGGTTCACATGGACTTTTCGATCTGAATCTTACATCTGCAAGATGTCTCTCTAGCATGATGCTTTGCTTGTGCTGAATTCAAGATGGATAGATCACATTTTTTGCTTGGGATATGAGCGTCTCTCTCTCTCTCTCATCCATAATTTCTGCAAATAACTGTTGTCTTTTCTTTGGAAAAGCTAGCTCATGTTTCTTAGGTTGCGTGATGTTGGTCGGTACTGTAACTGTAGTTTTCTGACCAAAAGATCCTAGTAAACGCCATGCCATTAGACATTGATTATGCTCCTAAAATGCTTGCTTGCTGCCACAGATTATGGAAAAGTCTATATGGTCTTGCATGCATGTGTTACTTCTCTGCATTACATTGAGCCTATGTACTACAGATGGATATCAGCATAGCCTAGACATCAAAAGAACATGTGAATGAATTGTTACAAAGTACTATCTTGTAGCCCCCCCGAGCTTCACCACTAGATTACTCTTACTCATTTTTTTTCATAATAGAATTTAAGGAATATGTCATAAAAATAAAATAATACTTACCTTGTAGGAACATGTAAATAGCTGCCGCTAAGCTCTCTGTAGTTTGCGGTATGTAACGTGAAATCTCTGAAAATTTTAGCCCAATTCCAGGAGGGAGCTCCGATAGGTTACTTGGTCTGAACCCGAAGCTAATAACTGTATTTTGGTACAAGCTGAATTGAATGAAATTTACATGGATTTTTTTAATCCAAATCTTACAGTTGGAAGCTGTTTATTTAACATGACTGCATGAGGAAAGCAAAATTAGACATCTCACACATGTTTTACACTTTTCTGAGTCTCAAGAAAGTTACCCTCATCTTTCAATTCACATGTTGCAAACCCCTGCAATATCTAGGTAAAAAGAGATTAAATAACTGCAAAGGTAACGTTACCATCATTTGGAAGAAGAGGAATCACTTAGAGAAGAAGGGAGGAAAGGTGACGTTTCTTTTCAACTCACATATCGATCTCTTTTTCCTAAATTTATGCAAGTAACTATAGTTACCATTTCAAAAGGCGAAAGCTACCCGTATAGGTTATGCAGTTTCTCACCTATCATGTGAAAATTGCTAGTTGTTTCAGTTTTTTGTACAAAGTTAATTTGGAAGTTAATGAATTGTTACCAAAGTTAATCTGGAAGCTAAGACTACCAGCAAACAGAAGGCGAAAATGGCAGTAATTGACTATGCAATGTACAAGAGTATATAGTTTTTTTTTCAGTTACAGAATGGTGATTAACTAATAATGGAATGATAGAAAACCTCTATTTCTGTGAAGTCTGATATGTGGGTGCGAAAAGAAACGTAGGACATTTATCATAACTGTTACCTCTAAAAGTTGTCATTTCGATATTAACATGGTCTCCAAAGAGTAGCTTAGACAACTAATTTATGTAATAATATACTTATAAAAACTTTGAAATTAATACTATAGAAATACGTTTTGAGACAAACCTACAATATCCAATCTAAATATTTCAAAGAAAATATCAGTATATGCAAATTTCTAAAGTTTGTCTTACCTATGTCTAAATCGACATATTTTTGTGAAATGGATTAGTATGGGCTTATAGATAATAACTTTAGTTATATTGATGGCATACTTTTTATATGCCACACTAATGTTATTTAGTTTCTTACACGAATATTTCTCATCCATATGTTATGAATGATCTCTTGCTCAGAATTAGTAACTCCAATGTACAAAGCTTTTCATATATCCAGAGTCATCTTTGTGATTATTTTTCCGCATTATAAAAAAGTTTTACAATGTGGCAACTCGGATCCAACAATTATGTTTGAGATCATTCCGTAGGTGGTTTGCTGTATCACTACCAAACATCACACTATCTTATAGCTAGCCATATGATAAAATAGACTAATCATAGTCAAAGCATGAGCTATAAGAAGAAGAAGAACCTTTGATGCATAGGCTTTGGTTCATGATTATTTCTCACTCATACACAGGTCTAGGCCGACGGATGATCTCATGTTTGGAATTTGTACTTTTAATGCTATGTATGATGTTGTCCCCATATTCATATAAAAAAGCCTACTCACTGCAAACAACGATAAAAATAATTTACATCAATACAGTCGCCCTTGTAATTATTTTTCACCTTACAAAAAGTTTTACATTGAGGCAGGACTGATCCAACAATTATATTTGATATTATATCGTAGGTGGTTTGTAATATCACTATTGAAACATTGCGTTATCTTGTAGCCATAAGTTTAAATAGACTAGGCATAATCAAATCATGTAATAGAAAAAGAAAACAAATAACTTATCTTGGATGCATAGGCTTTGACCCCTGTTAGGCTCATCAACCATAATCGGCGGCATCGTCATTTGTTTGTGCGTTGTAGCAATACAACATAACATTAACATAGGTGCATAAAATATTTCTCACAGTATAAGGATCATAACATATAGAGTAGATATAATCATGTTATAGCACATATAAGACTAATGTTGTAGCAGACAAGGCTTAGCTCATGCCTATATAGGTTGCAATGGGTGGATATCGAAGAAGCATGTCAGACTTTTGGCGTGACAAACAAGACGGTAATTATGTTGCCAATAACTATAGTGATCAGTCGCGTGAAGAAGCATGCACCATCTCTTTTTCCATTTCGGCGAGATATAACACCAAATTAAGTAATTATTGCATTCTTCTTAACGTTGCATATATAAGTTATGTGATCACAAAATAGTTTATCATTTCAAAGAAGACACATTAAGCATATATTCTTATTAGATAGTATGTACTTCCATAGCGTGTGTTAGTTTTGTTTTGGCAATTTAGCTAGTTCTCTAAAGGTAAGGCAATTTAATACTTATAATATAAAAAACTTATTAGGTAGTACACCATGTATCCATATTCTCTTTGAATACATATTCACTAACGCAGAAAGAATAACACTAATGCCGGGAATGTGCTAGGTGTTGAGGTAAAAAAATTCAATACGCGTACCAAAGGAAAAGCATAAGAGAGTGCGAGTTAGTCCAAAGACGAGCTACACTACTGAAAGAAGTGGGAATAGATGGAATTTGCAGCTGCTAGTGTGCTACTTGACATGAACTAAAGCGGTTATGAATATATGACTTCATGGGTGCAAATGGCTATGTGATACTATATGATAGAATTGGAAGCACGGGCGAAAAGAGAAACAAGTTGTGAATGGCTTGGACTAGAAAAATGTTAGCAAAAGTAAATATGATAATATAGGGGGCTGCTATGTAATTAAACATTTTGCATACTACAAGAAATCCTCTTTTGAAAAACCTAGCATCTTCTTTGGTGAGGGTAAGCATAAATAGTCTTGTTCCGTATTGGGCAGCGCGAGGCTAACGAAAAAGAGGGAGTACAATTTTGATATAATTCCTAAGGCTTTTATCATGAGCATGAATATAATCCACCTGAAATTCGACAACCGATTTTTAACGGTGAAATTAGATAACTTACTTGGCCAAACAACAACTGCCTCAGCGCATGCCATAGCAGGCTTTCAAACATAATAGCATCTCTAGCCCTTCCCCTAAATTCCTTTAACTCCCTAAAAACTAAAATTCTAGGGAGTTATACCCATCTAACCCTTCCCCTAAAATTGGTTAACTCCCTAAAAAATGAGGATGGCCTCCCATAACCAATTCACTCCTGCCCAAATTTGAGGAAATCTATAGACTCCCCTATCTTCTCCCTATCCCTCCGTTTTTGGGCGGGAACAAATTTTGCCCTTCAACCGCCGCCCGCTGCCGCCGTGCAATGCCGACTTCGGTGCCCTCCGCCGCCCCCTCCGCCGCGGGAATGGGTCCTGGCGCCCCCTCCGAGTCCCGCGACCCCTCCGCCGGCTCCCACGCCCACACCGGCGACGGAGAAGCCGCCATCCGCCCCACCACGGCGGCGGCAGGGCAAGGTCGTGCTGCCCGCCACCACCGAGGCCGTGGCGTCGCCTCCCGTGCTCGCCGCCGTAGCCGGGACCCTTCCCGCGCCCTCCGCCGCGCCCGGCCTCCCTCCCATCCAGTCGGACGCCGCGCGAAAGCGCCGCCGTGGCCAGCCTAAGCCGAAGGATGGCACAGCCGCTCGGAAGAAGGCCGCGTCACCATCACCGCCTCCACCACCCCCTCCGGCTCCTCCAATAGTTGAGCCCACCCTGACGCCCCCTCCACCGCCCCCTCCGGCGCCAACCGTGGCCACAAATGCTGGCGAGGCCGATGCCGCCGATCCCGCCCGCGAGGTGTTCGACACAATGCCCGCGAGGTAAAAATCTCACAGCTCCTCCTTAATTGCTTGTATATTCTTGTTCCGTTCTTCTCCTTGCAAGCTCTGTACGCATGAAGAGGCAGCAGCATGAGGACGAGCTGACCACGCTCGCGAGTCAGCTCAAGCAGGAGAACAAGGCCATGCGGGCCACCGCCGGCAGCGTGCTGCAGCAGTGCCGCCTGCTCGAGCAGGAGAACCGGGTGCTCATGGCGCACGCGCGCGAGCTATGCAGCATGCTCCAGCTGCGGAACTCCCAGCTCCGCATGCTCGGGGAGGTCGCCGGACGTGCCGCTGGACGTGCCGCTGTGCCGCATGCACGAGCTGTGCCGCTGGAACTCCCAGCTCCGCATGATATTGACTGGTTGCTTGACTTGGTTGTGGTGATTAATTGCTTGATTTGGTTGTGGTGACTAATTTTGTTTTGATTTGGTCTGGCCTGCTTGACAATTAGTAGATTTGGTGCATCCTGTTTGATCGTGCAAACTAGATGATGTCAAGATTTTGATTTTATTTTTTGTAGCATCCTGTTTCATCCTGTTTTGATTGTCAAGATCGTTATGTGCTTGCTTAATGTTCAGACATTAGCTTGGTTCAGACATTAGCTTTGGAAACATCTATTATAAAGATCGTTATAAACAGCTAACCACCAACAAAGTTCAGACATTAGCTTTGGAAGTTCTATAGCTTGTATTTTGTAAATTCAACTTATATTTTCTTCTTTGAAAACAACAAAACAAAACTACTGATTTATAAGGTTAGAAGACAATACATCACGTTTGATTCTTTAGGAGATTTGAGTAGACCTCATAAATATCTTTTCGGGCACTGGCTGGGTTAACTTAGGTTCTGTTGTCATTTCTGAGCAACACCTACAGGCTGTAGCTATCCAGCAGAAACTGATTAGGGCAAGTGGAAATTAAATAGATAATAAGCTTGTAACATTCAGAAAATAAAAAAAGAAAATAAAAACAATAACTAACAAGAAGCAACAAGGCCTTGAATCAAATTGAGGCGCTGGTACGAAAACATAACAGAGCGCATGCTGGGCAATGGAATACGAGCTAAACAATGCTAATGTTTCATGGTCAATTAGGGATCTTTATTGTTGATTTGCATTGTGTTAGGGTGGAAGTAGTATCAAGGCACCAGGGGATGGAATGAGCTGGATTTGAATACTGCATGTTTTTGATTCATTTGGAGCATATTCCCAATATTATACTACATTATCATATCTAGATTATTCAAGTTTGGTGATGAATATTTACACTTTTTCATTGTAGTGGCCAAACCAATCCGGATGAGATGCAGGAGTTCATGTCCGCGTTATTAGATGACTCTCACGTCGTTGGGCTCGAGGACATTGCATTCTCGCTTGCGGATGAGATGCCAAGCGAAAGCCCCGAAGTGGAGGAGATCGAGCCACATATCATGAAGAAGAAGCAAACAAGGTCGGCGAACTACAAAGTCGAGGAGGATGAAGCTTTGTGCTATGCTTGGATGAACGTCTCTCTTGACGCCACGGTTGGCGCCGATCAAAGCAAGGAAACCTTTTGGAGGAGGATTGAGGAATACTATTCACGCAATGTCAAGATCTCCTCCAACCGAACACAAGGTTCTCTCGCCCACCGTTGGAGTGTAATTCAAGATTGTTGCAACCGGTGGTCGGGTTGTGTTGACCAATTGAACAATGCGCCTCCAAGTGGAGTTCCAATTACAGAGTATGACATGTACATTCAAGAGCTATACAAGCAAAAGAACAAGAGAAATGGGAACAAGTCATTCACTTTGTTGCATTGTTACGCGATCCTCAAAGGAAATGAGAAGTGGGCGAGGAGAAATTATGAAACAACGCCCAGGAGGTCAAGATTGAGCATCTTATCTTCCATTGATCTCGAGGATGGTGAGGATGATGAGAGGGGGAGAAGCCCCACTCCTAGCTCGAGGCCAGATGGGAGAAAGCAAGAGAAGGTGAGGAAAAAGAATGGTGGAGTGGGTGCATACAAAGAGGAATTCAAAGAAATGATACAGACAAAGAGGGAGTTGGCCCTCGAACGCAACCAAGAGAAGATGGCACGGTGGATGGAGCTCAAAGAGAATGAGGAGGAGAGGTTGAGGGTGAAGGCTAGGGCCGAGGCACGCTTGTTGGAGATTGAGGAGAAGAAAATGAGGATGGAGGAGCGTAGGCTTGCTATCGATGAGGAGAGGATGAGGGTGAAGGCCGAGAAAGAAATGAACAAGAAGAAGGAGCAAGAGCAAATGATCATGTTTATGGATGCTAGTGGGTTGGATGCGACGGCAAGAAGCTATCGGGAGCTCACTCGTGGAGAAATATTGGCTTCCAAAATGCCAAGATCAATGTTTTATGGTGCTAGTGGTGGTGGCAATGGTGGCAGCATCTGATGAACTATGTTGGTTGTGGTGGCTATTGATGAATTATGTTGCATGTGGAGGCTTTTGAATATTATATGTTATTGCTTTTGGTTGAATTCGTATGTGCTTTGGATTTGAAATGTTTAATTTGTGCAATTTGAAATGTTGTTGAAATGTGTGCACTAGATATCGCAAGGTTTGAATTGTTATAATGTTGCAATATATTAGAAATGAGGTTTATGTATGCAAATAGGTGTGAGAAATAGCAAAGAAAAAATTATAGAGAGTTAAATTTAGGAGAAGGACTAGATGTAAGCCTCTCTAACCCCTTAAATTTTGGGGAGTTAAATTTAGAGAAGTAGTATAGAGAGTTAAATTTTAAGAAAAAGGCTAGAGATGCTCTAAGAATATAAAACCTCCATGTTTCCAGCCAAACTATCCCATTCGAAATCCAAATTCAAGGAGGCAATTAGCAGCCACCCAAACCCTAGCGGCAAACTTGCAGAAAGGACCCGCACGCATATGAAATGACCTAAATCTCCATTTCTCTCTCTCCCTGTTGGCCCTCCCTCTCCGTCTCTCGCTCTCTGTCTGCAACCAGCCGCCGCCGCCGCCGCCGCCGCTGCCCAGGGCCCTTACGCGCCGCGTCCCCCGCTCCCAGGTAACCCTTCTTCCCTTTCCGTTTTCCTTTGGGGTTTAGGGTTTAAGTCTCGTTTTTGGTACTGTGGTATTGAAATCTAGCAAGTTGGCGTCCAAATCCGTACCATTTATTGATATACTAAGCGGTAATTATAGTCTAGTCTAGCGCCGGCCTGCACCTGCTCAGATCCACTCCACTCCTGTGTGCAATTAAAATGTTTCGTTTTCCATTTAGGGGTGCAAGTAATGTTGTTTCTGATGCTCCCTGCTGCAATTGGCTCGTCTTTCTGATGTGATGGATAGGTGGGTTGTGTTGATCGAATGGAGGAGGTGGAGAATACCAGCAAGCGCAAAGCGCCCGAGCTGGAACTGGAGAACAAATCTGCTGGTGCTTCTGCTGTTTTGGACGATCAGCAGCAATCGCAGCAGCCTGACTCGGCTGCCAAGCGCCGGAACCTTGCCCGGTCGTGCATCCACGAGGTCGCTGTCCCTAATGGCTACGATCTGTCCAAGGATGAGGCCGTACACGGGACCCTTTCGAACCCTGTGTTTAACGGGGAGATGGCCAAGAAGTACCCGTTCCAGCTCGATCCCTTCCAGAGCGTCTCGATCGCATGCTTGGAGCGGAATGAGTCTGTCTTGGTCTCGGCTCACACCTCCGCGGGGAAGACGGCCATTGCAGAGTACGCCATTGCCATGTCGTTCAGAGACAAGCAGAGGGTCATATACACCTCTCCACTGAAGGCTCTGAGCAATCAGAAGTACAGGGAGCTTAGCCAGGAGTTTTCTGATGTTGGTTTGATGACTGGTGATGTCACACTTCAGCCAAATGCTACTTGCCTGGTCATGACAACAGAAATCCTGAGGGCAATGCTTTATAGGGGCTCCGAGGTGATCAAGGAAGTTGGTTGGGTTATATTTGATGAGATCCACTACATGAAGGATCGTGAGAGAGGAGTTGTGTGGGAAGAGAGTATAGTTTTCCTGCCTCCTGCCATCAAGATGGTCTTTCTTTCTGCTACCATGTCAAATGCAACCGAGTTTGCTGAGTGGATATGCAATCTACACAAGCAGCCTTGTCACGTGGTGTACACAGACTTCAGGCCGACTCCATTACAGCACTATGTGTTCCCAATAGGCGGGTCTGGTCTCTACCTTGTAGTAGATGAAAATGGTCAGTTCAGGGAGGATAATTTTCTAAAGCTACAAGACACATTTACAAAGCAACCTAGTCAAGTAGATGGGAGGAAGGGTGGTGGACCTAAAGCCAGTGGTCGAATTGCAAAAGGTGGAAGTGCTTCTGGAACTTCTGACATATACAGAATTGTCAAGGTAGGCAGCTACTGACATATTTTAGTGCAACATGTATTCTGCCTTATTGTGCTTTCTGCACCAACAACAGACGGTTTATGCTTTCTTTAACATGCATCCATATTTTGTAATTTACAACCTGCTGGGATAGAAGACTAGGCCAAGATTGACATCTCACTTGCAGATATTCACTGTTTAGTTGTTGATGTTTGATACTTTGGTTTAATCTATTCCAGTCAAATCCCAGCTTAATTTCGATGAATGCTAATCTGCAGATGATTATGGAGCGGAAGTTTCAACCAGTCATAATTTTCAGCTTTAGTAGAAGAGAATGTGAGCACCATGCCATGTCGATGTCAAAACTTGATTTCAACACTGAAGAAGAAAAGGATAGCATCGAGCAGGTTTTCCGTAGTGCTATTTTCTGTTTAAGTGAGGAAGATAGAGGTTTACCTGCTATAGAGTTGATGTTGCCCCTTCTTAAACGAGGTATTGCAGTACACCATTCTGGACTACTTCCAATAATTAAGGAGCTGGTGGAATTGCTCTTCCAAGAAGGTCTTGTGAAAGCTCTCTTTGCTACTGAGACGGTGTGCCCTTTAACCTGATTATCCCGCTTAACCTTAAGCTTATTTTAACCCTTTACATTTACTAAGTATAATTGGAGTTACATTTCTCAAATGGACTTGTAATTCCAGTTTTTTAAACTATCGAAAGTCAGAGAACTATTGTTTTATACTTTCTGGGATGCATCTTACACTCCTTAGTAGCAGCGTTTGATTAATACATGATCTTTTTTTTTCCCTCAGTTTGCCATGGGGCTCAATATGCCTGCAAAAACAGTTGTTTTCACATCTGTCAAAAAATGGGACGGTGACAGTAACCGTTATATTGGTTCTGGAGAATATATACAGGTAAATCTTTTATATATGAAGTGCAAGTCATGCATATAGGTAGAGTTAGTAGGTGGAATGGAATGTACAAGCCCTTCTTACTGTAATTTTGTATTCATTCGTAGATGAGTGGAAGAGCTGGCCGGCGTGGCAAGGATGAACGTGGCATGTGTGTTATAATGATAGATGAGAAGGTAAGGCTGTGCAGTTTTCTGTCGCAACTATCTTTGTTTTGCTTAATACATTTTATGTAGCACTCAAGATGATCATGTAAGGAGGCTGTTTGTCTTTGTTGACTCAACAAGCCTAATGGGCGCTTTTTTGAAAATAAAATAATTTGATAAAATGCATTCTCCATCCAGACTGCAGTTGTTGTTTTGAGTTCATTTAGCATAATAAAATGTGACATCAAAACATATGATTCCCAAGTGTCCAATCTAAATATTTTTTAAAAATATAGGTAGTCAAAGTTTTTAAAGTTTGAGTAGACCTATGTCCAAAACATCATCTTTTTGTTAACTGGAGGGAGTATGAGCTAAGATGTTTTGAGACTATTGAACCTTTACATTTGAAAGATACTTGATGTGTTCTTAGTTCTCAATTTTCAGTAGTTTTTGTTAAGATTCATTTTGTTCTCTAGAAGCTGCCCTCCCAAAAGATCTTGTTCCATATTCATCCTTGAATTTGCTTCTCATATCAAGATCTACTTAGCTTGCAATGGTTCTTATGCAAATTTGATTTGTTCTGACCTCTTAGTAGTTGTTTTAACATTCAGTTTGTGCTGTTGAAGTTGTCCTCCAAGACTTTGATTTTGTTCCATATTCATGCTTGAATTTGCTTGTCATATCAAGATTTACTTAGTATGCAGTAGTTCTTATGCGGCTTAGATACACTTTGAGCTTTTGCTGTGTGCTCACGTGCTTCCTTTCATTTGACTTTTGGCCATTGGTCTTAACATGAGTGAACCTTGCAGATGGAAATGAGTGTTATCAAGGACATGGTGTTAGGTAAACCAGCACCTCTCATCAGTACTTTCCGACTGAGCTATTACACTATTCTGAATTTACTGAGTCGTGTGGAGGGCCAATTTACTGCTGAGCATGTGATCCGGAATTCATTCCATCAGTTTCAATATGAAAAGGTTTCTTTCAGGACCTCTTATAGATGCCTCTCGTGACATATCCTTGGCAATGTCAAAAGATTAGCTTCCCTTGCTTTTCAGGCATTACCAGAAGTGGTTCAGAAGATTACAAGGTTGGAAAATGAAGCTACCTTGCTTGACTCTTCTGGAGAGGTATGTTATTTGGATTGTAGTATACATTATTGTGCTTCTGTTTGACTGACAGTCTTAAAACTTTTCTCTGTACAGAATGATCTTGCCGAATATCACAAATTAGGGCTTGATATATCTGAACTTGAAAAGAAAATCATGTCTGAGATGATTAGACCAGAGAGAGCTTTGTTATATTTGGTTCCTGGAAGGCTGGTACGTAACTATTTTTCGTAGGTTCTGCTTGAGGATGAGATGGATATGTTCATCACTCATCACTGTTGTATTTGACTAATAAGAAACATCACTACAGCTGGTTTCTTTGATGAACTGTTGCTTTGTTATGACTTCGGTATAGACTTTGTAAAATTTGTACAAATTCCCTTGTACTGACCAATTTGCATCATTGCAGGTTAAAGTGAGGGATGGTTCAACAGATTGGGGATGGGGTGTGGTTGTAAATGTGGTGAAGAAACCTCCAGCATCTAGTACTCTTCCCCCTGCATTAAGTGCATCTCGCAGTAATAACTATACAGTGGATACCTTGCTTCACTGTTCTTCTAGTTCGGGCGAGAATGGATCGCGTTCAAAGCCATGCCCACCTCGCCCAGGGGAGAAGGGAGAAATGCATGTGGTGAGTTGAAGTCCATGGACAAAGGGTTTTATTGTGGTGGTATATCTTCAGTTTGCTAGACTATCATTTGATGATGGTCTTAAGGATGGCCCAAAATTTACTTTTAACTAATGTTGAGGTCTTTACAGGTGCCTGTACCATTACCTTTAGTATCTGGTCTAAGCAGCGTTAGAATCAACATTCCTCCTGATCTACGACCACCTGAAGCAAGACAAAATATACTTTTTGCAGTTCAAGAACTAGGAAAGCGTTACCCCCAAGGGGTTCCAAAGCTACATCCAATTACGGTGAAAAATCTTCTTACATAATGTCACTTTTTAGTCTCTTGTCAATTTTGCACTGCAAGTACCATTTTTATTTAGAGAGGCTGAAAATTCCAAAAAAAAACTTAAAAACTGAAATACATCGCATCAGAATTTGTTTGTACACGAGCACAGCTCTCCAGATGATCTGTATTCCATATTATGATGCTGTTCCTTCTCTTATATAGCATATCTGCTTTTCCTCAATACATCGTCCATGCATGATACACAGGCAGAGGAAACAAATGCTACAGCTGGAATACTGATATGATCTTCACCTGCTTATTCCTAGTCTGCCATATCACATATTTGCAGACCCTTTGATGGCATCTCTTGCTCTACCCTCTGTTGGCATTTCTTCCAGTCATATTTAGTTGGTTCTGTTTCTCAGAGCATCTTTTCATAAAATATATCATCTGGCATCCTAAA
The DNA here is from genome assembly GCA_019208055.1 of Stipa capillata. Taxonomy (NCBI): domain Eukaryota; kingdom Viridiplantae; phylum Streptophyta; class Magnoliopsida; order Poales; family Poaceae; genus Stipa; species Stipa capillata. The sequence continues at coordinate 445,851 of JAGXJF010000983.1, read as the reverse complement.
GCAATCTTTTTGGAATCCTGGTGTCATTTTGATATTCTGATATAATTAATAGGACATGGGTATTGAAGAACCTGAATTAGTCGACTTGGTTCATAAACTTGAGGATCTCGAGCAGAAACTATGTTCTCACCCACTTCATAAGGTATGCCCTGCCTTCATCTTTCGATTAAGAGATGTCCAGCCCTTTTTCTATTTTGAGTGACTTGCTTTTTTTTGTGTCTTAGTCTGATCAAAGTGAGCAGCAACTGTCATGGTACCAAAGAAAAGCTGAGCTGAATCATGAAATTCAACAACTAAAGTCAAAGATGCGGGATTCACAGGTTGGTTGGATCTTTGTATTCTTGGTCCTTTTTAGACAGCTAAATGTGTTCTTACATTCTCCTCCATTCAGCTACAAAAATTTAGGGACGAACTTAAGAACCGGTCTCGCGTTCTGAAGATGCTTGGTCACATTGACACGGATGGCGTTCTCCAGTTAAAGGGACGTGCTGCCTGTTTAATAGACACAGGGGATGAGCTGCTTATCACTGAACTTATGTTTAATGGTACCTTTTAATATGATTATCTGTGTTCAGTTTTTTTGTATAACTTTATATTAAACTGAAAACAATAATTTAATGATTATTGCATTAATATATTTCTGTGACTAGGTACATTTAATGATCTCGATCATCATCAAGTTGCTTCAGTTGTTAGCTGCTTTGTACCGTGTGAGAAGTCAACTGAGCAAATACGCCTGAGAAATGAGCTTTCTAAGCCAATGACGCAACTCCAGGAGGCTGCAAGAAAAATAGCTGAGGTGCATGCTTGTTGTAGCATCTCTATTTTGCCATCTCCCTGTACTTGATTGGGACCTCTGATTTCTCATTCTTGCTTTAGGTACAACGAGAATGCAAATTGGACGTAAATGTGGAGGAATACGTTGAATCAACTTGTAAACCCTACCTGATGGACGTCATATACTGCTGGTCAAAGGTTGGTCAGCGATATGCAATTCCTGATGCTGTAGATCTTTCTTTCTGTCCTTTTTGGAAAAATTTCAGGCTTTGAGATATCTTATGTCCAGTTGTGACGTTTGGTTCATAGTGTCTAATCTACCTATCAGATGCAATTATACTCTACATCAATACTGCTGCTACAATTTCTTTAGTTATATGTTGATTCCTAAATTTTCTTCACACAGGGCGCCACCTTTGGGGAGGTGATAGAAATGACCGACATTTTTGAAGGAAGCATCATACGGCTGGTTAGGAGGCTGGATGAATTTCTGAATCAGGTAGACCATCTGTACCCCCCCTGCCCACATCCTATTCCACCTGTTGCCTCCCACCACTAGTACCTAAATCACTTGGATAATCAGACTGTCTGTCTTTGATTATGCCGTTTGGCTCAATGTGCATGTGAATTGAGGTAAATGTCCACTAAGGTATCAGGGAACATTACTCCACACAACTGTATGATGTACAAGTTGAAGTCTAGTCCTATAATGTCGAAATCACAGAAAATGTTTAACCAACTTTAATTGTTTTATTGCCTGATTTAGTAGCTTGTTTGACGTAGTAAATAAGTGGTATTTGTTCAACAATGGATGAGATGGAACTTATGTTTCTGCTGTGCAAAGAAAGTTAGCTGGATATGTAAGAAATGTTTCCCTAGTTTTTTCTTAATCCTGATATAGGACATTGTGATCGGTATGCATTTTGTTCTATGCCTGGTTGCGCATGCCCACCATTTAATTTTCCTGTCTCCCAAGTCTGTACATAGTCAGCAAAACTAGACGCGCATTTTTTCCCGTTTTGAACCAACTGACTCTGAATCTGTTGCCAGTTAAAAGCTGCTGCTCAAGCTGTTGGGGAGGTTAACCTTGAGAACAAGTTTGGATCAGCAAGCGACAGCTTACGCCGGGGTATCATGTTTGCCAATTCATTGTATCTGTGATGAGAGGAATTTCAGCAGTTGTACCATACATGTTAGCAAAGCAAATGTAGTTGTCTTTGACCAGGCATCGAAATGTAGCCCTTGTCTGTTGGAATGTAGGATGTAGCCTTCTACCCTAGTAGCAACCCCTAGGCCACAATTGTTTCATCAGAAGATCAGAAGCCATTTATTACACATTAACTTATTGACAACCATGTTCATGTATACATCTGATCAGAGAGGTGCAAACATTTTTGTCAGCAATCTAAAATGATGCAAAAGCGTTCTTATACTTGCCTCGTTTTAGGTATCATTCAGCTTCATATAACGTGATGTGCTTAGGATGTTTTGCATGCTTTGTTATGATGCAAACATAGCGAACATTTCTTTTGATTCTGGATGTTATTAGTTTAAAGCCATTCCACGCTAGCACAGTGCAGTAGCAAATGAATATCACAGAGCCAGATTCTGCCTAGTTGAGAATGGGAGCAGTTAACTTTGCATCTCCTGACTCCTGTACACATTCACATTGCCGTGACATGAGTCATGAGCCTGTGTGCTGCCCTACAATGTGAAATCTAGTCAGCCAGTGAAATATTTACCAACTATATTTGTTTGGCTGTTATGTATCAGAAAGATGCTTCTAGTAGTTTTATATAGGAAGATGGTTTTCTCAACCTTTGAACTATGCTGCCTGAGTTCTATTTTTAACCTCAAACCTCAAAACTGCCAAATCATAACCTTGAACACTAAACCATTTACTTAACCCCTTTGATCTTTCCCATCCCAATTTTGACCTGACATGCGAGTGTCTTCCTGATTTTTATGATATCTGACCTGTCAACCATCCAAAACCACCCAAAAGCCAGCCTATGTATGTGCTCTAACTGGTTTCGAAACTTAAAAAGTTGTGGTGCTAAAAGTAGATTTTTTTTTCCTACGATTTTGTAAGGGCAAATAATAGGCCCCTCCTTAGCTTTGGTAACATTTTAAAAAATATTTTTGGGAACCTACTATATACGCACATTTGTAATATTTTTACATCTTTCCATGACGTTCCCCTAACAAGCAGCAGCAGCAATACAACAACGTTATGATCATGGAACTTCAAAACAGTCATAAAACAAGACGCAGAGGAAACCACGACAGCAAGATCATAAATTTAGAGCTCATGTATACATCCTGTGCCGCAACAGCTTTGAGAGAGTTTGAAATAATTAAAAAAATATCTGATACTACAAACCATATGGGAACACAAATCCGCCTCCCTTTTCCGGATACAGATTATTCTTTTGTAAAATGTTACAGAAAGTAATGGACAATCAACGCTTTTCTTCGCAACATCTTGTCCCATCACGTTTTTATCTCCAACCTCACAAAGAATGCAAGATGAATAATTGGTCCAGAAATGCTAACCATGTTGAGAAGTTACAGGTGAGGAACGATAACGTCCAGTTTCTCTACTTGCCATGCTGTCCATGCAGCTTAATTAACAATTTTGGTGTGCCTAGTCAGCTGGTGCTATCTACCAGCTGATAGCATCTTTTGAAGCTGAATCACCTGCTGCTGCTGCTCTACTGGCAATGAACTTAGCTGCTCAGGTGTCAGTTGCAAGACTTGCTGAAGAAGAGCTGACTCATCATCAGGCGTGAGCTGCAGCAGAGGAAGCAGAATTGGAATTGTGAGCGCATGAAAATTGTGATAACTCACTCGGAAACCTTGTGTGTCAATACAATTGAGTCCCACGGAGGTGATACGAAATGTTCAGATAGGTCAGATTTTTTAAGATGCTTACCAGTATCCCAGAATGGACAATTGAAACCTAAACATGTAGAATAAAATAACAGAAAACATGCGCACTAAATTAAAATTCGAAGGAACTAAAATTCAAAGGGTATTACCTGAGGTACTTCATTCTCTGGTGGCTGAAAGGTAACAGCACCAGAACTATAGCTCCCTGATGGTCCACTAGGGACCACTACTTGCGATGGAGCGGAATAAGTAGCAGGACTGCTGTTTACATTTCCAGGCGTGGATGTTCCATCCTCCAATTTCCGCAATTTTGAGGGATGAGCTAACTCTGCCTGATGACTAGCTTGATCAGGCAATCTAAATTCCCTCGGTGGTATCTCAGGTGCAACAGCAACCTGCAATTCGACGCTATTTGAGTTGGCCTGTGAAGAGTAAAACTAAAAGTGCATCTTGCCTATAGACTGCAAGAAATAACTTGACAATAAAATTTTGGTTAATCTATGGGCATAACCAAGCGTAGATGCATAGTTAATTAACTGTACAGTTTGACAGTTCAAGTACATAGTTCACAGCAGTTCTGTAAGATAGGAGGCCTGATTAAGATGATTTATCACAAAATTTGGCATCATTAGTGAATCACAATAGGCTCCTTTACATGTGAAGAAAATACCTGGGGGAGATGCGGATTGGTCAAAGGTAGCTGCTGTACATTAGTTGGCATAACTGGTGGTCTAGGGTGCTGTGGCAAAAATGGGGGCTGAACTTGCGATATCAAGCCTCCTGAGGTTGCAAGGGGTTGAGTAGGAACACTGGAAGAGGTGCCGAAGGGCTGAGATAGCATTGGAGGATGTGTCACCACCCCAGACTGATGTCCATGTGGAAACATTTTGACTGGAGGCTGAGACGAGTGCTGGTACTGAGGAAAGTTATGCAGCAGTGCAGTTGGTTCCTGCAGGGCATTAGGGTTTGGTGGAGGTCTTGGAACAATTGGTATCACAGCATCTGGCTGCGGAAATGGTTCGAGGTGAGACGAAGATTGTGCCAAGGAGCTAGAGGGCTGTTGACTCTTTGCCATCTGCATCTGCGATTTGAACAGGCCTTATTAGTATATTACAGAATCAAAGAAAACATAAGGTGCATCAAGCTCAAAACAAAATCAGAGCATACCATCTGAGGTGTCACCATCCCAAGCATTATTTGTGCCTGCATTGCAATAAGGAAAAAGTTATGAGGTTCTAATTTTCCGTTCTATGCTAGAGTAACAACTGAATAATGAACAAAAGAATTTCAAAACAAGTCCTTTCATTCCAATATGAAGTCCAAAAAGTAAAAAGTAAGGCAGTCAACTCCTGTCTTTGAACAACGGCGCTACAGGTGAACATGCCAAATATTTGAGCTCATACGTACAATAAGACAAACTATCCAATAAAATAAGGGAACCTGATATTTTGTGCCTTCCAGTAGCACAAGACAAACATGAATCTCAAAGTTCTTAGAACAAGAATCTGGATATGCAAAGAAAACACTTGGAACGCAAAAACGTCAATTTATATTATTAAAAGTGAAATATGCTAGTTGATTAAACTTCTATTTGGAAGGGAGTATAAATTGTGCGGAGATAAATGAAGCGTAATCAAAAAAATAGGCACCAAATTTGTTTTCTTTTAAAAACTCAGACTCCACGACCTAAAAAATACTCTAATATACCAACAAAATAGTAGTAACAAAGAAAAAGAAATAGATTAATTGCACAATCACTATCAGCAAAAGCTAACCTGAAATAAGGCCTTTGGAAGCTGTGGAATTCCTTGCAGCAGTTTGTTGGCAAGGTCCTTATTTTGAGTAGTTAGGGACTGTTGTAAAAGACCATTAATGAACTACAATTAGCAATGGGCAATTTGTAATCTTCAAGAAAGTGAAGTGCTTGAGATTTCAAGATAACCTTCAATGCGGACATGATTTCGTACAACTGATGCCTTGACATTCTGGCCAAGTAATGAGTTAGAGGTCATTTCCAAGCCCATATTGGACAGGTAAACCATTTTGAACATTTGCAGTTTGAGCTCCCCCAAGAATACCAGCCATCACAGATGCAGCATGTATTGCCGGTGGAAGACCAACAGGCTGATGAAGGCTGGTGTCTCCTACAACGGGAGTCGCAGTTAACTGTTTCTGAGCATCTGCAAGATTCCATCAAGAGATCAATGTTAGCATCCACGGACATAAATCAGCAGATTAGAAACTTTAAAGTATACACATAAATTCAATGATGATCAAGAAAATGAAACCAACCAACACTAGATGCCATTCCTGGTCCTCCACGACCCTGTAATTCATAAACATATTGAGAATAAGTCAGTAGCTGCTTTTACTGTCAATTTCAATTGCTTGAGATTCTATACTGTCCTTAAGAATGATTGCACTAACTCCATTTCCATATTGAAGCTGCTAAATTTCCAATATGCAAACTTTTTGTTTTGAACATCCAATATGCAAACTTGGTAGAACAGGATAGTGAAAATTAGTGTCATGCACATAGTTACATCATGCAAGATTATTTCACTATGATCTCAAGATAATTTAGCATAAAAATTATGTCCTTATGTAAATCACTGCAAAAATCAATCAACTGCGTCCACTGCGTGAAATTGTGATACACAGTATTTTCTTGTGCGTGCACTTTTGTCATGTTGGCAACAAAAAGTGGTACACATATTTATCAGCATCAGTCAGTGGTGTGTGGATAGATACAAAGGCTGCTGACAACAGCTAAGGACATAGCAACATTTTGAAAGAAAAAGATATTAATGTAATAACAAGCCAAAACAAAACTATAAGCGCTTATGCACGTATATAAAAGCTCAACTGGATATATCATTTCAGTGATCAATTTACTAATAGCTCCAATCCTTTTGCTTCAGCATATCGCAAAAGATGCAACTATAGATGCATTGACCAAATATACATCTTCTATAAGACTGCTGTGTTTGCTATTTGCAGAGAACTTCACGTGTTGAGCACAATTCTAGTGAAGCCTTTTCCAATCATGATATATGCTTTTGTTAAGCCAGCAGCTTTTGCAGGCACGCTACTTTCGTTGAAGAGAAAAATTGAGATAACAGAGGTACTTTTGGAACTGCAATACCAATGATGATGCACCGTACTCCATACCAGATGTCACGAGGTAATTGGCAGAAATAGCAGTGTGTGTATGTACAGCCAGACAGCTGTACATACATACACATCTGTGTAAGAAAGTGAAACAGGAGACACAGGGTGGTTGGAGAAAACACTCCTATTATCATTGATGGGAACCAAAGCGATACAAGCTTTCATCTTAACATAGGACTTGCACGGTGAGAAATATGGTTCTTCTACAGTAATAAACTGAGGATCTTCGACCTTTTCTCTATTTCTGTCAGTGTTCCTCCCATTTTCAGCAAAGTCAACACGTAACTGACGACCATTAATTTCATAACCCTGAAGGTTCCGACGTGCACTTAGAGCAGTCTCCTCATCCTTGTACTCACAAAATCCATAACCCTTTGGCTTCCCAGTTTCTTTATCGACAACCAATCTGCAAGCAGTTTGGAGCAGTCAGTATGCAACAAAGTCATAGCCCAACAACGTCATATCAATTTCCCCAAATGTCAGGAATAGAAATATATTTAAGTCAGAATCACCATATTAAAACCAGTTTCCGTTCTTCAACATGTCACTTAATAGGAATTGTGATACATGCATTTTTGAAAGAGAATAAACAGAAGGCACACGGGTATTTTAACAGTGACTGATGAATCCTACAATCCAATAAATATGTCTATCTAAACTATACAATCTTGTTAGCTTAACCAACTATCCTGCAGACTAGTGCCACACACACAACGTCTAGGGTTTGCGCAGTTCAATTAAACCTGAAGGAAACCACGGGGCCGACTTCCTCACAAATCTGCACGAGCTGCTCCTCCGTCGCATCGTACGGTATATTCCCAACTGCAACCAAATTCAACAACCAACAATCAAATTCAAGAACACACACATGCCGCAGCAATTAAACCAGCACAAATGCAGCGAGCAAGATCAGAGTCATACGCATCAAAATTCAAAAGAACCCAACAAAAGGAGCAACCCTTTCTTTGGGGAAAAGGGAACCCGAAGGCGCAATAAATACGTGCTCAACGGGAGCATAACAGAAGCAAACCCTAGCCAGTACCAAAACTCAAATGAAACGAAATTAAACTCCGAATCCAGCATCGGCACAAGCTAAATGCCCTTCCTTTCTTCGACAATCGCATCGACCACGCCAAAACGATGCAAAACCCACGGCGAAACGAAGAGCAAGGCAGCAGCAATCGGGCCCAAATCGGTGCAAAGGAACCGGCTTTCCACACGCAGCCCGCGCCAGAACATCCACCGAATCGGATTCGAAAGCTCCGAGCCTCCGGATCGAACCGGCGAAGGAATACACACACACCAACGGGCAGAGGGGGGTTGTGAGAGGGAGGAAGAAGGGCGGGGCGAGTGGCGTACCGAAGACACAGCGGTTCTGGGGGCCCGTCGCGGGGGCGGCGGCCATGCTCAGCAGTGGAGGTCGCCGGCGGCGGCAGCAGGGCGGGGCGGCATCGGCGGCTGGCTGGCGCGGGGCGCGAGAGGGATCGGAGACAGTGGTGCGCCGCTGATTGCTATTTCCAGCGAGTCGAGTTTGGTCTGGTCTGGATATGTTTTCCGCAGTTTTGGTGTGGTGTTCGTTTTAAATAGGGACGGGTGAGGAGACTTGTCTCGCTTCTGTTTCTGTTCCGGCGTGAACTTGGGAACCTCTGGGCTTTGAGTTGTTTGATGATTGGAAAACTCTACACGTCGTCGTGCTGATTCGGGTCATCTGTACTTCTTGCCTAGAACTATTGATTGAACTAAAATTGATGTTAAAAGAGGCTTTTCGGTACTTTCTCTGTTCTTAAGCGGATCGTTTTTAATATTTTACGGACATAATTTTCGATCATGACATAATATTAAAAGTAACAAAAAGTGTAAATGATTTTATAAGATAAATCTAATAATATTATTTTTATACTGTATTAATGTACTTTTACACATATTGACATTCAAAATTTTAAAAGATTAACTATGTGTATCTCATAACGACTTACATCTAAGAAAGGAGGTAATACCAGGTATTAGCAATTTCTTAGAAAGAAATTAGCAATGGCAATAGAATCTGGGCACTACTTGGCATTGTCTACGAGATTTTGGAAATTTTCGACTAATGTTTAGTCTCAACGAAGTTTTTGGCTATCTTTTGCAAATTTAAAGTATTAAGGACATAGTCTAAAAGCTAATAATTTCTGCCCAGTAATACTAAGACACCATAAACATACTAGTTTTCAAAGTGACGCATAAGTAATAAAAGAAGTAAGCTAAGAAATCACACAACAAGATATAATGATAATGAGAAGGAAGATTGCAAATAAGGGTGACTCTGTGATTTGTTATCGAAGTTCGAGTCTTTGGCGAGGATCTATATCTTAATTTGAGGAAGCTTGATACTATAATCGAATCGGCACTGAAACATGCTATTTCTCTCTTATTGGTAGCTCTTTACCTTGCGATAGACGAACTCCAACCTTCACAAACTTTTCGACTTCAACACGCTTGAAGACTTCCAAGCGAAGCCTTACCGTTTAGGGGGGGCCAACCTCCAAGAGTACTAGGAACTTGATCTTCGCTTGGAGGTGATCTCTTCCTTGAATGCTCAATGAAAATCTAATCCAAATCCTCAAGATTTCTTCCTCTCCAAGTCTCTCATAAGAAGGCAAGAGAGAAGAGAACAAGAATGCGGCGCTCGGGAAGGGTGTTGACTTATATAGGTTGCCCTAAAAAATTTAACAGTTACTCACAAAGAAACCTCCCTCGGAGGTTCCGAACAACCTCACTCAAAGGTTCCGGGATTCGAACACAATGGATAGTTTGGTAGAAAAGCACTGCTTGGAGGGTGCAGCTCGAATATGCCAGACAATTCAAAACATTAGGAAAATCTAAGACCTGGAGGATCTGAACTGATGACACTCGGAGGTTCCAGATGAAATCAATTTTTCTGTCCCGAAACACAAATTGACTCGGAGATTCCGGGAGATCCTTACTCATAGGTTCCGGAGAAGCAAAAATGGAGCCAATTAGGTTTTCTCGAAGGTCCGGACAAAAGAAAGCACTAGGAGAGAAGTTAAACCTGACTCGGAGGTTCCGGATGAACTTCCCTCGGAAGGTTCAAAGAAGCGAGGGCTTCGGTACACAAGCTTTGTGATCACTTGTAATGTTTGGAAGACCTCACTCGAAGTTCCAGACAGCAAGAAACACTTGGGACAAAGCTACTGGATGGACTTCGGATAGTCTAGATGACATTCATTCCGAAGGTCCAGGTGGAAAAATACCTCTAAACAGAAGCTCTGTCTTCACTCAAAGGTCTGGAGACTTCACTCGTAAGGTCTGAACAGCAGGAACACAACAGAACATAAGCTCTGCAAGACTCCGAATGAGCCTCACTCGGAGGGTCCGGGTCAATACTTAACGCACTGGAGCCTACTCTCACACATATTCGGACATTCCGACCGACTGATCCGACATTACAGATGGTGTAGAGAGTTTTCCAAAGATTATTAGAATGTATATTTTCTTAGCACTAGCAAATAATCTTATTTCATGTTGTTGACTAGCTCCCCTTTTCTAGTACGGTTGTCCTATACTCAATGTGATCATTAGATCACTAAAAGGACTAGAGAAGGTCCTTAAGCTTCTCAATTCCATGTTGTCTCTTTTTCAATCTTTTTAGGAATCGTCAACCTCTGTCCAACTTACCTTATGGACTAAAAACTTTATCAACATTTTGATGCACACATTAGTCTCTTAATCGTTTTATCATTAATCATCAAACCCTACTTTGGGGCCTAATATGCACTTTCAATCTTCCTCTTTTTGGTGATTGATGACAACATGATTAAAGCTTCGGTGAATAAATTAAGGTATAGAGTGAGCTTCCTCTAAAGATGTGCATTATTTGATATTGCTTTTTAATTCAAATGCACATGTTATAGATAAAGGGCTCCCCATATATCTTGGAATATGTGGGCATGCATAGTGTTCAAGATAAGCATACATCAAAAGTACTATGCACAAGCGATGATCATGGCAAAAGATTCAATAAGATATGTGAGCATGAAAGTAGCATAGTGCATATGATACAAGTATCCATGTCATTACCACAAAAGAATAGAGTTTACGACATATCATGAAACGTAATTAAAAAAATTCTTGTAACTCTCAAAGTCTATCTACCCATCCGAAGCTAGCCTAATACTACTAGTGCTACTCTCTTCTCCCACTTTGGCATCAAGACAGCAAAAATAGAGAAGAAAAAATATAACTAGAAACCCATCTACCTAAGCCTCGGGAGCTTCTTCAATCGGTGTGGGAGGTGGTACAGAAGCTGCAGTCGTCGAAGCTGTGGTGTCAAATGTCGGGGTACTAGTCGGTATACTAGCGTCAGGAGCAGGAGCTAGAGGAGGAGAGTGTCATGCAGGTGAGCAAAATGCTAGAGTGATAGTCTCAACTGGTGAACTAGCAGGTCCAAAGTCACTCTTGGTGTCGAGGATGAGACGAAGCTAGTGGTGTTTGCTTGCTTAGATTCGTCCTCTTCCTCGGCAGCTTTTGCTTCGGGGAACGCTTTCAAAGCTCTTTGTCATGCACATATGATTGTTTTCAGGCTTTTCTACCGTCTTCTCTAGCTCGATTTGCTTGTTCATCCAAAGACATTGATTCTCCTCAATCCGGAAGAAGAAGCAAGAGCTAGATCAAGCTTGACACCATTGGAGAGCGGTGCTAAAGAGGATGGAGCTGGAGTTAAAGCGGGAGCACTTGGATCTGAGGTAGTCAGGGGCCTCAATGGTGACTTAGCATGCTTGATGTTGGGCCCGATACCTTAATAGCATTTGCTTCTTTCCTCAGCTTGTATGTCTCATGTTTCACCTCAAGAAAGAAGTTCTTGTCCAATTTGGAGTTGATGAGCATCTAGATGTAAGGAGCAAATGGAGAAGATCTATTCTACTCCATGGAAGCAATGTGAATGGCTTTATATAGATACTCCATTACATTGAAGCGGGTGTCATTGTCGAGGTAGTAGAGAAGGCAGGTTGATGGTGTATGATTTGATGTTAGTATCATCATTGACCTTGGGATACAACCCTGTGGCCCCACCGAGCTTCACATGAGAGATACCAGACTGGTAGAAATGAGTCATATCTGAAGTGTTCCTCGACATGAATGAACTCAAGCTTGTCATCTGTCAAAGGAAGCCCTAAAACCTCGGTAAACTCTATAAAAGTGGCACTCAACTTCTCCCCATGAATCATCCATTTGATTGTCCATGCTTCGTCTAAATTGAAGCAAATGGTGGCATAAAACTAAAGGATGAGCTCATTGCTCCAATCCTGTCTGTGACATAATCCCATCCACACTAATAGTGGTGCACTCCTGGTGAACATTGGAAAATCCTGGTGAACAGTATTGCTCTCTTCTTGGTAGCTCTTTGCCTTGCGGTAGGCGAATTTCAACATTCACAAACTTATCAGCTTCTTCATACACTTGAAGACTTCCAAGCAACGCCTAACCGTCTAGGAGACACAACCTCCAAGATTAATAGGAACTTGATCTCGGCTTGGAGATGATCCCTTACTTGAATGCTCAATGGCAATCCCATATAAATTCTCAAGATTTCTCCCTCCCAAATTTTCTCATAAGAAGACAAGAGAGAAAAAAAGCATCACAGGATTTGAGACGCAAATGATAGCCCACCCAGCAAGGGTGTGGCTTATATAAGCTTACCTCAAAAATCTAGTCGTTACTCGAAAAGAAACATCGCCTAGAGATTCTGGACAACCTTGCTCGAAGGTTCTGGCATTCGAACACAACGGCTAGTTTGAGAGAAAAGAACTACTCGGAGGTTGCAGCTCGAACATACCGGATAGTTCAAAACCTCAGGAAAATCCAAAATCCGGAGGGTTCGAATAGATGACACTTGGAGGTTCCGAACGAAATCAACCCTTCTGTCCCAAAATATAAATTGACTCAGAGGTTCAGGATATGCAAAAACAGAGGCAACTAGGTTTCCTCAGAGTTACCGAACCACGATGGTCTGGATGAATGAAAGCACTACGGTTACCACGATGGTCTGGACAACAATAGGTAAGCCCTGGCTTGGAGGTTCTAGATAAACTTCCATCAGAAGGTTCAGACAAGCCAGGGATTCGGTATAGAAGCTTCATCATTGCTCGAAGTGTCCAGGAAAACCTCAATCAGAAATTCCGGACAACAAGAAACACTCTAGACAAAGCTATTGGATGGACTTCAAATAGTCCGAATGGCCTTCACTCTGGACAAAGCTGATAGTTTTGGAACTTGATGGTTCGAGATAGCTCCTTTGGAGGAAATCCTCACTCGGAGTGTCCGGATAGACTTCACTCGGAAGGTCCGTACAGCAGGGACACAACACGACAGAAGCTCTGAAAGACTCCGAATATTCCAGATGAACCTCAATCGAAGGGTCCGAGTCAACACTTAGCGCACTGGAGCCTACTCTCACACACACTCGGATAATCTGACTGACTAGTTCCAAAGTTTCGCATGAACACTAAAGTTTGGTGTAGATAGTTTTTCAAAGATTTTTAAGATGAATTTCTTTTGAGCACTTAGCATGTTCTCCTTCCATACTGTTAACTAGATCCTCCTTTATAGTATAGCTATCTTATACTCAATATGATCATTGGGTCACTGAAAGGACTAGAATTCTCTATTTCATGTCATCTCTTTTTCAATCTTTTAAGGGTCGTCAACGTCTGTTTCAACTTGCCTTGGGGACTAAAATTCTAATCAACATTTTGATGCACATATTAGTCCCTTAATTTTTTTGTCATTAATCATTAAAACTTACTTAGAGAGCTAAAATGCACTTTTAAAAGTTAATACTAGTTATAGTTATTACAAGGAATTTGGGCTGGGCTGGGCTTGGCTTGGCTTGGCTGTGTAATATTCTTTTTTGAGAGAAAGTATCTGCACTATACGTTAAGGAGTACAAAGATCCGAATAGCAACCCACATCACAGCAGAAAAAGCAAGAGAAAACAGCAGGGACAGCTACACAATCATCGCCGCCGCAAGCCAAAGACCGCCACCCTCCACCACAGGACCGACATCGCCGGAGAAGAGCAACTCCAAGAGTTGCCAACCAAGCTGCAGGAGCACCAGACGCCAAGAAAGGCTACAAACGCCGAAATAGAGGCCCACCGCTGGAGGTGGGGCAAAGTCACCGTTGAAGGACCATCGGCCGGGGACACACCCCGAAGAAGGCTCGTCGCAGCCGCTCCGAACAACCGCCTGAAGGAGAAGGAGGGGCCACCGCCTTGAAACTCGACGAAACGAAGTAGATCCTGCACTCCTCCACGCATAGAAGCAGAACACCATTATACCAGCCAAAGCCGCCGCCACCGTCGTGAAGGACCGAAGCCACGAACAAGGCGAAGCTCCTGTACACAAACTCCACAAGCCCATCGCCAGCGTCGGAGCTGACGCCGCCGATACGAGGACAGGCTCGGAGGACCTTATTCCAACCAGCTGCGCCACCGCCTCCGCCTCGACGATGCCGCCTGGAACCAAAACCTGCACAAAACAGGAACAAAAGCCACCCCCCAGCAAGCCCGGGGTCCGGCCCGCCTCGCGAGACCTAGCAGGTCACCGGAGGCGAGACGGACCGACGAACTCGCCGGAGGGAGGAGACCAGATCCCAATCGCCCTCTTTTCTCCCCTTTTTCCTGTAGCAAAGAGAGGATTCAAGATTCTTAAAACATTGTCGTTTGGATATATATGGCCTACAAAACATAACTTGAGTGTAGATTTCCACCCGGATATATTTATTAAACCTATATGGAAATATGTTTTGAGATAAATCTACGCATATTCTTTTCAAGTTGTATCCAACCTAAATATTTTATAAGAGATCGGTGGTTAAATTCTTAAAGTTTGACCAAACTTCTGTCCAAAGGAAAATTTTAAAGCTGAAGGGAGTAATAAATAACGACAACCTTTTCTTCCAAGATATCTAGTTTTGACATTACCAATATTTGGTAAGGTTTTTTTTGGTACGGTCTCTCTTTACATCAATTTGTTAGCTATATTTGTACGAGACTTTTCTGTCGATTTGGTTTGATTGTATTGTTTTTCTTCTTTTGTCGCATGCTTGATTGCACGTTACATAAATACACATTTTTCACTCCAATTCTTTTGGGCTCGTATGAACTGAATTTGCACGAAAAATGAGGTTTCGTCACTCCCTTCATCCTGTTATAGGATTTGCCACTTTTATCATCTGTTTAGAGAATTTGCCACTATCTCCGTGGAAATAGTCAGGCTTTGCCACTTCTGACGTAACTTTTAAAATTGTTCTCTACGCATATTTGCAGTATTAAGTGCCTCTAGTTCCACACCTGGGTCCGAACCAAGCAGATTCAACCACACCAAGTCTGATCAACACATCCAAAACCCCTCGAGTGCCGCTAGAAGAGTGCCGCTAAAGAAAGCTTATTGAGCCCTTCTCACCACTCGTGGACGAGGGGCACACTTCACATCTCGAATACAAGTCGAAAACAAATTACAAAAGTACAGATAAACGTACGTGGCAAGACCTATCTTTTTAATTCAAATTCGTCATTAATTCCCCTATGTTCTCAACATTAACTTGCCCAAAACTGGTATTGACCAACTCAGGAACATTTTGTTTCTAAGAAAACATCGTGGTCACAAGTCACAACTCGATACTCAAAAAACAGAAGACGATACCCGACGAGATTCAGTAATGTTGTATAAGCAATAGTAATTTTACAGTTCCATGGAGTTAACAAGCAGGAAAACATCGTTTTGGGGTTACCACCAGCCAAATGGAATCTGATCTGTAGCCTCCAAAGAGCACCTAGGCAATTAAGTTACCATGACTATGCAAAGAATGGGTACATACTCTAATCTATTGAGATGTTATGAAAGACCAGCCAAATGATATGGAACACAACCGGTAAACTTGTACTATTCATCTGGGGACAATATCTGTATCTGTACAGGAGCAAGCTCCGTTATTTTCTTTTGCCACATAGACATCTATGAAGTAGGAACAAAGCACGCCTCCATTGCTGGCAGCCTTCCCAGCGAAGCCCCACATCACTAATCGCCACGTTAGTGACAAAATATGAATAGCCATGGCCGAGCAAGCATGATAAAAATGCAAGCAGAAGCCCTCAATCATGAGAAAAGAACAGATGATGGTTGCTTGAAGCTAGAGCTGGAAGCGCCTGCTTTATTTGATGATGTTACCATCTTATCCTTTGAGACGGCATTGCCTACGATCAGTTCAGAAGAATTTGGTTGCTGATTGTTTTCACTGTGGAGGGGTCTGGCCCAGATTATGATTAGCCCCTCACGGCATATGGTGACAATTGATTCACCGGTGAATTCTAGGCCAGAGAGAGGATCAGCATGTACTCGGTGTGCAACGAGGGGTGAGAGCTTTGGTACATCTCGCATCCGCGGAGAAGGCTGAAGAACACCAGTTGGAGGAGGACATGCATTGTCCCAGTGTGCAGAAGGGCTTCCACTGCTAAATGTTGGTGAGCCGCTGGAAGGATGTCGTAGTGGCACAGCAATCTCATCCATTGCCAGATCCCAGAGAAGCAATTGGGCATCCTAAGTGCATGCAAAGGTGGAAAGACATTAGTGCCAGTACTAACCCAGTGGGAAATGAAATGCTAATAGTAGCTGAAGAATAGATCACATGACAGTAGGACATTATGTTCAGATATAATCACAGAATAATTTTCATTCCGTAGGAAAAATATATAATCACAGAATATCAAGTCTTGTCCAAAATTACTTGGTCAAGAAAAATATGCAATGCCCGAGCTTAACAAGTACGTAAAATAGGAAAAGACAGTAAACATTGTTTGATTGGCTGAATCCCAGCAAGGATTCCGGCCCAATCCCTGCAATGCCCAGTTCATTCTGGCCAGGATTATCCCAGGATTGGGCCTCCCAAACAAGTGAAAAAGGACCAGCATGGACATGTGGTAAGTGGCACACAGTGTTAGCACAACTTGCTAGCAAAATGCTAGCGAGACCTAATGCATCATGATTCATGAATCATGAACTCAATCAGAATACTAATGAACTGTAGAGGCATGCTCATTGTTCAAAAATGTAAAATCTCCTAATCAACCCAAGTAACCAACAAAAAGTCAGTATTCTATGATTTCAATCCTTAACAGTAATTGATGATTTCAGTTACAGTTTAACCATAACGATCTCAAATTGTGACTCCAGATGAACACATTTGTTATTTTATATAAACTTGGTACCTGGCCAACAGAACCAAAGCGATACACGACACTTTCTCCTGCTTCATCAGAATTTGGTGGGGACCAATACGAATCAAAAGCCACTGCGCTAACCTGCGAACCAGAAAAGACATTTGCATCAAAATTGCAAGTTTCAACAGAAAGCAACAATACATTGCTAGACAAAGACAATGGTTATGATAATATCACCCAGGAGTTATGCCCCTCGCCCCATGCAACCATCTTTCTGTCATCCATGCTCCATACTTGCACAAGATCATCTTCACCACCTGATAATAAATATTTTCCATCCGCGCTGTAACAGGAGAGCACAATCAAATTTGACATCTTCCAGACTATTTTGGAAAAATATACGGTAAAAAAATGACTATCCAATGGCTATATGCATAAGCTACCCCATTCATCATAAAGCTTAGATAATGACAGTAGAGGTTTGAATGTACAGAAATTTGTTTCCATATGGTCATGTTAGCATGTGTTATACAATTATATAGCTAAAATTTCAAGATTCAAAGCTGTTTTCAAATAGAACAAATAAATAATGTTGCATCAGAAAAATTCTACATCCTACACTAAACTATGTTGTGACAACATGCAAAGATATCAGAGATGCAAGTATGCAACGCTACTTTAAATGTTACACAGAATTGGTCAAAATTTCTTCAAAATCCAGAAAATAGAAAATAACCCAGCAATATTGGGGAAGAGCGTGCTGCTAGAGCCTAGAGAACAAGACAAGACTCTGATCCAACTTATCAATGAACAACGATTGCTTTAGTGTTTGATTACATGACATTTCAAGAGCTGGGTTGCAGACATTTGGCGGAACTAGGTGTTCAATCAAGGTACCAGAACATAAGCACCAGTGCTAAGTTGAACGCAACTTTTGACAAGCAGGTGGAAGCTAACTAACTTCTAGTGTATACAGTACACACCAGTCATTACTAATAGCAATTCACAAACAGTCAAATCAGGCTGAATTTTTAGTGAGTAGCCAGGAACATTGCTTTAGATAACACACTACAGTGATAAGTGGATAAGGAACCATGATATCTATAGTTCTATGTATCAGTTGCAACCTCTGTTTCACGATATCTGTCCGACACGCATACTTAGGAGGCACAAAATTGAACTATTATTTGATGCAATTGGACCATACTTAGTAGTAGTATGTCTATCCAATAGGATCAATCATGGTCCAATTCCGTCAAATATACTTGAGTTTTGTGCCTTCGTGGTCTCTGCACGGGACAGATATTGTGAAACAGAGGGAGTATAACAGTTGGGGGCTGCAGAAGCCTGCTACAACATGTAGCCTTTGGTAGTGCTTCAATACAAGACGTTTGAAGTTTCAACCACATGAGCCGCTACAGTTCCAAGTTGTTATTATGCTTCTCTTGTTTCACTAGAAGGAAATTTATCTACATTGTACTAATTGTGCCATTATCCATCCATATTCCTTCGTCTTCCTCTTATAGTTACTTCATTATCTAGCAATCCACCATTTTGATTTATTTTTTCCCACAAAGAGTCGAAGACCTATCAAAATATTATGTAGTAGCCTGCCATTGTGAATTCTTATCACGCAATTAACAGACTTAATCTTTTGAGTAGTCATATTGGGTTCTATATTATGGATGGTTAACTTTAAGATTTATTAACTTAATACATTCAAACAATAGGCAAGCATGCTCCACCCAGTATATTGCTGCTAGTTTGCTATACAATACCCATCATAACAACAGATGCCAATATGCTTCCACAATTCATATGTAAAATTGGACAGTTATGATGAAAACCTCAGAGCTAAAAGTTTCGAAAGGTGACGAGGGTAATTGACTAAAATACTGATCCTTGTGTGGTTCACAGATTAATCAACAAGATTATCCTAAAAGTTTTCATAAATGTCAGACTTGAACATGACAATAACAGAACTGATGCAATTGTGTAACATAGATATGGAACTATGAGTTCCTGTTTTCATAAATGTCAGTCTTGAACATGGGAAAGTTTTCCACTTCTGGAAGTAGGTGTGACAAAATAGGTTTCATGTTCAGCACAACAGTGTATGCCGTTGGCACTTTACCTCCAAGAGCAACACAGAAGAGCGCCATAATAACTTTTCCCACCGAATACTAGTTGTTCTTTCGCAAAGTCAAATACTCTTAAATAACCTGCATATGAATGAACAATTTTAGTTCAATATATCACCAACAGGAAACCTTTAGCGTGTAAAACTGCAATTCTCATTATTGAACAGAGAAATTACCATCTCGCCCAACAGTTGCCATGTAAGCTCCATCTGGTGAAAATGAAATGGCATTGATTGCACCTTGACAGATGTGCCATCTTGCAGTAGGATTGCTCTGCAATATTATTTACATCCCAGAATCAATCATAGCAGCTACAGTTTTAAATTTGTCATGCTCAGTGCTCGCGAAAAATGTCATGTTCAGGAATTTCTGATAAACTTTCCTCGAACTAATCCTTTGCAGCATTTAAAAACAAAACTCAGTGATAAGAATTGATATCGAGGTTCATAGTACTGTTTCCAGTATGGCCCTGGTACAGTGTTAGTTGGGCACTTGGCATATCCTGATATGATAGAAGTAAAACAAGTGATAGATAAACACCACCACAGTAAATGACAAAATGCAGGTTGAGCCAACGCAAGCACACACAGTTTGTGCTATTGTCAACTACCAAATGTGAGGACAGTACAACCACATACAATTTTTTGCTGTGTGTGTCAGCTACAAAGAAAGAGCACAAGAATTTACTTACGGAGAACTATGGCAGCATCTGCAACAACTGGAAGCCTATGACCCATAATCCTAGAATATCGGTTCTCCATATTAAAGATATCTTCTAGTGGAAACATAATTTCCATAGAAATATAGAAAATGGAGAATGGTGCACTATGTAAGGCCTAACATATATACCAAGTTCTCATTACATAATTTCTACCATGAGATAGTGAAGAAAATAAATGCACTATCCCCTTAACTATAGGAGAATAAATGTGGTATCCCCCTTTAATAGAGGAACTTCTCCTGTTATTAAACACCTCATTAGAAAAAGGGGAAATGCTCCCAACCTTGTGTCCGATACTTGCTGAAGTATCGGACACTTCATCCCACATTTAAACCCCAAGCAATCTGAGGGTCACGTTGCATGGGTCGGGGCATACCTCATGAGTCATGACCCCCATACTTAGTTGTGGTCATTCTTTTCCAACATAGTAACAGTTGCAGATGTTATCGCAAGATGCTGCGGTAGCTACTTCTTTTTGGCAATCAAATATTATTTCAATATCTAGATTGGGTTGTTGCAAATGTTATCTCAAACATTGCGACAATTATCTTAAGTTCTTGCATATATTATTTTGAAATGTTTCATTAAAGCATCAGAAAAGGTTGCATGGTTTAAATGTCATGTGAGTTTTAGGAATGCTGGATATAATATTGCACAAGGTGCTTTCATCTGCAACAAAAAAAAAGATTTGATAAATGTTTGCAAAAACATATGTACGTTGATCAGTTTTGGACTTACCTAACGCACTTCAGACAACATGCTGTCTTTGAGATGTTGCAAATATCATTTTTAATGTTGCAAGAAGTTTTTGAAATGTTACAATACAATTTAAATGATTGATGAAATCTTTCTACCTTTTAAGGTATGTTACAAACAACTAAGTGAAAAAAGATCGTAGATCATCTTAAAACCGGATCATGAACTCAAAATGAATATACACCTGCTATTACATGACTACACATTATGGCTATCGAACCCAGCAAATTATTGTATCAGCAGTCCACATTATCCCTGTAAGGCATTATTGCTGTGGGACCCAATAGTGGAGTGACTGATGAAACAAGTTTTCCCAGACGTCCAGGTGCTAGTTATTTCCTTAAAAATGTTTCCAGAACGAGTAAGTTCCCTATTACCAAATATTAAACCATCACAACATCGATAACCATGTTGGTCCAATTTTTCAGTAAAAGATATCAAATGTCATAGCCATGCGAATGCAATTTTTCAGTAGAAGATATCAAGTGCCCTAAGATACCTTACTGGACTTTGCATGTGAAATCATCAGCTGACTTTGATCCTTTACAGTTGGAAATGTCCAATCAGTATTTCCATCCTTGGACTGAACATATAGAAGAAAAATAATCAGTTCAAACTCAACGTAATGAAGTATGATTACACTGTAACAAAATTCAATGATGGTAGGGGCTCACTTTGTCATACACGTACAGATTTCCATCAGCATTACTGACAACAAAAATGCCTTCACGCTCTGGCACCCATGCAACACACGTACACCGGCTGCAATACAAGGTATCCAAAAGTCAAATATAGAAGTAGATCAATTCATAACTGTACAAATACATGCATCCATAGACACCATGCAAATCGTTGTTCTTATTTTACAATTTGTAACGTTACAGAGACCTCAAATCTAAGAAAAATTAGTTACGCCAACCTTCGAAAAAGAGCTTTACTTATTTCACAAGATATCCATTAAATCATCACCATAGCCAGCACATAACTTATTCATCATTATCCTTAAGTGGCTCAGTCACCATAGCGACTTCACGTTAAGCAAACCTTAAACATGCATGCGAACCAAAATGCTTCACTTCACTAAACACTCCTCACGAACTCCAGAAAAAAGACAGGAACATGACAACTATTGGACCCACCATGGTAGCATTATGGGATATTTCAAAAAAAATGGACGGACAACTGCTCTCCCATGCCAATTTGAGGCACATGAAAAAACATGCAATACAAAGCATGCTGCTGGGCATATTAGTAGTGTTTACATAGATGGTGAAGGAAAACATGTTTGCTGCCATCAACTGAGATCCATCAAAATGAGGCATCCAAACAAAGTTTTAAGCATTTTCCTTCTCCACGAATAATAGCAGCAGTCCATTACAAGTTACAACTTCTGATAATGCAGAAAAAAAATTGACTGGTTCACACCAAATTTCCCAGGTATCCTAAAACATCATGGTGTTGAGGACGTTGCATGAAACAAAAATATGACAAAAGCTGAGTACCGAGTACTTGTAAGGTAATGCTGATACAAATTTGCCAATCTTATTATGATAAATTTTATCACTTCCATTTTTC
Organism: Stipa capillata; assembly: GCA_019208055.1. Classification (NCBI taxonomy): domain Eukaryota; kingdom Viridiplantae; phylum Streptophyta; class Magnoliopsida; order Poales; family Poaceae; genus Stipa; species Stipa capillata. The sequence continues at coordinate 423,599 of JAGXJF010000983.1, read as the reverse complement.
AAGTAAACAAAAATGCAAACATGCTGTTGGCAGTTCCATCTTTATCTTTATTGATAAAATGTTGGGATGCAACAGGCTTCTTTCCAGGATCTTGCAATTGCTGCCTCAATGACATCGAGTAGACTGCACAATGGACACAGATACCTTATCTCAAGACAAAATTCAATTCTACAAACAAAGCATTCCAAATTAAAAGGCACTCAACAGACCATCTCCTGACCACACTCCAACGATCAGGTCATGCCCATCTTTGGCCTCCGGGTCAAATGCATGGCAAAGTGGGTTTGAGTTGCTGAAGTGGATGGACTTTATTGGATCCTGGCGCAAATAATAACTTGATGAGAGAACCACAAGGCGATACACTTGTAACTTTAGCATGCATTCGACAAGGGAACAGATACTTTGTCATGTGAGTTGAGATCACTGATGAAGAGTGTATCAGCAGTATTGAAGATGATGTACGTGCCCCTGCCATCATAATTCACCACGGCTTGCGATCCACTAACACTTGTTGACATACCAATGCCTCCACCAACACGGCTGCTCCCTGAGACAGCCCTGCTGACACCATTGCTCCCCGCAAAGCTCAGTGTACGGCTCCCGTTCCCAGTACCAAGCAGCCTCGCGGCTGCAGACCGCATACCACTGCTGGAGCTTGGCGTTGAAGGTGTGGAACCCTGCCCCGCCGGTTTCTCCTTCAAATACGCCACCGTCATCTGCCATCATCAAAACTTATCAATAATCTTAATTTCACATAACAGAAGAATAAACATCGCAATGAAGTCAGTCATCACAACGCAAGCAAATAAGTGAAATCCTTGGCTATACCATTACAATCCATTAATCCCCAACTAGAAAACCCACTAAATCCATCACTATCGGAGTTTCGGTAGGTGGTCAGTCATAATGCGCCCAGGGAGCAACCACTAATGCCAATTTTACCAGAAGCGCTAAAATATGCAGCAACCTCTCCAAAAATGTCACCAGGAATTACCACAACCCAAACCTTATCCGAAACCCTAACTAAAACCAATAGAAATTTGAACACATACACGAAAAGACAAGCCCAAATCCGGCACCTGATCAGGTCAACACCCAACTCCACCGCCCAGTTCCCCATCCCATCCACAGTAACCCATCGAGATCCCAACCCCCGCGCCTAACCGTAAACCCGCGACGCGATCACCGGCGGCGGGGCGGGCGCCGCTGCCGTTTCATACCTCGGAGACGGTCTTGCCGCCGGCGCCGTGGTTGTAGTGCAGCACGGAGGGCGAGTGGGTCTTCTCGTACTGCAGTTTGTGCCGCCCCTCGGGGGTCTTGAAGTAGGTCTTCAGCCCGGGCGCGCCCCCGGCAGCGCCGCCCCCTCCACCGGCCGACGATGACGTCGCCATACCCCCGCGCCGCCACCACCAGCACCGCTCACGGACTGGTCGCAGCCCCCACCCCCGCGATCGCCTCCGCAATGCTTACGGCCGCACGGTCATCTCATGCCGCTGCCGCCGCAACAGCCGCCGTGGTGCGAGGCGGAGTGAGGGTTAGGGTTTTGGGGGTGGTCAGATTGGGATCGATGCGTGCGACGGGGAGGCGGTTTGATTTGGGATGAGAGAGATGCCGGTGGGCGTTGGAGGAACAGAGACTTTTTTTTAGGGAGGAGGAACAGAGACTTGGTAGTGGTAGGAGGAGGAACTAAATGGCTTCTCTCTTCTTTATTCTCGAAAGAAAATTTCTTTCGGTGTAAAGGCTATGAATGCAATGATGCAAGCGTAGAATTTTGAGTTTCTTTCGTCGACGGACGGCCTCGTTGATACGTGGTTTGGCTTCATCAATTATGTTAACCGCGTCATTTTTATTTATCGAAGATGCGCTCGAGTTTGTTGGATGACGTTAAATGTTTAATTCTAGACGGTTTATAATGGCGATGTCACACTATACACTCTTTGTATCGTTTACAATTTTGATGATAGTCGTCTTTGCAATGCTTAATCACATGGTGGCCTTACGATTATCTCGTAACGTCAAAACACAATCTTTACGGCACCGCATCGAAGGAGATAACAACAATGGTGCATAGGTACGGCCAAAGCGTGGCGTGGGCGCGACGGCCACGCGTGGCGCAGATTCGGAAGAGAGGGGTCCTAGAGGGTATAGCAGTGACAATGGTGAAAAATTATCTATTAACTTTAAGTAAAGGCAATGGTAGGTAATTACAATCAATTTTAAGTGAATGGTATGGTGAGTAATTTTTAGGTGGCAAACCATCAAAATAATATTAGCAATTGGATGATTACGATTGAACCGTGTAGATTGAGTCGGTGATAAGAGGAAAAACTCTTTTTATAAGGTATAAGAATAAGAATAAAAATAGATATGGTACGAAATCAGAAGATATGTAGTGTTTCGAAGAGGGAAATAGAGGCAATTGACAGTTTTGATTTAAGATGGGATGTAATTTGATTTGAGATGAGGTTGTGGGCATGAGCCAACCAAGAGGCCTGGAGAAAGTCAAAGGAAGAAGAGAAATTATGAGTTTTACTCATACACAAAGTTATTTTTACCTTCTAGTATTGTACTTGTCCGCATAATCCCAAAAATATTCTTTTTGTTTCATTTAACTCAAAAATATACTTTAGAGGTTATCCAAACAACAGTAATACTTAGAGAGAGCAAAAAAATTCCTTATTTATAACATATGATTCATATGATCAGCAATTTCGAGACAATACCATGTTTAATAGCACAGATAGTTTAAGGACTTCGAATATCACCTAGAAGGGTAGGTGTTTTTAAAGTGATTATAATCTAGGCTAATTTTTAATGTGGAATTCAACTAAGTGGATTTTCACAGGATCAAATCGTAAAATGTTTAAACTTAACTAAGTGTACCAAAAATCTAAGATAAGGTATGCAATCTTAGGACGACAAACAAGCAAAATAATTTATACATAAGATAATTACATAGGTGTAAATAACAAAATATGGATTGCAAGAAAGTAAAAGAGACAAGAGACACTAATGATGTTTGTTCTTAAAGTTCGGATATCCACCGATATCCTACGTTCCATTGAGAAATATTATCCCGATAAACAAGTCGGCTCCGAATCGAACAATTCCCTCAAGATCCTTATCTTTAGCAAATATCGTTCACTATGGGTAACTCATTCCTCCATCTCAGAGGTGAGCTCTACAACCACTCATATGCCCTCATATCTCTCTACAATCTTCTTGAAAAGATCATCAAGCTTAACTCCACCAAATCATTTAGGAGACGATGGCCTCCAAGAGTAACAAGCTCTCGAACTTCCACTCGAACATGATCGATGCAAAGAGCTTACATTGATGCAACCAATGCAATCAATATGACTCAACAAATGATTCAAAGTCAGCAGCTCACTTCTTAAGCTAGCCAAGGTGACTACTTATAACTCACCCTCAAAACTAGCCGTTACACACTTTCTACGCAAAAGTTGGAGGTTCTAGAATTCAAACTAACGGCTATATCAACATGGACAGAGAGGAAACTCGGAGGTTCTGACCTCAAGCTCGGAGGGTCTAGAACCTAAACTCAGAGGTTCTGAGATTCAAACTTGGATAGTTCAGCACCTAATCTCGAAGGTTCTGAAGTTGCAAATTTCAGCACAGCGGGAAACTGCTTAGAAGGCAAACGGTTGATCTGAACTGAGAAATTTATTCTCCTCGACACAATGGTGCAACCGAGTTATAAAAGACCAATAAAGTAATGATTGAATCACACAAGATTTAGACCAAGGTCAACAAAGAGGAGGATGCCACTTTTGCAAATATTTGAACACTCAACATGCAACTCATTCAAGCTACTTATCTAACAACTTCTCTTGATAGAATGACTATTTATCCTATAACCCGATCTCCCTCCAATACTTTGAGACCAGTAAACTAGAAACACCTAGATAAGCATACATTTGCCTTGAACACTCCTATTGAGATATGAAGGCATCATCCTAAGAGCTCCAAGTCGGAATCTTTCTTCAATCTTCTTTGCTTGTTGATGCCTTCTCTTGATGACATTTTCACTAGCTTGTCCACCATAGCGTAATGGACCATAAGCTTCAAGTATATGTTTTCATATAATGCTCGACTTTAACTTATACACCTGTATGTCGTCATCTTTTGATGATTATCAATATTGAAGTTTTACTTGAGATTTATCCTCACATGATGACCACCTCAGCCCTTTTGAATATCACCCTCATATGAAGCACCCTCAAAGGATTATAACAACACTTAATGCACATTGATGACCATCAACACTTGATGCTATCTTCACTTGAGTTTCATTGAGATCATCATCTTAATGTAGCATCATGAAGTAAACTTAACCTCACACTTTCCAAACATATAGAACATGATTAGTTCACAAACATAATTGATATTACTCACCAAACCACTTGATCATTTGTGCTTTATCCGTCAAGCTCTTAAAGCTATCTTCGCATATTCATCAACACTTGATGAATTGTAAGCTATATAGCTATCTTTGCATATTCATCAACACTTGATGAACCATAAGCTTGTAGCATACGTCCGCACGTGATGCTTATCTTGAGCTTACTCTTTTCAACTTAATGACCATTCAACACTTGATGTCATCCACACTTGAAACTTGTAAGTCATTATCTTAATACCATCTCACTAGATTAAACCTAACCGACACACCTTTCTTATACATAGTGAAGGGGTTAGTCCACAAAATAAATTTTGTGATTGCCACTCGATCATATGATCACAAATGATATATGTTTCAAGCTTAATGTTGATCATCTCAAATTCGTCCATGAATCTCATCTTGGTCACCTTGAATTCACTCTTTAGTTGTCTATCTACACAACATGGAATCTTCACCTGAAGTTCATCCACATATGATGCACACCTCAGTGCCATCAATCACAGGTTTCACAGATTTGTATGCTCATCCTCTTAATGAAACCTCATGGATTGGTTCCTAACTCATACACATATTTTTGAAACTCAATAAAATGGTTAGTCCCTAACCTGGTTGTCATTAATCACTAAAACCACTAAACACAAGTCTAGGGACATAGTAATATTATTATTTCCCTCTAGTATTCTCTTGGTTTCATGCGGTCCTTAATCCTCATGCTAGATCAAAGTACGTCTTATAAAGATAAACGGAAGGAGTACATTCTAAGTTTGTTATGTTCATGGGAATTCTATACATGGTTGTACTCTACAAAATAAACTCCACCTCGCTTAAGATGGGTAAGATTGCAAGGAACAAAGGAGACATAAGATGTTGAGATGAAAGGGTAGAGAGCTAGGTTGAGGATCGGATGGGAGAGATTATTTAAGGAGGAAAATTAGTTCTTGCGTGGTCTTCTTAACATATGGTGTTTGGAAAACTATTTTCAATGTAAGATTATTGAAGGAAAACTAAGTTGAGTTACTTATATTGATGGTCTCGTTAATATGTGGCCATACATCATAATACTTTCATATGCCAAATAAACTAATCCATGAATGAGATGGATAACATTGTGAGACACAAAAGAGTGCCACATGCCATGCTACCACTGATTCAAGGAAGTCGAGAGGAGCTAAGAATGAAATACATAAGTACATTAATATCTTCACGATCCCGCTCGTCACCTACACTAGTCGACGGTACCGTAATCTACGCCACTAGTTTCATGTCTCTAATACCTCCTCCAATCAGAAATGTAAGTAACTTTAGAATCTTAGAAAGTCAAACATTTTAAAATTTGACCATCAATTTATAAAGAATTGCCAACACCGATAAAAACATATTGATACTACTAGATTCATCACGAAATATTCGTAATATATAATTATATTTTTTTGAAACAACATATTTTTGAAGAAACTCATGGTCAAAGTGTCACTTTGGGGATCGTATCAATGTTTAGAGCTATTTAAGTTTAGATCAAAGGAGCAGTTTCTTTTGTAACATGTAGAATCCATGTGATTATATCAAACATTCGTTACCATGAGTGTAAGTTTGAATGTAGTTAATGTTGGGAGGACACAGGGTTGGCATACATCATTATTTTACATCGTGTTGTCAATAAACTCTGAGCATATGATTGTCGAAAGACATATGATCTGAGTATTAACGCTAGTGAACTCACTAATACGTGTGGTTTTACAGGAAATGGCTATATTGATGTAAGACTAACCGTCTCGTTAGTATAGTTGAGGTAGATATAGGAACAATATGCTTTCAAAACTGGTCGCGTGCTCCCTACTCGCTGATGACGATGTCACCATAACCTTTCTTGCCAACACTGCCTACCTCTTTCCCATCTGTTTGGAGTACTAAGAGCTACCTCCATCATTGTGGTACAACATCAAGGGAGTATAGTGTTAGGCCCCGGAATCAAGTTTGGGAGAGGCAAAAGTGGTAGTAACATGCAAGAATATTGGAGTGATAATAAGTTCAATTTTGCAGGAGGTCGTGAGGTATGTCAAAACAATAGATTTAAAGAAGAAAATATGCACAATACTATCGTATAGCTAACCTTACTATTGCAAAATCATGTTCCTCATAAATCTCACCATGTGGTACTGCCACTCCCATGTCTTCCCTTGAATTCTTTCCCACTTGAACTAAAAATTCAAAGCTTTCACATGAGGATTTCAAACTAAAAATCCAAAATTTGTGATTGGGGAGTTTGAACTGATGAAATCTCAAACCTGCCAAATTAGATTATTCAGAAAGTTTCAAATCATGAAGTCTCTACTAAAAAATAACAATAAAAATGAATTGAGAAATTGGGCAGGGAGAAGTTGTCCCGTAGTAGAAGATAAGGGAGAGGAGAAATCTTGAGGAAGTCAAGCGTCAGGAGTGGATGAGAACATCGTGTGGCGGTTAACTCACCAATAAGATTAACAACCAATGTAGTGAGGATAAAAATGAGCAAACTAAGAGATTCGAGGGGTTGTTGGCAATTTTGTAGCCCTGTCATGACTCATTATGCATCATTGACGCAGTCGGTCGGGTTGGATGATATGGACATGTAATAACCTATTTAAGCAGGATTAGGACATCTTCAAAGGCGTGACATCAGCTGACTCTTTGTCATGTCACGTAGAATAATTGCTGATGTGGAGGAGAGAGGAGGAGAAGAGAGAATTAAACTGACTCTTCATGAAGAGTCAAACTCTAACATAGAATGGAGTCTCTAGAGTCAAATCATATTGTGTCCGTACGTCGCTATATTTAATGCCAGCTTTTCACGGATGAATCAATTTAATAGACAACACCATTTTATAAGTTTATTTAATAATTAAATATAGATGACACGAATAGAAAAGTCAATATCAGACTTTACTTTTGTAGATACATAAGAGAGGCCGGCGTTCGTATCCTTAATCTGAGGACCTACTTAAGATTTGAGAAGACAGTTTAGTGATCAACGCTGCACTTTACTTAAAAATTTCATCGAGAGCTTATTCAAGAAATTGCATTCTAGCAGAAAATAATCCGGTGGCGATTTTTATTTTACTGCAGTAGCAGTTTCCACCGTCGGATCGGCTCACATTAACCAACAACTCCACATAGATGGTCCAGATCGACCCTGCACCATAACAGTTGCTTTGGCCCCCACTCGTCAGTACTCGGCGAGTCACTGGACGAAAAGATCCGACCCGTTACCACCGCCCGCAGCACAGGCTCACTAACAAACCAAAACCCGACCCTTCTCCCTCCCGTACTCTTCCCTTCCCTCTCGTCAGATCTGCACGACCGCCCACTCCTCTCCCCCAGCTCCGGCGATCGCCGGAGCCCAACCGCGGCGGCGGCGGCGGCGGCGGCACGATGGACCTCCTCATCGCGCAGATCACCACCGACCTCCGCTCCTCGGACGCCCTCCGTCAGTCGTCCGCGCTCCTGCAGGCCCTGCAGCAGTGCGCCGCCGGCCGCGACGTCTCCGCGCTCGCCCGCACCGCCGCCACCGAGATCCTGTCGGCGCCCGCCTCCGCAGTCTGCAAGCGCCTCGCGCTCGACCTCCTCCGCGCGCTTCCCCTACCCCCCGATCTCCTTGACCCCCTCCTGCTCTCCTCCCTCCGTTCCGACCTCTCCTTTCCGGACCCCGACGTCGCCGCCTCCTCCATCGCCTCGTTCCCCTCGCTCCCCTCGCACCTCCTCCCCACCCTCCTCTCCTCCGCGCACGCCGACATCGCTGCCGCTCTCTCCTCGCCCGCCGAGTCGCTCCGCCTCGCCGCCGTCACCTCCCTCTCCTCCCTCCTCCCGCGTGATGACCTCGCGCTCATGTGCTCCACCAACCCCTCGCTCATGGCGCACGCCACCACGTGGTGGGGGCGCCTGGCCGAGCTCGCGTTGGACTCTGCAGATGCTGTGGCGGCTTCAGCCTTTGAGGCGCTTTCTCGGCTCTTCCAGGAGCTGGATGCCCGCCGTATGAGCCGGCTGGCCGGGGACAAGCTTGTTGACGGAGAGGGTGCGCTTGCTGTGCGTGCTCAGTGGGCAGCCGATGCCATCGACTTCATCTGGTCCCGGCGCAACATGCTCATTGCCCGATCCATGGTGATGCCCGTTGAAAGCTTCCGGGTCACCGTGTACCCTCTGGTGCACGCAGCGAAAATGGTTGCATCTGGTGCAGTGAACACGCTGCGGCAGATTTCCAAGCCAGGAGACACTACCATAGCTGATAGCGTGGAGTCGAGTGCGGAGAAGTTGGTGGGGGTGTCAGACATCGTCTCGCACTTGCTGCCATTCCTTAGCTCGCTGGACCCACCACTAGTGTTTGAGGTGGGGATCAATATGCTGTCACTTGCAGATGCGCCCGGAGGCAAGCCGGAGTGGGCTTCAGCTGCCATTATTGCAATACTGACACTATGGGACCGGCAAGAGTTCTCATCGATGAGGGAGACGATTGTCAGGGCTGTTGTGGCCAATCTCCATTTGCTGGATCTCGGAATGCAGGTGCTAAATCAATCAACTTAAATAACAACTTAACTTAGCCTGATCAACTTGATACTTGCTGTTAGCTAATTTTCTGTGGTAAATTTACTGATTGCATTTTTAGCCCATAGATGATCTAACTTGTAGCTGAAATATAGCTTGCCATTCGGTGACATTAAGGTATTGTTTGAATTAGAGTTTGTAAAGGTACTCCAATAACACACAATTCTATCAGTTAGTGTTGTTTTGAGTGCACCATTATGAAAATAAATGGACTTCAAATGAACTCAAATTATAATCTTGGTTCTCAATACCACCAAGAGTTATTGCATTGCTAAATCCTAATCCCAATGCTGTCATTCTTATGAAAAAAACAAAATTCAGGCTCATGATCCCATCCTATCTCTTATTTCTATCTTATGTCAAAGTATTTGAAAATCTATTCCGTTGTTGTTGAAGCAGTGACCAAATGCCCCTTTAATCTATTTTTCATCATTTGATGTCATCTCTGAAAGGCAGAGAATAAATACCCGCTAGTGTAGCATACAGAGAGCTAGTCTTGGTTTTAACTTGCTTGTCGGTGTATTCCCTAGCATTAGCTGGTGATTTACGTAGTTATTATATGTATATCAGAAATTAAATTTTTTTGTGCTCGTTTTTAATGTTTCCATCATAGTGTAACAGCCGCAACTGAATAAACTCCTTTGTATCTTGTACCTTATTGGCTAAATAACCATCTGGAGTGTCATAATATGTCAGTCACGAGCAACTTAAGCCCATATATGATAGAATGTTGTTCGCTTCCTACCGATTCAAATTTAACACATAAGTATTGGGCCTTCAGGAATTTCACATTACTTCACATATAATTATCAACCAATTATTACATTTGGAGCCAAAATGTGAGTTGGGTATGCATTATTACTTTGGTATCTGGTGTAGTATGATATTGACATCTCCCATACAAAATAATGCTAGTATATTACATAGATCTACATGTGATAAAATGATTGTATGTTGTAATATTAGGGATACAATTTATAACAAGTGACAGATGAACCTTAATATGATGGGGAGGTAACACTGATCCCACAGTCAGCTTTTGCAACAAAAGAGTGAGGCTAAAGACAAACGTACAAAAGAATTAACATATGTTGATCTGTGCCAACAAGCAGCTTAACAGATTGAAAAGTAGTTTTTGTTATGAAAGGCACATGTTTAGCGCTAACAGTTTCACTACTAGTTACTTACGGTGCCTCTCACTGGTGAGACTTCCTGTTTTAGAACACCGACTATGTATATGCTACTGTGTAAAAGCATTTGAGCATTCTTCGTCTCTTCTCCTATGCTCCCCTCAAAAAGTTAGTACCAACTGATGTGTCCATCCAGCTTGTCTGTTCTCTTCCTGGACCGATCAAAGAATAAAACCAAGTAGACAAAATCTGGTCCAGGAAGAAACTAGATTCGCAGTAGAGTTTCTTTCGATCAGATGCAGATTATAGCTGACATTTTTATTTCTTTTGCATAGAAGTTACAACAGTATGAAGGCCTTGAACTAGTTGTGAATATTTGTCTGATAAAACAAGCCGTGGATATTGGCTGCACCAAAGTTGACATCTGGATTATTCTCTTGCCAATGTGACAATGTCCAATCTATACTTGAAGATTTGGACTGTCCAAATCTAAAGCTGTTAGTAGATTTTTACCAGTTTCTTCCCTTCTGTGCATAACTTGTCAAGAAGATTTTGAGAGGGATAATTTTAATTTAATGAACAAGAGTTGTGCAAATTTATGTTCAAGATGAATTTACAAAAGCATGTTCTGTGACACAGGTGTCTCTGTTCAAAAGGCTCCTTCAGATGGTGAAAAATTTGAGAGCAGAATCAGATCGTATGAATGCATTGGCATGTATTTGTCGGACTGCTCTTTGCGTTGATCTTTTCGCAAAGGAGAGTGTTCGAAGAGGCCAGAAGCCCGTTCCAGGAACAGATGTGATATCACTTTTTGAGGATGCAAGGGTAAAGGATGATCTAAACAGCATAGCGAGCAAAAGCTTGTTCAGAGAAGAGCTAGTTGCCTCACTGGTCGAAAGTTGTTTCCAGCTATCTCTTCCACTACCTGAACAGAAGAATTCTGGGACAGAGAGCAGAGTTATAGGAGCATTAGCCTATGGAACTGGTTATGGTGCATTGAATTGGACGGAACCTGCTTTGGATGTGGTGGAAGTTTGCAGACCTTGTGTTCTTTGGGACTGCGGTGGGCGTACCTATGCAATTGATTGCTATCTTAAGTTGCTTGTACGGCTTTGTCATATATATGATACTAGAGGCGGTGTAAAGACAATTAAAGCTGGTGCATCTCAAGATCAGATTCTAAATGAGACAAGACTTAGAAATTTGCAGCTACAGCTTATCAGGGATCTTCGTGAGGTTATGATCCATCTCATTATTTTTACTAAAATTTAAACACACTATGTTATGCATTTAAATACCAGTTGAATATAAGATGCTGGTTTTGTTCATTTCAATACCAGCTAACTCAATGTCATAGTTTTGTTTTGCTTGATTGCACATAATTCTATGTCAATCAATGTTTTATTCATCAACCAAATTATTAGAATACTGCAGTATCTATTTTATATTCTTTTCCATGGGAACAACCAATATATGTTTCTCTTATGCACTTAGCCCCTATGAATTACGGTAAGTGCGTTCCTCTCTTGGTATGTACCTCATTTAATGTATCTTTTTTTTTGTCTTGTGTATCTCACTCTTTTACAGACTTATGCATTAAACTCTTAAGATCTTCTATAAATACGTGGTATTTCTTATTTAAGAAAGAAATGCAGAAAAGCACCTGCTTTGTCAAGGCTTTACCTGTGGTTAGATCTGACTATGTCTGTCTTTGCTGTGTTTTCCTTGTGCATCGTCGTTCATCTCCCATTTAAAATACTTATCAACTTAAACTGTGCCATTTTTTTGATGCTTTTCTAGTTGGAGATGATCAGTAGAAGATCAATGATGTCATAATTCTTCAGTTTCTCTATGTACCCTCCTTCCTTTTCAACCCAGATTGGCCTATAAATTTATTAAATATGAATAATTGTTTGTTTGCAGGTTCATACCTCAAGAATATCAGCACGATTGATATGGGCAATTTCTGAACACTTTGATCTTGAAGGTCTCGATCCTCTTTTAGCTGATGACCCAGAGGATCCACTGAATATTATCATATCTAACATGCATAAGACTTTATTCAACACCGATTCCTCTGCTACTACATCAAATAGGATACAAGATGTGCAGGCTGTCCTAATTTGTGCTCAACGTCTGGGAGCCAGAAATGCAAGAGCAGGGCAGCTTCTCAGTAAAGAATTGGAAGAATTTAGGGCAAGTACTTCAGCTGATTCTGTCACCAAGCATCAGTCGCGTTATGTCCTGCAAATAATAAAGTATGTGACAAACCATCCAGATAACAGGTGAGGGTTGCATCTTGGAACTATTTCACATAGGGTTGTAATATTTGTAAATATAGTATACTTGAAAAAAGAAATCCTCTACCGGAACATACATTTGGAAAAACACATACTATTTCTAACTTTTCAATATTTCATTAGGTGGGTTGGTGTAGGTGATGCTACAGGGGACTATCCATTTAGCCATCATAAGCTTACCGTTCAGTTTTCAGAGGCTGCTGCTGCACAAGACAGGAAATTGGAGGGATTAGTTCATAAGGCCATTCAGGAGCTTTGGAGGCCGAATCCCACTCAATTAACTCTCCTACAGACAAAGGGGATTGGTGCTTTGCACAAAGAGCTTCCAAAAGCATGCACTTTGACTGGCAGCAGCGATCCATGCTACATCGAAGCATATCATTTGGCAGATCCAACTGATGGCAGAATCACCCTACATCTAAAGGTATGACCTTATCGATGATATTTTCCTTGTACAATTGATGGTATTTCTGTTGAACTGTACTTTACTGTCGTGGTTACTGTTAAACACTGGTTAGGGACCTTATATTTTTATTGCTCCAGCATAGTGTATGTGCTGCCACCTTTAGAAGCTGCAACAACTATTTGTGGCTCTTGACATATCGCTTTGCTCTAAGCTATAGAAATGTTTGACCTGGGACTGTATGATTGCATTTTTGGGACTAATCTACGCTTTTGCAGATTTTAAATTTGACTGAGCTGGAACTCAACAGGGTGGATATCCGAGTTGGGCTATCTGGAGCACTTTATTATATGGATGGATTTTCCCGCACTGTTCGGCATCTGCGTAATCTTGTTTCCCAGGTGCCTAGACTAATTCTAGATGTCGTATTTTAGCATATGCTTTTACTATGCAGTTTAATTTCAATAAACTATCAATAATTTAAACTATTTTAGAATATCACACTAATGTTAATAGTTTGACATTAGACAGAATGGGCAGACAAATCTAGGATTGCAGTTTGTTTACAAATATATTATTTGAGTATAGTTTACAGTGGAACGTTTTCTTCGTAGCTGGTAAATTTCTCAATCTCTTTCCTGCCAAAACTTAAATACCAAGACCTCCTGATATAGTGTCCCTGACTAACCAGTTGAAAGCTCACTATATTATACTGTGCACAGGATAGAGTGTGGTAGTTGAGCCTATGAAATCCAGCATCACGACGCTATTAAATTGAAGTGATTTTTGTTTTCGGTTTGTCCCTCTATTGCTATGTTAACATCTAGTTCCTGAAATAACCAGCAGATACACAACTAAGGCTCCATCTGGCATTGTGGTCGCTTTCAAAAGTACTTAATTATTAGTGACTAGTATCTTGTTTCCAGATGGGTTATGCTCAACAAGAAAAAACATGGGCCACTGACATACTAAAATAGTGATAGTAAAATTATATCATTGGAGAAGCACTGCCATCATAGATTAAGTATTCCATATTTGAATCTAATTTATGTGGAAAATGCCTAATCAATTCTGCAGGATCCTGTCCAAAGTAGTGTTACTGTTGGAGTTTCACATTTTGAGAGATGCTCCCTCTGGGTTCAAGTCTTGTATTACCCATTCTACGGAAGTGGAGGATCTGCAGACTATGAAGGAGATTATGCAGAAGAGGGTTCACAGATGACGAGGCAGAAGCGCTCGCTCCGGCCAGAGCTTGGGGAGCCAGTTGTTTTGCGGTGCCAGCCCTACAAGTTCCCTCTCGCTGAACTTCTCTTGCCATATGAATGCTCTCCAGTTGAGTATTTCCGTCTATGGCCAAGCTTGCCAGCCATGGTTGAGTGCACTGGCACATACACATATGAAGGTAGTGGATTCAAGGCCACTGCGGCTCAGCAGTATGATAGCTCTCCTTTCCTGAGTGGGTTGAAGTCAATTTATTCTAAGCCCTTCCATCAAGTCTGCTCTCATTTCATCCGAACAGTGGCTGGGTTCCAGGTAAGCATTTGATGCTCCTGTATCACTTAAATGGCGTTACGCCCCTGTTATGATTCTTTCCTGTGCCGAATCACCTTTGTTATAACTCATGAATCTCCTACAGTTGTGTTATGCGGCAAAGACTTGGTTTGGTGGGTTTGTGGGCATGATGATCTTCGGTGCAAGTGAGGTTAGCCGGAACGTCGATTTGGGTGATGAGACAACCACAATGATATGCAAATTCGTCATGCGTGCATCTGATGAATCGATTACACGAGAGATTGAATCAGACCTCCAGGGCTGGCTGGATGACATCACTGACGGTGCTGTCGAATACATGCCTGAAGAGGAGGTGAAGAGCACGGCCGCCGAGCGGCTGAAGATATCCATGGAGAGGATAGCCCTGCTCAAGGCAGCCAAACCGAAGGTGCCGCCTGTGAAAACCGCCCAAGAAGAGGAGGAAGAGGAGAAGAAGAACGAGGAGGACCTGGACGAATTTGGCAACCCCAAGGGCCCCTCGACGCTCTCCAAGCTAACGGCGGAGGAAGCCGAGCACCGCGCGCTCCAGGCGGCCGTGCTGCAGGAGTGGCACCAGCTGTGTAAGGAGAAAGCCATGAAAGCACAGTGAGGTCTGGTTTGCGCGGCGCCTGTATAATTTTGTATCTGCTTTTTCTTCACCCCCCCGTTTTGATTTTTTGAGTATGTATGATCTGATTTCACTCACTGGTATACTACCCCCCGATTTTCTTTTTTGGCGAGGATTCTACCCCCCGATTTGTTCATTGTATTCACAGATATTTTTGTACTACGAACAAATTCTTATTTTTTGTAACATAGCTCAAAGCTTTGGTGTGAATGTCAATTTTACGATGGTTCTATTCCCTCACCAAATTTTCATGAACCTTTTGAAGGATATCTTTCATTTCATGAGTACATTTTCATGAGCTTTTTGGACTAGACTGGCAATGGGGCCCCACGTGTCATTTGATAGTAAGGCAGGCGACGCGGACACTTGAGATCCACCCGACCCACATGTCAGTGAGTAATGGGCATGGTAATTAGCCCACCCACCTCTTCTCTCCCTAGCCCCGACCGCCCAGCGCCGCCGCCGCCGCCGCCGCCATCGACCTCCCGCCGCTTCTCTCTCCTCATGACAAGGCGCCGGCCTTGCTCGTAGCGAACTCGGCAAGCGGCCCGGGACAGCGAGGGAGCTGTATGGGAGTCGACGCGAGAAGAGCGGAACGGGAAGAGAGTCTCGCGGCGAGGAGGAGGCGGAGGAGTAATGGCCCGGGCGGGGGCGCAGCTGTCCACGCGGCTGATGAACGTCTGCCTCGCGGCGCTCTGCCGGGGCGGCGGCGGCCTCGCCCGCGCGGAGTCCGTCCTCGTGGACGCCATCCGCCTCGGCATGCCCCCCGACGTCGTCACCTACAACACCCTCCTCGCGGCCCACTGCCGCGCGGCCGGCCTCGACGCGGGCTTCGCCGTCCTGCGCCGGATGCGGGAGGCCGGGGTGACGCCCGACGCCGTCACCTACAACTCCCTCATCTCCGGCGCCGCGCGCCGCCGGCTCACGGTGCGTGCCCTCGACCTGTTCGACGAAATGCTCCGGGAGGGGATCGCCCCCGACGCCTGGAGCTACAACGCGCTCATGCACTGCCTGTTTCGGTCCGGGCACCCGGAGGACGCCTACAGGGTGTTTGCCGATATGGCTGAGCGAGGCGTGGCACCATGCTCCACCACGTATAACGCGCTCCTCGATGGGCTGTTCAGGGCCGGACACACGACGAACGCGTACAGGATGTTTAGGTACCTGCAGAGGGTGGGGCTCCCGGTGGGCATTGTGACTTACAACACGATGATCAATGGGCTGTGCAGGTCAGGCAAGGTGGGCTATGCCCGCATGGTCCTCAGGGAGCTTGGGAGGACCGAGCATGCCCCGAACGCCGTCACGTACACGACGGTTATGAAATGCTGCTTTAGGTACGGTAGGTTTGATCAGGGTTTGGAAACCTTCTTGTCGTTGCTGGAGAGAGGGTACATTTCGGATGTCTTCCCATACTGCACTGTGATCAGTGCGCTGGTCAAGAGGGGCCGGATGGAAGAGGCCAATACCTATAGCGAGCTCATGATACAAAGTGGGTCCAGTCTCGATAGTGCATGCTACAATACACTGATTTATCTGCGATGCCAAGAAGGCAAGCTGGACGACGTGTTTGATCTGCTGAGCATGATGGAAGAAGGCGGCCTGGAGAGTGATGAGTACACATTCTCAATTTTAGTCAATGGTTTGTGCAAGATGGGACATATCGAGGCTGCACAAAAGCAGTTATGTTACATGGAGATGAGGGACATGGAATCGAATGTGGTAGCATACAATTGCTTGGTTGACGCGCTCTGCAAATCTGACGAGGTGGATGCAGCCATCAAATTACTGCACAGTATGAAACTAAAAGATGACTTTACTTACACATCACTAGTCCATGGTTTATGTAAGGTGGGTAGATACCATATGGCATCCAAATTCTTGCGCATCTGCTTGCGTGAAGGGAACAATGTCCTTGCATCTGCAAAGCGTGCTGTTATTGCTGGCCTTCGTAGCGCAGGGTTTAAAAATGATGTGAGGAAAGTTCGGTCAGCATTAGATATGGCTAGGCTGTTAAAACCATAATACAAGGAAAATGGTCTGCAACTTAACTGGATGATCCTGCAACATGGAGAAGATCAATAGAGCCGAGAAATGACTGCCAATGCAGGAGATGATCCCGCACAGAGATGAATGTGAATCATCCAATCAGTTGTCATACCCTAGTGGAAGGAAGATAGGATCATGTTATTTCTGAAAGGGTGTTACTACTCTTATACATCAGTTCTTCTTGGAGACACCATAGGCTGGTGATGTTGCAGCATTCAATCAGCTTTGTCACCCGTAGAGCCAAGTGCCAATTAAATTAAACATCAGGAGCAGATGCAACACATGACCACTAGCCGGCGAATGGCCATGTACCAGCTCAGTATCAGCAGGAAGCAACCTCTGCCTGGTTCACACCTCACCTTGATGGCCATGATACCAACTCACTATGCAATCAGCTTTGTCACCCTCAGAGCCAAGTGTCAATTAAATTAAACAGCAGGAGCAGATGCCACTAGCTGGTGAATGGCCATGATACCAGCTCAGTATGAGCAGGAAGCGTTCACTGCCTGGCTCACACCTCACCTTGGATCATGATGGTTTCAGTTGAACATAGTTCGGGGGGCGCTGGAATGGAAGTGATTATTAGCATTCCAAATTTCCTATGGAAGGTAATTATGGATTTTATATTTTCAAATTAATAACTTCTGTTTAATATAGTAAATACCTTATCACAGTTAAAATTTTCTGTGAAGCATAATACTAATTGTGCGCTCTTTTAGGTGGTTGGTGTATTGATTTGATCAGGAGTCTGTTGCTCCAGACATGATGGGCACACTACAGTATAAGGTCACAAAATGCATATTTTGCTGCTTAGTACATAACAATCCATTTGTTCATCAAATTTGCTTCGTTCTTTAATTCTTGTGAAGCAGGAGAAAACGAAACTTCTCTTTGGGTAATATACCTTATCTAGCAGCATTAACCTGTTTCAAGCAAATTCTGTATACCAATTAAAGAGACCTTAACAACATAACTGTGTTTGTGTTAATAGGTGTTACTTATTATTTTTTTTGTTCTAAATTTTTGGTAGTCCGCCTGTGCAATTATGTAAAACAGACAAACCATCGCTGAAATAATTTTTGTTGCACCATGTATCATTTGTTTTGTCCCTTTGATTGCATGTGAACAATGAGAGTTCACAAGACTGCAGGAATTTTATGCTGTACAATAAGGCTAACCTTCATGTTATGTCTTCAAATGGTGAAATCATATAAATGTGTCTGCAGAAGTATAAAATAAGGGAAAAGCAAATGTACATGCACATGTGGGTACATGTGTTAAGGATTTAGGTCAATTCTCATATTTGTGCATCTCAAAAAATTCTCTAAAAATTTATAGATGTTCATCATGTTATAATGTACACACCCACAAAGTTTCATGCAAAAATATAATCAAGAGCGCCCTAACTCATGTACCCACATGTACATGTACAAAATCCACTCTCATAAAATAATTCTGTATGGCACATAGCAATGGCACCCTGTTAATTTAGGTGTACTTGCATGCTAATCACACTTCGACATACCTGAGATCAGTATTTCATTCATCTGCCTCCTATGGCTTCAGTTGCTACTCTGTTCTTGTCAGTGGGTTTTCTTTGGTGTATCTGGTGTGTGTGCCTTCTTGCTTCTGTGCCCCGCATCAGCGGTTTGAGCGCCTTGATTGCTGTGCTCCTATTCTGCCATCCTTCCCTGATCAAGTTGACAAGGGGCGCAATTGTCCCCGTTGAGGATAGGTGATGTGCTGCCCCTTTGCTTTAGAAGGAGTGGGGTTCCTTCTCCATGTGGTTCTTAAGGTTGCTGCCTCCTGCTGGTGCTTCTTCAGGAGAAGCTGGATGGAAATCTCTCTGGAAGTTGAAGGTAATGCCGAAGATCAGGATATTCTGGTGGAGGGTTCTGAAAGACTTGCTCCCTTGTTTTGGCACGCTTCAGAGGAGGCATTTTCGTTTGTCCTCTGTGCGGCTTGCCGGGAGGAGTCTTTGTTCTATTCTCTAATCGAGTGTGATCATGCAAATCTATTCTGGAGTGTGATGTTTTACTGCTTTGGCTTGAAGATGCCACGGCTTAATCCTGCTACTTAGGAGGGGGATGTTCTTGACTCTTCTGTGCTAGGAAAGAAGGATGCAGCGATTGCTATCACTGTTACGTGAGGGATCTGAGGAAGCTGTAACAAGTATACTCATGGTGAGGAGCAGGAGGAGCAGTATCAGCCGACATGGTCAGTGTGGCTGGTGGAGGAGTTGGTTGGTGCCTTGGAGATCCCAAGGCATGCGGAGACAGGTGGGGCCAGCGACCGCGATGGGCTAAACCTGACCAAGGTTGGGTTAAGCTAAATTCAGATGGCGATATCCATCTGAGAAAGTGTGTTGCAGGGGCTGCCATGGTTGTTTGTGGTGAGCAAGGGGCTTTTTCAACAATGTCCTGCCAACAGTATAAGTTGATTGAAGACCTGTTCATTGCCGAGCTTCTGGCATGTAGGGATACTATCGAGTTGGCGTTATCGAAGGACTATAATCATATAGCCTTGGAGATGGATTATCAGAATATGGTGTCCATGTGGAATGAGGCAAAGGAGGTGCGATCCACAAGCTTCGATGTTGTTCGAGAGATGAAGTTGCTTAATTCATCCTTCCAGGGTTTCAAATTTCTTTTCATCAGGTGAGAGGCGAATCAAGTGGCACGTCTTTTGCACAGAAGAAGCTCTTAGCATTAGTTCTCCTGTCATGTGCTTTGATGTAATTCCTGGGTTTCTGATTGATGCTTTGCAATCAGAATGTTGTTCGTTTGAGGAGTAATACTGTAATAAAGCATTAGGCGTTCAAAAAAGTTGCTGGCTGTTGGGTCTGTTGTCTAGGGCTCACCTCTCTGGTTTCTTTGGTGTACAGTCTGCTGTTCAAGATATGGCTTTCCTTTTCGTTTGCAGAATGTACCATGCGGAATTAGTTTATCTAGTTTGGTATGATAATTATATTTTTAGTTTTTGTTACTTACTTAGGTGGTAATATTTGGTTTGTTTGGCAGCTTTACATCACGACTTTTTTTTTGAGTAACCTTTGCATCACGACTTTCAGCTGATTGTTTTTGCCTCGGCCTACTTTCATAGATGTAACTTTTTTGTTTGAAGGATAGTGGGCCTGTAGGCCCTACAAATTCCTGGATTAGTTTGTACTGTAAAGTGGCACTTTATTTTTTGAGAAAAACTAAGCCTTCCTAAGTGTTCCTGTTCCTATTCCTGGGTTTCGCATGATCTCAACGACTGATTCTTGCTTTAACACATGGAATTTAGCTCCACCAAATAAGTAAATTTCATTATGTTCTTTGGGGCTCTACCGCCTGCTGGGCGCTGGCGCAAGTGCTGGGCTCTCCGGCGTTTCCATCCCACCGACCCTCCGGCGAAAGTAATCATGACTGTAAGTCTTTGGATTTCTCTCAAATTTCTTCATTCCCAGCCAAATCGTATGTACGTGAGGTAGCAGATCTTCCATTCTGCCCTATTGACAGCTAACAGAGTGAGCGCCGATTGCCTCTAGCGGGATCGTCTTGACGCCATTGATGAGCAACGATGGCAGCTACGCTCATCTTCAACCTCCAGCACACTCATTCTAAATATTGAATGTGTCTTGAGATATGCTCATATTCTCTCACCCTACGCAACAAATATATGGTGAGACAATGTGCCTACATCTCAAGGCACACTACGTTATCGACAACCCGTGACACTGGGTAAGAAACTTGTCATGTCCTTACATAGTTTGCAGCAGCAGCTAGCAATAGTAAAAATTTAATTTGAAAGTCATAATTATTATTAGCAAGCTAAAAGAAACAAATTCAAGAAAAAAAAACAGTGTGATATTGAACACCATTCACAATGCATGTCGAATAGACTCTTAGGCTCTTGTCTGGCCCACATGTTGGTGAGTACAAATCATCAGAAACATCTGATTCTCCCCCACACCGCAAATCTTGAATTGTAACAGGATGTGCACGGACTAATTAGATACAAGTTAATAAATTCAGAAACTATAACAAAATGAAGAACTTATATGATTCTTGAACCATGTTGGAAATCCCTTCTCAAGCCTTTGATCAATGTTATTCACATTATTCTTCTCCGGTTCTTCTCCAAAAACACTAGCAAAACATAAATACATTTTTAGTCAACCATTTTCATGTTTGTTGAGAGCCAATTTATGCCTAGAATGTGATGAAATAAACCTATATTCATATATCTCTGAAAAATTATTGAGCACATACAAAACCATTGTGTCATATTCACTATGAGAATATTGGAGTCTGAAAGGTCCAAATGTATTGACAATATGAGAAAATTTTTTCCTCTCATCTTTGTTAAACCTAGTCTATATCATTGAAATATCTTGAGCAAATGGTCAAACACTCTTCGTCAATGTAGGCCTCAGCAATTGACCCTTTTGGCTTTGCTCTATTACGCACCGTTCCCTTAAGGAAGCCTAACCATCTTTCAACTGGATACATCTGAAAGGACCGAGATGCCGACTAGAGGGGGGGTGAATAGTTGGCTTATAAAATTTTCCTCTTTTAATCTTTTGTTTAAGTTGTCAGATTAACTTCACAAGTTAATAGTGGACAGCTGTGACACAGGTGAGTGACACAGATGGAAACTATGTGTAAATTAACACACAGCTGTCACACAGGTGAAAGACACAGGTGAAAAGTTAATCTAACACAGGTGCTCTACTTAGACTGACTGTGACACATGTGCTGATACAGGTGAATACAAGTGAATGAAGCAGCTGTGTAACAGATGATCACACACAGGTATAAAGGTAATCTAGCACAGGTGAAAAGGTAAACTTAGCAGATCAAGTCTAAGAGACACAAGCAAACAAGGATAAACAGAAATGCATGCAATACAAGGAAGTAAAAGGGACTCAGGGGTTTTTCACCGAAGTTCCTAACTCTTTGCAGAGAAGGTACGTCTCCGTTGGAGAGACCACTCATAAGAGCTGGCCAGCACTAAAACGTGCTTCTTCTCCGAGTACCTGATCCTTCAGGACTCTTCCTTTTGCTTGTGGAGATCCTTTTGCCTTGTAGCAGGTAGACCTCAGAACACCTTCACAAACTACTGGTTTAGCCCACACAAGCTTGGGTGATACCAGCAACTCCTACACCCGTCTAGGAGTAGACAAGCTCCAAGAGTAACAGATGATGCAGCAGCAATCTCTTGGAGGAACCTTTACTTGTGCTCTAGCTCACAAACCCACTCGAACTAACCCTTAGGCTCTTGGCTCTTGTGGAGTGGTTGGAGGCTTTGCAACGGTCGTATGTGAATCACTGATTTGAGCAAGGTTGAGGACAGAGTCCTCCCCTGGTCCCCTATATATAGGGTCCTCAGGCACCCGACCGTTACCCTGTTGCCACGTAGGATTAAGTGAGCCACCGGTGTCAACCACCGGTGACACAGCTACACACTACGCCCAACTGTACCCGGCTCAGGCAGACCGACACCTGTGTCACCGGCGGCGCACACAGGTGAACCCTTAGCTGATAGCCGCACTACTCAGCCCGGTCCTGGCACATGACATGCCCTCAGCATACTTCAAACTCTAGTACCTATAAGGAGAGAACCTCCGACAGACTTCTAACTCAGCAGACCGCCCATCGCAGTGCAGGTACCTTAGCATTTTCAAGCTCTCTCCTGGTACAGAGATGTACCTGAGTCATAGAGCGGAAGACCACCTGTGACACAGCTATATCACACAGGTGCCTAAAGCTCTAGGGTTTTTACTGTTAGTACTGCAGAGCACTAACAGAAAACAGCTACATACTTTGTGCAAAGCTATTGACACAGGGCAATTGGCCTCAAAGCACCAATCCCCTTGACCAACACTCTGAGCAATGAGCAAGGTTCCCTTAGACAACTGCTACTGTTTTATCCCTCTTGATAGTACGGGTGATTCCTATGGACTCAAAGAAACTAGCAAATCTAGGCTTTACCTGTCACCAACTGAAGTCACGACCCTTGACGCATCAAGCCACCATCACCTTGCTTGCATCTCCCTGCATAGCACCGGCTTCTTCTCAGCTGTGACACAGCTGCCTAGCACAGCTATTTCTTTGTCCTTGAAATCACCTTGTACCCTCTTTGGTGGCCATCCTTCTCTGGATAACCCTTCTTCATGGAACCTGTAAACTTTGCTTACACTCAATGTAAACATTAGATTCCAGTTTAGGTTGCCATTAACCATCAAAACCAAATTAGGGCCTAGATGATCTTTCAATCTCTCCCTTTTTGGTGGTTAGTGGCAACCCAAACTTCACACATTTAAATATATAGAATTGGAATATTGAAACGTGTGTAAGTTGATAGAATATACTCCCCCTGAATCTGTGCATAAAAGATTTGTTTAACAAGAGATGCACAGTTTACAAGTTTTAAGCATGGGAAGTATTTTCTGATGACTTGCATTCTTATCAGTTTAGATATGTTGGATGAATGATCAGTGCATTATATTCCTTATCATTTTCACTATCTAACTGAAGCAGATGCTGATAATTAATCAGAGCAAGTCATATCAAACATATGTATATCAGAGCACAAAACATGCAAGACATGCATCAGAGAATTTGATATGTATATCAAAGCATGACAGACATGTATATATCAGAGCATACATATGTATAACAGAGCAAACTATGAATCTGAGCATTCACACATGTTTGACACAGTAAAATGTGCATCAGAGCATAGCAAACATGTGTATATCAGAGCATTCCAACATATAAGAATGAGCATTTGAATGCATAAGACATGTATCAGATCAAAAGATTTGCATAAAAGATACAATGTTATCAAGACATAAGATACATAAGAAGAACCAAGTCTTGATACATCATTTTGAAAAATAATTTCCCAATGCTCTCCCCCTTAATGCTATTTTCTTCTCTCCCCCTTGCTCCTTGCACCACTCTATTCTCTCCCCCTTTGACACTAAAACACCCAAAAAGGAATATAGGAGGAAGAGATACTTCAAGAAGACTTGCTCTTCAGCAGCTGAATAACCTCTGAGAGCTGGTTAGACATATCTGAGAGCTGAGACTGAACTTGATCCATGTTGGCTTTCAGATGAGCCATCTCTTCTCGAAGCTAGCGATTTTCTTTACGCAGAGCAGCAATCTGAACGGGCAAGACCTTGTTCTGATAAGCGCTGGCAGCATCTGGCGAGGGGGTGCCATCATCATCATCAGCATCAGCTGTGTCTGGCACAGGTGCAGCAGCTGTGGCACCGGTGGGGACTTGGCTTTGAACAGGTGATGACCTTGGAGGAGCAGGTGGAGCAGCTGTGTGACTGGAAGATGACACAGCTGGTCCAGGAGAGTCTCCAAATAATGCAGGGACTGCAACCTCATCTGGATTATCATCTGCCTGAGGTCTAAGCTGGGTTTTGATAGTCTTCACAGAGAGATCAAGAGTAGAATCCAGAAGATCTGTTCTTTGAAGGATCATGTACATGATGTACGATCTATACCTCAGCTTAGCCTTTTTGTCCTTGGTGACAGCATCTATCTCATGAAAGATGTATCTTGTGACATCAAAGTGCTGATTCTTAGCTATATGCACCAATATCTGCCAGGTTGCATTGTAGACAGCATCTGTGTTTCCCCCTTTGGGTTGAAGAGTGACATTGAGAATCTTGATCAGATGCTTGGCTGTGATGGTTATACCCTTGAAATATACATGATCTGAAGGGGCTTTGGCAGGGAATCTGAAGTTCCTTGGATAGAATTTTCTTCTCACTTCATTAGGAACTGGTGCAAGCTGGAAAAGATTTGGCATGCCTGGTTTCAGAGGGGCATGCATTAAGCTGTTGAACTCTGGAGCTATGATTGAGAGAAGTTGACCTCTTGTCTTCTAGAGCATAACATCCTGATTCTCCTGTTCTATCCAAACTGTGGCATAGAACTCCTTGATGATCTTAGGATCATAATCTTGCTGGAGATTGCATAAGAACTCAAGACCTGAGGCTTGGATCAGAGAAGGAAATGCTCTTAGTCTTGAATCTGTCATAGCTGACCAGTCTATGGTCTTGCAATCCACAAATCCTTTTGAGGCAAGAATCTCATGGTATACACCCCTTTGATGATCATTGTGGAATCTGGGGGCTGAGCAAGTTGGAGCTATAAACTCCTGATTTTCAGAGAAATATGGGTTTGTTGACCTCATCTTGATGAATGAACTTGGTCTCATTGAGGCAACTTTGCTCTTTGATCTCTTGGAATCACTCTTTGGCAATTTCTTGGCAACAGCTCTGGAAATGAATTGCATCTAGTTGGTCTCAGTCCTTAGAGCATGAGCAAAGATGTAATGATATTTTTCTTCCATGTCTTCTTCTCCAACTGAGTGACTGGGAGAGCTGTCCTTATGCTCTGCCACTGTTTCTTCTTCTTCTTCTTCTTCAGCTTCTGTTGATTTGGCACTTGGAGATGAACTCTCTGCCTGATAATCTTCATCAGAATCAGCTCTGGTTGCCCTTGGCCTTGGAGGAGTCACAGACACACCTCTGCCATCATCAGAAGAGCTCTCAGAGCTTTATTCTCTTTCTTCTGCCTCAACTGACTTATTGACCTGTGCCACAGGTGATGACACGGGTGCGTGAACTGACTGAGCTGGGTCAGCTGGCGATGGCACAGGTGATGGAGACCGGTGAGAGTCTTGACCCTGAGCTTCTTCTCCTACGCCTTTCGGCCTGATCTTAGGCCCTGACTCACCCTCCGTGGACGAACCTTGCGGAGGAAACCTTGGGTTTTCGGGGCATTGGATTCTCACCAATGTTTTCGTTACAGCTGGTTGAGACAGCTGTGGACTTGATGGTTCTGCAGCCACGGGAGACACTACTGAAACTGGTCTTGAAGATGAAGGCGCTTGAGTCTTTGGTGCAGCTTGTTCTTCAGCTTCAGAGACTAGAAACTGAGAAGGAGACAATGGCTTCTGAACATCCAGGGTGGAAATAGATTCAATGCTGGTTGAACTCTAAGAATTTCTTCCTTTCCTCTGGTATGTTTGTAGACAGGACTTGCCTGGGCTAGCCACCTGTGACACAGGTGGTAGCATCTCCTTCTTGATTTCTTGAAGAGCTTGCTTCTGTTGATCCAACTGATCTTTGAGAGATGGCTTAGAGCTCTGGGTTGTTTCGGAGATTATTTCAACCTCAGGTTCTTGTTCAGGCTTCTTTGCAGCAGGCTCCTCAGTGATTTCCACTGTATTCGATCTCTTTCTCTTTGGAGCTGATGGAGCTGGAAGTGCAACTTGAGCTGGAAGAACAGCTAGGGGAGCATCAGCTTTAGGAATAGGAATGGCACCAGACAGCATCCCCTGCTTGGTCTTGAGCTCAGCACGCAGAGCTTGTTTCTCAGCACCAGGAGGTGTCCGAATTATCTTTCCAAGCAGATCATTAATCTCCTGAGCAAGAATTGTTTCAACATCATCCCTAATGAGCCCTGGTTTGTGTATAGTTCGAGCTGGAGGAGGTTTTCTGAAGTCTGTAGATAGTTGACCCCTCTTGAGCCTGATCTCAGCCATTAGATATTGTTTGTCAAGCCCTCTGGGCAGAGAATTTGCTTTCTTCTGCAGCTCTTCTATCTGATTAATTAGATGCATATCTCTGGCATCAGTTTTAGATAAGCTCCTCTGATCCTTAGACCCTTGCAACAAGCATTTTGTTGAGAGCTTATCCTGCTTTTCAAGGATTTGCTTTCTGATTTCAACTGCAGCATCATGAGAAGATGTTGATTGCAACTGCTCGTGTAGATCTGCAATTTCTCTTAAGAGTTTCTTATCTTGTTCTGTCGGAACAGGAATGCCCATTGAAACAGGCCTTGTAGTCTCTGAAAGCTCAAAGCTTTTGACAGTATAGATAGTGGTCAGCTTTTTCTTGGTTTCTTCATCTGTTTCTTCTCTCATCTGAGCTGCTAACTTATCCAACTCTTCAAGGATTATCTGATCATGCTCAAGATCTTCTTGAGACACTTTAGGTGGTGGAGTAGGTTCCCTGATTGTGAGTGTGCCACTTGGCAACACTACATCTTCAATGGATGGTTTTGAAGTTTTCTTTACTACCTTCTTGCCTTTCTTGGCAGCCTCTTTTCCCAAAGAAGTGTGCTCAACTGCTGCTGAGGACCTTGTCCTTTTGGATGGAGCACCCTGAGAACTAGCTTTAGAAGCAGCTGCCTTCTTTCCAGCAGCTACTCTCTGCCTGTATGCCCGTTGCTTTGCTCTTCTTTTCTCTGCTGCCTCCTCTTTTTGTCTCAGCCTCTCTCTCTCTTGATCTGAATCTGAGATGACAAAATCTTTTGGAGAATCCTCTGGATCAGATCATTTCAGACCACTGTCAGCTCTCTCAGAATCCGAAGACATCTGTAGAAACAAGATAGATAAGAGAGAAGTAGGTAAGAGGTGTTCATTTGATGCAGAGTAATAGCTGTGTTAGACACTTGTGTCATGATTGGAAGACACAGGTGAGGACTTAAGGCATTACCGAGGTCTTAGCCTGTTGAATAGACGCACCTGTGTGACAGGTAAGACCCTAGCGGTGACACAGCTATGTACGGGGGCGGACAACAACTTCATGGAATTTTGAGTTTGACAACGATTTGCTGGTTGATTTCAGATTGTATGAGTTCTAATGACAGCACAAGAGTAAGACCAACTCTAATATGGATCAATGCGCTACTGGATTAGGCTATCAAGACCTAGACCATGGACTGAGCGCAAAGAAGGGTTTTGCAGAGGCTTACTTTGATCGAGATTGAACTTTGCTGCGGAAGAATCGACGTTAGAGTTCCACGGAAAGCTTCCTCTAACTTGTTGAAGAAATTTCGAGGGCGAAATCGGTGAAAATGACGAGAACTCGAAAAATTGACGCACGGTGGAAGTTTTGGGTATGGGAGTTCGAAGCGGTTTCTGTGTGGACGCAGCAACTCTTTATATAGGCCGGAGATTATAACGTGGCTGTGTCACAGCTGACATAAGGACCTGTGACATAGGTGAAAAAGATGTATACCCTGACCTATGGGATTTGAAAGCATTCACTTGAGACACAGTTGGGAGACTCAGGTGACAAATATTTCATCTAGTGAACACCAAGATGGATTGACTTAGATGAGAAAGAAAGCATTAGCACTATCAGAGAGTCCTTAAGTGATCTTCTCAGTGTCAGCTTGCCAGAAAATCAATCAAGCAAAGCTCAAGCTGACATGAGTTGATCTAGATAAAAACTTGTATACATAAGATTGTACTTTACAGACTATAAGATATGATTTCAGCATGATGCAATGCACACACCTGTGAGACAGGTGAGTAACATAGGTACAATGATGCTAATGACTGAGATGAAATCACATCAGCTAGACACCAAGCCAAACCTTTTATTGCAGGTTAGAGACATCAATGATATTCAATTCACTCCTCAGGGCACAAAACCTAGTCTCATCTAAGGGTTTGGTGAATATATCAGCTAATTGTTTTTCAGTCCTTACATGGCACAGCTGTATATCTCCTTTTTCTACATGGTCTCCAAGGAAGTGGTGC
Source organism: Stipa capillata (assembly GCA_019208055.1). Lineage (NCBI taxonomy): Eukaryota > Viridiplantae > Streptophyta > Magnoliopsida > Poales > Poaceae > Stipa > Stipa capillata. Next base: position 394,999 of record JAGXJF010000983.1, on the reverse strand, counting down.
CTCACTTCTATGTGTTTGGATCTTTGGTGATGTACTGGGTTGTTGGCTAGCTTGATTGCACTTTCATTATCACAGAAGAGGGGTACTTGATTAAAAGATATGCTGAAATCTTTCAAGGTCTGTCTCATCCATAATAATTGAGCACAACAACTACCAGCAGCTATATACTCAGCTTCTGCAGTGGAAAGGGCTGCTGAGTTTTATTTCTTGGATGACCAGGACACCAAGGAATGCCCTAGAAATTGACAGGTACCTGAGGTGCTTTTTCGGTCAACCTTACACCCTGCATAGTCACTATCAGAATAGCCAACTAGCTCAAAGTTTGCACCTTTAGAATACCACAAGCCAAACCCTGGAGTATGAATCAAATATCTCAGAATCCTGCGGACTGCCACTCTGTGACAATCCTTAGGATTAGCTTGGAATCTAGCACACATGCAAACACTGAGCATAATATCAGGCCTAGATGCACACAAGTAAAGCAAAGAGCCTATCATGGATCTAAATTCTTTCTGATCAGCAGACTTACCTTCAGTGTTCAGATCCAGATGGCCATTAGTTTGCATGGGAGTGTGTATACCTTTTGCATCCTTCATGCCAAACTTGGTGATGATGTCTCTGGTGAACTTTTCTTGTGAGATGAAAGTACCTTCCTTCAGTTGATGGATCTGAAGTCCTAGGAAGTACTTGAGTTCTCCATCCAAAGACATCTCAAATCTCTTGATCATCAGCTTGCTAAACTCTTCACTCATGGAACGGTTAGTACTGCCAAATATTATGTCATCGACATAAATTTGGCACACAAATAATTCTTTTTCATTTCTTTTAGTGAATAGAGTTGTATCAACTAAGCCCATTTTAAATCCATTGCTGATTAGAAATTCTTTCAATGTGTCATACCATGCTCTTGGTGCTTGTTTTAGACCGTTGAGTGCTTTGTGCAATTTGTAGACATGGTATGGTTTCTTATCATTTTCAAAGCCAGGTGGCTGCTCAACATATACAAGCTCAGAAAGCTTACCATTCAGAAATGCTGACTTGACATCCATTTGGTACAGCTTGATATTGTGATGAGCAGCATATGCTAAAAGGATTCTGATGGCTTCCAGTCTTGCCACTGGAGCAAATGTCTCTCCAAAGTCCAGACCTTCTACTTGTGTGAATCCCTGCGCCACAAGTCTGGCTTTGTTTCTTACCACCAGTCCATTAGTGTCTTGCTTGTTCCTGAAGACCCATTTGGTTCCAATCACATTATGGCCTTCAGGTCTTTCCACCAGTGACCATACCTCATTTCTTTCAAACTGATTGAGCTCTTCATGCATAGCATTGATCCAGTCAGCATCCTTTAGAGCTTCACTTATGGTCCTGGGTTCAACATTTGAGACAAAGGAGTAATGCTCACAAAAATTAGCAATTCGAGATCGAGTGGTCACTCCCCTATTAGTGGCACCGATGATGTTGTCCACAGGGTGATCCTTCTGCAGCCGGCTGATCACAGGGGGATCGGGGTTAACTGCCTGTGTCACAGTTGATGGAGTTGCCTGTGACACCGGTAGTTCTTCCTGAGACACAGCTGGGTGCATGAAGGCTTCTGAGTCCAGTTGATCATTGGCTGGGTTGCACTCGAACTCTATATCATGGACTCCAGTGTCTTCAGGAATTGATGAGGAAGAGGGTTCTTGATAACTTGGTGAGGCAGGCTCCTCCTTGATGATGGGTCTGATCTCACCAGTGGACTTCTTTAGAATATCCTCATTTCCTACATTAATAGCAACTTGCTCTCCTTGGGAGCCATAAGACTCATCAAAATCCACATCTATAGATTCTTCAACAACCTTAGAGGAAGTGTTAAAGACTCTATAGGCATGGGAGTTAGTGGAATAACCAAGGAATATACCAACATCAGATTTAGCTTCAAACTTAGTCAGGCATTTGTCTTTCCTAAGAATGTAGCACTTACAACCAAATACTCTGAAGTATGATATGTTGGGCTTGCTGTTGGTGAGCAGTTCATAAGGAATTTTCTTGAGTAGTGGATGTAGATATATCCTGTTGATAGAGTGACAAGCAGTATTGACAGCTTCTGCCCAAAATCTTGGAGGAGTCTTGTACTCATCCAGTAGGGTCCTTGCCATCTCTATCAGGGTTCTGTTCTTCCTTTCCACCACTCCATTTTGTTGTGGAGCATATGGACCTGAGAATTCATGCTTGATTCCATGCTTGTCCAGAAATGCTTCCACCTTAGAGTTCTTGAATTCACTCCCATTATCACTTCTGACCTTCACTAGGTTTACCTTCCACTCATTTTGTACTCTGACAATGAGATGCTTGAACTTCTTGTACACATGTGTCTTCTCCTTCAAAAAGAACACCCAAGTGTACCTAGAGAAATCATCTACAATGACAAAGCCATATTTGTTACCTCCTAAGCTCTCATAGGTTGTTGGACCAAAGAGGTCAATGTGAATGAGCTCGAAGGGAGTGGAGGTAGTCATGATGTTCTTAGGTCGATGAGCAGCTCCAACTTGTTTGCCGGCTTGACATGCACTGCAGGGTTTGTCTTTTTCAAACTTCACCTTCTCCAAGCCTATAACATAGTCATGTTTACTCAGCTTGTTTAGAAGCTTCATCCTAGCATGTCCTAGCCGCCTGTGCCACAACCATCCAACACTGATCTTGGCCATTAGACACCATGGAGCTGTTGTAGGCTGTTCATAGAAATTCACAGTGTATAGCTTACCAGACCTGCATCCTTCAAATACTTGAGAATCATCAGATAGTTTGGAAGCTTTAACCTTTTCAGGATAGAAAGTAACTTTCATGCCTGTGTCACACAGTTGTGACACAGACATCAGACTATAGCCTATCTGATCAACAAGCATTACATTAGATAAGGAGTGATTCTCAGATATGGCAACTTTACCAATGCCATTTACCTTTCCTTTAGAGTTGTCTGCATAGATCACATGTTTACTTGGAAGATTTTCACTGCTGATCTCTACAAACTCCTCTCTGCCTCCAGTCATATGTTGTGTACATCCACTGTCCACAATTCAATCAGTTCCAATGGAGATAGTTTCCTGCAAGATTAGTGATGACACTTAGGGACCCAAACATGTTTGGTTCCCTTTGCAGTTTTATCATAAGCAGAAGTAGCAGATGTATATATAGCATATTTGTGTTTAAGGTTAACAGCATCAGCAACAGATGATATGACTTTGATCCTCTTTGGCTGGCAATCACCTGCAACCTTGGACACATGGGTTAGTGGCCTGTTAGATCTGCCTGTGACACAGGTGGGTACACAGCTGTGTAAGCCACCGGTGACACCGGTAAGAGTAGCCTTAGGCACCCAGATGGCAGACAACCATTTCGTCAGGCGCCTGCGACCTACGTACTTGGCCACTATTTTTTCCTTCATGTTCTTCTGCAAAACATAGCCTGGGTTAGAAGGAATGCTTGCTTCATTCCTCTTTCTCTGCTCATGACCAACACTCTTGTTATCATTAGTTCCTGCCTGTTTTATGAACTTTGCTGCAAGACAAGTGTTAGTGGCAGCATGCAGTTTATCTTTAGCAGTAGAGGTAGAATAACCCAGGCCTCTTTGGCCTTCATTCTTTCTCAACATTTCAGCTCTTATAAGCTGATAGTTTTGCATGCCAATGTTGGCACTGCAGAGACCTTTTCTCATGAGCCTCTTAAGCTCTTCTAGCTCCTCCTTGAGCTTGTTGTGCTCAGCTGCATCCACAGAGTTAGTAACATTAGAGGTTGAGGCCTCTTTAGAGTTGTCTACCACTCCACCTGTAGATGTTAGAATGTTGATTCTGCTGGCACAGTTTAAACATGATTCAATGACAGTAGGAGCAGGTAAAGGCATAGCTTCAACAATATTATCAGAAATATCAATGCATAAGGCATGCTTTGCCTTTAACTCTTCATGCTCCTTGAGAAGAAGCTCATGTGCTGATCTGAGCTTCTCATGAGCTATCTCCAGGTTCTCATGATTCAGCCTGAGATCCTCCCTGTCATCTGTGACTTCATCACAGGTCTCTCTCAGCTCCCTCAGCTTATCCCTAAGGGATATGTTCTCCTTCCTCTCCCTGCAGTATCCCTTCTCTGTTCTCTCTAAGATATCCATTAGTTCAGCATAATCAGGGAAATCATCTTCAGTCAATACCTTAGAGTCCTTAGCCATGAGGCATAAGGAAGCAGGAGTGGATGAAGCTTGATCAGCTTTGGAGATAGCCATCCCAGCGACCTGGACTTCTTCTTCTTCTGATTCTCCATTTGAACCAGAGTCATCTGAAACCCAGGCTTACCCTACATAGGCTCTTGCAGTAGCCTTGTTCTTAGAATAAGACGGATGCTTGCTGAAATTCCTCTTCTTGTTATAGAAGTCCTTCTTCTTCCCTTTGTCCTTCTTTTTGCTGGGGCAATCAGCTGCGAAATGGCCTTCCTTGCCACATTCAAAACACTTGTTGTCCTTGGAGGGCTTCTTGCCTCTGAATCTATCAGTTGATCCAAACTGCTTCTTCTTCCTATAGAATTTTCTGAAGTTCCTGGTAAGAAGGAGCAGCTCATTCTCTTCTCCACTTGACATGTCATTAGATAGATCTTCACTGCTATCACTGTCTGGTTGTGAGGCTTGAGCAGTGGTCTTCAGTGCAATGTTCTTCTTGAGACCTGAAGAGGAGCTGTGCTTGCCCTCTTGCTTGAGCTACATCTCATGAGTGAGGATTCTTTCCAACACTTCTGTAGGCTTTATCCTACTGAAACCCTCTTTCTCCTTGAGCATCAAGACCAAGGTTCTGTAAGGCTTGGGCAGCACAGATAAGAACTTCTTGATGACATCTTCATCCTCAACTCTGTTGGAACCCAAAGCCTTCAGTTGGTTGGTGATGAGAGTCAATCTTGAGTATATAGAATTTATGTCTTCTCCATGTTCATGCTCAAATCTCTCCAGAGTTGATTACAGCAGTCCTCTCTTGGACTTCTTCAGGGTGTCACTGCCCTCATATATCTGCTGTAAGGTATCCCAGATCTCCTTAGTAGACTCCATTGTGCTGACTCTGTTAAAGTCATGTTCTTGCAAGCCCATGAAGATGGCAGTGGCAGCTCTGGCATTATTCTGGATATTCTTCTTGTCGTTGATGGTGAAGGTTGTGGCATTCTCCACTTTATAACCTGTATCAACAATATCCCACACATCTGGATCGGTAGCAGTAAGATGCATCTGCATCTTCCTCTTCCAGAAAGCATAATTAGATCCAGTAAAGACAGGTATTTTACCCTCATAGCCCGACATCCTTTACTCTGGCGGTTAAGCCAATTCAAAGAGCAACCTGGCGCTCTGATACCAATTGAAAGGACCGAGATGCCGACTAGAGGGGGGTGAATAGTTGGCTTATAAAATTTCCCTCTTTTAATCTTTTGTTTAAGTTGTCAGATTAACTTCACAAGTTAATAGTGGACAGCTGTGACACAGGTGAGTGACACAGATGAAAACTATGTGTAAATTAACACACAGCTGTCACACAGGTGAAAGACACAGGTGAAGAGTTAATCTAACACAGGTGCTCTACTTAGACTGACTGTGACACAGGTGCTGATACAGGTGAATACAAGTGAATGAAGCAGCTGTGTAACAGATGATCACGCACAGGTATAAAGGTAATCTAGCACAGGTGAAAAGGTAAACTTAGCAGATCAAGTCTAAGAGACACAAGCAAGCAAGGATAAACAGATATGCATGCAATACAAGGAAGTAAAAGGGACTCATGGGTTTTTCACCGAAGTTCCCAACTCTTTGCAGAGAAGGTACGTCTCCGTTGGAGAGACCACTCATAAGAGCTGGCCAGCACTAAAACGTGCTTCTTCTCCGAGTACCTGATCCTTCAGGACTCTTCCTTTTGCTTGTGGAGATCCTTTTGCCTTGCAGGTAGACCTCAGAACACCTTCACAAACTACTGGTTCAGCCCACACAAGCTTGGGTGATACCAGTAACTCCTACACCCGTCTAGGAGTAGACAAGCTCCAAGAGTAACAGATGATGTAGCAGCAATCTCTTGGAGGAACCTTTGCTCGTGCTCTAGCTCACAAACCCACTCGAACTAACCCTTAGGCTCTTGGCTCTTGTGGAGTGGTTGGAGGCTTTGCAACGGTCGTATGTGAATCATTGATTTGAGCAAGGTTGAGGACAGAGTCCTCCCCTGGTCCCCTATATATAGGGTCCTCAGGCACCCGATCGTTACCCTGTTGCCACGTAGGATTAAGTGAGCCACCGGTGTCAACCACCGGTGACACAGCTACACACTACGCCCAACTGTACCCAGCTCAGGCAGACCGACACCTGTGTCACCGGCGGCGCACACAGGTGAACCCTTAGCTGATAGCCACACTGCTCAGCCCGGTCCTGGCACATGACATGCCCTCAGCATACTTCAAACTCTAGTACCTATAAGGAGAGAATCTCCGACAGACTTCTGACTCAGCAGACCGCCCATCGCAGTGCAGGTACCTTAGCATTTTCAAGCTCTCCCCTGGTACAGAGATGTACCTGATTCATAGAGCGGAAGACCACCTGTGACACAGCTGTATCACACAGGTGCCTAAAGCTCTAGGGTTTTCACTGTTAGTACTGCAGAACACTAACAGAAAATAGCTACATACTTTGTGCAAAGCTATTAACACAGGGCAATTGGCCTCAAAGCACCAATCCCCTTGACCAACACTCTGAGCAATGAGCAAGGTTCCCTTAGACAACTGCTACTGTTTTATCCCTCTTGATAGTACGGGTGATTCCTATGGACTCAAAGAAACTAGCAAATCTAGGCTTTACCTGCCACCAACTGAAGTCACGGCCCTTGACGCATCAAGCCACCATCACCTTGCTTGCATCTCCCTGCACAGCACCGGCTTCTTCTCAGCTGTGACACAGCTGCCTAGCACAGCCATTTCTTTGTCCTTGAAATCACCTTGTACCTCTTTGGTGGCCATCCTTCTCTGGATAACCCTTCTTCATGGAACCTGTAAACTCTGCTTACACTCAATGTAAACATTAGATTCCAGTTTAGGTTGCCATTAACCATCAAAACCAAATTAGGGCCTAGATGATCTTTCAACATCCATCTATATTGAACTGATCCCTGAGAATTGCCATATTAGATAAGTGAACACATAAATGCACCATTACATCAAAGAAAGCAGGTGAAAAAATCTTCTCAAGCTTGCATACAGTTACAGGAATTTCAGCTTTCAACCAACACAAGACATAGCCTTGTAACCTCTAAGGCCAGTTGGTAGGATACAATGCAGAAGTATGTGGCAATCATGAGTCTTCAACCCATGCACTTTACCCGCATCAAGATCCACACATCTTGCTATGTTGCATATCCCTCTAGAAATTTCACGCTAGCCAAAAACTGACACAACCTTTTCCTTTGTTCCTTATTAAGAGTATAGCATGCTAAGGGCTTGACATATGAAGTCCTGTTATCTTTTAAATGTAACTCTTTCTAATACCTTGATCTTGCAAATCAAGTCAAGCACTGATATTATCCTTTGATTTTCCCTCAATATCAAGTAGGGTCCCAAGAATATTGTCACATACGTTCTTCTCAATGTGGATTACGTCAAGATTGTGGCATAACTTCAGGTGTGACCAATATGGAAAATCAAATAAGCTGACCTTTTGAGTCCAATTTGGTTGATCTTTCTCGAGGCGCTTTCTTTTCTTATTATTTGAATTCTTCCTAGGTATGACATGTTTAACCTTTTCTAACTGCTCCATCAAATGATCAGTGGAGAATTTCCTTGGTTTCTCTTGGTTTTCATGCTTCCCATTGAAAGATCTCCTTTTCCACCAAGTTTTATGTTGCGGGCATCACTAGCAAACCATTCAAATTTGTTGTCAAAGTCTTCCCATGCTTCACCATCAGCAAGCCATCTCATGACATTTTCCTTAGAACACCACTTCTCCTTATGCCACCGTGCATTCTCATCTTGTTCCTTTCAAAATAATGCACAACTAGACCAAATATGGAGCCAGTTGATAGCCATAAAAATAACTTGCAACGGGTTACAAAATACCTTCCTATCAAACTCGATATCATTGCGATATAGCCATATTGACTAACAAACGACGGCCGCACCAACCATCATTAAATATTAATTACCCCTCCCCATACTTAACAACAAGCCCCCAAATATATTAGAAGCACTACTTGGTGGAGGAACAGTAAAAGCAATATTGATTATCCGTCAAGCTAATTTACCCACAGTGCAATCATAGAAAAGATGTTGTACTATCTCAAGGGTGTTACAAAAACAATAATTGAAATTACTGATCCACTTCGTTTCCATAAATTATATTTTATCAACATCACCCTGCGAGAGAGATACCAAAGATAGATCTTTATCTTCCAAGGTAGTTTCGCTTTCCAAATATGTTGATTTAAACTTGGCTACATAAAATTGCCTATTATTTGATACATGGATTGCATGGAAAAGGCTTCGTTGGATTTTCAAATTTCATTTGAAGACATCTGCATCAGATGTTAACCATACCATTGTAGCCCGGGTAATCAATTCTTCCCATGCTACCTACTTTGGCCCCACAATTGCCCTTCGAAACGAGATACTGTGAGAAAGCTGTCCTAAAACCTTCGCTACCATGGCACTCCTCCGCCGTACAATAAGGTATAGGATGGGATTTGCGCATACAACAATGAGGTAACCAAGTATCCTCCCAGAACCTAATCTGTGACCCATTTTTAACCTCGAAGGACCTAAACTGTAGAAAGTGTTGTTTAGCTTTCATCAAGCCCAACCAAAAATGCGAGTCACCAGGTTTACCTTCCGCTTATGTAAGCATCTTATTATGCAAGTATTTGGCTTTACGTAATTTCTCTCACTCACCAGCATCATTCAAAAGCTTGAAAAGCCATTTACTAAGCAAGCATTGATTCTTTAAACCAAAGTTTTGTATACAGAGACCCTCTTAATCCTTTGGTCTGCACAATAGTTCCTACTTGTCTAATCAATATTTCTGCTTGTGATTGTCACTCTGCTAGAAAAATCATGATCAATAGTAATCCAACTTTTTAAGCACACCTTTAGGTACCTCTAAGAAGAAAACATAAACATCGGTGAGCTACGCAATACGGAATTGAGTAGCACCAACCTTCCACTCGAGGTTAGGTTCTTACCCTTCTAGCTACTCAATTTTTTTCTCAAATCTTTCCTCGACATCTCTCCATTCACTATTCATTAACTTTCTATAGTGGATAGGTATTCCCAAGTATCGAAAAGGGAAAGACCCTACGCCGCAGTCAAAAATCTGTGTATAATCATGCTGAACTTCCTTAGCAGCAGTGAAACAATAAATCTCACTCTTATGGAAGTTTATCTTCAGCCCCAACAATTGTTCAAACGTGCTTAAAGTGCGCTTCAATTTTTTGCCTCTTCTAAACTATGATCCAAAAATATAAGAGTATCGTCAGCATAGTGTAGGATGGACAGCCCACCCTCAACGAAGTGTTGAACAACACCACGAATCTGACCATTCTCCTTAGCCCGCCCAATTATTACAGCTAATATATCAGCTACAATATTAAAAAGGAGTGGAGATATCGGATCACCCTGCTGGAGCCCTTTACGAGTTTGGAAAAAAGGATTAACATTGTCGTTGACTTTTATTCCAACACTCCCACCAGACACAAAGGTGTCGACCCAGTAGCACCATCTGCAAAAAATGGCCACTTCACCTTGTCATATGCTTTCTTGAGATCAATTAAAAAAAAACCCCATCCCCTTTTTTGGTATGCAACTCATGAACAGTTTCGTGTAAAATCACCACCCCTTCCATTATATTCCGGCCTAACATAAACGCCGTTTGCGTTGGCCGAATGACGCGATATGCAATACCGGAAGGAGATTACTTGCAACCATAGTGAAGATCTTGAAGCTCACATTTAGAAGACATATCAGCTTATACTGCTGGATCATTCAACTTCTTAGGTAGAAGCGTGATAATTCCGAAATTAAGACTATGCAAGGGCAGGTCTCCCCGATGGAACGCCTCAAATAAATGCATCAAGTCATCCTTGATTATATGCCAGAACACCTAGTAGAACTTAACGGGGAAGCCATCTGGCCACGACACCTTATTGTGCTCCATCTGAAACAACGCTCTTGCACCTCCTTCTCCGTGAAACACGCGGTAAGGGCCCCATTATCTAGGCCTGACATCTGGGTGATATCAGCCCTGAAATCCTCCATTAAGGACACATGACTAATCTCCGCAGGACCGAACAGCTTCTTGTAATAGTTAGTGATATACTTTTTGCCACGTCCCCACTAATCCTCCCCTCCTCTTGCTCCAATTGATAAATTTATTGTTTACGATGCTTTTCATTTGCAATTAAACGAAAATACTTTGTATTATTATCTCCCTCAATCAGATGCTTCGCATTTGCTTGTTGATACCATTTTATTTCTTCCTCACGAAGTAGTGAAGCTAAACACTCATTAGACTCCTGCTTAAGCCTAAGTTCTGCATCAGATAACCTTGCGAGTTCTGCCTTTTTGTCAAGCGAATCAATGATAGCCAACAGCCTTCTCTTCTCTTTGTGGTACAAGCCGCTTGAACTCTTTGCCCACCCTAAAGATACCGTCTTAAACATCTTATTTTAAATTGTCAACGAGCCATAGCTAAATTACCCCGCCATTCCATCCTCCAAATCCGTGCCACCATACGTACTGTTACCCATATAAAATTGCATGAAAGAAACAAGATTGCACTTATGAAAGACATTTGCTAAGCCTCTAATAGCCTTGGTCTGTGATTCATACACTAATACGGAATATTTGCTCCGGTGCCACCGTTTTAGGTGTGCTTCGCCAAAATGCCCCCCCCCGAGAATGACGGGTGGGGTCCGGGGCCACCCGTCAATGACACATAGGGTGACATTTTGGCGAAGCACACCTCAACGGGGTGGCATCTGAGCAAATCTCCCCACTAATACGTGGTGGTTTGGTGTTATGCCAACACGTACGGTTTATTTAAACGGTGACCTTCAACGGACGATGCAGCGGACTGTTTGTTAAAAAGAGGCGTATAGATATGGACTTGGATTATAAGTCTGGACTTGGTATTCATTCAGCCAGAAGAAAAAATCACGCTTAATTAGTTTTTTTATATGAACACACGCTTAATTAGTTGCAGTATCGATCAGTTTCAACTTTTAACAGAGAAGATGGCGAGAAACCTATGTTTTTCGCCGGTCGCCACCTTCTATTTACCTTGTGGCAGCCCTAAATTTCTTATCTGTTTTGTTAAATTGTTGATTTAAACTGTATGTATTTTTGTTGCTCGAGGCCGGCCCACATACCTGTTGTCATGTGGTGGTGCATATGTTAGCAGTAAGCCCAAGCCATACTATGTTGGACCATGGAGGAACAAATTAAAGAAAAGAGAGACATGGGCCTTTCTCAGTTTTGACAACTTTAAACAAAAAATGAGTACCTCTGTTTTCTTCTCTAGCCGGAAAAAATCAATCTTTTTTCCCGGGAGAAATTACAGGACAGTTTACTTGCTGTTAAGTTGGTAAGCACAGTTAATTCATCAGCTTTTGGACATGCAATTTACAGTCTTGCTATGATGTAGCAGCAGAGCCCAACATTTCAACTTGGATTGTAAACAGAAGTCGTCATGATTTCCTAGCTATGAACTGAAAACAGTTGGTTGGAACAGTAACTAGCCAATCACATTAATCATGGATTCATGTTGTGCAGTACACACGCCAGCTATATGCTAACCAAAACAGGTTCCAGGCTGCAAATAATTCAGTTGAGTGTGAGACTGACTCCAGAGTTAACAAACCGTCTCCAAGTAAGACAAGGTTTGCCTCGGAGATGCTAAACCCAAATCAAGTCAGGTGGAAATGGTCGATGTGGTCAATTAACTTTGCTCACCGATCAAACCTCTCACACAAACAAATGTTATGCATGGAGTAAAAACAACATTTAACATTGCCAAACGCAGGCTCCCACTGGTACTTGCAGGAACGGTCACGGAGAGACAGACACTGCTCCCCAACAGGAACCAGCGACAGGTGGGTCCCCCCTCCGTCTCCTCTGAGCAGGCCCTCGTGGCTTGACTTGACTAGTGAGCCCCCGTCTCGGCTTCAATCCTGCGGCCTTATCCACTTGGAGAGATACAGGACCCACCTGTCTGTTTGATAGGTCAGGTTCAAAGGTCAAGGGGGCCGCTGGCCGCGCATGCCATGTGAGGGGGTACTGACCCGGAGCGTACCCGCCTCCCGACCTGCTGCGCGAGCGGGTCCCACAGGCCCCTCGGAAGCTGCGTTTCCAATGCTCGCGGGTAAAAGATCGATCTTTTCCATGCCCATATGCTGATGAATTAAAAGCCGGTGGCATGGATGTAGTGATTTCCTTGGCCTTTTCGTCCTGTTTACTACTCTGCTGATAAGCCATATTTTAATTAATTAAGACAAAATGTTAATTAATAATAATAATTATATATTTTTTATAATATAGAGTTATAATCATAAACAAGTATTTTTAAATATAAATTTAATTAATTTTATATTACATAAATCAATATAAATAGAGTAATTATTAATTAAATTCTTATTTTAATTAACTAAAACACACCTTATAAGTATATCAACATTATTTGAACCTACAAATGGGCACGTGGGCAGCTACACATCAAAAGAAGTGTACAAATCTAGAGTTGAATTGTAAGTCTAGGCTTAGGGCCTGTTCGGCAGCCCTCTGCTCCCCAACTCTACTCCCGGAGCGGGCGGAGAGTCACCGAACGCCCCAACTTGGCGTTTTTCCGAGCCCGGAGTGGAGCAGCACGCAGTGTATTTTTTCGGAGTACCGAAAGTGATGCTCTGTGCGCTCCGAGCGGCCCCCGTGTACGAAACTACCCCTAGAGTTGGGTGTTTTTTTACCCACCTTTGCCATCACTTACCGGTTCACCAGGCCAAAACGATCCCCTCGCGAGCCCGATTCCCCTGGTCCCGTCCTGAACCCTAGTCGCCGCCAGCCGCCCGCCGCCCGCCGTCCCTGTCTCCGACGCACCTCAGCCTCCCGTCACCCCCTGTCGCCTCGCATCTCCGCCTCTCGCCATCCCCCTCGCCAGCGCTAGCCCGCCTCGCATCTCCGCCTTCCGCCGTCCCAAACCCAACACTCCTAGGCAGCCATAACCTTCTCGACGCCCCCGACGGCCGACAGCGAGACCACACGACCGACGTGCCGCGCAGCAGGCGCTACTCGTGATGGTGATGTTCCGGCGGTCGGCGAGCTACGGCAACCAGCGCCCGACGCAGCCGCGCTTCGGCTCCGTGTCTCCGGCAGCCTGCTCTGGTGCAGAAGCAGTGAGCCAGTGAGGTGAGCACCATCAGTCCATTAGTAGAGTGCGTTCCTTTGAATCTTTGATCAAGTGCCATTATTTGAACCAAGCCGTTTATTTTCAATTTACAAAATTTGTTTGGTCAATTGATGATGATTTGTTCATCAGGAAGTATTGGTTTATTTGTTTGTATAATGTAGATATTAGAGCTGTGAAAAATGAAGAAGAACAAGAACATTGAACGATTGCTTGGTCACATATCTTGAGAAAAAGTTTGTTTTGCAAGTTTCACGCTTCCAAGCCTTGGAGAATCACAAAGTTGTGTTGAACTATTTTTTTTTATCTATTGTTTGGTATTTTCTCTATTATTTGAGATGATGTCACTACGATGGACAATTTGTAAACCTGTATGCTTTACATTGAGCCATTGAACTATTTTTTTTCTGAATCTTGTATTGAGTGGTTGTGCGTGTTTGTTAGAAAAATGGCTGCTGAATAGAGCGATGAGAATACTAGGATTTTGACCGAACTATTTGTGCAACAAGTTCGTGCTAGCAATCGGCCAAACACGCACTTGACATCTTTGGCATTTGAGGATGTAGCAAAGGACTTCAAAACCAGGACTGGTTTGGAGTATACGAAGCTGCAGTTGAAAAACAAATGAGATAAGTTGAAGTGAGAGTATGCCCTTTGGAAGAAATTAAAGCTGAAGGAGACGGGTGGAGGGTGGGATCATGAGAGAAACACTATCAAGGATGCTGAGTGGTGGAAGAAGGCCAAAAAAGTAAGTTCACATATTTGTAGTTTTTCATGAAAGAAACACACTGTGATTTGAGAAGTGTAATTAACTATTGAGTACTTACTTTTTTCAGGACTTACCTGGTTGTGGCAAGTTTCAAAAGCATGGCATTCGCAACGAGGACAACTTGATCTTCATGTTTGAAGATATTACAAGTGATGGCACGGATCCACTACTGCAGGTTGACCCTTTCCTGAACATAATCACTGACGGGCACAAGACCGGCCGTCAGTGGTAACGATATCACTGACGAGCGAATTAATAGGACCGCCAGTGGAGATTTCAGCTGTACTGATTTTGGGTGGAAAAAATACCACTGACGGGCATGAAACTATGCCCGTCAGTGGTGCTGTCCTACCACTGACGGGCGGTAAAGTCGGCCCGTCAGCAGTTCTTTCGGCCCGCTAAAAGCCCACCCAAAGCCCACTGTCCCCTTCCCTATAAATCCCTAACCCTAACCTAACCGCACCCCAGCCCCCGCCGCTCTCTCCACCCCCTCTCTCTCTCTCTGCCGCACTCCACCCCCGATCCCCTCTCTCTCTGCCGTACTCCACCCCCGATCCCCTCCAGATCCAGACCACTCGACCCCCAGATCCAGATCCAGATCCCCGCACCCCACCAACCCCCCACCCCCTCCACTCGAGCCAAGCAATGGAGCTCCGCAACCTCGGCGGCACAGGCCTCCGCGTCAGCCCCGTCGGCTTCGGCGCCTCCCCGCTGGGCAACGTCTTCGGCGATGGCCCCTGCGACGTTGCCCGCGCCGCCGTCCGCCGCGCCCTCGACCTCGGCGTCAACTTCTTCGACACGTCCCCGTAACTCTCCGCTGTCCCCTCCCTCCCTTTGCCGCCATCAACCCCTCCCGCGGGACAGACGAGGTATCGTCTGAGACCGGCGCGCGAGCGCTCGCCGCTGTTCTTGGCCCCTCTCGCAGGTACTACGGCGGCACGGTGTCGGAGTCAGTGCTGGGCAACTGCCTCCGCTTCGCGGGCGTCCCGCGCGACAGCGTCGTGGTCGCCACCAAGTGCGGCCGCTACAAGGAGGGCTTCGATTTCAACGCCGACCGCGTCATGCGTAGCGTCGACGAGAGCCTCGCACGCCTTGGCCTCGACTACGTCGACATCCTCCACTGCCACGACATCGAGTTCACCAACCTAGACCAGGTCCGTCTCGCCGCCCACCACCTGTTCGTTGAATTTTCTCCTTGTAGCTTCAACCCAAGATCCCGTAACTCTGTTGTCCTTGGCCTTGCAGATTGTGAACAAGACGATTCCGGCGCTCCAGAAGATCAAGGAGAGCGGGAAGGCCCGGTTCATTGGGATTACTGGATTGCCGTTGAGCATCTACACCTACGTGCTTGACCGGGTGCTCGACCGGGTGCTTGCCGTTGAGCACGGTGGCGGGCACGGCTCCGTTGCGGGCCTGGGCCCGGCCCTTTTTTTTTGTTCCCCAGCTGTATCGCCACTGACGGGCATGGAGCCCGTCAGTGGATTTTTTAGCACCACTGACATGTAATTAGTGATGGGCCCAAATGCCCGTCAGTAGAAGCATTTTTTGCCCGTTAGTAGTGGATGATTCTGCAGTAGTGATCATTGGAATCCTTCATCAGGAAGCATGTCCCAGTCTAGCATTCCAGTAGAATTAGCTTTCAATGTTGATGACATACAAGATGTTGATGAATTGGATGAGGGCCAAGATGAGTCTTTTGCTGCTGCAAAGGGGAAGAGAATAGGCAAATGGGTGGATAAAAAAAACAAGAAGCCCAAGACAGCCCAAGTTATGCAAGAACAGATAACAAAACTTGGAGTGATAGCTGAGAGGTCTCAATCATCATTTGAATCATTTATGAAGGCTGATGACTCTTTGTCAGTCAAATCTGTCATGGATCTTGTGGTTGATTGTGGTGCATTAGTAGGTAGTGATGAGTATTTCATTGCTACTGAGCTTTTTGTGAAGCGAGAGCAACGGGAGATGTTCCTCCACATGGCTGAAGGTCCAGCTCGATTTGATTGGCTTCGTAGGAAGTACAACGCCAAGTATGGGCGTTAGATGTTATTCCAAGTTATGATTTGATTGTTATAGAGTTTCTTTGTTGTAAGACTATGTTATTTATGTGTGATTTACTGTTCCTTAAGACAATTTGGGTTGTAATGACAATTATTTATCTATGTTTGAGTTGTATCTTCCCTTGCCACCTTTATTGTTCTATGTGCAGATGTCATCTGATAGTGCTAGTGATGGTAATAGCTATGAAACAAGAAGGAAGAGAATATGCTGTCATGTGCAATCCATGGGAAATATTTATGCGGCTGCAGGAACAATTGCTGGAAAATATTGCGAAAGCTACGTGATCAAGGCAGACCCAAGGACATCTATCCTCAGTGGGTTTGGATGGCTACAAGAGACAGTGTCAACACCTGGAGAGACGTACACAATGTTGCGAATGAATACACGGCTCTTCTTCCAGCTTCATGACTTGTTGGTCAAGAGGTATGGCCTGAAAGCATCGTGCTTTGTTTCCAATTACGAGGCTCTTGCAATATTCTTGTGGACTTTAGGTGGATGTGAATCCAATAGGAGATCACAAAACCGTTGCAAGCATGCGGCAGATACTATCCATCGTAAGTTCCATGAGGTTCTTGTTTCTGTGGTTAAAATGGCAGCAGATTATCTTAAACCTAAGGATGCAAACTTTCACACTTTGCACCCAAGGATTAGAAATGATAGAAGGGCCTATCCACATCTTAAAGATTGCATTGGTGCATTAAATGGGACCCATATTAGAGCGTCAATTCCTGAAGATAAGAAGGTGAGATACATTGGAAGGTCAGGTTTAGCAACTCAAAATGTCTTAGCGATATGTGATTTCGACATGCACTTCATGTATGCTGCAATTGGTCAACCTGGTTCTATGCATGATACAAGTGTGTTGTATTTTGCTATGTCAGCTGACAAAGAAACCTTTCCCCGTCCTCTAAAGGGTAAGTTGTACTTGTAATAATTTCTGATTTTGTCATGCATTTCACATGTGTTACCACAAGAACTCTACAAAGCAGTCTTTTTTTGTGTTTTAGACAAGTATTATCTTGTGGATGCTGGCTATCCTAACTGACCTGGTTATCTAGCACCATACAAAGGAGAGAGATACCATGTTCCTGATTTCCATAGAGGTGCAGCCCCAAGAACTCCCAAGGAAAAATTCAACAAAATTCACTCCTCCAAGCGCAACGTGATAGAGCGAGCATTTGGCGTTCTGAAAATGAAGTGGCAGATTTTGCACAAAATGCCAAATTATTCCATTGAAATCCAGAAGATGATTGTGGCTGCTACTATGACACTACACAACTATATTCACATTCATGACAAAGGTGATGTTCACTTTGTTCGTGTCGATAGAGATCCAAATTATGTGCCAACTATCCCATCAAGATATTAACGCTACGCCGTCTCTCCTAATGCTTCAGATGTGATTACTTCGGAGGCATGTGATTTCAATATGGATAGGATACGTGATGAGCTAGCAACAGCTATTGCTCTTGGTTGGTAATTTGTGGGCATCAAAGTTTTCTTTTGTGGGCTTCAAAGATATTCCTTCAAGTTGGTTGAATGTTTTTGTAATGCCGAAGATCTGTGTACTGAAGGCTGGAGATGTTCATTTGGTCAGCTCTTTCAAAGTCTTTTTTGTGTGCATGGCAACATAGAAATAGTCAAAGCCATGTTAATATTATAGTGCATTTGCAAGTGACTCTTGGTCTGCAATTGCAACTGATTTTTGCTCTGCAAACTCATTGCAAGTTGAAGTCATTTTGATTTTGCAAACTCATGCAACTACTATAATATATTTGAATCTGTGAGCTGTTTCAAAATTTGACTCTAGGCAATATTTCAATGTGTGTGAAAATTGGATTAGTTACAAATATCATGTTGCACTAGTTCTGACATCAACCAGGGGTACTAGCTGTCTCTTCCACGTAAAACAGAAAAAGAAGAAGAATCGTGGACACTAGAGTAGAGTTTGCAGCTGAACAAACTGCAAACACCCGAGTTGGACCATGGAGTGGAGGAGTGTGGACTGTGGAGTAGAGTTGAGAATTTTGGGGAGTGGAGGGCTGCCGAACAGGCCCTTAGAATCGCCTCTAGGTTAACTTAAATATGCTACAGCTAAAGTACCTAGGAGTACTAAAATACACTTGACCACTTTTTAGGCAGTGGCAGTCATTATTTCATTTTTGAGCTCTCTTGAGATGCCTCAATTTACCACCTTAAAGATAAAAGTATTAAATAAATCTATTTCTTTAATAATAGAAGAGATTTTTCTGGCCTCTGCAGCTGAAGGTACATACAACCAATTGTTACATAGTCATAAATGTGAACAATTTAAAAAGCAACTAGGATAAAATGAGCTACATGAAGCTGAAATTAAAAATTACATGGCCTATGATTAGACCACCATCCAAACTGGGACATAAAACCCTTGGTAACCAACTCCAAAATCCTGGCACCAGTATCCATTTGCTCCTGTATTGATGATAGCGTTACAACATAGACCACGATCATAGCCAGATTGACCAGTATAAAGCAACAGCTCCTAGTAGAAGTTGTGGGTGAAATGATCTATGTACCACTCGCAACCAATCTCCAAAAATATGATGGACACTACGAGGTGGCAAGATGCCGAAAACTATATTGTTGCTTGCCATGTAAATCGTGCGAATTGGCAATCAACAAAGAGGTGTTGTATTGTCTCTTCATGATTGCAAATGGCATAGAGAAGGCTACCTTGTCAATGTCTTTTAGCTAGATTATCTTTTGTCAATATGACTCCCACACAAGCAACCAAATGAAAATTTTTATCTTAAGAGGTACCTTTAGTTTCCATAATTGCTACAACTAGGGGCAAAAGTTAACTTCACCTAGGGCGGTGTACATAGATTGAACCGAGAATTGGCCATTAGCGGAGCTCCCAGCGAAAAATGTCTCTGTCTAGTGCAAGTTTGAGAAGGGCAACCTTAGCGGCTAGCGCATTCTAGGCCACCAACTTCAGTCCAAAAATGGCCCTTCTAAAGGAGACATTGATAGGGATATAACTCATCACCCCCGCAACTATGCCATGTTTGGCCCTAATAATATGATATAATGTTAGGAACTGTGCTTGTAAAGAGCGACCATCAAGCCATTTGTCTTCCTAAAATCTAACTTCAGTTCCACAGTTGACAGAAAATGTGCCAAACGGTAGGACCAACTTATTTACCTCCGCTCCAAAATTAGGAGTCACCAGGGCGAGGCTTAACAGAGGATAAAGGCTTACCTGTGAGATAGTTATTTCGAATGAGGATTTGCCAAACGCTATCCTTATTGAGCAACTTAAATAGCCATTTACTGAGAAGACATTTATTCTTAAGTTGAAGATCCTGAATTCCAAGACCTCCTTGCTCTTTGAGTCTCCAAAGAATACCCCACTTCACTAGCCTATACTTACGCTTATGATTATCGCTTTGCTAAAAAGATCTAGATTTATAAAAATCAAGTCTTTTGTGTACCCTAACAGGTATCAAAAAGAAAAACATAAACATAGGTAAATAACTCAGCACTAAATTAATAAGGACAAGACGTCCCTAGATGACGACCCTTCCAGCTATTAAATAAATCTGTATCCTTGATTTCCATAATATACGGTGTCAAGTCATTTTGCATGTAGCGTCTCTTTCCCCTTTCCTCTGCTACAGTAGAGAGAGGCGGAAAAGCCAGCGCTCTCAGATCCGTTGCCTTCTCCCCGGCGAGGCCACCGTTTCTCTTCGCCTCCGGTTGCCGGCGAGCACCGCGGGGCGGGGGGAAACGCGGCCTCCGCTGGATGTGTAGATAGGTCTAATTTGTTTAGGGTTTTTGACCGTGGCGACGTCGTTTTGGCGGTGGTGACGGCGGCGCTTGGTCTTTTAGTCCTCCGGCTCCAGTCCCGTCTCGGTGGCGTTCTTCCCGGCGGCACCGGGGAGCCTGTGAGGTTTTGTTCTCGAGAATCGGTGGATTTGTTCTCTGGCGGTGCTTCCTCGCACACTGGCGGGGAGCAGATGGAGGCTTTAGTCCGCCGCTCCTCTCTTCTGTTGGCTGCCTCCCTTGTTTCTCTGGCGTTTTGCTTCTTCGTCTCTGGCTCGTGGCGAGGATTCGGCGACTGGTGTGGGCTCGGTGACCTGCTCGAGTTTGGGGCGATGCCCCCGCTGACGGGCGTTCAGTGATGCTTCAGATCCGCCTCTCGCGGTGGTCGTTTCTTGCGGCGTTTGAACCAAGCCTTTGTGCTCTGGTGGTTTGTGCAGGTGCTCAAGTGGCGCACGGGTCTTCGTCTTCTTCAGCTCCGGCCAGTCGTCGCGGCGATACGCTGAAATAGTGCTAAGCCCCTAGGGACCTTCTTGTTATTTTCTCTTTCTTCAGGGGCTTCTTTGCATTCGCTTGGGACAGCTGTCTTTCCAGATGTATCCAGTGTTTTTCTTAATCGTATTAATGCAGTAATGTCTTTAAAAAAAGTCATTTTGCATGTGTATTATAACCGGATGTAGCCGTGGCCTCTCCCGGTCCTCCAATCTCCACAAAGAGAAGACAATTTTGCATGTGTTTCTTAATTCTATTCTGCATCTGGAAATCTCTTCTCTAATTTAGTGCGCATGGACGCATGCATGCAGGACTTGTCTTGTGATGCCTATATGCTTTCCTTGGCTGCCATATGGGACATGCTCTTTTTTTTTCTTAATTTAAATAATTAAAGAGGTGATTAATCCACGCACGCACCCCATGCATGCTCCGCCTCTCATAAATAAACGTTTTACAATATTTTACTTTCGTCCGTCGTGACAAGATATAATGTGTGTCCAATCAAATACGTTGATATATATTATCCGACGAAACAGTATAGCCAAATATTATCTTCCATTGACTAAAATCCACCCTCCATATCCTCGTATGGATTGCCATCTATAAAGATTTCTTCTCTATATTATCCCACCACTCTAGCAGAACATCCATATTTCACCCTCTATATTTTCTTTCATATATTTTAATAATGTCCTATAACTACCAATATATTTGTATTTTATATCTGTAATGGCTATAGTTCGAACTGCTATCTGTTTAACGACGATTTTTACAACGACTAATTTTATAACGACCTTTTTAGCGACGGCTATATTTCCACCAGCGACTATATTTCCAACGGCTACTTTTCTAACGACTACTTTTCCAACAGCTACTTTTTCAACGGCTACTTTTCCAACTCTATATATGCAAGCCCATTTGCTATCCCTGGCAGTGTGTGCTCTCCCATATCTCTGTCTCCTCTCCCACACATATTTCTCTCCTCTCCCACAGTGCAATGAGGCGTCACAATGTTGTCAAGCAAATGGTCATGAATTCGTCATCGTCCGAACTCATAGTTGCAACAACATTTATAGTGCACGACGAAGATCAGCGGTTGAACACTCGACGCCATGGCGGTTCCGTGCCAGGATGTCGGGTAATTAATCGTGATAGACAAGCCGGACATGGTAGACTATACTAAGACTACTTTTCGGAGACTCCTACCTACGGCCCCAACTATCTTTCGGCGTAGGTTTGAAATTAATGAATATGTTTTGTTTGGCCATTCTTGTTGATTCTACCCTCTCGATTTTTTCTTTTAATCTTGGCAGGTTTAGAGTGGCTCGTTCTCTGTTTTTTCGTATAGTGCGAGCTGTAGTGGAGCATGATAGTTATTTTGTCCAAAAAAGAAATAGTGCCGGGGTTCTAGGGTTATCTCCTTTGCAGAAGATTACCGTTGCGCTACGGATGAATTTATTAGGATGGGAGAAAGTACTGTCCTAGAGAGTCTTAAAAGGTTCGTTAAAACTATTGTGGAAGTCTTTGGAGATGAGTGTCTGAGATTTCCAAATAATGTTGATACTACTAAATTACTTGCAATAGGAGAAGCAAGAGGTTTTCGTGGGATGTTAGGGAGTATAGATTGTATGCATTGGAAGTAGAAGAATTGCCTTGCGGCATGGTAAGGAATGTATACGGGTCATGTGCACGAGCCCATAATTATTCTAGAAGCCGTTGCTTCCCAAGATCATTGGATTTGGCACGCATTCTTTGGTTTACCAGGATTTCACAATGATATTAATGTTCTTCACCGTTCCCCTCTATTTGCAAAGCTAGCCGAATGACAAACTCCGGAAGTGAATTACATTATCAACGATCACAACTATACAATGGACTATTACCTTGCAGATGGCATATATCCACCATAGGTAATATTTGTGAAGACAATACCATCTCCACAAGGGAATAAAAAAAAACTTTTCTCAAAAGCCCAAGAAGCTGCTAGGAAGGATGTGGAACGAGAATTTGGTGTTCTTCAAGCTCGTTCTGCCATTGTTCGTGGTCCTACAAGGTTTTGGGATCAAGAGACACTCGGACAAATCATGACAGTGTGTGTCATCATGTATAACATGATAATTAAAGATGAGCGCGAAGAGCTAGAAGACTACAATTACGATCATGTGGGAGAAAGGGTAACGGTTTTCTCATGAGCCTACCCCTGAGCTTTCCCAGTTTATGGAGTTCATTCAAAATAATCATGACATCAAAAATAGACATGCTCACTTTCAGCTTCAAGAAGATCTAGTCGAGCACCTATGGCAACTGTATGGATAGTCGTAGTTCTTAGAATGCATGCAGTTGTAATAATTTAGTCGGGACCTATGAAGTAGTGTTTTCAAAATTATGTACTATGATGTATGTAGTTCTTTCATAATTAATATATGCATTTCTTTCTTAACATAGTCCACCACCTCTTTTATAAAGCAAATAGCTCACACAATGAATAGTTCACACAATAAATAGTTCATGTAGAATAAATAGTTCATATAATAAATAGCTCACATAATAAATAGCTCATGTAGAATTGTTGTACCGTCGAGCGATGATCTCACCTTCCAAGCTCAGGTAGTACTGTTGTTGTGGTCCAGTCATAGCGCTTATGTCCATGCTCATAATTCTCTCTTCATCACTTCTTCTCTGTCGATCTAACTTTTGTTGTTCTATAGCTAACTTATTTCTTTCAATTTCCTGGTTACTTTCTTCAAGTGCCATCATCTTTTTTTTCCATTGCAATTGCTCGCTCATATCGAGCTACTTTAATGGCCTCTTTCTTATCATCCCTTTCTACTATCTTTGACCAAACCTAATCCAATGCTAACATCACAGTACTAGTATTTGAAGTGCCAGAACATTTACCTCTTCGTAATCGCTCTTTCTCAGCCGTCTTACCGGTGGGTCTTCTCAAGGGATCATTCTCAGGAGTAGAAGCCTCAATTTCTTTATCATTGGAGGTAGTACCTAGAGAAGAACTATCTGGACTAGCATTCGAGGACGTCTTTTGTTTTTTCTGAGATAACCTAGAAGTCCACTTTGGATGGTGTTCTAAGACTCTCCAGCAATGCAGTAATCCGAATGATCTCCTTTTGGTATGTTCTGATTGGAACAAACTACATTCCTGAACAATCTACAAGTCAATATGAGTTACTTTGCTAGCCCACAACATAAGCAAGATACAAACCAAGTAGAGAGATAGTTGTATACCCTGTCTTGCATTGTCATCCCGCTTTGCCTCCAATTCTGAATCTGGTCATAACAGCCACAAAACTTGTTAACTTGTTCTTGAATAGTACCACACCGGTTTGCGAGAGAATTTTAGTTGCGCACCGAATCGAATTCCTTGTTCTTATGAAAGTACTGATGAATCCTTGCCCGATAAGAATCACGAGATTGTTCATTACTAGTTGCTGCATCCAAACTAGTATTTAGCCATGCTTGTACCAACAAGTTATCTTCTTGCTCGGTGAAATTTTTGGATCTCTTATTGTTGGGTCTACAGGATATGTTAGGTTTGTCAACTTGCGAAGGTTGCTCTCTTGTAGGGTTAAATTCCTGACTATCTTCCCATGTTGCTCCATTGATTCCACCGCTCAACAAGTTAGAATAAAAATCATCCTCCATTGGACTACCCTGCCACTAGTATTGAAAAATTTATAAATATATAGTGCTCTATTTATTCTTCTAAATACTCGTCCACAAGCAATCTTAATAGTACGAACATAATGCAATTTTATCACTCATATACAACAACATGTTTGTATTTAGAACATATACATAGTTGTTGGAACTCACCTTAATTTATTGTCCAAAATCCAATGGTTCAAATGGCGTACACTACAATTGGCTCAATCTAACATAAAAATAGCACAGAGAAATAGATTAGAATTTTCAAAAATACTAATGAATTCACATTGTTAACATGTGCAGCTAATTTGCATTGCAAAATAACACTAAAAATCCCTTTAAAACCCCAAATCAGCATCTCTTTTAATCCCTCCTACCCTAATCTCACACCCCTCTCATTTTCTCTCCCAAACCCCCACCGGTTCCCCACCCCACCGATGCCTCCTCTCTCCACCCTCCACTGGTGCCCCATCCCTCCACCGTCGGCGTCCCTCCCCTCCTCTCCCACCCACCGGTGACACCCCTCCCTTCCCTCACCGGTCGCATCTCCCTCCCCTCCCCTCCCTCCCCCCCGTGGCATCTCCCTCCCCTCCCCTCCTCGATCCCTGCCCTCTCCCACAAACGCACCTCCGTCTCCTCCCTCTCGTCACCGGCACGGCCGGACTCGTGGGCTGGAGGGGAGGGGAGGAGCGGGCTCGCCATGCGCCGCCGCTCCTAGATCTGGAGCGGCTCGGGCTGCGTCGGTGCTCCGAGGTCTGGAGCGGGGCTGGCCGCGGGAGGTGGGCCAAGCTCCGGCCGGCCTGCGGGAGGCGTGCGGCGACGGGCTACGGCTGGCAGGCAGCAGTGGCAGCGGGGCAGTGGTGGTGGCGCATGGCCCTTCGGTGGCGGGCAATGGGGAGAGAGGGAGGGAGCAGTGCGCACTGGAGAAGCTCACCTCGTTGGGGCGGCGGCGCGGAAGGAGTGCTTGGCGGGAGGGAAGCATCCGAGAGAAGGTCGTTGCCCAAATGGTGTGTGCGAGCTCACGACAAATATGGCATCTGGAGCGGTTGGGATGGAGGGGCTCCAAATTTGGCGTGTGGTATGGCGTGTCTGCTAGGGTTTTTTTTGGCTCATTCATAGCTATTTTCGATATGGTGGGTGGGATAGAGAGATTGTTAGAGCTGCTCTGACAATTTAAAACCTAATCAGTTAGAAGAGTTTTTTTATCTGACCTAAATGTCGATCGATCATTGTCATGTTAAAATATTTCTAATTTCATTTCCTTCTATCATGTCAATACGGAGGAATAAACTTCCATATATTGAATTGGTACTTTTCAAATGAATTGTTACCATTTATGCTAAAAATCTAGTTATAAAAATCATTAGGTGACTTATTACCTCATTAATACATACAGACAGAGATGTGTATGTGTATCCCTGGTTTTGAAAGATAGAGGCCCGTCGATTACTTTGCTTTTTAATTTTTAACAGGTGTCGATTACTTTACTGATGTGAACTAAGCTAATCGCTCCAACCAAAGCATCCCGTGGAGCAAAACTGTTATAACAAAGACTCCGCATAAGACATCTGTCTTGCGGTCTTCAAGGTGCGTGCGAATAAACGTGACAGCGGCAACAATGTTCCCTTATTTTATTCACCCAGCCATCCTTTTGCAGTGGGTGCCAGATCAACACTGTTGTTCCACAGTGGATTAATATAATACTGAAGATGCTCCAGCACCACTGGCTAGCTCTAGAGCGGTAAAGCTACAGCTCAATCAAACGGCTAATTTTTCAGCAGCTTTTGTCAATAATAACTATGTGTTTTGCAGTGTAAATTCAGCTATTTAAAAAAGCTACCTTCTATCAGCTTTTTGTAATGTGTTAAAATTTCTGTACTCATTTTTTAAAATATTATAGATGATTTGGATAAACCAAAAGTCATATGCTCACTTTCTCATAGTTACATTAACTTTTCTAGACAGCCAACCAACAGCAGCTTTGTCAATAATCACAGTCCAACCAAACAGGTTCCTAGTACACTGAGCTCTTCCTTACTCTCTCATCATGGAGGTGGTGATCGTGGAAGAAAACTGGAGGCTCATGATGGCACGGAATAGCCAGGGCTATTCACTGGACTGTCGGACTGTCGGACTGCCGTGGGCTCCATGTGCGACGATACGGGCGATTGCTGGTCCTAGGGGACCTGCCCGCGGCCCCACGACAGCGGGTCCGTGTAAGAGCCTCGAATTAGCCTGTTAGGATCTTTCATTGCACATGCTTTACACCTAATGTATTTTACTCTGTTCTAACCATACATGCTAGTATCCGCGTCTTACTTAAGCTAGCGACGTACATCAACCAAAATTCCTATTCTAAACCGCCCCAATCGCAGGCTGAGACGTACGCTGGGATAATTTATTCGGTACTCCCTCCATATAGGAAATAGAAGTCGTTTAGGACATGATTACGCTTACCAAAGAGTGATTAATTAGGGGGTATTTTTCCCTATCTGCCCTTATTAAATAGGGCTGTGGTTGCCTCCTATACAACAACAAAGCATAGCTCGAGTGGCTAGTCCTACGCGGCCCGAGGCAGGAGGTCGCTGGTTCGAGTCCTCGCAGCCTCGCTTATTTTTGATGGCCGTGGTGCATTTTGCATGGCACTGTGCTGGTCGCATGCATGGGCTCGTTCTGCTCGTTGGCGCGCGCGTTTTGGCCGTCCGCGGCTCGTTTTTTGCGTTTTCGCTCGTGTTGCTTGCGCGCACGACTCTTGCGACTCGCGCGAATAAATGGTTCGTTTGCGGCTAGTGCATCTACTACACGCCACTTCGTCTTCTCTTCTCCTGGTCTGAGCAAGCACGTTTAGCTACAAATGTCCGATTATATTCCTAGGATTGATCTCAACTTGCTGGCATCCGAAGATGACGAAGGCAACAGCGTGTTTGATCTCAACGTTCCGGCATCAGAAGACGACGACGCCGACGACGTGTTTGATTTCGACGAGCCAGAAGACGACGACGCCAACGACGTCGACGGTGTGTTTGATCTCGACGAGCAACAAGACGACAACGCCAACGACGTGTTCAATCTCGACGAGACAGAAGATCACCACGGAGGTAATGCATCACTTCGTTCTATCCTTTCGTTGCTTGTTCAGATTATTTACGGTTCTCATCATTGTTTCTTTTTTTTTACAGTACTTGATTTGAACTTACCACTAGATGAGTTCGGTGCAGTTGATTTCGACTATGTACAAAATCTTGCTGGTAACTTTTTTTGTCACAATCACATTCATTTTATTTAAGCCACGACTACTTTGTTGATGCTACGGATACTTGCTTCTGTTTATTTATCTAGAACATGCTTCTTTTCTATATAACATGCAGTGGCTACTAATACATGAATGTGCTTATTAATAGAAGTGCTTGTTTTTTTTCTTTTCTATAGAACATGCCGTGCCTACTAATGCTTGTTTTCTTTTAACAGAAAATGTTGTGGAGAACCCCACCGTCGAAGAACAAGTTGAACAACCCCACCGAAGGAAAGAAATGTCTGAAGAGCTCCGAAAACAAGTTTATCAAGCTTTGTTGGCTAGAAGCAAGAATGGGAAACTAGGCAAGAAAGATACTACAATTGTTGCTGATCAATTCGGCCTTAACATTCGGTCAGTTCAGCGTGTTTGGAAGCGAGGTAAAACACAACTTGCAAACAATGTTCCGGTTGTGGTTTCTAGTCTTAAGAAGGGAAAAGTTGGCTGTAAGGCAATACCTGTTGATTTGGAAGCATTGCGCAACATCCCTCTAAAGGAAAGAATGACTATAGAGGATGTGTGCACCAAACTAAACATGAGCAAATGGAAGATTCAAAAGTATTTGAAAAAAGGTTTGCTTAGGCGCCATTCTAGTAGCATCAAACCATATCTCACTGAAGCTAACAAGAGGTCTAGGTTACAGTGGTGTGTTGACATGATTAACAGGGATTTGCTTGATGATCCAAGGCTTAAGGAGTTGTTTGACTTTGTATTCATTGATGAAAAATGGTTCTACCTATCTCAAAAGTCTGAAAAATATTATTTGCTACCCGAAGAAGATGATCCCCATCGGACTTGTAAGAACAAAAATTACATCCCTAGGCTCATGTTCTTGTGTGTTTGTGCTCGGCCAAGATTTAGGGATGGGAATTGTATTTTTGATGGTAGAATTGGTTGTTTTCCACTTGTTCGATATGAACCGGCTATGAGAGGTAATGAGAGAACCGGTCGTGTCCGTGGAGACTTGGTTATGAAGCCCATAACTTCGATCACTAGAGATGTGATTAGAGATTTTATGATCAACCAAGTGTTGCCTGCCATTCGAGCTAAGTGGCCAAGAGAAGATGTGGGCAAACCAATCTTCATTCAACAGGACAATGCACCTTCCCATTTGAAACTCGATGATCCGGAATTTTGTGCGGCTGCTAAGCAAGACGGATTCGATATTCGCCTAATTTGTCAACCACCCAACTCTCTGGATTTCAACATTCTTGACTTGGGTTTTTTTCGAGCTATTCAAGCAATTCAATACAAGAAGAATGCAAAAACAATAGAAGCACTTGTTCCAGCAGTGCAACAGGTAATTTGATCAAATTGTTCACACATGTTTCTTCAACAACAAATTTGCTCATTCATTCATTTGTTGCACAATTGTTTTGTAGGCATTCTTGGAGTACTCGGCACACAAAGCAAACCGAATGTTTCTAACATTACAAACTGTTTTGATGGAAGCTATGAAGGTGAAAGGTTGCAACAAGTTCAAGATACCTCACATGAAAAAAGGAATATTAGAAAGACAAGAACGGCTACCATCTTGTATCCCTTGTGATCCAGCTTTACTAGATGAAGCCGAGGCTACTCTTGCTGCATGAAACAATTAGAATGATGCTAGTTAGCTTAAGTAGTAGAGACATCCTTGTAACAGTTAATTAGAACTCAAGGTTGTTATCTTACAGATGCTTTGGCGTGATCCTTCTTGGCAGCGAGTTCACGCTCGCGCTTCTCGTCGACCATCTTCAGCACATGTGGAGGTAGCACGAGCATATTGCCATCGAAGACGACATTGTCAAGATCGGGAATGAAAAGCTTGCAGTTGAATTCGATGAAGCCATGACGCATGGCGAAGAAAATGTAGTCAGCGTGCTTGAGATGGCAGCGAGAGCATGGCCAGAACCGCGAGTGCGCACGATTCCATGCTTCGCGGTCCTCATGGACGAGATGACAACGACCGCATATAAACGCGCCCAGCGGCAAGGATTCCGGCACCATCTCCGACTCCGGCGCGAGCTCCATCTTGTAGTCTGGCGTCATGGAGTCCGGCACCACCTCCATCTCCGACTCCGGCGCGACCTCCATCTTGGAGTCCAGCGAGATGGAGTCCGGCACCACCTCCATCTCCGACTCCGGCGAGAGCTCCAGCATCGCCGACGTGACGAACTTCGCGGCCTCCTGCGACTGCGAGCGGCGTGCGACTCCGACTCCTGCGACTGCGAGCGGCGTGCGGCGTGAGCGAGCGGCGAGCGCGAACGGCGAGCGCGAACGTCGAGCTGCGAGAGCGTGCGGCGAGCCCGAGCGGCGTGCGTGCGGAAGCGAGATCGATTACAGGCACGCGATTAAAGGGACGTCGAGCGGCGTGCGTGCGGAAGCGAGATCGATCACGGCGCTATTAACGCGCGCGGCGCAGGAGCCGAAGCGCGAGGGGCAGCGGCGTCCAAAACTGCGCTCGGAGGCTAAAATGACCTCCTTTCCTCAATTCACTCCGGAGTACATATACTAGAATAATACAAAGTCTTTCTTGACAGTTGCATTATCTAATTTCTCGTGAGGGATCAGTTCAACCAGACCATGTGGACAGTAGCCCTCTCGGTGAAGTCGAATATTCTGTAACCGTGCGTTGCTATCTTAAACAAATTGACGGAGCATGGCTGTCAGAAGCTAAAACACCATATTTCTTTCTCCTTTTCACTCTGAGCCTGCCGTCGACCCGTCGTCTCCACATCCAGCACTATAATCACTATGTTACTGCTATGTTCTTACGAGGAATATGTTGCTACAGATATCAGAGCTTTTTTACAGTACCTCAAAATGAATATAGGCCATTCATCTGTTCATATCTAATGGCTCATATTGTCTGGTACTCCAACTAGACTTAAGGAGTACCACCTCTAAAAACTTTTTTAAAAAAGGGAGTACCTTGATATTAGGGATAAAATTGGAATTATAAAAATAAATTTTCTTTTAAAAAAAATTATTTTCTCATTTTCTAATTCCCAATTCCATTTCTCATTTTCTTTCAACCCGTTTAAGCCTCCGGCCGTTGCCCCCGTCGTGCTCCTCGGCGACGGCGTCCTCCGCCGGCCCGCGCGTCCGGCCACCGGCGCCCTGCCCGCACGCGCTTCTGCCGGCCGCCCGCTCCCGCCTCGGCCCCCCGCGCCCCGCCCGCCAACGCGTGCCTCCAGCCCCGCCCGCGCACGGCTCGGCCGGCCTCCGCGCCTCTGCCGTCCTCCGTGCCTACGCCGGCCTGCGCGCCAGGCCGCCCGTGGGGAGAGGCGGAGGCGCGGGGGGAGGAGAGGCGGTGGCGCGCGCCCTCGGGGAGAGGCGGAGGCGCGGGGGGAGGAGAGGCGGCGGTGCGCGCCGGCGGGGAGAAGCGGAGGCGCGGGGAGAGGAGCGACGGCCGCGTGCGCTTGCGCGGAGAGGCGGCGGCGCGGGGGAGAGGAGCGGCGGCGCAGGGGAGATGAGGCGGCGGCGCGGTGGAGAGCAGGTGCGACGCGCTGGAGCAAGAGTCTGCGCTCCATCGATCGGGAACTCGGGAGGAGAAAGCTAGCAAATGTGAAAAGTCTATTCTATCCTTACAGATAGACGGCCAGATTTCATTGGTACTCCAATTTCAGTTTAAGGAGTACCAAGGTACAGTAAAAAAAGCTCTAAGACAAACCATGATTGTTAGAAGATGAGACATTCTAATTCTCCTCGTTCCTCGGCTCTATGTCCCTCTTTATTGCTTGTGTGTAGAATTTAACTCTATCACACATGTATTGCTACGGATCTTAGGTAGATATACCACAATCACAAGAAGACAATGTGTCGTCTTCTTTCTCCATTCCTCTCTCTCTGTCTGGCCCTTCGGCTTCGTCTCTGAATCTGTCGCCACTACACCTTTTCTCCGCTATGTTAGACGTGCATTGCTATTGATATTAAAGACATATTACGGCAAAGAATGGGGCATGTCATCTTCCTGCTCTCTCCACTGTTCGATAGCTCCGGCTCCATCGTTGTTGCATGTGTCTCAGCGGTCACCTTGTTCCATGATGCGTTGTTAACAGTGACATAGCAAGGAGAATACAACCATCCAAAAATTTGATGGCAGAATGCATTAACATGTGATTTATGCAATGTCTACTAGAGGTCCTTGAAGAAAAGAAAAAATCGAGAAGGGCAGTAGATTAAATGAGTTATTTACCACCTCACAACTTTAACAAGAATAAGCAGTGAGAATTTCTATCAGTATGCATGCTTTTGCTATAAAAATGTGGTGAAATAAGGCTACGGGCTTTTCTGTATTTCTTTACAAATGGCATTCAAGGAGAAAAAATAAATCGTTTCACCATGAATTGGTTGAACCAATGGTCCCATGGGAAGTGCTACTGAGCTTCTTCAGAAACAAAAAGTAAATATAGATGTAAACAGAAGCTAATTAAGAGGCTAATCTATGTCTTCTCGAAAGCAATTACGTATCAAAAAATAAATGAGAGGCTAATGTCTGCCTTCTCGGAAGCAACTACTCAGGTCCCTTCAGGTAGTCCATATACATCAGATTCAACTTGTGCAAGATAGAGCAGCTACATTTCATCTCAGATACTTTAGATAGTCAAGCTCAAGCACAGCTTCATCGGAAAATTGAGAAGCAAACAACTCCTTTCGTCTGCCAAAACGTCAATGTCATCTCTTTCTTCTTTGGCGTTGCTTCATTTCTTGCCATGGCACCAACAGTCAGCAGAGAAGAAACAGTAGCGCAACGGCATCCGCGACGCGATTGTAGCAACATCTAGGGGAAAATGTGATGATGGCACGAGCACGTCGAGGAGTGTGCCACTAACGGCCGGGAGGAGGTGAGCGTGAGGGAATGGCTAAGAAAGCCGCGACAAGCATGGTACTCGCCTTGTACTGGGATCAGGAGGATAGGTCAGCTGATACAGAGCTTTTTTAGGGTGGATGAAGCATAGATGAATACGGACGGAGTTTGTTAGGAAGGGATAGAGTGAAGAATTTGAGACGCACGTGCCACAAAAAAAATGAGAGGGGGCCTGAGACCGAGGGGTGGGTGTAACGTCTCCACCAACTCTACAGTAAAATTACATTTTACCTGATAAAAGTACCATACAATGAAAAAAGACATGCTAAAAAATTCACTGAAAAACAGAATATCCGACCATCAATCTGGTGGACCATCTTATTACTAGTGAACCACAGCCAAGAAATCTTTATAACTGTGCATAAATAGATCACAACTTGATAAATCTTCATAGCTGTACCTAAATAGATTACAGACGATAAATCTTCATAACTGTATCTGAATAGATTACATCCGATATATCTTCATACCTGTATCTAAATATATCACAGCCGATAGATTATCATAATTATACCTAAAAAAATCGCAGTCAATAGATTTTCATAATTGTACCTAAACATATCACAGCCGATAGATCTCCATAACTGTATTTAAACATATCTCAACTATAGACCTTAATAATTATATCTAAATAGATCGCAGTCGATGCATTTTCATAACTGCATGTAAACGTCATCCGGCCATTGATCTGTTGAACTCTTATTAGTAATTGACCAAAACCAATATATTTTCATACCAATATTATCTGACACTTAATCTGGTGCACCTTAATTATTTTATGCCTTGTAAAAGGGACACCTAAGCAACGACGAGTGATATGAACCAATCTAATATCATATATAGATGATATCAATCAATTATGCGCTATCCGAACTTTAGTTCCACGTGACCTAATATTATGTACAAATAACCTACCAGCTCAGTACAATGACTGATCGGATGGCTCATGATTCGAACTTTTATTTTCTATACTAAACTAATATTACATATAAATCTAAAAATTAAAGATAATGAAAGGTGTTTCAGTGCTAGTTAAGAAGTAATAGTACTAATTTCATACTGGGTTACCTACTGCTATTATACATATAAAACTGCACGAATAAAATTGGATTGGATTTTTTTAAGATAAAGGAGGTAATACGTCTGATCTCTGCATCGATTGATGCACACAGCCGATAAAATAAAATCGGATAGTCCTATCAAAATTTGTCTTTTTCAAACTATTAAAAACTTTTATATTTCACAAAATTTGACCTTCTCAGAACTAGACTGTTAGATTTGTAGTCGCCTATTACTGTATGAATCCGCCTGTT
Organism: Stipa capillata; assembly: GCA_019208055.1. NCBI lineage: Eukaryota > Viridiplantae > Streptophyta > Magnoliopsida > Poales > Poaceae > Stipa > Stipa capillata. Next base: position 361,342 of record JAGXJF010000983.1, on the reverse strand, counting down.
TTGCGATACTGTGCACCGTAAAATTAACACTGGCCGCCTGTGTCTAGACTTTTGTACACAGAGGAAGCAAAGGGAGCAAGATGATGATCAAATCCAACAGGAAAGATAGTTTATCAGCTGCAAGAACGCTCTTTTCCAACAGCAACCAAGCAAAAACTGCACAACCATGGCATGTCAGATAGTAAGAGTGATTCCAGGAGCTCTCCAGTTCTTATTTCTTAGTACGTGTACTTCGTGTGTTAGTTTGCGTGTTGGCGACGTAGTTCACACCTGGCTGACACCAAACTAGTAATTCGATCTAAATAGGTTTATCATTTATGACTTGCTAATATGATATTCGCCTTCAAGTTATTTAAGCGGTAAGGTAGGGTGTTGAATGCATTATTTGTGTACGTTGGATCAACCATCAAAGTGACAACTACAGCCAATCGATCTGTCTCTTCTGGAGTGCTATTGAAATGGAGTGCTCGCTCTGATCATCGCTCTAGGTCGTTTTAGCCTTTTAAATTTTTTTCTAAATCTAGGTCATTTGAAGATTTCGACACATGTTTTTCATTTCCCCCTGTTTTACTCCTTTAACTCCATGGCACTTTTCAATTTATGCATTTCTAATAATATCATTTACTCTTACCTAACTCTAATTACTTATATACTTGGCCCGTGTAATCCTTTTACCTCACTCCCGTATTCCATCCCTCCCAAGTCCACTTCTTCTCTCCCATCCCAACTCTAGCACAACATGGAGAAGCCAAGCCATCCCAACAGATCTGCTATGTCCGCGAAGGATGGGGCTAAAGTCTCCAGCAACAACAACAAGAAGTCCACCTCGGAGGATGGTGTTGCAGTCTCCGGCAATAACGTCGAGAAATCCATTTTGGATGATGACGTTTACATGCTCCATCTAAATAGAAAAATATACTATGGTAAAGGTGATCTTCATCGTGAGAAGGAACCGAGGGTGCCTTTTTGAAGATGTTGAAGATAATGTTCCCTAATCCCATATGCCTGTAGACATACACACAGTAAGCATACACTCTTTTGGGCTCAAAAATTTACTTTTGATTTCTATTTGAAATTTTACTTCTTGGCTCTAATCTTAAATATTTTGGGAAGTTTAGCGCGCGTCATTCTTCCCTCCAAATTGTTTGGTTGCACTAGTAACAAACTGTATTAGTACTTGGCGCCCGCTAAATATCGGCGTGCCGATATTTTCTACATTTTACAAGAAACAATTTTAGTGACTATAGGAAATATGGTCAAGTTTTTGTATGCAATATTACATGGATCTGATTTTGGATTTTGAAGTAAACTAATCCCAAGTTTTCATGAAGCTTTCCAAATAATCCCGAATGCAATACACCATATTTTGAGGAAAACTAATCCCGGATTTTCATGAAGCAAATCTTGTAAATAATAATTTGTTTCCAACTAATGAATCTAGCAAATCACTCCCGATATGTTAGTATGTCATGCTTTTTTTGCGATAGAGAATTTTTTTGTGTGATGAATTTTTTTCTTACCAATGGAAATACATGTTCTGTGCTATAGAAATAAAATTTATGTGTGGTTGTAACAAAAATTTTGTGTAACGGAAACATTTCTCGTCGTCATTGCTCGAGGCACCCAATAAGATCAAAAAGTTATTGCAACAAATTCATTCTACTATTTAAACAAAAATTTTGCGTGAATACAACATCATAAGATTGTGGTTGTGTTGATCAAAGCCACATCGCCGATAAAACAAAATCTCAAATCAAACACGGTCATCTGTCCCTTCGCGATCCCCTTCCTCCTTCCCGTCTTCCTCAGATCTCCGGCAGCCGCAAGCTCCTCGGGGAATCAGTGGCAGCGGCAGCTGCAATGTCGGGGGATAGCCAGTGCCTAAATGTGGTGCCGATGGTGACAATGCTAGGGGTGGTGATCTGAGTGCTCAAAATTTAAATTTGATTTTTGTTTGAAATTTTACTTGTTGGCTCTAATCTTAAATTTTTTTGGAAGTTTAGTGCCCGCTTCATTCTTTCCTCCAAATTGTTTGGCCTCACCGGTAACAAACTGTATTAGTACTTGGGCCCACTAAATATCAGCATTGCCGATATTAGGATTTTGTAGTCCTACGTCGTAGCCGTCGGATGTAATTTTCATGAATGTAGGTTAGCAACAAACAGGTAGATTATTTTCATGTAACAAAATGATAAATTTACGGGAAACAATTTCGGTGACCATAAGAAACACGGGCAACTGTTTGTATGCAGTACACCTTATGCGTCTGATTTTGAGATTTTGACGGAAACTAATTCTGGATTTTCATGAAGCTTTTCAACTAATAAATCTAGCAAATCACTCCCGATTTGTGAGCGTATCATGCTTTTTTTTTGCGACAGGTAGATCTTTTTTCGTGCGATGGAATAATTTTTCTTACCCATGGAAGCACATGTTCCATGCTATAGATTTCTTTTATGTGTGGTAGAAACAAAAGTGTTTTTGTAATGGAGACATAGTCGATGGTGACGATGGTGTTTGTTGCGAAAATCGGCCCTAGCCACACCGATCTCTCACGAGGCGACAACGGAAGCGTAGATCTATACCGAGAGCATTGTAGAATAGGCAATGAGAGACATGACGTTTTTAACGTGGTTTTGCTGTGAGGCCTATATCCACAGGGCTTGACTACGGGCGCTCCTCCCCTTGCCTTGATCTCTTTGTGTTGGCTTGGTTACATTGTGTAGTGCTCCCCTCCTTATATAGGAGGCTTAGGATATATGAGTTCGACTCTAACTCTACTCGTATCCTACTATGACTCCCCGTAGTACCTTAATACAATACTATGTCTTCTCTAGTCCAACTTGTAACCTACTTTTACACATATTTGACATAAACTCAACAGTGTTGATGGTGATGATGCTGGGGGTGGTGAAGGCGTAGCTCGTTAGCGTGACCCGTGGCCATGTGCCCCTAGCGTGGGCAGCTGACATGGTCGGCAGCACTGGCGCCAGCGACAATGAGGCCAACGGCACATGCACCGCAGCGATGACCCCAAGCACAGACGGTGATAGCGCCGATTCAGACAGCAGGGCATCCATAGGAGGCGCTGGTTGAGCACTACTACAGAATCGCATATCCCAGGCGCCTTATCCGAGGCGGTTAAGTAAAACTGCCACGAATAACAGATGTCGGAAGCGGTTAGTAATAAAAAATCGCCTCAGATAACTACCTCGGGAGCAACCGCCGCGTATAACGACCACATCCGAGGCGATTATAAATAATTAACCGCCTCCAATGTTATCCGAGGCGGTTAGTTACATCTGACCGCCTCGGATAATGCCCATATCCGAAGCGGTTATATACCGTCAACCGCCTCGGATAAGCCAGTTCATATCGGAGGCGGTTTATGATATATAATCGCCTCCATATAAGAGATATCAGAGGCGCTTATGTGGATCTAACCGCCTCCAATATGAATCACAGTATTTATTGTGCTGCACGGGCAGACATACGACCAGAGCTTCATATGTCTTAAATGTGGCGATATGTTGGCGATTTTTTGAGCGATTTGCTGGCGATTTTTCGGTGGAGAAGCTTTATTTCGAAGAGTAGTTGGAGATTATACTTCTATATTGATTAGCAAAGGTTAGTGTTTAGTTTATGAATCGTTTTATCCAATAATTTGGTGACTTTTGCTTTGTTTCTTGGACATTGAGAATATTGGATTATATGATCACATTTAGATTCATGGGGATATTTGATTCATTATTGTATGTTCGAATGTGTAGTAATTGTGTGTTAAGGTATGCAAATTTAGAAGGAATAAATTTGTGGCTAAAATGGAAAAGGCAAAGAATGATGGCTTAATTTTTGTGGCATTATTTTTATATCTAAAAAATTGTACTTTGGTTAGTTATAGGTTAGTAATTGAAGAGAGTCGAGACGTATAGGATAGTTAGATTAGTCAAGCAGTACAGTTAGTTAATTATATTAGTTAATTAGCTAGGTTAGTGATTCTTTTTAGAATTCAGTTAGGTTAGTAATTTAAGAAATGTTAAAGTCATGTCACGAAGTCGACGCACTTCATATTTTTAACTAAAATTTAAACTTTCCATATGCACGGCTCAGATGGATCGATCGTGGATGTACGGAGCTCGCAACACAGAGGCGTATAGAGATGGAGTGAGAGCATTTATGACAGCTGCCTAGGCGGACATGTTGAGAGAGGGTAGAGCTGACACGTATTGTCCTTGTCTAGACTGTGGTAACGTAAGGATTTTTGAGCTCCATCATATTGAGTACCACATCTTCAAGAGAGGTTTTACGAAAGGGTATTCAACTTGGACCAAGCACGGTGAAGATCAAGCCGTAGTATCAGATGATGATATTTGTGCCGATGAAGAAGCAACCGATATGCCATTTGACCTTGGTTGTGATTCACACCATGAGATGCCTGATGATCCCATCGACTCGATGCCTAAGCTGGAACAGATGTTGCGTGATTTCGAAGGACACGAAACCGACAGAGAGTACCAGCAATTCGTCGGCTTGATGGGGGCATCGGAGAAACCGCTTTTCGCAGGATGCAAGGCTAAGTTCACTTTGTTATATGCCGTGCTTGAACTATTGAAGCTGAAGGCGAGCAACAGCTGGTCCGACAAGAGCTTCAACGAGTTGTTGGGCCTTCTAAGTGACATGCTTCCGGAGGGGAATGAGTTACCCATCAACACGTACAGAGCGAAGAAGTTGCTTTGTCCCTTAGGACTGGAAGTTGAAAAGATACATGCATGTCGGAACGACTGTATGCTATACCAGAAAGAGTTTGCGAAGCTACGTTCATGCCCTGTGTGCAAGGCTTCTCGGTACAAGGGTAAAATTGGAGTAGAAGGAGCTGAGGAATTCGTCGAGGTGACGAAGGGGACTCCCGCGAAGGTTGCTTGGTACCTGCCTGTAATCCCGCGCCTCAAGAGTTTGTTTGCAAACCCGAAGGAAGCAAAACTTTTTCGCTGGCATGCGGATGAGCGGAAGATAACCGATGGAAAGCTGAGACACCCTGCCGATGCAATCCAGTGGAGGAACATCGATAGGAAGTATCCCCAATTCGGTGCGGAAACTAGGAACGTAAGGTTCGTGCTCAGTACGGACGGAATGAATCCATTTGGCAACATGAGCAGCCGACACAGCACCTGGCCCGTACTTCTCAGTATGTACAACCTACCTCTCTGGCTTTGTATGAAACGGAAGTACATTATGATGTCCACACTTATCGAAGGGCCTAAGCAACCTAGTAACGACATCGACGTGTATCTCCAACCGTTGATGGATGAGCTACAAACACTGTGGAACACAGGAGTGCAGGTATGGGATGCGGACAAAAGAGAATACTTCACTTTGCGGGCCATGCTGTTCTGCACAATCCAAGACTTTCTCGCTCTCGGCAACACCTTCGGTCAGACGGTGAAAGGACACAAAGGCTGTGTTGTATGCATGGAGAATACCGTTAGCCTAAGTCTCAAGAATTACGGGAAAGTCGTGTACATGGGTCACCGGCGGTTCCTGCCTATAAGGCACCATTACCGGAGGTGGAAGTCACAGTTCAACGGGAGAACGGAGAACGGTGCTAAACCAAGGCCATTAAGCGGTGCAGAGATATTCGAGAAGGTTAACGACATGGATGTCGTGCTCGGAAAGGGTCGAAAAAAGAAGGCCGCTGATGAGTCGTCATACTGGAAGAAGCGATCTGTGTTATGGGACCTACCTTACTGGAAGGACCTAGAAGTCCGGCACTGCATCGACGTGATGCACATAGAGAAGAATGTTTGTGACAGCGTGTTGGGTCTACTGCTAAACATGAAGGACAAGACGAAGGATGGCGTCAAGGCCCGACTCGACATGGTTGATATGGGAATCAGGCCAGAGCTGGCGCCTGTACTTCTGCCTAACGGGAAGACATACATCCCCCCTGCCTATTACACTTTATCGAAGGCAGAGAGAACCGAGTTTTGCAAGTTCTTGCATGGCGTGAAAGTTCCGTCCGGCTACTCAGCCAACATCAAGAGGCTCGTCTCGATGCAGGACCTGAAACTCATCGGCATGAAGTCTCATGACTGCCATGTTATGATGACACAGATGCTCCCAATTGCAATCAGGAATATCCTCCCTCCTAACGTCCGGGAATCAATCACCAACCTGTGCTTCTTCTTCAACAAGATTTCTCAGAAGGTGATGGACGTCTTCGAACTAGATGATCTGGAGTTAGCGGCGGCGGAGACTGTATGTCAGCTAGAGATGTATTTCCCTCCGTCTTTCTTCGATATAATGGTGCATCTCGTCGTCCACATTGTGCACGAAATCAAGATGTGTGGCCCAGTCTTCCTTCGGAGCATGTACCCGTTCGAAAGATTCATGGGAATCTTGAAGCACTACGTGAGAAACAGGTATCGACCGGAGGGAAGTATTGTCAAAGGTTATGCTGCAGAAGAGGTTGTCGAGTTCTGTGTTGACTACATGGAGTCGAACCAACCAATTGGCGTGCCATGTTCTCGGCATGAAGGCAGGCTCGATGGTGTTGGGACTATCGAAAAGAAATCTATAACGGCGGACCAAGCAGGACACGCACTTGCCCATTTCACCGTGCTGCAACACACGACCGCCGTTGCCCCCTACATGGACGAGTACATGGCAAAGTTAAGGCAAGAGCATCCAAATAGAACCGATGCGTGGAGGACGAGGGAGCATAACAAAGAATTCAACAAGTGGTTCAAGGAGCGTCTTCGTCTAGGTGCCTCTAGCGACATGCTTACCTGGTATGCGAAGGGCCCAACATTCGAAATCGTCACTTGGCAAGGATACGACATTAATGGATACACGTTCTACACGAGAGATCAAGATAAGAAAAGCACATTTCAAAATAGTGGGGTCCGCATAGAGGCTTCTGATTTGAGCGGGAAACGGAGCTGGTACTATGGGTTCATCGAGGATATTTGGGAGCTGGACTACGTGTACTTCAAGTTCCCATTATTCCGGTGCCGTTGGGTCAATCTGCAATCTACGAAGGTCGATCTCCACGGCTTCATAACGGTTGACCTTGAACGTGTTGGATTCAAAGATGACCCATTCATCTTAGCCAATCAAGCTCACCAGGTATTTTACGTGACCGATCCGGCGAAGAAGAATCTTCATATTGCACTACAAGGTAAAAGGAAGATTGTCGGAGTTCAGGGTGTGGTGGATGAGGATGAGTACAAGATCTTTGAAGATACACCTCCGATGCAATATAGCATTAGAGACGCGATGGCCGATGAACCTAATGAACCAGTCTACGTGCGTGAAGATCATCAAGAAGGGCTAGAGTTCGACGAGGAAATGCCTAGCAAGAAGAAAAGGAGGAGGAAGCGGAGGCAATGATATAATTTTAGAACTGGTGATGACACATGGTTGAAACATGCATGGAAGAATTAATTATATATGTTAGATGCTTCTCTTGATATGTGCTTGAGTTCATATATATGTGGTTATACATATGTGTTTATATGCATGAGATGCTTGGGTATATATGTGTGATGTGTATATATGTGTGATATGTATATATGTGTGATGTGTTGATATGAAAGGAGATGCAATGATATATGTGATGGTTGTGTGTACATATGTGATGTTTATACATATGTGATGTTTATATATATGTGGTTATACATATTATGAATGGAGATGCAAATGATATTTGTGATTTGTTGATGTTTGTCCACTGAGAGCTCAGAAAACAGATTGTGCACCTGCTGGAAAGAACATATCCGAGGCGGTTGGATAAGTTTAACCGCCTCCTTATTCCATATCGGAGGCGGTTAGACCGGGTAAAACGCCTTCGATTAGGTGTAATTGGAGGCGGTTGGGAAAAATAAAGCGCCTCCTTTACATTTATCCGAGGCAGTTAGATCTAACCAACCGCCTCCGATATCTCACATATTGGAGGCGGTTGAATTGATTTAACCGCCTCCTTTATCCATATCCGAGGCGGTTAGATCGATTTAATCGCCTCCGATATCTCGCATATAAATCAAACCGGCGCCTCCTCCCCCGCGCATCGTCAAACTGTGTAAGCCCTAGTGTACTCCTCCGACAATCGTCGCCGCCTCCATCCAGCACCGCCTCCATCCAACACCGCCGTCCCACGCACCGGCGGCCTCGTCCCCACGCACCGGCGGCATAGTCCCGAAGTGGCGGCGTCCCACCGGCGGCATTGTCCCGAAGCGGCGGCGTCCTTGTCCCGAAGCAGCGGCGTCCTCATCCCCAAGCCCAAGCACCGACGTCCTCGGTTTGCTGCCTCACTCGGCGTCGCCCCGCTCACGGCCATCACCGCCACAACCACAGTGCTGCGCCCAGGTAAGCTTTCTCCCCTTTTTCCATCTTCGTCTCTATTTCTTCACCCTCTGATTTCAAGGTTCAATCCCTAAGATTTGGTGATGTTTTTAAGCTTACTAATAGCTGATCTATATTGGTTCATGGTTCCATTATAGTTGTTGTGCTCCACTAATAGACGATACATGCTCATTTGATATGCATTCTTCTGAGAGGAAAGCATTTAGGTCCATTAAGTAATATCTCCCATTTTGTAGTTTCTTCATAAATGGTATTTCTAAGGTTCATGCATATACCACCTATAGTTTCTAATATGATCTATGTATCTGGAATGTGACAACCCAGTTCATGATCACAACGATTGCTTATTGAACAAAAATAAAGTCTTCTAGAACCTTACCATCTGGTACATGATTGTATCTCCTTACAGCCAAACATTATAGCCATTATAGCCATCAAGAACTGATATAATTAGCAGTTGAATGTCCTTGAATACCTCATCTAGGGAAGTAAATAAAAAAAATATATATATATCATATATTACCACTGCAAAAATATGGTACTTGCAAGAAGCAATAGCATTATCAGTATTTGTGATTTGTTGATGTACCACTAAAACTTGTTTACTTAGTCTAACTTGATACTAAAACTTGTTTACTTAGTCTTAATACGATCGAGATGAGCTCTCCGCCGCCCTCCCCTACGATATCGCCGTCGGGGTCGCCAAGACCTTCGACATCGTCAGGAAAGGGATCTCGCAAACCAAGGAAGCCATCGGGGAGGCCGAAGGGCAGATGGGTAGTTCAGAGCCTGGATCCGGTGACCGGAGTGCCTGAACCAGAAGAAACCCGAAAGAAGTGGCGAACATTATGCGGGGTGGTCGCCCGTTCTAGGGTTATGATCACCCTCGCGGATTGGGGTGAGCTGACACGGGAGGAGCGGAGGTCCCTCTTTGACGAAGTGAAGGGCTCCTTCATGTACCCGGAAGAGGTCGAGGCCGAGTTCTTCCGAGCGACAATATTGACGGCTGGGAAGTGCTGGAGGAACTTCAAGCACAGACTGGTGAGGGACTATCTCAATCAAGAGAAGTCGTCTTGCCAGGCATACCCTGATGTCTCCGAAGAAGATTGGGCGGAGTTCTGCGCCTTGAAGTCGTCCGAAGAATTCCGGACAGAAAGCCAGAAGGAGAAAGAGCTAGCCAGCAGAAACAAGCACCCGCATTTCCTCGGCACCTTAGGGTACGTCGGTGCGAAGAAGAAGTGGACAAAGGAGGACGAGGAAGCGGAGAAGCACGGTCAGCAGCCGGCGTTCTCGGGTTTCGGCGACAACCGAGTCCGGGACTGGTGCAGAGCGAGGACCAAGGTGGATCAAGGTGGGCAGCGCGTATGGAGAAACCCTGAAGACGAGCAGGTATATCAGAAAATGGTGGGGCTGAACGAGCAGGCATCTCAAGGCTCGTTTGTGCCAAGTCGGGAGAAAGACATACTCTCCGAGGCCATCGGCACCAGGGAGCCCTATGGACGCACCAGGGGTCTCGGAAACCTAGCAACGTGGAGCAAATCCTTCACCAGGGACACGCAGGAGGCACGTCGGCAGCGGAAGAGAGCTAGAGCCGAGCAGATGAAAGCAGAGATTCAATCGTCGCTTGAGGCGCAGTTCGAGGAGAGAATGAGGGCAATGGAGGAGAGGCTATCAGCGCAGTACCTGCAAGACAGGGCACCGGTCGCAATTAGCCTGGGTGCCCGCCGCAGTAGCTGTGCATCTGGTGCGGATGATTGTTCTCCTATCGACCAGATTGGGGGTCCGACGAGGTGCAAGCTGCAGATACAGTTCGCTACGACGAACTTCTCGATGGACGCCGCGTACGGTCAGGTCTGGCCATCTCCTCCTGGAACGGTGCTACACGGTGTCCCCTTGGCGGCAGGCTTCGCGCGAGTGCAGGTTGAGTCAATCAACCCGACTTTCGCTTGTTGTCCCTTGCCGGCTGCGGGAGAATGTGATGAGCTGCAGACATTAAGTGACGCGGTCAGGTCGTTCGTCCAGTGGCCGAAGAAGGACGTAGTCCTCGAATCAGCACCGAGCGCACCTTCCGTTCCTCCATCTCCGGCGGATCAAGGGATGCTGAGGTTTTCACCGATGCTTGCTCCATCTCCGCCCAAGGTTACGACGGAGCTCATCCTTCCTCAGCCAGTCCCGACAGTGCAAGATGTGGAGGGTACTACTCATCATTCGCTCCCCCCTCAGCTCCCGGCACTACCAGCAACGGAGACCTCACAGGCACGCTGTGGTGGAACGAAGAGTCAAGGGGCGACGTCCAAGCTGAAAGTCTACGAATCCAAGAAGTCTGCTTCAAAACTGGCTTCTAATGTTGAATATCCTCTAGTGGAGCTGGCTCGCCAGTACGTGCCTGGAGAACCTATGGTGGATGATGACGTGAACTTGGGCGTAGCCGGCCGGCAGCTCCATAATCATTACCTCGAGATGTCGCGCAGGCCGTTCCCAGATAGAAGACTCGGCCTCGTGGTATTCTTCAATGAGGAGCATTTCAAGCACCGCCACGGATATATGTTTCCCGTGGATTTCTCGGACATCTTCGACATGATGTACTTCCGTGAGCTGCACGCCAGTCTCATGAGATGCTTCTCGCTGTAAGTCCTTACAGCACATCACCGTTTTGTTTTGTCACTCCTAAATGCCTGCAATGTAACTCCTTATTCTCCTGTACTCAGGTACATGATTGAGCTGAGCGTAAGAAGAAGGATGCACAACTCCGTGGGGTTCGGCGACCCACATTTGATCTCCGCATATTGCCTCGCGCAAAATAAGGACATGGTGCGGGATTATGTCGTGCATTTACTCCATGAGTACTCCGCACGAGATCAGATCCAGGTTGCCTATAACATCGGGTAAGCCACATCCTGCGCAAATTCTTATGGTTCGACGGCTAAACATGTAATAACTTCGTATCGTATAAGCAGCGGCCATTGGATCCTCCTCGTGATCGTGCCGAAATGGAGTAAGGTATATTACCTTGATTCCATGAGGCGCAGCATGGACTCGCGCAAGGAAGCGTACGTGGACATCATGACTGTACTCGACGAGTAAGTATCAAAACGTTCGACTTAGTCCATGCCTATTCTTTTTTCTTCACAAAAGAAGAGATAGTTTGATGCTAATTATTTTTAATCACCCAGAGCGTTTGACACATACGTCAAACACGGGGGGAGGCACAAGGTCAAGGGCGGAGTGGCCGTCAAGTTAAGCCATGATTGCAAGTTTAAGGTATTCCGTAATGTTCTTGACTCCTAGAACTAATGCCATCATAATTCTGCCCTCTATACCTAATCGATATCCCTTTTGTAGTGCCGGCAACAACCTGAAGGGACCGACCTCTGTGGGTATTACGTGTGTTTCCACATGCTAGCCCTTTCCAGCAACCCAAAGTATGCGGTTCTACCGGTAAGAAACCAGCGCCACTGCTAATGTCGATTGTTTAGTTGTTCTTTTCGCCCTGAGCGTAAGACTCATGTTTTCAGCAAGCGACGAAAACCACGCAAATCAAGATGTTGGAAGATATGGACCTCAACCAGGTCCGGTCGCACATCGCCGGCTTCCTGAACAACGAAGTCATTAGTGCCGAAGGACGCTTCGGTTCCCCGGTGACAAGCTAGGAACTTAGGATTGAGATTAGTTAGATGATTACGTAGGTTTCTACTTAGGTCATTAGTTACTTCATTAACTTCTACAATCAAACTTTGTAATTATCTGTCCAACAGGTGGTTTCGAATGATAAGTGCACTTGATGTTCTTAAACGTCGTGTTGTTCATTTTTTCTCTCACTGTTAACGTCACTTTATTACATATGATGCTTCTTTATCAACAGATATGGTGTATGGAGGCTTCGGCGCGTGGTTCTATTCACGTGAACAATTGAAGAGAGGTCTAGTTTTGTTTAATTTGATCAATATCCTGGCTGTGAATTGAGGATACGACTCAAGTGAACAACTTTTGTAATATTTATTAATTCGTATGCGTATGTATGTGAATGTTTACATGTAATGTTTTGTGGTCGATCCGAGAATGAATGAATGTTTGAAGTGTGCTGTGCTGGTTGTGCCTGCTGTGATTTTGATGTATATATATATATCTATTTGTTTTTTCAGGGATGCTAGTAAATCAGGGAAAATAATGCCTGGTGAACAACATATCGGAGGGGGTTATCTTTACGTAAACGCCTCGGATAAGAGAATATAGGAGGCGGTTACCTTTACCAAAACGCCTCGGATAAGAGAATATAGGAGGCGGTTATCTTTACCTAAACGTCTCGGATAAGAGAATATAGGAAGCGGTTATCTTTATTTAACCGCCTCGGATAAGTGTATATCGGAGGCGGTTGTATTATTCTGAGCGCCTCCGATATGCCCTTATCCGAGGCGGTTAATGAGTTTTAACCGCCTCGGATGAGCTCTTATCCGAGGCGTTTGCATAACCGCCTCCGATGTATGCCCCCATATCCGCAACCACTCCGTCGAGGCGGGTGCTATAACCGCCTCGGATGTCCTATTTTAACCGCCTCCGATATCGTTTTCTGTACTAGTGGAGGGGAGAGGCAAAACCCTAGCGAGGATAGATGGAAAAATCGATTTCAAGTTAAGTAAACACCGTTAGTTTGATTTGCTCGTGACAGACGGCTCCGCAGTTACCGACGGGAGCTTCCATTGGCCTAAGACTTTATCTTAGTATTCTTGTCTCTATTTTGTTTGTTCACTTAATTCTTCATTAGTAGCTCAATGGGTGCACGCAGTTGATAACATTAAATACGTCGTAGCCTTAAAACACTCGGTGCATGCTGCTGGAAGTAGAAACTTAATTACTTGTTGGAGCTATATCCGATGATAGACTTATAACTTTACACTTTTCTATATTTAGGTATCCTAATATATTGTATCTTAAGGTGTATTATACATTAAATAACTATTTAGATACAACCTTCTTAATAGTTTGTATCTTAGTGTTGTATTTAAAAAGTTTTTATTTATTATATTTTATGGTTAATACTACCATTTTAATATTGTAATATGTTTGTGGCATAGTTTTAGTACATAGTAGTGTAAGTATGAGTCACACAGGATCACTCAAGAATTAATTTGCGTTAATTACGCTGCTAAGAGCCGTATCAAGATTAAGAGACACAATTACCTCACCACATAAGTATTTTGTCTAAGTGGTGTATGGATTAGAAGACTGCTATGGAGGAGCGTTGGGACAACCCTTGTAGTGCCAATTTTTAGAATGCCCTGGATTCATGATCGGCTATCGCCTCTTGTGCCCATGTGCACACATAACAGAGATTTACACGTAAGGACCACAGTTCGCGTGAGAGAGATCTACACGTAAAGATGACAATAGGTGGATAATGGATGGGCAGAACTCTTTCTAACACACTACTCAAACCGCCACACCTAAAGATTACCTGATTCGGATAATACAGTAATTTTTTAATCAAAAATAGTATCATTTTTACAAAGCTAAATGGACCAACACAAAGCCACCATCCCAACAAGAATTTGCTATTGAAGACCCCACCCCACCCCATGCAGCCAATTCCCTATCAAACATGAAATGCTAGATGGTGGAGTCAGATTAAAGGCAATCCGTGCTACGTGCCAAGCGAAGTGGGCTATATGCAATCAAAAAGTAAGTATTGGATCAACTCATTCTTATCACAGAAACAACAAGATTTACAGTTCCGTCGACTCAAATTATCTTTAGTGACCATTACCCCTCTTCCCAGATACACATATGAAAATATTTGTCTTCAGGGGAATTTTGATTTTCTATAGATATTTGTGCCGAAATTCGCAATGAGAGTTCATTAAAACCTGATACATTAACTGGATCGAAAATTAGCGTTGCGATGTAAAGGCCAAGAAAAAGTGTCTTGAGTTGGCTGGAGGGAAATAGTTAACGAGATCATCCATGCATCTAACTTTGCCCCAATTATAGTCCTGCATAAACTTAAATTTGGAGGATTTGTGGATAGCATATTTGATACAGTAGCATGCTTCTTTGTTACATATTACATAGTATGCGGTATTGTAACGTCAACGGTGCATTCCGAAACCATGTGTCCTCCCAGAATCGACTTTGATTATACCATTATGAAGGTGAAATCTTTCTAGTTGAAAAAAGTGGTGCTTGGTAGCAGTGTGACGATACCAAAATTTAGGCGAAATAATGGTAATACTCCTCTATGAAAGTCATGAAATCCCAAAACACTTGAAAAAAGAGGTGCTTGGTAGCAGTGTGCTGGGAAGTCATCAAGATCGGGCATCTTGTTATGCTCCATGTGGAATATGACATCCCGGACTTCCTTTTCCATAAATAGTTCCGTTAGGATTTCATTATCAACATCGGAAAATTGAGGAATATCATCACTAGCGGACTCCATCATCAATAAATTATTATTTTCTAGAGGTCCAAATAGCACATGGTAGTAATCCATGATGTATCGTTTTACATATACGTGGATGCGGATCACTCCCTCATCTTGCTTTAAACAATAAATGTGTTGTTTGCGGTGGTGACCATTAGCTAGGAGTTGAAAGTATCAAGTGTTATCATCACCGTCCAAAATATATTTTGACATAGAGCATTGGTACCATTTAATCTCTTCCTTCTGCAGTAGGTGGGGCAGCCTATCAGAAGCTGACCTCTTAGTCTCAAGCTCCACCGGGGATAGAGAACGTGCCTCGGCACATTTATCTAACTCATCAATCTTACCTAGGAGCTTTTCCTTTGCCTTTTCCTTTTTTCACCCCACTAGTGTGATTGACCCACCCTCGAAGGAATTGTTGGAGGGCCCTAACCTTTTCTTGCCATTTCTTCATGGCTAATGCAGCCCTCACCGGTTGATGCCGTTTTTAGTAGAAAGTAGGTCAAAAAAAAATCCTCCCATTGCAACCAACCCAGCTCAAACTTAAACAACGATTGATAACCCTGAAAGATGGCGGCCCCTGTATCAAGAAGAGTGGCGTGTGGTCCGATAAGAATCTTTCGAGGGATGTTACCATAACCATAGAAATTTTTACCTCCTATGCTATGCTCATATGCACGCGATCCAACTTTTCAAATGCTGGGTCATCACCTGAACTAGCCCAAGTATATTTCCTGCTTGAAAGTGAGATCTCTTGTAATTCCAGACTCTCAATCACCGCATTAAAAAAGAAGACAATTTGGCATTGAAGTGTCATTAATTTTTTCTCTTGCCGCCGAATGATATTAAAATCCCCCCAATCAACAAGAGAACCATCTTCTGAATGGCAAGCTTATACTAACTCAGTGAGAAAAGCCTCTCTAAGGTCCGGTTGTGCCACCCCATAAAACAGCGAGTACACATCACGCATCACTGGAAGCCACCCTCTCCGTTTTTAAGACGAGCCTTGACAAAAAAACTCGCCAGCTTCCACGCTTTCCAAAATAATGGTGTTATTATTAATACCTAGTAGGATTCACCCAGACCTACTCTTAGGTGGTTTGCAGTGCTAGCTAAAATTGCCCGCCCCACATAAGTGTTGTAACATCGCAGGCATGAAAGAGTGCCTAACCGTCTCCAAAATAGCAAAGAAATCGAGCCAGTGATCATAAGCCCCATGATGTGGCCATGTTTAGTCAAATCCCCCATCCCTCGATTATTTCAAAAGATGTCTTTCATAATTTAAATTTGTGGGATTGTCTTTAAAATGGTGGTTTCTTTGAAATAAACAGAGTAATGTCTTCTAGGGGGTTTAGTTTTGATATTTAAGACCGCTTCCTCCTGTGAATCACTATATAAGTTATTGAGTTTTGCCACCTTGAGATGCTCACGAGGTTCATTAAGGGTGTCGGACTGTAAAACTTCTTTTTCCTGAAGTTAGACAACTTAGCTATCCAATCCACTTCGACTGACTTAAGATGATCAACTGACTGTTTAATTTTAATACTCGATGTACCCATGGACAGTCCCACATCAAAAGAAATGTGGTCATGAGACAAATCTAAAATATTTATACTATACGACAAAGGCGTACCTATAGTGTCTAGATTCTGGACCTTGACGTGCAGCTTGGCTCGTTCCATTGTATAAATTAAGGTCCGCATCCGGCTGCCCCCACAGCCTGTCACTGGATCTGCGTGGTGTAGGCGATGGAGTCACCCACTTGGCCGGTTTCAACCCGGGAGTAGCCATGAACTGTGCTGCGTCCGTGGCGAAATCTGGCCGTTCTGCCCAAGCTTTGCCGCTGCCGCGGTAGTGGCCGCCACATCAACGGCACCCATGGTAGCCTCCACGGTCGCCATGGTCTCCATTGCCGCGGTCCCCAATGGGGAAGATTAATTAAGTCTGCACGTGCGTGAGGTCAGGTATAGCATAAATGATTTGTTAATTAGGACACCAACTCATCTCACACATCTGGCCAGTAAGTCTTGTTTAAAAGTTGTTCAGATTTACTGTTTCGTAGCTCATAGATCGAACGATCTCCCCTTTAAGAAAGCCATCTCCGGCCAGGTAACACAGCTTCCTCCGAGCGCTAGCATCACCATCTTACTAGCTACGTACACCAGACCACACAACAAACACCCAAGGAGAGAGCTATGGGGGACCTCGTTGTTGGCTTGGCCAAGTCGGTGGTGGACGGAGTGATCACCAAGACCCAGGCGGTGATCGAGGAGGACAACAAGCTGCGGCAGAGCGCGCAGCGTCACCTGGTGTTCATCACCGGCGAGTTCGAGATGATGCAGTCCTTCCTCAACGTCGCAGACGACGAGCGCCTAGAGAACCAGGTGGTGATGACCTGGGTGAGGCAGATCCGTGAACTGGCCAACGACGTGGAGGACTGCATCGATTTCGTGATCCACTTGGACATGAACACCAGCACCTGGTGGCGCCGGTTGCTCCCGTCGTGCGTGGCAGCGGCGACGCTGCCTCTGCACGAGGCGGTCGCCGAGATAGAGCAGCTCAAGGCCAGGGTTGAGGACGTGAGCAGGAGAAATAAGCGCTACAACCTCATCAGCCACTCCGGCTCCAAGTCGGAGCCTCGCGCTACCGCGTCCAAGATGCAGATCGAGGCAAGGGGTGCCAGAAAAAGGAAGCTAGGCTTAGAGAATTTCTCCCAGCTGATCACCAATCAAGACAATGACCTTGAAGTGATCTCGGTGTGGGGGACATGCGGCGATCTTGGGATGGCATCCCTTCTCAGAGAGGTCTACAATGACCCAGATGTCTGCTCATACGTCGCATGCCGTGCCTGGGTGAAGCTCATGCATCCTTTCAATCCCCACGAGTTCGTCCAGTGCTTGATGACTCAGTTCTACGCAAACTCCTGCGAAAGCCAAAGCGAAATCGTAGGTGTACAAGTCCTAGAAAAGATGAAGGCTACCCAAGAAGCTCTCCTCAAAGAGTTCGAGCAGCTAGTGATCAAAAAGAGGTACCTCCTCGTCTTGGAAGATCTGTCCAACATGGTACAGTGGGATGCTATCAGGACGTTCCTTCCTGACATGAAGTGTGGCAGCCGGATCATCGTGACCACGCAGCAATCCGAAGTTGCAAGCTTGTGCGTCGACGGATATCCATACCAAGTAATGGAGCTGAAGGAGTTCTCACTTGACCACTCTATTTATGCCTTCTACACACAGGTAAGCCTGCAACGTCATCAATTACTTTCAATTTACTTTCTTATTTTTCTTTTACTTCACTAACAGTCTATAATGCACAACTTCGATTGTTACTTTCTCTAATTACGTGTGACCAAAAATCTATTTCTATTATATATTAAAAGTGTACGACAGGTTAATTAGAAAAAAGAAGATATGCTAGAAAATCTCACAAAAAGCAAAACATCTGACCATTGATCTAGTGGACCCTTTTTCATTAGTAGATCATAAACAATAGAACTTGATATAAATATCTAAATAGATTACAGTCGATAAATCACTATAATTGTATTTAAACTGATTACAACCGATAGATCTTCGTAACTGTAACTAAACATATCTAATATCACGTACGAACGACTAATTGTCTAACATACAAACCAACAATCAACTCGATGATTAGAACTTTAATTCTCATATCCTGTATAAATGATATATCCAGTTGCATTACAGTATTCTTATAAATAGTATAATACTCCCTCCGTCCCAAAATATAAGGCCCCTTTGTTTTGTCCTAAGTCAATGTGTTTTAAGTTTGACTAAGTTTATATTAAAAAATATCAACATCCACAACACCAAATTAGTGTCATTATATTTATCATGAAATATGTTTTCATAGTGTATTTATTTGATAGTGTAGATGTTGATATTTTTTAATATAAACTTGATCAAACTTAAAACACATTGACTTAGGACAAAACAAAGGGGCCTTATATTTTGGGACGGAGGGAGTAATAAAGAGGGTGAGAAGACTTATGGAGCGAACGACGTTTCGCCAGATAGTTTTCTACCGCGCCCGTACGATCGATGTCCGTCGAACACATTGTCTCGTCTCCCGCCCAAGCCGAACGCACTGGAGACAAACTGGGCCGTGCCCCCATCTAGCGGTCGGCCATCTTTTCGTCTTCTCAGCCCAGCACTGGATAGTTGGCAGAATCAGCTGACTAGTAGCGCAATGATGACTGCTTCACTTAACTGAAAAACAATGATGGCTACTTCACTTACCTAGGCCCCCTTAGTAACGGCTTCTCCAGCGGCTTCTTCCAGAAACCGCCTCCTCCTAGCTTCTCTCAGAAGCCGTCCCATCAAATTCGTCGGGGCTTCTAAACTAGTCAATCCCCGACGAATTTAGAAGCCCCGAAGAATTTGACGGGGCGGCTTCTGGGAGAAGCTAGGAGGAGGCAGCTTCTGGGAGAAGCCGCTGGAGAAGCCGTTACTAAGGGGGCCCTAAACTGCTTCGAGCTTCTTCACGTGACTTAACAACTTGAGTGCTTTATTTTCCCATCAATTCTTGACAATTCCCATATCGGGTGTTAGCAAGAGACATAAAGATACACACCTATAAGAGTAGGTTATATATATGTAATTATATTATTCAAAATTCGAGGAACAGGACCCATTAGACTAAGTGCACAGTTACTTTTTAGCCAGGCGCGAGTGTGCACACGTGTGGGACGTGTTTCTCTCACGCACTTTTCCCTTTTGCTTTATTATAGAGCTTTCTTATACCCCGGTACTCTATTAAAAAAGTACCAACCATCTATTATTAAAGATATTTTAGTCTTTTTATCTTACACTACAACCTATCTTCTCATGATTCTTCACACTGATGAGCTCTCTCCCGTTGGACATCCTAGCACCTAGCCGCCTCTCCTCACGCCGTCACTTCTCCTCGCCGGCACACTTGGCTAGCCCGTTGTCCCAATGCTCTGCTGCCTCTCGTCCCGATCGTGCCGCGCCAGCGCCACGGCGCTTCTCCTCCCGCCCCACGTTGCCACCGCCTCTGCACTCCGCCACTCGCTGCCAGCCTATCGCCTGCGCCGCTGCCTCGCCCAGACGATGGAGTTGGTCTGCCCCTTGTGCGCCGCCTCGTCCTCTGCCGTCGTGAAATGTCTAAGGTGGTGGAATTGGGAATTTGAAATTGAGAATTAGGGTTAAGGTTTGAAAGATGTGAAGAATATATTTCTAAAATAATTGTGTGAAAGATAGGTCAATTGTTCTTTTGATTCTGATTTTACCTTTAATATTAAAATAATCTCTAATTTTTTAAAAAGATTTAGAGGTGGTACTCCTTAATCTAGTATTGAAGTACCAGATAATATTAGCTATTGTATTAGAATAAATGGATGGTTTATATTCATTTGGGTTAACGTGAAAGATGCTGATCTCGCCTTCCACCTCACTACTTCTGCAGTTATCGGGTTGTTTGAAATTACCACCGTACTACCCCTACAGGTACCACCGTACAGCTCCTGGTCTGCTAATGCATGCATCGACCAATCTAATTCGTTGGACACCTGCCATATGCACGTGCGGCCCCCTTGCATGATCTCGCGCATGCACATGCACAAACTTTCCTTTGCGCCCCAAGCTATGCATTGCCATTTCTGGAAAATTACTCCCATGAACTGTTAAATGATATCACTAGTAGTTATCCAGCACATGTTCGATGAATATAATCTGAAGTTTTGATTCCTGGGATGAGTAGAACACCAGCTTGTTATACAAGTGGTGACAGAGATTGGAGAATGGCACTTGCCATTGGATGCAGGGAGAACTCCCGGACAATTCCACCCGATGGTTGGATCAGTCGTCGCAAGTGGCGAGCATTCCGGCGAGCCCTGCGGTTGCGGCATGATGAGTCTGCGCCTCGGGTACTGCGGCAGCAGCTTCTGAACCTTCAGAGAGCACTTCTAAGCATGACTTTGTATCTGCACACCAACCTACCATCAGCATTACAGTCCTTGCCCTTCTTATAATCTTAGAAACACGAGTACGACACACCTTGATCAAGATTCAGTCAATTACCTGTACCGTGGTTTCGGTGCCGACATGCTCTTCCATCTTTTTCCATTCGCGACCAAACTGAAGAGAAAACAAACACACGATCACTTCAACCCTTCAATCACCATGCAGTACCGTGTTCAGACTTCAGACAAAGAACAAACTGAACTGGACAGAACAAATGTTCTCACATAAGCAGCACATCGAGGAATTCCTCGCGCTCCTCGTTGCTCCACCTCTCCCGGCTTGGTTACGGTCTCCAGCTTCCTCGCCTTCTTCCCCGGCATCATCTCGCTGCTCCTATCCATCAACTCCACTTCGTGTCATTATCGATGCCCACGAACAAACACACAAGCAAACAAGCATAGGCGGCAACAGATGCCAGGGAGATGGAGGGATAGTTGGAGCGTGCGTATCTGAGCAACTTTTGGGTCATCCTCCTTGACCTTGATGTTGTCCAGGCCCCGCAGGATCTGCTCGATGTCGGTGGTCCTCCCGAGCATGGGCGCCATGGAGGAGGGCATCCGGACTGCAGGTTTGCCCAGGCGCCCCAGCACCGATCGTCTTCTTCCTCTTCTAATCTGTTGGGTTCCTACTCTCCGTCACCAATCTTCCCGGCCCTTTGCGTCCATGGCCGTCAGGGGTGGAACTGTGGAAGTACTGGCGCCGGTGGAGGTCTGGCTCGACATCTCTGAAGGTCCGTCGACGGAGTCGCCCCTTGGCGCGAAGAGCAGCTTGGCGACGGCCCAGCCATAGAAGAGCGATTTCACCGGCGGAGCCGGCAACGGACTTGGTGTGAACCCACGGACCGGAGTTGAAGGAGGAGAGGAATGGAAGGGGTGGCGGCGGAGCAGCGACGCGTGGGAGCCCTCCGGCGGCGAAGATGCAGGTGGCGGCGGTGACTGGGGGAGCACGAGAAGAAGACGGGAGTGGAGCCATGTAAGTGCAGTGGAGCCGTAGAGGGTAACACGCCTCGGCGGAAGAATCCCTCGCTCGATCGGACGGACAAGATGAGTTCGCCTGTTAAGACCACACAACGAACTTAAACCTTATTTTCCGTAATACATACATGAGATGATTAAAGATATTTTCCGTGTCATTACACAGGACTCCGAGCTAGTTATTCAAATAATGAGAACTGGTAATCTGTAGAACATGGCTTATTCCATATTTCTATGCTCACATATTTTAGGGTATATTGCATCAACGATGGGTATGATTCGTGATAACGTAACCGACCATTAATTTTTTTAGGCCCATACCTACGGCTCTTGTTGCGTTATTAGCTAGTTGTGTTGTTGACGATCAATCACACACAGTTTCATAAGAACAGACAAATTAATAGAGATCTTTCCCCGGACCCTCAAGCTGTAATATTGTGCTAATGCCTGCAACATGTAAAGTAAGAAATAACGTAAATGGATGCAATATGCGCAACCTATGTTGCATGTGGCACTTCCAAGTTGCCGATCTTTCGTGTATGTAGGCCATGTTACGACATATATGAACCTGCGGAAATCCATGCGAAAGTACAACTATTCGTATCACATATAAAAGAGACAAGATAAATGAGAGGTGGACATATATATATATATATATATATATATATATAGAGAGAGAGAGAGAGAGAGAGAGAGAGAGAGTCGCTAGTAGTGGGGATTACTCATATGAGATCTATATCGATCCGGTGTGTGTGCAGTGTAATTTTTTAACATAACATTATAAAATGGATGGAGTACTTCGTAATTAGGACTGTTTGTTTGGTCCGTAACTCTGTCTATATATGCAAGAGGTCACAACCTCCAGAATTGTACTTCTTCCGATTTCACAATGCCAATTCTTTTATAATAAAGGAAGAGCTTTATTTCTTAATGCCAGAATCAAGCTAGCAAAGCATGTTACTCTGCACTAGTTTGGGGAAAGAAGAAAAGGAATACTACAATAGAAACTAGCTTCAACACATGTACACTTTGATATGTAACGGATTTGATCTAATCCCGCTAGAATTTAAGAAAATAATGACCGACTAGGAACCAGATTAAAATGAACTGTTAGCTGTTGTTTGGTGTCTTACGTGAAACGTTGGCACCGGATTAAGAAGCATTCGTCAAGGTGCTAATTAATACACCTGCCATCTTCTAGTGCCCCGTCAGCATCCATGCGTATGATACGTGTACGTACTATGGACCTACATATATAGGAGTAGACTCCCCGTGTGTATCATATATATGAGATATAATGTTAGCTCCTCTCTCCTTAACTGTTTCTTGCTAATATTTTCAGTCTTCTCGACGTGATGGTGGTGGCTTATCTCCTACCGCAGAGGCCTCTATAAGGAAAACAGCCGATGACTGGATGCAGAAGTATCGGCCCCTTGTTGGACGCGAGTCAGAAATTAATGAACTTCGTAAAAATGTAGCTATGGAACGTAAGAGCACTCGAGTTATATCCGTGTGGGGGATATCTAGCATTGGGAAATCAGCTCTCGTCAGACACTTGTACTACGAGAAAATGCTTTCCAGAGAATTTAACATGTACAGTTGGGTGGATGTATCCTATCCGTTCAAGTTAAGGGACTTCTCTCGGAGCTTACTTTTGAATACTCTTTTCGTTGAAGGCGAAGATAATACAAATTATATTACCATGGAAGAAGACCCCATTCAAGAGTGTCGGCGGCTTTTGGAAGATCATGAGAGTCTCCTTGTTATTGATGGTCTCCAGTCCACAAAAGAATGGGACTTGATACAAGCAGCCTTGGAACCTAGATCCTCTAAAAACGTTATCATCGTCATTACAACTGAAGTAAGCATCGCCACACAGTGCTGCTTGGGTAACGAAGATCTCTTGTTTCATCTCAAAGGTCTAGAAGCAAATGCAGCCGTTTGTCTCTTCGAAAAGGAGGTCCGTACCCGCAAGAATTCTTTTCTCTGCTCTAGTTCCTTCATTCTAATTTCCTGCATGCATATTCTTGCAAACTTAATTAGCTAGCATAGTTGCGTCATTCTAATTTCCTACATGCATGTTCTTGCAAACTTAGTATCTTTCATGCATGGATTCGCTTACTATAATTTTCCCTTCATTCGGGGAGATCAAGAAAAGACACGAGATTACTATCTCAGCCATATTAAATTGGTCTTAGTGTAAATTGTATTTTCCATGTTGACAACATAGTGATGGGTGAATCCTATGATGTAAACAATTCAAAACCATCTTTTGCCACCAAGGGCGGCAAGAAAGCAATGAAATCTAAGTATGAAATCGTAAGGCTCTTCTTATTGAGGTATCCGAGCTCCACCTAGCCTGCTGTACTCCTTGTCGCCAACTCACGTTCACGCACCCAGGTCGCGTTCAGTAAAAATATAATGTTTGATCCGCTACTGGTTATCCAACTTCCAATGAAGCAGTGAAATTGCATCAGCCTAAGAATTTTGGCTGACATGTTAGAGAAGTAATGTAAACCGAAAGTTTTACAAATTACAAGTAAATTCATTTGGTGGCTATGATACATACCTGTGAAGTGTCCGTATAAGACTTACGGGTGCATGCAACTTAGTATGATATCAGCGTCAACAGGTCTCAAGTTTGATACTCGATTGGTGTAATCTTTTTATAAAGAAAATAACAGCTTATTTTTGGTCCATGTCTTAAGCCTGACAGACCACAACTAGCTGATCATGTCTGGCTAAAAAACCAGAGTTTAGAATGCATGTGGTTAGAAATAATTTTGATTAATAATATATTTATCATTTTCTGTTTGTTGTATGAAATGTAGTTACTTTAATTTTAGGAGGTTTTGAGAATATATTGTTGTATAAGTTGGCAATAAATTGTACTATATCGTGCACCACGTCAATGTCCAAAATGTCATGCAGAAATATTTTCCAGTTTTTCTTTCCAGTTTTTATTAGAGTAGGATGCTCATGATAGCTAAAACCATGCATGATGATTTCCCTCCTTTTCCTTTTTATTTCTCATTTTAGCGTTTACAATTTAGACAAGTATGAATAAACAGTTTCACTTATTTTTTTCATGTTATTCTGTTTTAACGGATGCACGCATGCATCATGTGTGTGTTTGTCGCCTATTAATTTATATTTTGCAAGCGAAACATCAAAATCCAATGGATTTGGTACGGTGTTTAATTATCACACTAGTTAAGTTTTTTTCCTTTTCTTTGGAAACTCATCACAATATTTAAGGTTTGTTTCTGTATTTTAATTTGGACAACAGGTAGAGAGGAAGACATATCGTCCCGTTTCGATCACATGAGGGCAAAGTTAGAAGAACTCATTTTAAAGTGTGGAGGATTTCCAAGAGTAATAGTTGCTATAGCTGGCTTATTGACTACAAAGACGGTCACATTGATGGATACCGTGGATTCTTTGAATCACAGATTTATGCACAATCTAGAGACCAACCTAGAGTTTGACAGTCTACGGGGTCTATTTGATTGGATGCATTCCAGATTGCGTGCTTCCCCGGATTTCCTCAAGCCATGTATATTCTATTTGTCAATTTTTCCTCAAGACCACGACATTCGGCGGAGGCGTCTAGTGAGGCGGTGGATTGCGGAAGGCTACTCCAGGGACAGTGTGGAAAGACATGCGGAGGATAATGGTGAACTTTTCTTCAACAACCTCCTCGATCTGGGCATAATCCAGCAGCCACCAAAGTTAGCCAACACCGCAATCAGTGACAAAAGGATAGTTTTGTGCCAGGTCAATGGTTTCATTCGCGAGTACATCTTCTCACGACAAATGGAAGAGAATCTTGTGTGTGAACTGGGGGCCAGTAGCACCCTAACCACCCAACGCACAGGGCGTCACCTTGTCATACTGGGCAGCTGGAACAGAGACAAGATTGTCTTCGAGAGTATCGATTTCTCGCGGCTACGGTCAATGACGGTGTTTGGGAGGTGGGAACCATACTTCGTCTGTCGAAGTATGAAGCAGTTTCGAGTGCTGGATCTGGAGGATGCATCGGGTGTAACGAATGACCACCTTGAGCAGATTCTTGAGCTGTTACCTCGTCTCAGATTCCTCTCCCTGCGAGGATGCTGTGCGATCTCCCGTCTGCCCGGTTCATTGGGTGATCAGAGGCAGCTGCAGACTCTAGATATCAGGCGCACCTCCATAGTCACGCTGCCCCCGGCTATCATGAAGCTACAGAAGCTGCAGTACATTCGTGCCGGCTACAACGCCCCAGCAGAGGAACCTCGTCGGTTCTCCAGGCGTCGTCAACTAGGTGGCGGTGTCAAGGTGCCCAAAGGAATCGGGAAAGTGACGGTGTTGCGCACTCTCGGTGTTGTCAACGTCAGTGCTTCAGGAGGGGAGGACTTCCTGAGAGAGCTCAGGAAGCTCACGCAGTTGCGCAAGCTCGTACTGTGTGGCATCAACATGAATAACGGCGAGAAGTTTTTCTCTGCAATGACAGATCATCGCCATATGGAATCCTTGTCAGTGCGGCTTGACAAGAACAACCAAAGTCTTTTGGGAAGCTTAAAGCCGCCTTTTGGGAACCTAGAGACCCTTAAACTGTATGGACTTGAAGACAAGTTGCCAAACTGGAGCCACCGGCTTTACAACCTCAGAAAGTTGGATTTGGAGATGGGCACTTTAACGAAAAATGACATGAGGTCGTTCCTTGACCTTTTACCAAACCTATGTATTCTGCGCCTTCGTGTCAAGCAGCTTCAAGATGATGAGCTCATTTTTGAGCTGGGCACCTATAGAGAGGTCAAGATCCTCGAGATTGCTTGCAGCTCCAGCTCCAGTAGGTTAAATGTAACTTTTGGATCAGGAGCAATGCAAAGCTTGAGCTTCTCAAGGTTGACTGCTGCAGTGGGCGGTCGGCATATCAGTTTTCTGGCCTGAGTGATCTATCGAAACTAAAGCAAGTCTTGCTCAGGGTTCGACTGACGAAACATTGAAGCAAGACCTTGAAAGCCAGCTTGCCAAGCATCCAAAGAGACCTATTTTAAAGCTGGAGTAACTACCCGGTCCGTAATGAGCTCGCTCGAGGCGGTCATTGTCCCTGCTCATTTCCCTCTTTTACCTACTACTAGCTCGACAGTCTTTGCAATCAGCACACCTGTTTGTAACTGTTCTCCTTTTTCCCCTGCGTATTGACTTGGTAATTCAGTTATGGTCATGTAATAGAAAACCGTGGAGTATTACCTATTGCCTCAATGTTCTTCCATGGTTGATTGCGTAAATTTTCTTTACTGGGTTTTATTGTACTTATCGGTTGCGGGTTTTTGCCGAAATATTTATATACTACCTCTCCTACTGGTAGTTGGACTTCTGCTTTCCTTGTAATGATCTAGGACGGTTCATGTGCTATTGACGGAATCCTGTTATACTACTACAGAACAAGGTTTTTTGGACCCTAGATCTCAGTCAGTGCGAGCAAAACCGATAGTAAGAACTCAAGTCTCAGTCGGTTGGTGTGAAAAAATCGACTGAAAAGAATGAACCGGCTAAGATAATATCTAATCTCAGCCGGTTCAGAGTGAAAAACCGACTGTGATAGTATTACAGTCGGTTAGACTAGTAAAACCGGCTGAGGTAAATGAACTTTTACAGCGATTCCCTTTTCCCAACTGGCTGAGATAACTTTAAGACGGTTGTTTCCTTGGAATCGACTCAGATGATGCTGTTCAACACCCATAAATACTGTCCGAAGTTGCCAGCTGAGCCTTCAATGCAGGTGTCCATTGTTTGGTACACTTGATATAGGTTGGTTGGGGTGTTGCCAAATTTTATGATAATTTTCATAGAATTTTGTGGCACATAATATTTTGATAGTTCTTGCTTAATTTAATAAAATTTGCATGTCGTTAGATGGATCGACGATGGATGTACGCTGAGAATCGTGCTAGCAATGAGTACATCGAAGGCGTCTCGGCATTCTTACGAGTAGCTGAACAGTATAGTTTGAACACAAGGGAGACGTGGGTCAGCTGTCCATGCTGTCATTGTGAAAATTTGAAGAGCATCACAAATCTTGCACATATCCAAGCACATTTGATCAGGACAGGATTCATGAAGGGGTATGATGTTAGACCAGCCACGGTGAAGATCAGATTGTAGAGGAAGGTCCGGTAAATATGGATGAAGGCAACGACGTGGCTGATACTATCAATAGCACAACTCTTGAGTAGACACGTGATGATATATGTGCGCCACAAGAGGACGCGTCGCAAGACGACACGTTGTCGCATGAAGACAACGAGTTAGATCAGATGATCCGAGATATTGAAAAAAACTGTGAGAATGATCGGGAGTACAGGAAATTTGTCTGCTTATTGGAAGACTTAGAGAAACCAATGTACGCTGGCTGTAAGTTCACAAAGTTTTTGGGCGTTCTAGAACTGCTAAAACTGAAGGCTAACAGCGGATGGACCGATAAGAGCTTCTCGTCGCTCCTAACATTGTTAGGGGACATGCTTCCAAAGGGAAAACAGAGCTAAGAAGGTTCTTTGCCCTTTGGAAATGGAGGTAAAGAAAATACATGCTTGTAGGAATGACTGTATCCTATACCGTAAAGAGTACGTGAATTTTTGGGCATGTCCGGTGTGCAAAGCTTCTCGATATAAGCATAAGATCAACGGTGATGATGTCGAGGAAAGCATAGATGTGAGGAAGGGGACTCCTGTTAAGATTGCCTAGTACTTGCCCATAATTTCCCGTTTGAAGCGCTTACTTGTGAACCGAAGGAGGCCAAACTGATGCGTTGGCACGCAGATGAGCGTACAGATGATGGAATGTTGAGACACCCAGCAGATTCTTTACAGTGGAGAAATATTGACAAGAGGTATGCTATGTTCGGCGAAGAGGCAAGGCATGTAAGGTTCGGGCTGAGCACTGATAGAATGAACCCATTCGGCAACATAAGTAGCCGACACAACATTTGGCCCGTGAATCTATGCATGTATAACCTTCCACCTTGGTTGTGTATGAAAAGAAAGTACATCATGATGACAATATTTATCCAAGGTCCGAAAGAACCCAGTAACGACATTGATGTGTACTTTGCCCTATTGGTGGATGAATTCAAACTTCTTTGGGATGAAGGCGTAAAGGTATGGGATGCACACCTAAAGGAAAACTTCATGTTACGCTGCATGTTATTCATTACCGTTGTCGGCGTGTAGACGCCTCTAGCGGTGGTCCGGTTGGACCCCCTTTGGGATTCGGCCGGGGGCGATATAGAGTTCTTCTTATGAGCCGGTGACGGATCGCGAGATAGGTGATATTTGACGCAGGAGACAAAGAGATTTATCCAGGTTCAGGCCACCCGGAGGTGTAATACCCTACGTCCTGCTCTTTGTGGCGTTTGTATTGATCCTATGGAGGTTACAGAGGTGTTCTTTCTTACAAAGGCTAGCTGTTCTCCAAGCTAGCAGAGGGTGTTCAAGGCTTCGAAGAGCCCAAGAAGATTGAGCTAGACAGTGCTCTTTAGGAATCCAAGCAAAAAGATCTAACTTAGAGTGGTCTAACTAAAAATCCAACCAACCCTTTGCATGGCCTGGGAACTCCCCTTATATAGTCGGGGGTTCACCACAGCGGCCAAGGGCGACTACAGGCAACTTGGGCGCTAAGGAAACGCCCATTCCTCCATCTAATGCGTTGCTCCGATTTTCGTGCTGGACATCCCCCCGCCATGCCGCCGGTCAGGGACCCTGACACCTTTATGCCCAGCGGGTCCCGCAAAGGGAGACTTACCGGACTTATTCTGACCGAGTCGGTGAAGCACCCGCTCCTGGGCCCCGCGTGTCAGCGACCCAACGCGCCGCGGGACGCGCGGTGATTTGACCCAAAGCGGGCAAAAAGGGCTGACAGCGACGCGGGCGCGCGGGGCGGCGCGCCTGGTCGGTCAACAAACCTGTCAGACGGACCCATCCCCTGGCAGGGGCTATGGCAAAAAGGGATTTGCCCTGCGCGGATGGGACCCGTTCTGACCAATATCGTGCCCGCACAGGGCTTAGCATTTAATGCCCAAATGACAGGCATTAAATGCCTCTGCCGGGGCTGAGGCTTGCCGGAGAAGCCAAGCTCCAGAACGGCGCGCCCGGAGAAGGGCCCCACAGGGGGACCCCACGACCCCCGAGTGCTCCGGTCCCCGAGCGGCCCCTTCGGCCTCCGAAGGATACCAGCTACCCCGGGTTGCCCCGAGCGACCCCGAGCGCTCGGGGAGCGCTCCCTGGAGGGACACTCGGGGCCCCTCGCGAGGGGGGAACACCGGGCAGATTGCTCGGGAGCTCGCCCCGAGCAATCTCCAGGGCCCCACATCTTTCGGGACGCCGGGCGCTCGGGACGTCGGGCGTTCGGGGGGTGGGCCCCCGAGCGCCCCCTTGATTCTTGGGCCTTGGGCTCTCGGGAGCCCAAGGCCCCTTTTAGAACGCTCGTGCGGACGCGATGCTCGGGGAAAGCCCCCGGGTGTTTGGGCTAGACCGCCGGGCCCACTTACAGCGGCGGCGGGGTTTTCTCTGGTCCGGTCGCCACGTGCCTCGCCCTGCGGCCTCTGGTTGGCCTCCGCCGGCGGTTCGGGGGACCCTGGGCCCCATTCCGCCGACAGTAGCCCCCGGCCTTGTCTCCTAGCGACGGCCCAAGGGGCCACAACTGGGGATAAGGCCTTCTCTTCTTGGGCCAAGCAGAGAGGCCGGCCCGTCTTGATTGCGCCCCGCGGAGGAGCGTTTTGACG
This sequence comes from Stipa capillata, assembly GCA_019208055.1. Taxonomy (NCBI): domain Eukaryota; kingdom Viridiplantae; phylum Streptophyta; class Magnoliopsida; order Poales; family Poaceae; genus Stipa; species Stipa capillata. The sequence continues at coordinate 330,823 of JAGXJF010000983.1, read as the reverse complement.
TGCGCGCGCGGAGTGGAAGGGAGGCCCAATCCGCGCGCTCCACCTGGCGGCGGCGCTTTGGTTTTTACTTCGCGCGAAAAAGGCGCGTGGTTTTTCACGCTGCGCGCAGGCAGTTGCGCGTCCCGGGTTTCGTGCGACCAGCATTTTTAATGCGTGCGGCAGTAAATGCGCAGGCCATGATTACACGTCCATCGGGTTTCGCGTGGCCGGAGGCTTCTCCGCCAATGGCAGCGGACTGACAGCCCACGACTGCGGGCGGTTGAGCTTCTGCGGTCTTTTTCTTTTAAAAGAAATCTGACCCCACGCCTTTCCGACTTTCGAAACCTTGCGCAAACACTCTGTTTCCAAAGCCCTTGCGCGCACTTCGTCTTCTTCCTCTCGCCGCCTTTTCCTTCGCCTCCCGATAAACCTTCTTCGCCATCTCGCCGCCGTGATGACTCCCCGTCAGACCCGATCAGCCTCCCCGAACCCACCCACTGTGATCCCCCGGTCCCGCCTCCTCAACGAGGAGGCAATGGACAAGATCCGGATGCTGGCGGTGCCGGAAGGCCGTCCGTTCCCGACGAGGGTCCGGCCAGCGACATTCCCGCCGGAGCCGCGGGCGGACGAGACGGTCATCTTCATCAGCTTCCTTACCGCCGGCTTGCTCCCGCCGTTCTCGCCATTTTTCATGGCGGTGCTGGAGGCTTACGGCATCCACCTGCTGCATCTGACTCCCAACTCCGTGGTGGTGCTGGCGATCTTCGCCCACCTCTACGAGATGTTCGTGGGGGTAATACCGTCGGTGGCGCTGTTCCGGCACTACTTCGTCCTCCGCTCCGTTGGGAAAAGCCGGGGCTCGAACCGGGCGGAGGTTAGCGGAAGCGTCAACTTCCAGCTCCGCGCGAAGCTCGCCGACCCCTACATCTCGCAAGAGCTATGGAACAAGTGGGACGACTGGCGCCAGATGTGATTCTACATCAACACCAACCCGGCGGAGTCGCTCTTCCTTCCCGAAGCACCGGCGGTGCACCAACACTCGTGGGAGAACCTCGCCGAGAACGACAACGCGCTCTTGATGATGACTTATCGCATCTCCCAACTCCGAGAATTGGGTTTGAACGCCACGATGGCCGTCGGCAACTTCCTGTGGCGGCGGCTGGCGCCGCTGCGGGACCGCGAGCGGCCGGCGTGGATGTATACCGGGGACCTGGACTTCACTCGGACGGAGACCGGCGCCGACAAGAATCTGACGGAGTGGGCGCTGGCGACCACCCTGAAGATGCTGCTCGGGGTCCAGGACGCCTCGGCCGCCGAGCTGTCGCGGCCGGACCTGCCGCTCTGCGTCGACGTGGAGCGCCAGTCTATCTTGGACATGATGCCGATGTGCGACGCGCGGGGCATCGTGGCCCCGCCGAAGGACGGCAGGCGCAGGCCGGCGGGGTCCATCCGGATCTTCGCGAGCGAGGAGGAGGCCGAAGCGGCGCGGGCAGCTCAGGCACCGAGTGCCTCCGCCGCGATTCACGATCCTGTTGACCCGAAGGGCAAGGGGCAAGCCCCTCCCCCTCCGTCCCCGCCGCCGCGTCCGAAAGCACCGAAGCCGAAACCGCAAGATCCGCCAGCGGCAGAGAAACGAGCGACGGAATTCGGAGGCGACTTCGGGCAAGGGTCCTCCAGGGAAGGCCATCCTGGGCAACGCGGCTCCGGGCCGCCGCCTCCGCCGCCCGCGCGCCCTACGGCGCCGGGGGCGGGAGGCAGCGGTTCTGGGCGGGGGCCCTCCGGGACGGCGCCGGCTGGAGGCGCGTCGGTGGCGGACGTAGGCGCCGCCGCCGGGCAGAAGAGGAAGGAGCCGACGTCGCCCCCTGTCGCGGGACGCCATGTTCCGAAGGGCGCTTGGCGGTAAGCCAGAACTTCCTTTTTCCCAACTTTCCTTTTTTGGCTAAGTGTCCTGCTCGGGTGCTGACCCGAGCTTGTTTGTGTTTGTCCTTCCAGGGAGAGCAAGAAGTCTCGCCCGTCCCCGAGCTCTCCTCCTGCCCCGAGGGCTCCTGCCCCGAGGGCTTCGCCAGCCCCGAGCGCTCCTACAGCCCCGAGCGAGCCGGTGGGCCCGTTGCCGAGCGCGCCCTCTGCCCCGAGCGCGAGCCCAACCCCGAGCACAGCTCCCGCGCCGAGAGCTGAAGCCGCTTCGCGGGAAGAGGCTGCCCCGAGCGCGGAGGCGACCGCGCCGGAGGAGATGGACGCGCTGGAGGCGGTGGGGGCTCCTGAGGCGACGGAGGAGCCTCGTGCCGCCGCACCCGAGGAGCGGGCGACGGCGGTTGAACAAGAAACGGCCCCGGAGGAAGGGGCCGAAGGCACCCGGCCCGAGGGAAGGGCCGGCGTTTTGATCGTGGCCGGGCGCCCCGAGCCCCAGGAGGAGGAGCTTGGGGGCCAAGGCCTTGCTGCCCCACCTGAGGAGCAGCCTTCCGCGCGGCGAGGCCAGACGTCTCGGGGGGCTCCTTCCGATATGTTTGAGGCCGCGCATGCCGCCATCGACCAGCTCCGCGAGGACCTCCTTTCTAGGGAGAGGTACTTAGAGGATCGGGAGCGATCCTTGGAGGAGATGGCGGAACTGCTCTCAGCTCGTACTCGCATCGCCAAGCGAGAGTACGAGAAAGATCTTGCCGAAGTTGAGCGCCAGCGGGACCTCCTCGATGAAATGAGAAGGGAGATCATCCCGAGGACGCGAGAGATCGACCGGCAGGAGCGGGAGCTCAACCGTCGGGCCTCGCTGATTAAACCGCGCGAGCAGGACTTGGCGAGGCGGGAGAAACGCGCCGCCGAGGAGGAGGCGCGGCTGCAGCAGCTTGCCGATGACGTCACCCGTCGCGAGGAGCAGCTGCTTCTCCGCGTAGGAGAAGTGGAGACGAAGGAGGAGGCACTCGGCAAATGCGAGCACTCCCTAGAAGAGGCGACGAACAAGCTGGACGCTGAAGTCCAGTCGCGCGTCGACGCTGCCCGCGAGGAGCTCGCCAAAGAGATGGCGCAGCTCCGTACGGAGAGCCAAAACTTCAAGCAGCGGCTCGAAGACTCGCGGGCGACGAAGCGCACCCTCCAAACCCAACTCCAAGAAGCGGAGAAGACGAGGGAGCGCGAGTCCTCAGAGGCGGCCGCGAAGCTGGAGAAGGTGGAAAAGGAGAGGGTCCAGCTTCTCGCCGAGCGGCGCGAGGCGGTGAAGATGATGAAGGCCATCTTCTATCGCGCCAGAAACGCCGCTGAGGCCGCTGGACTCGGTACGGCCTCCTTGCCGGGTTTTGACGACGCTCCCGGGAACATCGCCCTGGGGTTTGAAGGCATCACCGAGCGCCTCGAGGGGCTTGGCGAAGCCATGCGTCGCCGGCTCGAGGAAGAAGGCCGGCAGTTGGCGGTCGTGGTGGCGGAGCACACTCTGACGTGCTACCACGGCCGCGACCCTAGCTTCCCCTTGGTGCCGGCCTTAGAGGGGATCGACGAGATCGACGAGGCCGCCGAGGAGGAAGCCCGAAAGGCGGTCCGCGCGGCAGCCGACGAGATCGCCCGGCGGTTTGCCCGTGAGGAAGTCGCCGATGAAGGCGACGGTGCTGGCAACGGCGATGGCACCAGCGACGGCGACGGCGCCGGCGAGGAGTAGCTCCTCTTTATTCTTTGTTTTGCTGTTCTTAGCCCGGGGCTTAGCCCTTTGTAAGAACTTTTGCTTAGGCTTTTGTTATGCAAAGAAACTTCGGCCCGAAAGCCCTTTGTCCCTTGTTTTTTCTTTCTTGTTGTGATTGTGCTGGAAATGGCTTCACTTCCTTGCTTGCTTCGGGCGGAGCGTCTGGCTCTTGCTCGGAGATTTTCTGCAAAAATTTCCCAAGTCTTTGTGCTCGGGATGAATATTGGGCAAACAGTCGTTAATATATGTCGTGTTAGTCATTGTATATTTGTACGCTTTTTCTTATCTTGGAAAACTTTCATTTTTACACGGCAATGTTTCCTTATGCCTCTGGAATGCTGCGGGGAAAACCGCCGGGCGCGGGCGAGAGCGCGTAGGGTACTTGGGCGGCTTAATTACCAGGCTGATGTCGAGGGTTAAGAAACCAGGCAAGACACCAGGGCTTTGAGCGGACAACCCGAAGTATTCCCCGTGACTCCCGTCGCTACCTTCAGGTAAGCCCGTGGCGAACACAAAAGACATTTTGGAAATATTGGTGAGGAAAAACTAGTCGCTCGTGTAATGCTCGGAGGCTTAAAAAACATGGAGATGTGATTAGAAGCTTAGCTTAGTTGAGGGATCGGGTCTCAAGGTGACTTGGTGCCTCGTAACTTAGTGTTGCTCCAACGGGCGGTAACCGAGGGCTTCGTTATGGTGAACCTGTTTACTTCATAAACGATTATGCAACTTGCTTAGCAAAAAGGGGTGTTTTCCACAGGTCCCCCGGGGGGTTTTCCTGTTAACGCGGCCCACGTGTTTTCGGATCTGCCGACTTGTCCCGAGCGCGAGGAGTGAAGCTATTCGAACAACATGAAGTTGGGTGGCACTCGGGTTTGCTAACCAGCAGAGCACGGTGGCCAGGGGTTTATTTGCCCTGACAAGGATGTGCTCGGGGTACAGCTAATTGCCCGAACGTCTTACGGCCCGACAATAGGTATTTGGATAAGCTCGACTGCTCGGGCTCGGACCGGTGGGACCTACTCGCACCGCTCAGGGGCCCCGAACACGCGCGGAAAACCGCTCTTTTGCGAATTATGGTGGAAATATTGATACTTGGATAGGAAAATTAAACTTTGCACAGGGGATTCATGTGAAGGGAAACTGCAACTTTATATTGATAATAATGCTATTCGAATAGCTCAGAATACAAGGGAGCCCTCGAGCGCGAGCGCGAGTGCGTAGGATACTCGGGTGACCTTTGGTCGGACCGGTGCTCGGGGTTTTGGAACCAGGCCGAGCGACCGGGGCTTTGGGTGACGACCCCCGGAACTTCGCACGACTCACATTTGGCACTCGGGGAGCTGACCCTAAAAGCAAAAACTTACCCGGGATATTCATGGGAAAAACTTGCGCAGGTGCTCGATGTTCCAAGCGTTGGGCAGCAGCATTCCGTCTTCGGCAGCGAGCCTCACCGATCCTGGCCGGGTGACTCGGGTCACTCGGTATGGTCCTTCCCACTTGGGTGAGAGCTTGTTCTTCCCTTCCCGTGTCTGGACGCGGTGAAGCACCAGGTCTCCGACTTCAAGGGACCTCGGCTTGACGCGGCGCTCATGGTAGCGGCGAAGGCTTTGCTGGTACCTGGCAGCTCGGAGGGCAGCCCGGCATCTATGTTCTTCAAGGAAGTTGACATCTTCGACCCTGTGCCGGTCTTGATCTTCCTCCGAGTACGCCGCCACCCGAGGGGAGCGAAAGGCGAGCTCGGAAGGAAGGACTGCTTCTGCCCCGTAAACGAGGAAGAAGGGGATTTCGCCGGTCGCCCGACTGGGGGACGTCCGGATGGACCAGAGGACGGCGGGGAGCTCTTCTATCCAGCCAGCGCCGCACTTCTTGAACCTGTCGAAGGATCTTGTCTTGAGCCCCCGAAGGACCTGAGCGTTAGCACGCTCGACCTGTCCGTTTGCTCGGGGGTGTGCGACGGAGGCGAAGCAGATCTCTGTCCCGAGGGCTTGGCAGTACTCGAGGAAGGCGTCGCTCGTGAACTGTGTGCCGTTGTCGGTGATGATGCGGTTAGGCACCCCGAACCGGCTCATGATGCCTCGGATGAACTTGATTGCTGACTGCTTGTTTATTTTGACGACCGGCTCGACTTCCGTCCACTTGGTGAATTTGTCGATTGCGACGTAGAGGTACTCGTAGCCCCCGACTGCTCGGGGGAACGGGCCCAAGATATCCAGCCCCCAGACCGCGAAAGGCCACGAGAGGGGGATGGTCTGGAGTGCCTGAGCGGGCTGATGCATTTACTTGGCATGGAACTGGCAGGCCTCGCAGCGTCGCACCAGCTCAAAGGCGTCCTCGAGGGCTGTCGGCCAGTAAAATCCTTGCCGAAAGGCTTTACCGACCATCGTGCGAGACGATGCATGGCTACCGCACTCGCCCTCGTGGATGTCCACGAGTATGTCGTGGCCTTCTTCCCGGGAGATGCATTTCATGAGAATGCCGTTGGTACCGCGCCGATAGAGGTCCCCATCTACGAGCGCGTACCTTTTTGATTGCCGCGCAATTTTCTCCGCAACGGCTTCGTCTTCGGGAAGGAAATTTTCTTTTAGGTATCCTCGGATCTCGGAGATCCAGGAGGTGTCCTGAGAACAGGTGGCGAGCACGAGGTGCTCACCCGGCGGCGGCCTGACGGGAGGATCTCCCACTGAAGGCACCGCCTGGGTAGGCTCGCCTTGGCGCGAGGCTCCCTCTTCGTCTTGGTCGGCGGCCTCGACGGACGGCCGAGAGAGCCTTTCTTCAAAGGTCCCAGCCGGGACCGGCTCCCGAGAGGAGGCCAGTCGTGATAGACCGTCGGCGGCGTCGTTGTAGCGGCGAGGGATATGCTGGAGCTCCAGCCTGTCGAAGCGCCGCTCCAACCTCCTGACTTCGCTCAGGTACGCTGCCATTTGAGGGTCCGAGCACTGGTATTCCTTCGACACCTGATTGACGACTAACTGGGAATCGCCTTTGACGAGCAGACGGCGGATCCCGAGGGATGCGGCGGCGCGCAGCCCTGCAAGGAGACCTTCGTACTCGGCCATGTTGTTGGTGGCGCGAAAGAGCAACTGCACGACGTATTGGAGTGTCTCACCCGTCGGAGAGGTGAGAACCACTCCAGCCCCCGCGCCCTTGAGCGTGAGGGAACCGTCGAAGTGCAAAGTCCAGTGTTCGGTTCCTCCTCGTCCCGGGTCGGAGGAGAGCTGTTCGCTTTTATCTTCGGGCACCGGCGTCCACTCGGCGACGAAGTCGGCCAGAGCTCTGCTTTTGATCGCGTGGTTGCTGACGAAGCGTAGATTGAACTCCCCGAGCTCGATGGCCCACTCGACGACTCGCCCAGTGGCCTCCCGGTTGCGGAGGATGCGCTCGAGGGGGAAGGCCGTGACCACCCGGACCTCGTGCGCTTGAAAATAATGCCGGAGCTTCCTTGATGCGACGAGCACCGCGTAGAGGAGCTTCTGCGCTTGGGGGTAACGTGTCTTGGCGTCGCGTAATACCTCACTGATGAAGTAGACGGGATGCTGCTACACGCGCACCCGAGTAGAAGGCTGCTCGGGCCCAGCCTCCGGACGATTGACTTCACTCCCGAGCAAGGCGGGTTGCTCGGGTGCGCTCGAAGGATGGGCTGGGCCTTCGGGGTCGGGGACGCTCGGGGACTCGGGTCCGAGAGCTCCGCCCGCTTCCCCGAGAGCTACGCTCGGGAGCTCGCTCTCGGGGGCTCCTGTTGGTTGCTCGGGGTCACCGCTCGGGGGCCCGGGAACCTTCGCTCGATCGGGGGATGCCGGGAGCTCGGACCCGACCTCCCGCTCGACCACGAGGACAGCGCTCACCACCCAGGGTGTCACCGAGAGGTAGAGAAGCAAGGGCTCCTCGGGTCTCGGCGCTACCAGGACCGGGGGCGAGGTGAGGTACTTCTTGAGGCCCTCGAGGGCCTGCTCGGCGTCGGGGGTCCACTCGAAATGGCCCGACTTCTTGAGGAGCTTGAACAAGGGGAGGCCCCGCTCCCCGAGTTTGGAGATGAAACGTCCCAAGGCAGCCATGCAGCCTGTTAGGCGCTGCACGTCCTTAAGACGAGCCGGCGGGCGCATCTGGTCGATGGCCCGGATCTTCTCGGGGTTGGCTTCGATGCCTCGGCTTGAGACCAAGTAGCCGAGAAGCTTGCCGGAAGGAACCCCGAAGACACACTTCTCGGGGTTCAGCTTCATGCGAGTACTGCGGAGACTGTTGAAGGTCTCGGCAAGGTCCTCGATGAGTGTCTCCTCGCGCCTTGATTTGACGACGAGGTCGTCGATGTAGGCCTCGACATTGCGACCTAGCTGCGACTGCAAAGTTATACGCATGGCCCGTTGATAGGTCGGGCCAGCGTTTTTCAACCCAAAAGGCATGCGGACATAGCAAAAAGTCCCCGCAGGGGTTGTAAATGAAGTTTTCTCCTCATCCTTTACAGCCATACTAATCTGGTGATAACCAGAGTAGGCATCTAAAAAACAGAGAAGATCACACCCGGCGGTGGAATCCACTATCTGATCGATGCGAGGTAAAGGAAAAGGGTCTTTCGGACAAGCCTTATTGAGGTCGGTGTAGTCCACGCACATCCTCAGCTTGCCGTTGGGCTTGGGGACAACCACCGGGTTGGCGAGCCACTCGGGGAGGAGAACCTCTCGGATGAAGCCGGCTGCGAGGAGCCTGCTGACTTCATCCCGGACGAACTCCTGCCTTTCTGGTGCTTGACGGCGCACCTTGTGCCGAATAGGCCGGGCGTCGGGGCGCACGGCGAGGCGGTGCTCAGTCACTTCCCTAGGGACCCCGGGCATGTCGGACGGTTGCCATGCAAACACGTCAGCGTTTGCCCGGAGGAAAGCGATGAGCGCGCCTTCCTATTTGGCGGCCAGGCGGCCACCGATCTTGACGGTCTTAGACGCGTCTTCTCCCAGGGCCACCTCCTTAACAGGGACAGAGTCATCGGCAGCGACTCTGGCCTTGGTCGGGGGCGGACCTGAGGACTCGGGGTGCTCGGCGACGTCGTCGAAAGCAGCGGCAACCTTGGAGAAGAGTCGCTCGGCACAGGCGACGGAGCCCTGAAGGTCGGCCGGCACGGTGATGGTGCCGTTGGGGCCCGGCATCTTGATCGTTGAATAGGCATAGTGGCAAACCGCCATGAACTTGGCGAGCGCCGGGCGTCCCAAGATGCTGTTGTAGGGGAGCTCGAACTCGGAAATATCGAAAACGATATTCTCGGTCCGATGGTTGCCCTTGGTACCGAAGGTGACCATCAAGGACACCTGGCTCAAAGGCATGGTGAGGCCGGGGGAGACGCCGAAGAAAGGCAGCGTCGGCTTCAGATCCCCCTGGGGTACCTGCATCTTGCCAAACACCTCGGGGGACAGGAGGTTAAGCCCTGCGCCCCCGTCGATCAGCATGCGGGTTACCTTAATATTGCAGATGGTGGGGGAGACGACGAGCGGGAAGCGGCCCACGCCCGAGATATTCTCGGGATGGTCCGAGCTGTCAAAGGTGATCGGGGAGCCCGACCATTTGAGCGCTCGGGATGCATCGGCGCCCGGGGTTGCCGAGCACACCTCGCGCGCCAAAAGTTTGAACTGACGGCGTGAGGCGGGCGTGAAGGCGCCCCCGTTGATGCATGCCACTGCCTGCGGCTCCTGGAAGCCGAGGTCTTCCTCTTGCCCGCCGGAGTTGTCGCCGCCCTCGGCGCGATGCTCCTCCCGCTGCTTCTTGTTCCTATCAGCGAGGTACTTGACCGTCCGGCACTCAAAGAGATCGTGCCGGTCGGTCTCGTGAATTGGGCACCACAGGCCTGAGCTCGGCTGGGGAGCCCGGGGCGGCTTCTTGCCACCGTTCGGCCCGCCGCGCGAGGGCTTACGAGGCTTAGCCTCCGCCGCGGCGACGGGCTCAGACTTACGCTTCTTGCCCTTCTTGTCCTGCTTCCCAGCGGGACGAGAGGGGCCGGCGCCGTCGACTGCTGATTGGTCGGGGCGTGGGTCGTGCCAGGCACGGGCTTCCGCCGCCTTAGCACACTTATCCGCGACAGCGAACAAGTCCGCGGTGGACAGGATTTCCCGGGTGCCCAGCTTCTCAAGCATCTTCTCGTCGCGGACTCCCTGTCGGAAGGCGACGATAACGGCTTCGTGGGATATCTTGGGGATGGTGTTGCGCACCTGGCTAAAACGCTGGATGAAGTGCCGCAACGTTTCACTTTTCGCTGCCGGAGAGCGTGGAGATCGCTTTCCGTGCCAGGGCGCTCGAAGGTGCCCTAGAAGTTCGCCACGAACTGGTGGCACAGGTCCTCCCAGGAAGAAATGGAACCTGAGGGAAGGTTCATGAGCCAAGACCGGGCCGAGCCCTTCAGGGCCATCGGGAACCAGTTGGCCATGACCTTCTTGTCATCTCCAGCGGCCTCCACCGCGGTGGGATAAATCTGGAGGAACTCCTCGGGATGGAAGGACCCATCATACTTCTGCGGCAGCTCTGGCCGAAACTTGTTCGGCCAGGTTACACGACGAAGTTCGGGAGTGAAGGCCTGGCAACCTGTCCCATAACGGGGGGTGCCGGCCTCCACGCCTTGCTGGACGTGGGGGCGCGCCTGAGAGCGCGCGCGGCCGGCGGTAGGGCCGGAGGAGGATTGGCCCTCGTCCACCCTATCGTGCTCGCGCTGGCGCTCGATGATGGTGCGCGCGTCCTCGACTTCCTCTCGCCTGCCAAGACGGTGGCGAAGGTCTTGAACGTTCCCCCGGGCCGGAGGGGCGACCGAGGGTGGAGATCCGCCGCGCCGGCCACCGGCAGGCGCGCGCGGCGGTCGTGGTGGCACCTGCGGCGAGGCCGCTGAGGGGACGGCGCGGGCGCCGCCACGCCCGGAGGAGGTGTGAAGGCTCCTGCCGCCGCTTCACGTCGGGCGGTGTCGACCAGGTTAGCGAGGTCCTGGAGCCATGGGCCCACGGGGGACGCCGCTGGCACTGGGACGGGAGGATGCCGGAGGAGGTACTGCGCCGCCTGCAGCGCGCTCCCATCCCCGGGATCCGTGAAGTCCAGCCGGCGACGAGGTGGAGGTGGCCGGGAAGGTCCGGCGGCATCCCCAGAAGCCCGCGGCCGTGGCCGAAACTCAAAGGCAGCAGCAGCCGCCGACGTTCCCCCAGCCTCGTTGAGCTGATCTTCCAGACCGGGGGGATCCCCACCGGACGAGGACTCGGATCCATCCAAGCTCACCTCGCCGGGGGGTGGATATGATCCGCCATGAAGGTAGGCTCGAAAAAACTCTAGATGCCCCCTACCTGGCGCGCCAGCTGTCGGCGTGTAGACGCCTCTAGCGGTGGTCCGGTTGGACCCCCTTTGGGATTCGGCCGGGGGCGATATAGAGTTCTTCTTATGAGCCGGTGATGGATCACGAGATAGGTGATATTTGACGCAGGAGACACAGAGATTTATCCAGGTTCAGGCCACCCGGAGGTGTAATACCCTACGTCCTGCTCTTTGTGGCGTTTGTATTGATCCTATGGAGGTTACAGAGGTGTTCTTTCTTACAAAGGCTAGCTGTTCTCCAAGCTAGCAGAGGGTGTTCAAGGCTTCGAAGAGCCCAAGAAGATTGAGCTAGACAGTGCTCTTTAGGAATCCAAGCAAAAGATCTAACTTAGAGTGGTCTAACTAAAAATCCAACCAACCCTTTGCATGGCCTGGGAACTCCCCTTATATAGTCGGGGGTTCACCACAGCGGCCAAGGGCGACTACAGGCAACTTGGGCGCTAAGGAAACGCCCATTCCTCCATCTAATGCATTGCTCCGATTTTCGTGCTGGACATCCCCCCGCCATGCCGCCGGTCAGGGACCCTGACACCTTTATGCCCAGCGGGTCCTGCAAAGGGAGACTTACTGGACTTATTCTGACCGAGTCGGTGAAGCACCCGCTCCTGGGCCCCGCGTGTCAGCGACCCAACGCGCCGCGGGACGCGCGGTGATTTGACCCAAAGCGGGCAAAAAGGGCTGACAGCGACGCGGGCGCGCGGGGCGGCGCGCCTGGTCGGTCAACAAACCTGTCAGACGGACCCATCCCCTGGCAGGGGCTATGGCAAAAAGGGATTTGCCCTGCGCGGATGGGACCCGTTCTGACCAATATCGTGCCCGCACAGGGCTTAGCATTTAATGCCCAAATGACAGGCATTAAATGCCTCTGCCGGGGCTGAGGCTTGCCGGAGAAGCCAAGCTCCAGAACGGCGCGCCCGGAGAAGGGCCCCACAGGGGGACCCCACGACCCCCGAGTGCTCCGGTCCCGAGCGGCCCCTTCGGCCTCCGAAGGATACCAGCTACCCCGGGTTGCCCCGAGCGACCCCGAGCGCTCGGGGAGCGCTCCCTGGAGGGACACTCGGGGCCCCTCGTGAGGGGGGAACACCGGGCAGATTGCTCGGGAGCTCGCCCCGAGCAATCTCCAGGGCCCCACATCTTTCGGGACGCCGGGCGCTCGGGACGTCGGGAGCTCGGGGGGTGGGCCCCCGAGCGCCCCCTTGATTCTTGGGCTTTGGGCTCTCGGGAGCCCAAGGCCTCTTTTAGAACGCTCGTGCGGATGCGATGCTCGGGGAAAGCCCCCGGGTGTTTGGGCTAGACCGCCGGGCCCACTTACAGCGGCGGCGGGGTTTTCTCTGGTCCGGTCACCACGTGCCTCGCCCTGCGGCCTCTGGTTGGCCTCCGCCGGCGGTTCGGGGGACCCTGGGCCCCATTCCGCCGACAACCGTCAATGATTATCTAGCCAATGGTAACTATTCGAGGCAAACTATTAAAGAGAGCAATGCATGTGTTCATTGACTTATTGATACAGCAAGCATGTGGCTAAAACACTCTAAGAAAATGGTGTACATGCGTCATCATAGGTTTCTTACAAGGGATCACCGTTACCGTAGGATGAGACATGAATTCGATGGAACCATCGAGAAAAGCTCATCTCCAAATTTTTTAGCGGCACCGAGATCCACGATCAGGTTAAAGACCTAAAAGTCGTGCTTGGAAAGGAGATATTTAAAATGTGAGGTACAACGAAGAAAATGAAGCCTGTTGAGAAGATCATATGGAAGAAGAGGTCAATATTCTGGGACCTCCCTTACTGGAAGCATCTAGAAGTCCGTCACAGCATCGATGTAATGCACGTAGAGAAGAATGTGTGCGATAGCATAATGGGTATCTTATTGAACAGGCCTGACAAAACAAAAGATGGTCTGAATGCACGGCTAGACATGAAAGATATTGGAATCCGACCAGAGTTAAGACCACAGAAAACAGCAAATGGAAAGACGTTCCTTCCACCTGCTTGTTATACCCTTTCAATCCAGAGAAGACTGAGTTATGTGATTGCTTGCATGGTATCAAGGTTCCATCTGGCTACTCCGCCAACATCAAGAGACTTGTTTCCATGGAAGATCTAAAATTAATTGGCATGAAGTCACATGATTACCATGTGCTTATGACACAGATACTCCCATTTACAATTAGGAATATTCTTCCACCAAATGTGTGGAGTTACAATTAGGAATATTCTTCCACCAAATGTGCGGCGGACTCTCACGAAGCTGTGTGGTTTCTTGAACACACTTTGTAAGAAGGTCATTAGCCTTGGTGAACTAGATGGTCTGCAAGATGGGGTGGTGAAGACTCTCTGCGAGCTCAAAATATTTTTCCCTCCGTCGTTCTTTGATGTCATGGTTTATCTCATAGTCTACCTAGTGCATGAAGAAAGGATGTGTGGCCCTGTGTTTCTTCGCAGCATGTACCCATTCAAATGCTACATGGGAATTCTGAAGCACTATGTCCGGAATCGATCTCACTCTGAGGGCAGTATCATCGAAGGCTACGTAACAGAAGAGGTCATTAAGTTCTGTGTTAACTACATGTCCCATCTTCAACCAGTAGGCGTGCCTCGATCTCCCCATGAGGGCAGGCTGCTCGGTGTAGAGACCATTGGAAGGAAAGTGATCGATCCTGTTCAGATTGAGTATGCTCAAGCCCATTTAACTGTTTTGCAGCACATGGCCATTGTGTTGCCATATATGAATGAACATAAGGACATTCTATGTCAACAAAATCTGACTTGCGCAAATGACTAGATCATAAAACATCACAATTGCGAGTTCAATGAATGGTTCAAAGAGCGATTCCGTGAACTCCCATCAAGTGGTGCATTGTCATATTTAGCTAGAGGCCCAGCATGGTAGGTCATCACATGAAAAGGGTACGAAATCAATGGGTACATCTTTTACACACAAAAAAGATATAAAAAGCATGGTGCGGAATAGCGGTGTCTGTGTAGAAACTCTCGAAACAGATGGCAAAAAACAAATGTACTACGGGTACATAGATGAGATTTGGGAGTTTGAGTACGGCGAAAATTTTAAAATCTCGTTGTTTCGTTACCGCTGGGTCAATAAGAAACAATGTAATACCTGACGACAAAAGTCATACCACTGTGAACCTTGAACGTGTCGCCTACAAAAATGAACCTTTCTTCCTTACTCAACTAGTTCATCAAGTCTTCTACATTATCGATCCATCCAACAAGAAGCGGCACGTAGTAATGCCCTCAAAAAGGAGTATTTCAGAGTTGAACATGTGGTGGATGAGGAAGATTACAACAAAATCGATGAGTTCCCAGCCCCCGATGATGGAACAAGGGTCGAAGATGTATTGCGGCATGATTTTGCTCCCTATAAACGAAGTGATCATCAAGAAGGAATTATTTTGTAACATAACTTCCGATATTAATGATATATGATACTACTTCCTCTGATTTAGAATAATCGTATATGTTCTATGAAGTTAATTCAAAGAAAATAACTTTTATACACACAAAACAATTGGAATACAACGAAAAAATAACTTAACTACAAATAAAATAACTTAACTAAAAAGCCAACAACTTGAATACAAAGAAAATAACTTTATGGTTTTAGTGCAGTCAGCATGTATTCTTATCTAAGTCGGTTCACTCAGCTAACCGGTTGCATAAGCATATGTCACGGACCCGGGAACTACATATGATTAGGGGAACGAATGGTCACCAAGGGCCGAAGGACCAGTCGACCTGGTGGCACGGTACCTGCGCCGTACTCACCGAGGCGGAGTGATCCGACACCTGACCAACACAAGCCGGCCGGAAGCGACCAAGCTTCCCAGAACCACATACAGTTCCTTGACCCTATGAAGAGGTAAGACCGCGTGATAAGTCTGCGCTCCGCGATAGTCGTAGGAGGACTAGAGCCCGGGATATGCATCCCCTCAACCTAATCTAGCCACGAGGTGCGACTCTGGGAGGATCCAGCTCTGCTCTGCCGTCAGCGCGAAGCGTGACGGTCGTAGGAGGCTTAGCGAGTACGGGACGAATCCCCTGGATCGACTCAACCAAAGCTACACAGGACTAGTGGTTCGCTCACCTCTGCCATCACGAAACGCAATCTTGACACACAATAATACCGCTGCACCGTTGCCCACATACTTCATCACATACACGCATTGTACATGGGCAACTCGGATAACAGCTTGGATATCACAGCAAGGCACTACATTATAATAACAAACTAGTTGTCCGCATCGGACTATAAGATTACATCAGTCGGTTATACCGGAACCATGTCCGAGTACGGAGTATTTAAACAACAGCGGAAGCAAAATAAATGAGTCCCACAACGGCACACCGACCGCTGACCAAAAGCCACAAACATCCCTGAGTCGAGTAGCTAACCAAGGAAACCATAAGTCTAAGCGTCATCAAAATAGTCTTCGACCACCGGCTCACCTGCAAGCTCTAGGAATAACCTAGGTGAGTACAAAAGTACTCGCAAGACTTATTCGTGCTTGATTAAATGTCCTACTCATACTAGTACAGCAGCAATTAAACATGATGCTTCTCAGAGTAACAATATACAAGTTAAGAAACTAACATTAACAAGGTAAGCACAAGTAAATCAGATTTGCATACCTAGCAATGTCCAAAACACCACAGGATACAATTAACCCATTCCAAATCAATTAGACAACTCATAACACAAAGCCAAGTTGATCCATCACATCCTAAACATATTTTCATTTAATCTCTCAGAATGATACCGGTAATACGACCATTGCGAGTATAGTGAGTGCATAACCGCTTGGAGGTAGCTAGCCTCCAAGGGCATGGAGACTTACCCCAATCCATACCCCAATGTCGATCCCCGCTAACATTCCCGCGGTGACAGGAAAGTGACACGCTGAAGATAGGGTTGGTGTGGCGACAAAACTCTACTTACACCTGGGTCGCCGTCAAACTACGATGAACACCAACCGTACCCATTGTGCACGCCCTCGGCTCTCCCAACTCACTTAAGAATTTTAGTTGAAGAGCAATTAGATGTTCTAGACGTAAGACACATCCTACACATACTAGTGTGCTCAAGCTCACATAGGATATTCAAGCAATCATTCCCACATAAACATACATAACAGGGCATACACAAGAGTACGGGAAGTAAAATGCAACAAGCTCTGCTTGCCTTGCTCTGGTTGTTCCTGATCTTGCGAGTCGTAAGCCGGGTGGTCTTCTTCTTCGGGCTCTGAACTAAGCGATACCGGACAAGAACAATAAGGAATACTTAACAACCAGCATGTATGCATGAATGCGTAATGGAGGATGCACGTGTCTAAGGTGTTTAGTGGTTGTCGTAGGTGAGAACATGGGGTCGCGATTGTTTTCTGACCGTTAGGCGAATTGTGATACTAGCATTTTAAGTTTGGCTGTTAAGCTAGATTCTCTAGGACTCTTTTTGTATTTTTCTCAGTAAAGAAAAGAATTTCGATATTCTTATAATTAGCTGGGTGGTGAGGGCTCGAGGATGACTAACGGGTCCATTGTCACATATATCTATACATTAGCTAATTAGTAAGCAATTCAGAATGCCAACTTAGTTTTGAATCGTCACTATGTTAATTAGAATGGCGGGTACCGCAAGTATCAATTTCTGCGTTAAACTAATATATTAATAGTGTAGTTAGGAAAATTGCTAGGCCAGGCTTCAAGCAAAATAACAATAGTTGTATGGTTACTTGGGTTTGGCATTAAGATAAGCACTTTGTACTAATCAAGCTGGTTTGCGCACATGTTAGTGGCTAACTAGGTATTACTGGGAATGCAATGGTTGATACCTGGTTCAACCGAGACCACAAGTAGCTGAGGTACTAGCTATATCGTACATGCATCATCCCACAGTTCATTTCACAAGGTTGGTTAACATAATCATTGATTGGTTAGTGTAATTATCCAATTCAAGCTGGGCCGATCGTATCGCATGAAAATGATCAGGTAAACTAAGTAACTCCCTCATGTCCTAGATATACTAAGGGGTTTGAAATTATTTTTGGACAACCAGGTCCAATTCAATTATTGAAGTTTTCATAGTGCCTCACCAACAATGATTAGCAGATAATGGTGGCTATTACATCCACTAAGATTAATAGAACATGTGAGTGAACAAATCAATTAACTGGTCAGGGAAAATAAGGTTTCATTCCTTCCTTCCTAGTTCAGCTTTTAAGCATGTAACCCATGAGGTCTCCGTTAACGTTTGATTGCTAACATTTGTTTGATGACTAGGATGGTGGGAGTGTCGAGGTCATACTTATGCATCTAAGGGTGCATAATCACACTTATTTAACCGCGCTGAACATGTCATGAAGGAGTCAACCTAATTGGAGTTATCTTTACGGTGGAGTGCAGAGATTATAAATTCAATAATCATGTTCTATTCAATATCTATTTGTAACACGTTCATGCGTAAGGTTCTATCAATCATGGGTACCTACGAGCAATACTTGTTTTAATCATTCTCTTGTAATACTTGAGTTCCTCTGCCATACCTTTAACTAATGATCATTATCTATAAATCGACATTTAGTCATTGATCAATCAACTATTGGGGTTAGTTAAACAGCAATCAGAAACCGCATTAGTTAGCATATAGCTAGGAACCGAGTGGTTAGTTAGCAGTTAATGGGTGAGTATGAGTTAACTGAGACCAACGGTTGAACAACCTAACCAACAAGCCGAGTACGTTAATTGTAGCGGTTAAACATGTCTTAACCAGATTCAATAGCTCATTAATTGAAGTCTTGAGGGAGGCTTAACCGATCAGTTCATACCCGGGTTAACCACAATTAGCTGTTACTGACAACCGTTAGCGTATTCCATCAGTGATTAGTCCCGTTAGCTATTATCATGTACTCGGGAGGTACTGCGTTAGTCACTTGGCTTGGACCGTTGAAGCAGCAGCTAGCAGCACACGAGAAGAGTGGAACCAGAAGGCAGCTCACCCCAGGCGACGAAGAATACGCGCTGGCAGACGATGCTTGCGGGAGGAGCTTCACGGGAGGATGACTGAGGGAGGTCGTCGAAGAGCTCGGCCTGCCGGAGCGCCGAGGAGGAGTTGCGGGAGTCGGGGAAGAGGCCGGAGGAGCTGGGGTCGGGGCAGGGGGCAGCGGCAGCCTCGGTGGCATTTTGCTACTGCGGCAGACCCAGGCGGCAGGTCGGGCGTTGGGGACGAGCAGCACGGCGGGGCTCCGATGGTGGCATGCGACGCGGTGGCGAGGGGCGGAGCCGCGCGGCGAGGAGAGTTAGGACGGAGGCGGCTCGGGTGGCTCGCCGGTCGCCATGGCCGGCGCTAGGGGAGACGACGGCGAGCTGGGGAAGAAGGTGGGCAGCCGTCGGTAGCGGGATTTGGGGCCGGCGGCGAGACCTAGAGCTGCGGCGGCGATTCTTTGGGGAAGAAGAGGAGCAGGTCGGTGCTGGACAGAGGCGGCGACCTCTTGGAGCTGCGCGAGGGGGGTGGAATGCGGAGGAGGTTGGGGCTGCTTTGGGCGACCTGGGCGGCGGAGTAGGGGCGGAGGACCGGAGTTCGGTCGGCGGCAACTGGAGGTGGATCTGGGGGCCTGAGGCTGCTGAAGAGGTGAGGCGGAGGCGGCGGCCGTGGCGCGCGATGGGGGAGGCGCGGCAAGGGGCGGCAGAACGGGGAGGCGGTAGATCCGACGGGGCACGCTCGGGAGAGGGGGGGCGGCGCATGGAGAAGGAGGCGTGACCGGCGGCAGTGGGGCTTCTTGGGGAGCTCGGTAGGGGAGAGAAGGAAGCAAGGAGAAGAAAAGAAAATGGTCTGCGGGCTGGCTACGTGGGGAAGAAAAGGAAGACCACGGTGGCGAGCTATCTGCCAGGTGGAGGAAAGGAATTGCATAGGGTTCCACACGGCAGGGGAGATGAATTCCTCTCTGTTTGTTTTTGTTTTTGTTTTTGGCTGTTCTAAAGCTAAATTAACTAGGGTTCTAGCAATGAAATTGGAATTCTAGGTGCTAGACTCATTTCTTCAACCATTTTTCAAAATGTTAGGCTTGGGATCAATGTAATAATTAACTTTTAAGTATAACATTTCATTTACAGAGGGGGTTAACTGAATTTGCATCTTCCCTATTTACTCAAGGTGAGCAACTACAGAAAATCATTTGGTCTTGATGTACAAATGAGCTTCACTTTAACTTGTTAAAGTTCTTGGGATAGCTGGGAGGTTAGGAACATGTACGGATTTTAGAATCAAGAGTTTTAGTGGCATTAGTTTTTGCTGTTCGATTTCATGTTAACCCTAAGGGCGCATGTTAGGGTTTTTAATCGAAATTATTTTTGAAATATCTATATGCATGCATGCGAACGAAGGAAATCGTTTTTGTTCACGAAAATTTTCACTGACCTTGTATTTGAGAATAGGGTCACTACAGCATATTACAGTCGGTTCCAGGCTATCAAACCGACTGAGATAATATACTATCTCAGTCGGTTCGGAAAACGAACCGACTGAGATAGTATATTATCCCAGTCAGTTCTGCCGACCGAACCGACTGAGATAGTATATTATCTTAGTCGATTTTGTTGACCGAACCGACTAGGGTATTGTTTCTCAGTTGGTTTCTCTGAGTTAACCGGCTGCGATGACTTGGTTTCAATAAAAACCAATTCGTCTCCCGCCTCTGGAACTTCTCTAATTTTTGACTCCTGCCTGTGTTGCATGACCCGCCGCCGCCTCTAACCGCCGCTGCTCGAGCCGCCTCAACCGCCGGGCATCCTCCGCGATGACCTCCCCGACACGCCGGACCAAATCCCCAAGCCGCCGAGCCGCCGTCGCCTCCGTCGCCCGGGCTACCGCCGATGTTGCCCTAGCTGGTGCCTCCGTCGCCAAGCCGGCGCCTTCGTCGCCCGAGCCGCCACCACCTCCTCCCCGGTCCAGGACACAAGGTACAAGGCCACTTCTTCCCATGTACAAAATACTTTCTTTAGAGACTCAAATTCAGACTTAATAGTCAAATGCAACAGAGAACTACATGTGGTTAATAAGCAAAAACCTTTCCTTCGAAGTTGCATTGCTTGAATGGAGGGTCCCTTTTGTGTTATGTACTGTTATTAGGGTTCTTGAGGGCATGACAAATATTGTTTGAAATTAGCATGGCCTTCTGCCCTTATGCATCACTCCTTAGGACTGTTATTACTGTTTCAATTCAACGGTTCCAATTTAGTACTGTTACTAGGGTTTCAATTTAAGTACAAATACTGAGCACTATTTGTAGCACTGTTTTAGGGTTCCAATTTTGATCTATTTTAGAAAATGTTTAGAGTAGATGCTCATACTAGATGCTTAGAGTAGATGCTCGTAGTAGATGCTCGTAGTATATGGTTGGAGATATTTTTGCATTTGAAACCATAGAAGCTTGCTATGTCTATTGAATTGATGAAACTAGTCTCCTAATATTGAATTGATGAAGCTAGTGTAGATGGTTATTTTATTTCATGCAACGATATGTAGGAACTAGAAGCTTGCTAATATTGGTGGTTATATTAATTAGTATAAGAGTAAATAAAGTTTCTATACTTTTCCTCTATTATCCCAAGATCGCCGGACAATGGCGACTGTCAGTCGTCGTCGCCACCTAGGCCGTCCGGCGACACAACCAGCACCTCCGGGCCTAAGAAAAAGGCCCGTCGAGGAGAAGGAAGGAAATGGTTGAAGAGACCGGATGCAAAGTACACGGTCACACACTTGCACGACTCAGGGGCACCAGATGAGCCTGAGAACGCAAGGAGAAAGTTCTCCACGGTCTGTGGGATCGTAGCAAGAGAGCGGGTCCCAACCACTTTAAAAAGTTGGAAGAGAGCAGGAACAGACCAGCTTGCTACGATTTTAGGGGAAATCTTGGGATATTTCATCTTCCCCGAAGAATAGAAAGCTCGTATCGAGCGAGCTGCTAAGATGACAGCATGCAAGGCTTAGAAGAACTGGAAGACTACGCTCGTCAACAAGTACGTGTATGCCGAGGTGGAGCCTTTCGAGAAGTGGCCGATGATTACTCCTGAGGTTTGAAACGAGTTCGTCAGGATGAAGATGACGGAAGAATTCAAGCTGAAGAGTGAATAAAACCGGGAGCTCTCTAGGAGAAACAAGCACCCGCACCGTCTAGGGACTGCCGGCTACGCGGGAATAAAGAAGAGATGAGAAAGGGAGGATGAGTAGGCATCACAATCGGATGCCCCTCCCAGATTTGCGAACATCGTGGATGCGAGGACCAAATCCTGGGTTAGAGCTAGGGCATCTGCATTGACATCGGCTTCAGGCGACCCAGCATTTGAGAACCCAGCTGACGCTGTAAGGATCTCATGAGTCGACTAGAAGGGGGGTGAATAGGTCGGCTCTATAAAATTAAAACCTAAGGGGCTTTACTTAAAATAAATGGGCCAATCCTAAGCAACTGACTTAGGCAACTGACTCTCAGGTAGATAACTCAGATAAATGCAAGCAGAGTAGAGCCGAGACAATTAAGTGTCAACTGAGTCTCAGGTGAGTGACTCAGTTGTGTGCAACAGATAGACATAATAGTAAAGGTGACAACTTGCTCTTAGTGTCAACTGAGTCTCAGGTGGGAAACTCAATTGTGTGCAGCAGAGTGTGAACTATGTATATCAGCACAAGTGAACACAAACCAAACAAATAAGTGAGAAGACACAAAGGTTTGTTTTACCAAAGTTCCCACTTTAGCAAAGTGGTACGTCTCTGTTGAGGAAGCTGCTTTCACAGCCGGCACTGAACCGTGCTCTTTCCTTGTTCACTTATCTTGTGTCGAATCCTTTTGATCTCACCGCAGCAAGACAGGCAGACCCAAATCATCTTCACAAATGCTTGGAGGCAGCCACACAACTTCCCGGTCTTGGAGCAGACGAACTCCAAGAGCTCTCTCAGTCTCTTGGAGGAACCAATACCATGAACTCTCTCAGTTCTGAAGCACTCAGGATGTAAAGCAACTCTCTCTCACAGTGGATGCACGCAGGCAACACTCTCTCGGAGACTAAGAGCTCTTTCTTCCGACAGCAGGGTGTTTTCTATGGTAGAGGTAAAGGTTGAGGTCAAAACCTCCCCAGGTTCCCTATTTATAGGGTCCCTGGCAGCTAGCCATTACCCTCATGCCACGTCAGACAAAGAGCCACCACACACACCTATCTGAGACTCAGCTAACATACACCTGGTAACCTACTAGCCACGGCTGAGCTACCCACCTGAGTCTCAGATGCCAAACTCAGGTGGACTCGGTTGCCTCAGGCAGCACCTGAGCACAACACTGGCCGGCTCACTACAAGCCTAAAACTGATTCAGAAGGACAATGGACTCACCACTGCCACTGACCAGCTCACTCAGAATCTTAGCACTGGTTCTAAGCTAACAATCTGAAGACGACAGCCCTTGAAGACGCACAGCGAACCCCTTGATGCAGATCCACCAGCTTCCTAGCTCCTCCAGGTCTTATCCAGCTTGCAGTCACGGTCCTTGAACTCCATCAAGCCACCATCACCTCGCTTGCCCTCGAGCACAGCCTCGGCTTTGTCGCAACTGAGCCTCAGGAGACTAGCTCAGCTAGCCCTTCTGACCTTCACGGTTCCTTGCTCTTTTTAGGCCTCATCATCACTCAGATGTTGTCTTGATCGATCACCTGTTCATCTAAACTCCTGTTCACACTCATTGTAAATGTTAGATACAGGTGAGGGTTGCCATTAACCATCAAAACTAAACCTTGGGGCTAGATAATCATCCTCCCACTCTCCTTGGGACTGGATGCACTTTCAATCTTCCCCTTTTTGGTGGTTAGTGGCAACCCCTTTAAACATAGCATTAGATGTATAAAAGGGTATGACATTCAACCAAGTTTAGTATATACTCCCCCTAAAGCTGTGCATATAAGAAATTTGCGTTTGTATACAAATGCACAGTTCTGTTTAATCATGGAGAGTAGATGCTAAACAGGATTGCCATGAACATAACTGAAAGATTAAGCACAGCGGAGAATAGCAGTTATGTTGAATAAGTACTCAGCAACAGATGTACTAGGAATAGCATGCTTGAGTATGAATCTAAACTCTCTTAAAACAAATATTATCAGAGCAGATCAAATATTATCAGAGCAGATATCATTAGAATAGATATTATCAGAGCAAATAGATATCAGAGCAATCAATAGAATTTAGAGCAAAATACTTGTATCAGAGCTTCTAATGATATTATCAGAGCGAATTGATAGTTTTGAGCAAATACTTGTATCAGATCTAAACACATGTATCAGAGCAAAATAAACAACATGTATCATAGCAAAAGAAAAAGAACAACACATGTATCAGAGTAAGACAAACAATCAAAGCATCATCATATGAATAAGCAATATGTATCAGAGCATCCAAAATGTATCAGAGCATCATATGAAAAACAGAGAATGGAGAATGTCTTGACACACATGCACAATCAGCTCTTAGCCTAGCCCTTAGCTCTTTTTACATTACATATGCTCTCTAATCTCTCCCCCTAAATCTAATCTCTCCCCCTTTGCCACTAAACACTAAAAAGAGATAGGAAGAAGATCTTCAGGGAGCTGGCTTCTGTTGCAGAAGGGATAGAATCTAATCAAACTTGCTGCTGACTGAAGCCTTGAGATCTGCCATATCAGCCTTGAGTTCGTTCTTCAGCTCTGTCATTTCTTGATGGAGCTCATCTTGCCTTCTCTTGATAGCAGAAATCTGGACTGGCACAACCTTCTTGATAAAAGCATCAACTGCAGCAGGATTGTCCAGACGTTGAACCATGGGCACACTATCTGAGGAGAGGCCAACTGATATTGAAGCCTGAAGCTCAGCAGGAGGAGATGGTTCCCTAGCTGAGTCTCGGGCAGGAGACACCTGAGGCTCAGGTAGGTCTACTTGAGGTACTACTGCTGGCTGAGGAACTCTGACTGAGGCTCTGGAGGTTGGCTCAGGTGGCACTGAGGCACTTGGCTGAGAGACATCTAGGATGTTGTAGAAAGGTTTTGCATCTTCATTATCATCCTTTTGGGGTCTGAACTTGCTGAGATAACACTTCTTGTCAAAGGAAAAGATGAAGGTGCTAAAGCTGTTTTCTGAAGGATCATATGCATTAAGTATGAGCCATATCTCATCTTGTCTGTTCTGTTCTTCTGGCATTCATTGATCTCAGAGAAGATATATCGGGCAACATCAAACTTTTCCTTCATTGCAATCAGCTCAAGAATTCTCCAGACTGGGTTGTAGATAGCATCAGTTCCTCCACCCTTTGCACAGATAGACACATTTAGAATCTTCACAATGTGTTTTGGTGTCTTCATGAGTCCCTTAAAGTTCTGAATATACTTGGGGACTACACCCTTTGACTGAGGGAAGCACAAAGTCAGTGGGAAAGAATTTCTGCCTTGTCTCATTTGGCACCCAATCTGGTTGCAAGCTCTTTGTCTTCTTCTGACCCTTTGGAGATGCTTATCTTTGATAGCTTGGGCCCTGATGGCAAGTTGAACAGTTCAGCAAATTTTAGAGCTGTGTTGCACAGCTGGTCATCCATAGCATGAAATCTTAGTGATCTTGCTCAATGAATACTGTTGCATAGAATTCCTTGATCACTTCAGAATCATATTCTTGGTTTATGCTACAGATTTGATCTAATTGAACAACAGCAAAGATATCTTTTAGATCGCCCAAACCATTCTTGGCCAGATTTGCCCAATCTATGGGCATGCTATCAACAAAACCCTTCTTGGGTATCAGAAGATGATAGCTTGATTGCTGCTGATCATTCCAAAATCTTTGATCATTACACCTCCTCTTCTTGATATTGCCTTCGCTGTCAAAATATGGATTAGTAGTTCTCATGGCAGTGTAGTTGGAGGTGCTTCTTGTGTCCAAATTTATGGTGGCCAGACTAGCATCTGCCTTTGGAAGCTTCTTGAGTGTTGCTGCAGACAGAAAATTCATCTCTTGAGTGTTTGTCCTTGCAGCTTTAGCAAAGATAGCAGCATACTTGACTTCCAGAGACTCATCTGAGGCTGCCTCCTGAGTTTCAGCTGAACTGGCTTCTGAGTCAGAGGAAGATGTGGCATTTCCAGCTTCTTTTTCAGAATCTTCTTCTTCAACATCTTCTTCCACACCCTCATATTCTTCATCTGAATCATCTGGCTTTTGTTTCTTCCTGCGAGGAGAGGGAGGATGAGGGTCACTCGGGCTCGAGTAAGAGTCATTTGATCCATCTGACTGAGACTCAGCTGATTCAGCCTGAGACCCAGTTGGCTCTTTTGGTGCAGACTCTGGTGCTGAAGATGTCACTGCTCTCTCTTGATCAGTGAGCTCTTGGTCTCCTTGAGCAGGTACTAAATCAGATAGGGATTGGAAGACTGATCCCATGCTTACTGATGCTCCAGCTGAGGGATCGGCTTGAGACACAGGTGGATTAGCATCGAAGGATGTTCTGAGCTGGGTCATAGAATCATCTAGATTCTTTTCTAGCTGCTTTCCACTGGAATCTAGCTCTGCTAGGATATCTTCTATAGATTCAAGAGCAGCTTTCTGTTGAGATTCTACTTCTGTGGGGACAATCTCTAGCCCAGCTGAGGATACTGCCTGAGACTCAGCTGGCACACTCGGCTGAGGGGCAGGAGCACTTTCTTGTTGTAGAGGGATTGCTGAGATAGGAGCAGTTGAACAATCTATCCTGTTAATCCTCGAATTGACTGCAGCTATCTCATCCTGCAAGACCTTCTTACAAGCTTCATCTGAGCAGGAGTTTAATTCCATTGTGAAGGTATCTATCCTTCTTTGCAGCTTGTTATCATGATATTTGTGCCATAACTGTTTATATTCCAATGAAAGTTGAGCTACAAGGAGTTCCATTTGCAGAATCAATGCTGTTTTCTCATCTCCTACAGCTTTCTCTTCTCTTCTCAGTAGCTCATGAAGCTCTTCATTGATTGCCTTGTCTTTCTTCCATATATCCTTTTGAACTGAGACATCTTTAGGAGCATCAGAAGAGTCAAAGATTAATTTCTTGAGATCTTGAATTTTTGCATTTAGGGCATCTCTTTCGGCTCCTGAAGCAGCCGGCAACATCCCAATTAAATCATGCAGTTCTTTGGCTAGAGCACTGTGAGATTTTCTTTTCTCAGCTTCAGCTTTCCATGCATCCTCTTCTTCCTGTTCTTGCTGACTCTTATCCTTGCTGGTTTCAATTACTATTTCTGACCGAGGCTTTTTAGGAATATTGCTCAAAGATAGATCAGCTGGTCCACCAGCAGCTCTGGTTCTCTTGAGGGTGTCCACAACTGGTGCCCTCTTAGCTTTGATGGCTGCATCTTTGGCACTAGCTTTCTTAGCTTTCTCCTCTGCCTTCTTCTTCTTAGCTTCAGCCATTCTAGTTTTCTTTTCATCTGCAAGCTTCTTTCTCTCCTGTTTTTGCTTTTCCTTCTTTTCAGCTTTTACAGCTTCAAGCTCTTTCATCCTGAAGAAGGAATCTTTTACTGCCACATCAATTTGGTGTTTTTCCTCTTCTAAGGCTTTCATCCTTGCTTCCTTTTTGGCCAATTCTGCTGGAGACAAGGGGATTATAGCAGCTTTCTTGGCTTTCTCTTTAGCATCAAGCTTCTTAGCAAGTCTCCTTGCTTTCTCTGTCTCCCATTCTTCTTGATTTTTTTTTCAAGATCTGAGTCCTGATAGCAAGGGGAAGATCCTCTGTTATATCCTCAGGCTGATTACCAGATCCAGACATCTGCATAGGTAAGATAGGATAAAGAGTAGGTAAGGGGTAATCCTTTTGCAGAAAGAAACTGACTGACCAACCTAACTGATACTCAGGAGAGTAAATCAGGTCACATTGGGAAGGTTTTACAATTTATCTCATGCTACCTGACTTAGCTACCTGAGAGACAGGTGAGATAAAGTGCAAAACTCAGGTGTAGAGACAGAGCAACCTAGGTTTATCGAATCTTGCTGAAATCTAGAAATTCAGAACAATGTGCTGCAAGAATTCATTTTGGAGGCTAAAGAAACAACATCTCTATCTAATTCCGCAGCTAAGAGCTACCCGAGAACGTGGAATTTGCATAGAGGCGGAAACCACCCTAGTTCTGTGAAGAACAGCTCGAGGAGACTTACGATGAGGAATTTGGATGGAGATGCAGGCGCTTGATCAACAGAAGAGCTTGAGAGAGCTTTCGACGAGCGAAAAGAACGGCGGAGAAGCACGCGATCGTCGAGAATCAATCGGCGGAGAAGTGCGCTAGGGCTTAGGAGTCTCTGAAGCGGGTTTAGCGCAGACCGTTGCAGAGTGGGGTATTCATAACCCGAGAGGCCCTATGGCACCTGAGAGACAGCTGGCTACTACCTGAGACTCAGGTAGAACTGAATAACTGAGCATAGCTCTAAACTTAGTCTATTTCCTCCAGATTTTTGGAAGTGTTCAACTGAGACTCATGTGGAAGACTCAGTTGACAAGATTTTCAATAGGATTACCAGAGAGAATTCAGAGATAAGAAATGAAAGCAGATTAGAGATCTCTTTTCAAACACAGCTTGCCAAACAATCAACAGTACAAAGCTAAAGCTGTGTTGAACTGAAATAGATAATAAAATCCAACTTATTTAGCTCAATGAAAAATCCATGAGTTCAATAAGGTGCAAAAATTAGCATGTTATCTACTAAGACCTATCCCATCTGAGGTTCACCAGAGACTCAGGTGGATGACTCATGTAGAATGCAGAGAATGTAAAATCTAGAAATGCAAACATATGTACACGTGAATCATCATTTCCTCACTGCACATTCGAGATATCCATGATATTTAGCTCATGCCTGAGGGTGCAGAACCTATTTTCATCTAAAGGCTTGGTGAAAATATCGGCTAGTTGGGCTTCTGTCCTCACATGACACAGTTGGATATCCTTCTTCTCTACATGGTCTCTGAGGAAGTGGTGTCTCAATTCTATGTGTTTGGATCTTTGGTGTTGGACTGGGTTGTTGGCTAACTTAATTGCACTTTCATTATCACAGAGGAGGGGTACTTGGGACATGGATATGTTGAAATCCTTCAAGGTCTGTCTCATCCATAATAATTGAGCACAACAACTACCAGCTGCTATGTATTCAGCTTCTGCTGTGGATAGGGCTACGGAATCTTATTTCTTGGAACTCCAGGACACAAGGGAGTGCCCTAGAAATTGGCAAGTACCTGAGGTGCTTTTTCTGTCAACCTTACATCCTGCATAATCGCTATCCGAATAGCCAATTAGCTCAAAGGGTGCACCTTTAGGATACCATAAACCAAACCCAGAGGTATGAATTAAATATCTCAGTATTCTACGAACAACAGTGCGATGAATATCTTTAGGATCAGTTTGAAAGCGTGCACACATGCAAACACTCAACATAATATTAGGTCTAGATGCACATAGATATAGCAAAGAACCAATCATAGACCTATACTCTTTCTGATCAGTAGACTTACCTTGTTGGTTTAAATCAAGATGAGCATTTGTTTGCATGGGAGTTGATATTGACTTAGCTCTGTCCATGTCAAACTTCTTGATGATGTCCTTAGCAAACTTCTCTTGGGAGATGAAGGTTCCTTGCTTGAGTTGTCTGATCTGCAGCCCTAGGAAGAACTTCAATTCTCCCACCATGGACATCTCAAATCTTTTGATCATCATCTTGCTGAACTCATCACTTAGCACACGTTTAGTACTACCAAATATTATGTCATCGACATAAATTTGGCATATAAATAAATCCTTGCTTTTAACTTTAGTAAAGAGTGTAGTATCTACAAGCCCAATTTTGAAACCATTATGTATAAGAAACTCCTTCAGAGTGTCATACCAAGCACGAGGGGCTTGTTTAAGGCCATACAAAGCCTTGTGGAGCACATATACATGATGGGGTCTTTTTGGATCCTCAAAACCGGGGGGCTGTTCTACATACACAAGTTCAGCAAGCTTACCTTGGAGGAAGGCATTCTTGACATCCATTTGATAAAGCTTGATGTTGTGATGGTTTGCATAAGCTAGAAGTATCCTGATAGCTTCAAACCGAGCTACAGGTGCAAAAGTTTCACCAAAATCCAAGCCTTCTATTTGAGTGTAGCCTTGAGCAACCAACCTTGCCTTGTTCCTCACGATTTGGCCGTCTGAGTCTTGCTTGTTGCGAAAAACCCACTTGGTTCCTATGACATTGTGGTCGTTAGGGTCTTTCAACAAGTGACCAGACTTCATTTCTCTCAAATTGGTTCAGCTCTTCATGCATAGCATTAATCCAGTCTAGATCAGATAGAGCTTGACCTACATTCTTGGGCTCAATGGTGGAAACAAAAGAATAGTGAGCACAAAAATTAGCAGTACGAGAACGAGTAGTCACTCCCCTATTAATTTCACCAATGATTTGGTCTACAGGGTGATCCTTCTGCAGCCTGCTGATCACAGGGGGTTCGGGTTCAGCCACCTGAGTCACAGCTGGATGTGAGTCAGCTGAGGGTATTTGTGACTCAGTTGGCTCTTCCTGAGACTCAGCTGGGTGCATGGAGGCTTCTGAGTCCAGTTGATCATTGGCTGAGTTGTACTCGTACTCAATGCCATGCACTTCATCTTGCTCATCATCTGGGTCAAGTAGCTCAGAGACACCTGATGAAGCTGGTTCCTCAGCTTGAGGCCTAACTTCACCGGTTGACTTGTGAAGAATATCTACTTTTCCTGAAATATCATTAGCAACTTGCCCACCTTGTGAGCCATTAGATTCATCGAACGTCACATCTACAGCTTCTTCAACAACCTTGGTGTTGGTGTTAAAGACTCTGTAAGTGTGAGATTCTGTGCTGTACCCAATAAAAATTCCTTCATTAGATTTGGAATCAAATTTAGAAAGACGTTTGCCTTTCTTGAGAATGTAACACTTGCAACCAAATACTCTGAAGTAGGAGACATTTAGCTTCTTGTTGGTCAGCAACTCATAAGGTGTCTTCTTCAAGAGTGGATGAAGATACAATCTATTGATGTTGTGGCAAGCAGTGTTGACAGCCTCAGCCCGAAACCTTGCTGGTGTCTTGTATTCACTTAGAAGTGTTCTTGCCATCTCTATCAAAGTTCTGTTCTTCCTCTCCACCACTCCATTTTGCTGAGGTGCATAGGGACCAGAGAACTCATGCTTGATTCCATGCTTGTTCAGGAAAGCTTCAACTCTTGAGTTCTTGAATTCTGTCCCATTGTCACTTCTCACTGCCTTCAGGTTGATATTCGTTCATTTTGGACTCTGACAATGAGATGCTTGAACCTCTTGTACACCTGTGACTTGTCCTTCAAGAAAAATACCCAAGTGAAATGTGACAAGTCATCAACAATAACAGAACCATACTTGTTACCTCCAATGCTCTCATATGTAGTAGGACCAAACAAATCAATATGTATGAGATCAAATGGAGAAGTAGTGGTCATGATATTCTTGGGTGGATGAGGGCTTCCAACTTGCTTCCCAGCTTGACAAGCACAGCATGTCTTGTCCTTGTTGAATTGGATCTGCTTTAGGCCTAGGACATGTTCTTCTTTACTTAGTTTGTTCAGCAGCCCTCATCCCTACATGACCTAGCCGCCTGTGCCACAGCCAGCCTAACTGAGCTTTAACCATCAGGCAGCATGGCACAGCTGCTTCTTGATCCTAAAAATCCTGATCAGAGACAAGATATAGCTTATCTACTCGATAGCCTTTGAAAACTAGTAAGTCATCTGTTAGTTTCTGAACATAAACCTCTTTAGGATAAAATGTGACTTTCATACCAGCATCACATAATTGAGAAACAGATAAGAGGTTATATGAAATAGACTCAACAAGCATTACTTCAGTAAGAGAGTGTTCCTGAGAGATAGCAATTTTACCACAACCTAATACCTTGCCTTTTGAATCATCAGCATAGTTGACATACTTGCAAGGGAGGTTGTCTTTTCTTATCTCAGTGAACTCCTCTTTGCCTCCAGTCATGTGTTGTGTACAGCCACTGTCCATGACCCATTTAGTTCCACTGGAGGCAGAGCCCTGCATGATTAGTTCTGAGACTTAGGAACCCAAACAGCTTTGGTTCCCAAGTTGGCAGGTCTCTTACTATAAGCATCAATAGCAGAAATAAGCTTAACAGATGAGTTCTTAGCAGATATAGCTTTAGAAAGCTTTGAGAACCTCTGAATCTTCCTCAGATTCTTATCTCCTGCAAGCTCAGATGGAAGGGTTAGCACATTTGCATTGCACCTGAGTGAGCCACCTGAGACACAGGTGACTACAGATTTTGGTACCCAAATACTCGGTACTCTTTTGTATTCACTCCAAGGCCCAACATACTTTGCCTCAAGCTTACCATTCTTCCCAGTTTTAAGCACATAGCTGGGGAATTGAGGGAATTCTCATATAACCACCTGTTTTCTGGTGATTTCCTGCAAGAGAGTTAGCATCATATTTTCCCATTTGAGGAACAAAGTTGTTCTTCAAAGATTTCTTGTTAGCAGCAGGGGGAATATATGATAATTTATCTTTGCCAAGCACAGGAGTGAAACCAAGTCCCCTTTTACCATTGTTCTTAAGAACTAAGGTGGACTGGAGTCTAGCAAAGTTTTGCATGCCTATGTTAGCACTGCATAAGCCTATTCTCATGAGCCTTTTCAGCTCCTCATGCTCTTCCTTAAGCTCATTAAACTTTGCTGCATCAACAGAGTTAGTAGCAGTTGAAGTACTTGATCCACTGGGTGAATCAGCAACAAACACTGTACTGGAAGTAATAGCATTGATGCGAGATGCACAGTTTAAGCAAGTTTCTACAACAGTAGGGAGATTAGCATCAGGAATAACAATAGAGCAAGCTGAATGGGTTTCCTTAAACTTATCATGCTCAGAAGTTAGAAGCTCATGTGATAACTTGAGCTTATCATGAGCCACCTGCAGCAAGTAAACTTCTTCATCAAGATCAGCTTTAACATCTTGAGCATTATCAAGGGACACCTGCATATCAGTTAGTTTGTCCCTGAGAGAGATGTTTTCTTTTCTCTCTTTCCGAAGAAGCTTTTCTGTCCTGTCAAGAATGTCCATTAGCTGAACATAATCAGGGAAGTCATCCTCAGTTAATACCTTGTTGCCTTTAGCCATAAGGCATAGGGCTAGAGTCTCAGCAGATGAAGGATCGGCGTCCTTGTCGAAGAGAGAGTCTGACTCAGGTGCGCAACTGAGTGACCTAACTGAGCCATCGCCTGACTCAGCTGGGCTACTGAGTGATCCATCTGAGACACAGATGGCTAACCCAGCTAGCTCAGTTTCTTCTTCTGATTCTTCTTCAGACTCTGAATCATCTGAGACCCAAGCTTGTCCCACATATGCTCTGGCAGCAGAGGTCTTCTTCTATCTGAAAGTGGGTGGCTTCCCTTCCTTGTATTTCTTCTTGACAATGACCTCCTTCTTCTTGTACTTGCCCTCTTCTGGTTTCTTGCTCTTCTTGGAGCAATCAGCAATGAAATATCCTGAGTCACCACACTCAAAACATTTCTTGTCGTTGAGCTGCTTCTTCCCTTTGAATCTATCAGTAGAACCAGAGAACTTCTTTCTTCTGTAGAATTTTCTGAAATTACGAGTGAGCATAGCAAGTTCATTTTCTTCATCAGTGGACATCTCTTCATCCAAATCTTCTTCATCACTGGAGTCCTTGAGACTGGCCACTATGTTGAGAGCTATATCCTTGTTCTTGCCAGAAGTGGTAGCATGCTTCTTGGCATGATTCAGCTCCATCTCATGAGTAAGCATCCTACCAAGCACATCAGTGAGCTTCATCCTGTCGAAGCCGTCCTTTTCCTTCATCATCAGACGCAGAGTGTGATAGGGCTTGGGAAGAACAAAGAGAAACTTCTTAATCACATCTTCATTTTCAACTCTGGTTGATCCAAGGGCCTTCAGTTGATTTGTGATCATTGTAAGCCTTGTGAAGATGGAGTTGATGTCCTCTCCAGGTTGATAGTGGAAGTTGTCAAGATCATGCTCTAACACATCCTTCTTGGACCTCTTCAATGTATCACTGCCTTCATGAATGGCCTGAAGGGTGTTCCAGATATCATGAGCTGCATCAAAGGTGCTGACACAGTTGAAATCATGTTCTTGCAGCCCCATATAGATAGCATTGGCAGCCCTAGCATTATTCTTGATGTTGATCTTGTCTTGATCAGTAGGGGTGCTCTCATTCTCTACTTTAAGACCTGTCATGACAATTTTTCAGACATCTGGGTCCATTGCAGTAAGGTGCATTTGCATCTTCCGCTTCCAAAAACCATAGTTAGTGCCATCAAACATGGGAACTCTACCCTCGTAGTTCGACATCCCTTAACTCTGGCTGTTAAGCCAATATGAGCAACGAGGCTCTGATACCACTTGTAAGGATCTCAGGAGTTGACTAGAGGGGGGTGAATAGGTTGGCTCTATAAAATTAAAACCTAAGGGGCTTTACTTAAAATAAATGGGCCAATCCTAAGCAACTGACTCAGGCAACTAACTCTCAGGTAGATAACTCAGATAAATGCAAGCAGAGCAGAGCCGAGACAATTATGTGTCAACTGAGTCTCAGGTGAGTGACTCAGTTGTGTGCAACAGATAGACAGAATAGTAAAGGTGACAATTTGCTCTTAGTGTCAACTGAGTCTCAGGTGGGAAACTCAGTTGTGTGCAGCAGAGTGTGAACTATGTATATCAGCACAAGTGAACACAAACCAAACAAATAAGTGAGAAGACACAAAGGTTTGTTTTACCGAAGTTCCCACTTTAGCAAAGTGGTACGTCTCCATTGAGGAAGCTGCTTTCACAGCCGGCACTAAACCATGCTCTTTCCTTGTTCACTTATCTTGTGTGGAATCCTTTTGATCTCACCGCAGCAAGACAGGCAGACTCAAATCGCCTTCACAAACGGTTGGAGGCAGCCACACAAGACTTGGCTTGCTCACCAACGACTCCAACTTCCCGGTCTTGGAGAAGACGAACTCCAAGAGCTCTCTCAGTCTCTTGGAGGAACCAATACCATGAACTCTCTTAGTTCTGAAGCACTCAGGATGTAAAGCAACTCTCTCTCGCAGTGGATGCACGCAGGCAACACTCTCTCGGAGACTAAGAGCTCTTTCTTCCGACAGCAGGGTGCTTTCTATGGCAGAGGTAAAGGTTGAGGTCGAAACCTCCCCAGGTTCCCTATTTATAGGGTCCCTGGCAGCTAGCCGTTATCCTCATGCCACGTTAGACAAAGAGCCACCAGACACACCTACTAGCCACGGCTGAGCTACCCACCTGAGTCTCAGATGCCAAACTCAGGTGGACTCGGTTGCCTCAGGCAGCACCTGAGCACAACACTAGCCGGCTCACTACAAGCCTAAAACTGATTCAGAAGGACAATGGATTCACCACTGCCACTAACCAGCTCGCTCAGAATCTTGGTACTGGTTCCAAGCTAACAATCTGAAGACGACAGCCCTTGAAGACGCATAGCGAACCCCTTGACGCAGATCCACCAGCTTCCTAGCTCCTCCAGGTCTTATCCAGCTTGCAGTCACGGTCCTTGAACTCTATCAAGCCACCATCACCTCGCTTGCCCTCGAGCACAGCCTCGGCTTCCTCGCAACTGAGCCTCAGGAGACTCAGGCGCACCAGATGAGCCTGAGAACGCAAGGAGAAAGTTCTCCACGGTCTGCGGGATCGTAGCAAGAGAGCGGGTCCCAACCACTTTAAAAAGTTGGAAGAGAGCAGGAACAGACCAGCTTGCTACGATTTCAGGGGAAATCTTGGGATATTTCATCTTCCCCGAAGAATAGAAAGCTCGTATCAAGCGAGCTGCTAAGATGACAGCATGCAAGGCTTAGAAGAACTGGAAGACTACGCTCGTCAACAAGTACGTGTATGCCGAGGTGGAGCCTTTCGAGAAGTGGCCGATGATTACTCCTGAGGTTTGAAACGAGTTCATCAAGATGAAGATGACGGAAGAATTCAAGCTGAAAAGTGAATAAAACCGGGAGCTCTCTAAGAGAAACAAGCACCCGCACCGTCTAGGGACTGCCGGCTACGCGGGAATAAAGAAGAGATGAGAAAGGGAGGATGAGTAGGCATCACAATCGGATGCCCCTCCCAGATTTGCGAACATCGTGGATGCGAGGACCAAATCCTGGGTTAGAGCTAGGGCATCTGCATTGACATCGGCTTCAGGCGACCCAGCATTTGAGAACCCAGCTGACGCTGTAAGGATCTCATGAGTCGACTAGAAGGGGGGTGAATAGGTCGGCTCTATAAAATTAAAACCTAAGGGGCTTTACTTAAAATAAATGGACCAATCCTAAGCAACTGACTTAGGCAACTGACTCTCAGGTAGATAACTCAGATAAATGCAAGCAGAGTAGAGCCAAGACAATTAAGTGTCAACTGAGTCTCAGGTGAGTGACTCAGTTGTGTGCAACAGATGGACATAATAGTAAAGGTGACAACTTGCTCTTAGTGTCAACTGAGTCTCAGGTGGGAAACTCAATTGTGTGCAGCAGAGTGTGAACTATGTATATCAGCACAAGTGAACACAAACCAAACAAATAAGTGAGAAGACACAAAGGTTTGTTTTACTGAAGTTCCCACTTTAGCAAAGTGGTACGTCTCCGTTGAGGAAGCTGCTTTCACAGTCGGCACTGAACCGTGCTCTTTCCTTGTTCACTTATCTTGTGTCGAATCCTTTTGATCTCACCGCAGCAAGACAGGCAGACCCAAATCATCTTCACAAATGCTTGGAGGCAGCCACACAACTTCCCGGTCTTGGAGCAGACGAACTCCAAGAGCTCTCTCAGTCTCTTGGAGGAACCAATACCATGAACTCTCTCAGTTCTGAAGCACTCAGGATGTAAAGCAACTCTCTCTCACAGTGGATGCACGCAGGCAACACTCTCTCGGAGACTAAGAGCTCTTTCTTCCGACAGCAGGGTGTTTTCTATGGTAGAGGTAAAGGTTGAGGTCAAAACCTCCCCAGGTTCCCTATTTATAGGGTCCCTGGCAGCTAGCCATTACCCTCATGCCACGTCAGACAAAGAGCCACCACACACACCTATCTGAGACTCAGCTAACATACACCTGGTAACCTACTAGCCACGGCTGAGCTACCCACCTGAGTCTCAGATGCCAAACTCAGGTGGACTCGGTTGCCTCAGGCAGCACCTGAGCACAACACTGGCCGGCTCACTACAAGCCTAAAACTGATTCAGAAGGACAATGGACTCACCACTGCCACTGACCAGCTCACTCAGAATCTTAGCACTGGTTCTAAGCTAACAATCTGAAGACGACAGCCTTGAAGACGCACAGCGAACCCCTTGATGCAGATCCACCAGCTTCCTAGCTCCTCCAGGTCTTATCCAGCTTGCAGTCACGGTCCTTGAACTCCATCAAGCCACCATCACCTCGCTTGCCCTCGAGCACAGCCTCGGCTTCGTCGCAACTGAGCCTCAGGAGACTAGCTCAGCTAGCCCTTCTGACCTTCACGGTTCCTTGCTCTTTTTAGGCCTCATCATCACTCAGATGTTGTCTTGATCGATCACCTGTTCATCTAAACTCCTATTCACACTCATTGTAAACGTTAGATACAGGTGAGGGTTGCCATTAACCATCAAAACCAAACCTTGGGGCTAGATAATCATCCTCCCACTCTCCTTGGGACTGGATGCACTTTCAGACGCACAAGTGTACAGAAGTTTGGTGAGATATAAATCCCACCTTAGTCGTACTAATAACTTGTCAATTATACCAATTGTAGTAACAAATAATTATGGCTTTTGCAGCTGGAGTTCGATGCATCATCCTAGGCTAGCATGTCACGCCCCGAATTTCCAAAACCCAAAAATTAGGGTCTTCAAAAACTTTTTGCTAAATAACGTTAACCGACGTACATCGGAATAAAACTTCATATCAAATCATTCTAACCCTAGAGTTAATCCGGCCAAAACCATTCGCCCTTGCGTCCCCGCCACGACAGCCTGAAGCAGCTGCCGCAGCCAATTTGCTCTGCCTTGACAGCCCATGATAGCCGATGCCGCTGCCACACTCTTGCCATGGCAGCTGCCGCTGCCCGTTTCCTCTGCCACTGCCGTTGCTATCTTTCTCTGCCGCAGCAAGCTGCTCCTGCCGCGACAAGCCTCTGCCGCGCCACCGATTCCCCGCCACGGCATCTCATAGCAGCTACCATCGCTGCCATGCCTCCGCCACGACAACCCCTCCCCTGCCGCGGCAATGTCACGCCGCTGTTCCTTCCCGCCGCGACAGCCGATTTCCACCGCGGTAATCCTTTTCCCTACCGCGGCAAGTCTTTCCCCTACCGCGGCAGTATCGCGGCAACATTTTCTCCGCTGCGATAGCTCTTCTCCTCGCCACACACGCACAGACTCGGAATAACCTAGACCGCGACTACGGCTAATTACTACACGATACCTTGGCTAAATTTAAACATGTACATGCCTTAAACTTGCTCCGAACGACATGATCTTTTGCCACCGACCTCGCCAAGCCATATCGTGAATATATGTACATATATACTGCTTTTGGTTTAAGCGCTAAAACCCTAACACATAAAAGGACTCAACGCAATGCACGCACCGTATACGCCACCAACACGTCCCAAGCCGAGATAAAGGTTTTACCTGGAGCTCCATGACTCTGCCCCACCTTGCCGTACCCTAAAACCCTACTTCCAACCCCGATTCCTTTTCTTCTTATTTAAAATCAATCCCTTTCCAAAACCCTAATTGCAAGGCTTAGCACTCCTCGACCCTTCCTCAATTCCAAGAAGAAGAAAAGAAAAATTTGTGGGACAACCTGATAATATTCTCAACTCACATATAAGGTAAAATGGGGATAGCCAATTCAAAAATATTCGCATTTTGAAATGATTAAACTCAGGGCCGAAACGAGCATTGAACTACAACCCCGACAAATAAGTCTCCAAAAATTTTGTTAAAAATCCCACAATGACCTCTACCTTCCCAAGAGCAGGAATACGTAGAAGTATGGACGTGTCATGTTCAAACACCCGCAATGGACGATATCGAACACCTTCGATAAAAATATTTCAATGCATGAAATCATAAGCAAACATTAGTGGTATGAGCTCAAAAATTTAGTGAGGTTCCTTTCTCCCCTGCTTTCCCCTGTTGAATTGTCCAACCTAAATGCTAAATCTACCTTAGGTTGTACCAACCGACTTGCATGTATTCTCA
The DNA here is from genome assembly GCA_019208055.1 of Stipa capillata. Taxonomy (NCBI): domain Eukaryota; kingdom Viridiplantae; phylum Streptophyta; class Magnoliopsida; order Poales; family Poaceae; genus Stipa; species Stipa capillata. The sequence goes on along the minus strand of JAGXJF010000983.1, from coordinate 292,524 downwards.
CCTCCACGTGGAAAACCCCCTTGGCCCTAGGCAGCCCTACTGCTCCTCCATGAACACGTAGTGCTGCCCTCCCCGCCACGTTCATCCTTTCCTACAGTACCAGGCAGAGATATTTTCCTCACCCATCCCCTTCACTTTTCTCCACTCCTTAAGCAACCGAGCTCCTCCTCGCATGCATTTTCTTCCCATTGCCAGCAGGCCGAGCTCTGGTTTCACTCCATCCTGTTGCTTCCCCAAGCTCCATTCTCTCCCTCCTACCACATCCCTCTACACAAAAGCTGCTGAGCCCCATCTCCTCCTGGTTCCTCAACTGAGCATCATCAGCACGAGCTTCCCTTGTTCCTGAAGACCGGGCTGCTCCAATCCCTCCAAGTCCATTCATCATTTCTACTCTTCAATCAAACTCGCATTGTTATGCTTCCCCTAAGCACAGATACAGGCCTTGCTGCCCTCGCCGTTGGCGCTGGCTGTCGGCCCAGCCGAGCCGTCCTGACGCCATCCTCTCGGCTCGGTCTCGCCGACCTCCATCGCCGCGGCCCAGCTCGCTCCGATGACCACCGCCGTTCATCTGCCGCCGTTCCTGTCACCAACGCATCTCCGCATCTCCGTCCAACCTTGCCGGGGCCCTGCTACTCACGCGCCGCTCCTCCTCCCCAGCAGCTATTCCCCTCTCCCCGCGCGCCTTCGGTCCAGACGCGGCCGCCTCAACCAACGCCGCCAAGCACCGTGTCCTTCCCTCGTTCTTCCCACAGCTGCCGGCCCCAATCGACCTCCGGCCACAATACCACGGCCGCCGGTGCTTTCACTTCTCTTGCCTCAGAAGCACAACGGCGTGCGCTCCTTCCCGAGCTCCACTTCTGCCCAGGCTGCCCGAGCTCCCAACTCCGCTCTGTTCTGCGTTCCCCAAAGCTCCGAGCTCCATGAGAGTGCCCCGAGCACCAGTACCCGAACTCTCTTGTTCCTCATTCCTCGCCTCAGTTGAATCCTCAGTGCCGCTCCACCCCTAGGCCGCCGCCGCCGGCGTTCCCCTCTCCGCCGTCGGTCCCCAATCCTCGCCATCCCGGCCAGCGCCGCCGCAGACCACCCGGGATCACCTTCCAAAGCCACTGCCGGCGAGGCCTTCCTTGCCATCGGTACCAACCACTGAGTGCGCCGCCGCCCCCTCTAAACACTGCTGACTCGATCGAATCTCCGACCTCCCCCGTACTGTTGCTTGTTTTCTTTTTGTCCTTTTCCCTAATCCCTGTCTGCTCCTAATGCTCGTTTAGTATCCAAATTACCGAGGCAAGGGTCAAGTAGTGGGTCCCATGTGGCAGTTCCCTAATAAACCGGTGAGTAGCTCCTATTCCTGTAGCATAAATTCTTTTTCCTGCGATTGTCTAAAATCAAATCCTTCTCAACCATGCGGTATTCCTAGTGCCCGAAGTGTTTGAAATTTAAATTCGAATGTAAGTCAAAACTTAAGTATATACGGAATGTCTCTTTCAGTGCAGCCCTGATTAAAATGGTTGTTCCTACAATCACCTAGGATATTTCGGTGTCAGTACACTGCTAGGGTTCGAGTCCATATTATTTAGAAACCACTAGAATAACAGAAACCCTATAGTTTGTCAACATCCATTTATATACCACTTATTACCAAGATCCTCTGAATAAAGATTTTAAGAACCTTATAGTTATATCGTCGCCTCTATGTTGGGATGAAAATAAACAACACGGTACTCCCACGTTTAGTAAAATCCTAACATGCATAACATAAAGGAACTCCCAACCTTCTAAATATCTCGTTGATTCGCAAACCTAAAACCTCTTCATGGTAGGACGCAAAGGAAACCCCTGTTCCTTCGAGACCCTTCTAGGGTAATTCCTCTTTCCGAGAGTATCCGAAGGGTTTTAAATGATTCCCTTTTAAGAATACCCTTAGGGTTGAGAGACTCCTGGGGGACGGACATAGGGAAACCTAGAGTGGTGAAAGTACTAAGATCGATTCATCAATCAAGTTGTGGTTTCCACTCCGGCGAGGACACTTATTTCACGTGACGAAAATTCCTCCTCCACCTTCTGCAAACCCTAATAAATGATTAAGTCTAAGGCACATAATTTACACGTTCATGATTGCATGTGTGATTCTCATTCGGTTCTTCCTCGCACCGCTATTCATTTCGTTGCTTACCGACGTGTAGCTCTGACGTTACGATGAATCGCGCGAGGAGTTCGGGACGATTGTCGTACCAAGTCCAAACTTAATACCCGACCAATATTGCCAGGCAAGCATTCCCACCTTGACCATGTCAAATCCTATATTTGCAAATTATTCTTATATTGTTTGCGAAAGTGCATCCTATGTGTTATCACCAATATTTTATGTAGAATAGTTATACCCAGTAGCTGCAGTAGCCTAGGTCCATAAACCCTGTCCTTGTAACCCTAGCATTAACTGTCGGCCATTAGGTTATCGACAGAATAATTAGGGATATATGCGTTAGCCCTGCTTAGCCCTGCTTAGAAATTTAAAATCGTTTTGAATCTAGTTACTTTGCACCCCTTTGGGATTTGGGAATAAAACCCTCGGTCCGGCAGTGCCGTCCGGGGCGATGTTTTGGAAATGGTTGTTTTTGAAATCCTAAGTGGAAAGAACGGAGATGGCTTTTGATTCGGGCAGGAAATGTAAGGGTGTATGGGTGATGTTGGAGTAGCCGGAAGCTACATGGATGCTGTGTGATGGAATGGAGTCTTGCTCGAATCGCTTAAGGATCGAACCTAAGTGCCGCTAAACCGGTTCCATACCGTACGTCCACATGACCTTTATGGGAAGGTCCTGGTGTATTAGCCCAGCAAGTGTTAGGGTTTGGACCCGCGGGAAGTATGGGGTTGTGCTAGTTAGATTGATATCTCTAGAGGGACTCTACATGGAATGTGGGTAGAGCTCCAACACAGAGATGAGTCCGCTCCGGGTTGTGCTGTCAGGCTGCCTGGGCACAAACGGAGTTGGGTGGATCTTATCTAGCGGGTTCAACTTTGACATGGAAGCAGGTGAAAACCTTGTTGTAATAACCCTGTCAGTATACGTCGCGAAGTATACCCAGGGTGACTTACATCTTGTGGGTAAAGCCGTACCACCTCTGCAGAGGGTTAAAAACTATTCGAATAGCCTCGTCCTCCGTCATGGACATGAACTGGTAAGGCCACACACTGGTTAGACTGAGTTTTGTTTGTGAAAGCTGGGAAATGGGATTAAGGACGTGGGCATGACGTGTCCACAGAGGGCAATTTTAGGCCACGCGTCAGTGGTAAGGAAATTGCTGAAGGAAGGAAAATTTGCCGTATTACCTGAGGTGGATGGCATACGGTCCCGTGATGGAAAACCTAGTTATCGGATATGCGGAAACTGTCGTCCGATGGATGGTGCCATGGACGGTGAGTGGAGCTATCGGTACTAGGCTATGAGTTGATTAGCGGTGTTTACCGCATGAGATGAGATGTGATGTGTTGTTTACTTGAGGTACTTTAGATTTCAAAATGCTTTTACAATCTACTTACGTGTATTTAAAATAAGAACTTACATTTCCGCACAACTTGCAGCTTAGGGTAGAGCTATCCCTTGATCTATTCCCTGCATGAAATATAGCCGTATATTTCCTCCGTGGGAATAGCTTGCGAGTACATTCAATGTACTCACCTGGCTTGTTAATTTGGCCAGACGAAGGAGACGTCAATTCCGAAGAAGCAATTACGATCGCGAAAGCTAGGGCGCAACCCCAGTCAGTTGCCTGTCGGGTATGGCATATTGATGGGCCACATCTCTTCGTCGGATTTTTCCGCTGCAAGTTTATAGCCGTTGGGCTACAGGTATCAGATTATCGACCTTAACGGTCTATTTAATTGTTTACGCATGTATGACCATGATATACAGGTTAACTCGTGTGTATTGGCTACTGATCCAGGGACCGGTACAGTGATCACGAGGAAGTATCCGGCTTAAAAACCGGGTACGCCACATAGCACCTTCGTAGGAGATGTACTCGAAGAGGGCTTGGGAAACCCCGAGCACTCAGGTCGCACGAGGGGTGTAGGTTCCCTCGTTCCCCACAAATATGGACTCTCCCAGGCTTTGGAGGCGAAGCGCGAATGCAAAAGGACGAGGAAAGCTACTGAAGAACAATGCAAGTGCAGAGAGTTCAAGCAAGAGATACTTCGGGACTTAAGAGCGGAGTGGCTTCTAACTCCACAACAAGAATAGCCAGTTGCTGCCAGCCCTGGGGCTCGACGCAGTAGCTGTGTGTCGATCAACCTCCCTACTCGCCTGGAAGATACAACTTCTATCTTCCCTTGTGATGAGATCGAGGTATTCTTGATATACCTTGAAAAATTGTTCCACATAAGATTGTTTGTGGCCTGTTGGCTGAAACGCTTTCTTATGTAGGTTCCCACGAGATGCACGATTCAAGTTAGGTTGATGAGCATGGATGATCTCATGGATGCCGCTTGGGGGCTAGTGTTCCCAGCAACGGGAGAGCAGAGGATACATAACGTCCCCATAGACCCTTTATATGCAAAGGTGAGCATCGATGGGGTTAACGACACTTTCAGCAAGCTGAAGCTCCCAATTCCACCCAACAACGAGATCTTAACTCTAAATCAAGCCAAGGGAACATTTATCGAGTGGCACAAGAAGGACATCTCTCTCGATGCGTCGCAGCCGACTAAGAAGGTTTCACCGCGACTGTCAGATGAACCAGTGGCTCCTTTGACGTTCTCGCCTCTTGTGGTAGTGGCGCTGTCACCAAGACAGCTTGAGCTGACAACACAAGAATTGCCGAAGAGGTGTCCCACGGTGGCATCGCCAAAGCATGGCAAGGGAAAGAACTTGATGAAGGTAGCTTCTAACCAAGAAATGACCATCAAAGAAATAACCGCGATATATACCACTGGAGGGAGACTCCCTAGCGCTCCGATTGTCTCAAGATACAAGCCTAGGAAGCCGATGGTCAAAAATCACAAAAAGATGATATCTGAACTTGGCTGGGCTTGCTCTATGTTGCACAACCATTACTTGGCCACTTTTAAGAAACCCAAGAATCAGCGGAGCGATAGCATCATTGGCAGGTTCGGACATGAGCACTTCCTCCATGATGAGGGTCAACTGTTCGTCATGACTTGGGAGGACTTGTTCCTTATATACAACCTAAGCGCGTTGGACGCGGGCCCCGTGAGATGCTTCACACTGTAAGTGCTTATAATCATGCTCCATTTAATTCACTATAATACCTACACATGTCACAAATACGGAACTCTTTCCTCGTGTATATGTATTCGCTTGTATCAAGGCGAGAGAAGCAAATGAACCGATATGATTTGTCGACCCGCACCTTGCCTCTGAGTAATCCATAGATGGTGCTGAAAGGGTTGTCGAGGATTACATCGTCGATCTTATGGAGGCCAGCTAGCATAATAAATTCATCCTCTATCCCTTCAACAAAAGGTAAGCGTTATAAACTTGTTAATGTCTCGAACTTGTTCATTTCGCTCCTTCGGTGCATCATCAACTAACTTGGGATTAATGACCATTTAACTCCCATTGGATCCTTATTTTTATCATACTCCCTATAAAGAAAGTGTATTATATGGATTCATACCTCGAAAACATGACCGGCTTTGAGAGGGTCAGCAAAGTGATCGATAGGTAAACAAATTACCTCATGAAATTCCATGGTAATAGGTCATTGGTATAATTATGGCTTTTCTTCCATGATTCAAAGCATACCAAATATTTTGTAATCGCGTGTGAAGGATGATGTGGGGGCCCCTCATAAGTTATACCACCACTTCTCCTTTCCGGTATGTATCCTGTCACACACTTTTAAACTCCATGGTATCAATTCTATAGAACTACATACCGAGGGAATGTATATCTTTGTAGTGCCACCAGCAACCCAATTTTAGCAATTTGTGTGGCTTGTATGTTGGCTACCACATGAACCTTCTCATGTCTCGAGCTTCCGCAAACAAATACTCAGTTACTGAGGTATGCTAATTATCATTATGATTTTGTTTTATTTATCTTCTATCTAGCATCAGTATGATCTTCATATCGACAGGTTGCTACTATTGCACGGACGAAATTGCCAAAGATGGATCTAGCCAGGATTCGAGAAGACTTGGCGCGTTTCCTTCTTGATAGCGTCATTGATCCAAAAGGCGAGTTCTACTATGACTAAGACAATTGTTTTGAATCAAATGATTGATGTTTAGTTGTCACTTACATTTCAATCTGTTGCAAATTCCTCAAGACATGTGATGGATGTTGTGTGTAAATATTGAATTTCTATATACTTTCATTTGTGTTTAGTTGTCAATTGAAATATGATGTCAATATGAATCTCTATTATGAATTCAAGTTGGATGTGAATTGTGTTCTAGGGATTATGGGAATCTGGGTATATAAATTATATTTTCTATTTCAGGGCAGACAGAAACTCAGATTCTGCCTGCCCTGTACTAACGAATATCCCAGCCAGTTGTTTCCCTGGAACCGGCTGAGATGAGCCTTCATCGTTGCCTGTTGAACCGGGGAAACTGACTGAGATATGCTATTATCTCAGTCGATTGCCGTGTAAAAAGCAACTACAAAAGTTTACTCTTCTATCGGTTCGGCTGAAAAACCGACCGAGATATGATATTATCTCAGCGATCATATCTCAATCGGTTTTTCAATTCCCATATCTCAGTCGGTTTTTCGTTGGGAACCGACTGGGATAGTATAATATCTCAGTCGGTTTGCTTTCTAACTGGCTGAGAAGTTGTTATCTCAATCGGTTTTTATAACCGACTGAGATATTCATATTATTAGCACCCTTTCTCTACAGCCGGAAGGTAAACCGGCTGAGAAAGCAATTTTGCACCGACTGTAATTGTGTGTTCTGTAGTAGTGTTACTGTGTACTGTACTACCAAAATAAAAAAGCTGAAGTTACCGGTTACCACTTCAAACATCATCCTGATACAATTCAGTTTCACACATTTATATGCACTGGCATCAAATTTAAACATTCTTGCAAACAGAAAAAGATGAATCAAATTTGAACAACGTGGTCCAAAGATCATTCGCACCCTTTTATTTCCATTTACATTCCTGGATGGTGTCACATAATTTCAACAGGAGCATCTCTTGAGGATATCCGAGACATGGGGGAACCTTCGTCCTGATGGATCGATACTGAGCTCTGGACGCTCATTGTTCCTGCTAAGTTCCCGTTGTCCCTGCTCCGGTAAATAGGTTATCCAGGCAATGGACTACACCTGCATTCTTTTGTCCATGTCCGGCAGTAGGAGCAGGTTTACTTTAGACTCCATCGAAGATATACCAGATATCTTAGGCATAAATAAAACTTTTTTGGACGAAGGACAGCACTACTGTTTTCATTATATTAAGAGAGAATTTCTTATATATTACTTCCAAAACATCCAATTCTCTCTGTACCATTGGTAAAGACCGTATTCTCTATATACTATTGGTAAATGATTTCGAGTTTCTTCTATGCCATGCTATTAAACTATTGTTAGTGGAACGCCGATAAATGCGTAAAAAGACCACTTTACCAATTTCCTTTATGCCATCTTTACATATAAACTAGTTCCCTCTATACTATTTAGTCTTTGGCATCAAAAGTCGGAATATAGGCAGTGTTCATTGCTATTTGGACAGTTAGAAAAGAGGAGATTTTGGACAATGTTCACTGCTGTTTGGGCAGTAAAGTGAGATATTTGGCAGCAAAACCATTTGACAGCGCTTTGGTAGAAAATCTCATATTTTTTACAATACATAAATTTTCACAACAAATGAAAGCATCTCATATTTCAGGCAGGCGGCGCCCCGTCTTGTCCTGCGAAGACGATCGGCGGCTCTCCACCTGAGCCCGCGTGAAGGAGTGACGGCTCTTGACCGTGCCAGCGTGGAGGTGCGGCGGCGTCGCGCCTGGGCCAGCGCGGAGGTACGGCGGCGCCTCGCCTGGGCCCGTGCGGAGGGGCGGCCATGCCCCTTGCGCGAGGAGGATACAGCGTGAAGGAGCGCCGTGGAGTGGTCGCTGGCCACCGTGGAGGTGCTCCCGGGCGGCCGCCGGCCGCCGCAGGATTCTAGGGTTAGGGGAGCAACGCACGTCCGGGAGCGAAAGGGTGTTTTTTTTTGCGGGGTAACACCGTAGAAACATCACTTTACTCGGTACCACTACGGAAAAACATTAATTTATTAAAACACACCGCATCACTTCTTAGCTGAATAAATTAAAAAACGTACGTCATATGTCTCTTATATTCTTGTGTCAATAAGAGCTAACGTTTCCTGATGGTAAAACATTGCCATAGCGCAAAACCTTTGAACTAAGAAAAGGAAAAAAAATCTAGTTTTAGTTCCTCAACTATTGTTGAAGTTTGATTTAAACCCTTAATTCTGAAATTGGTCAATGTGCACTCTCAACTATTGATACCAGAGCAATTAACCCCTGTGAGTGCTGACTGGGCACTTTGCCATGTTGGACTACCACATGTCATGTCACGGTGGATAAAACCGCCTCCAAACGACTGCAATGGGTTAATTACTCTGGTATCAAAGTTGGGGATGCACATTGACCGGCTTTAGAATTCAAGGTTTAAATCGGACTTTCGTAATAGTTAAGGGACTAAAACTTTTCTTAACAAAAAATGACATTCTCGGCACCAACTAAAACAGGAACGTCTGACCACGTTCCAGAATAAAAAACGATTTTGCTCAAAAACTCTGACAACAGTTCAGCCACGTTTGGGACAGAAAAAGAATTTGATTTTGCTGCAAAACGTGTCGGCATTTCAGCAACATAATTCCACTTCTTCTAGCCAAGTCTGAGACACAAAGAGATTGACAGCATTCCAGTACCAGCATTGCACATCTTCCAGCCACAGTTGAGAAGAAAATACAGGTTAAATCAATCCATCGGGTCAGACTGATTCGGTCTAAGCCAAAATAGTCAAGGGCATTTTGGTATTTAGGGATGTTCTCTCATCTCTTTGGTTAAAAAGCATATTCTAATTGATAAAGTGTGTTCTACCAATAGAGTGTTTTTTCATAATGGTACTGAGCAAAGAGGCGTTTTTATAGTGTGTTTGCAAAAAGATAGAAAATAACAGTGTGCTGCCTTTTTTGTTCTAGACAATATCTGTGCACAGAGCTAGTTCAGGCATTTTAGAAAAAACTGACAATTTATGTGTGAGATAACGGAGCTCTACTAACAGCAGTTTGATGGAATGGTATAGAAGGAACTCGAAATCATTTACGAGTGACATATAAGGAATAAGACTTTTACCAGCGGTATAGAGGGAATTGAGTGTTTTAAGAGTGGCACATTGGAAATTCTCTTTTATATTAAAGAGCAAACAAAATATCATTAAAAAGTATATAAATGACTTCACAGACAAGGAAGGAAAGAGAGTAAGAGAAACTAGAGAACTGAAAGAATGTACACCCATTGATAGAGGAGGTGAAGAGGAAAACTCAAGTGGGAGAGTTGTCACCATACCCACCCGCCTGTGACTGCAGAGGGAGTAGATAGGATTACATGACCACGCGCCGTCTAGTGAAGTTATCAACAATTAAGCATTTTGCTCTGGATAAAGCCATGTGAAAATATGACACTTCGGTGGCACTCTGAGCTCGTATGCCAGATACGGTCGACGGATGGCAGTGGAATGAGTCCCTCAAAAAGCATCTTGTAGGCAAAGTTTGTAGTATTTTTGAATGATGAACACTACTACAGATACCAATTAACGGGACGCCCCTTGTACAGACGGCAACCGGGAGACGTCTGTACAATTCTTATCATAGACGGTTCTAATACGAACCGTCTGTATAAGTCACGACCAAGGATGGCGAACAAGCGGGACGGCACAATACAGACGGTTCGCACGCGGAACCGTCTGTAAAAATAATACAGACGGTTTCCAACTACAGCCGTCTACACTGGGTATCACAGTACAGACGGCTCTCAACAAGGACCGTCTGCACTAATGCCATAGAAGGTCCCAGTTGGTAGCCGTCTGTACTAACCCATACAGTACAGACGGCTCCTAACCGGTACCGTCTGTACTAATGCCACAGACGGTCCCAGTTGGGAGCCGTCTGCACTAACCCATACAGTACAGACGGCTCCCTACCGGAACCGTCTGTGTTATTTGTACAGATGGTTCCCTACTTGGAACCGTCTGTACTAATATGCATAAGCTCACTCCCTCACTCCCACTCCCAGCCAAGCTTCGTGACCTCCGGCATCTCGAGCCGCCCGCAAGCGCCGCCGCCGACCGGAGCTCGTGCCACCCGCCGGCGACCTCCCCAAGCCGCCGCCGCCACCCACCGACGATCTCCCGCCACCGCCGCCGCCGCCAGGCCAGCCCCTGAAGCTTCCCCGGCGCCGGTGGCCTCCACCTCGCCGCCGCCTGCCTCGCCCCGCCGCCTCCCGGTAAGCCGCCGCGCTCCGCACTCCCTCCTCCGTCCGCCGCCGCGGTCCCGCACCACCGCCGCTTGCCGCCGCCCACGGTGCTCAATCGAGCTCGGCCGACGTCCCGGCCGACCGCCGGCCCTCAGGCTAATTAAGCCAAAAAATATAAAAAAAGAAATGAAAATATGACCAGTGGGACCCACCTGTCAGGATCTATTATTTTTGAATTTATTTATTTATTATTTTTACTGAGGAAAAGATCAAAAAGAGTATTTAAATATTTAAATCTTATAAAAATCATAGAAAATTCATTATTAGTCAGAAAAATACAAATAATATATCAAAATGTTCAGAAAAATAAGATCTATGTAATTATGTCATTTTCATTCGTGTTTGCATTGTAGAAAAAATAAAATTGACTAAAAACTCAAATTAGGGTTTTCGGAACCGCCGGAGAAATTCGGATCGCAATATTTTGAGCGTCCGGACTCCGATTAAATTGATTACATTTGCATTAGTGTTTATTTTATGTCCTCTATTCCATGACATGCATTTCATCTCATGCCGATGTTCCGCATTTTGATATTTATGTTTATACCCTTAAACCCTTAAATTGCAGTACGATTTCTACATAAGCTCCTTTTTTTCGATGAGAAGTTAGGTGGCTTTCTTTTATTAGGTCAATTTAACACTAATTTCCTTGTTGTGCAGCGCGTGTAGCCAGATGGATCGGGTGTGGATGTACGGTTCTCGTACGAACCAAGCGTACGTTGATGGTGTGACGAATTTTCTTAGAGTTGCCGAGGAGGATAGGTTGAAGAAGGTTGTTGAATTTACATATTGTCCTTGTTGCGATTGTAGAAATGAGAGATCATTTCTCGGACACAACTCAGCCCTACAGATCCAAGCGCACTTGATTATTAGGGGCTTCAAACCGGACTACACGTGTTGGACCAAACATGGTGAAGAGCAGAACATGTTACACGAAGACGTTGGCATCGTCGAAGAACCCGAAGTCAACGAAAGGAGAGAAGATGATGACGAAGTAGGTGCAGACGATGATTGTGGCCGCCATGAGGAAGTAGGTGCAGACGATGATTGTGGTGGCGCAGAGGACGATGATAGGTTGAATCAGATGCTGCGCGATGCTGACGTGAACTTTAATACTGAGAGAGACTTAAACAAGTTCATGTACTTGATTGAGAACTCAGAAAAACCTTTGTTTTCGGGTTGCAAGCCGAAATACACAAAGCTGTCATCCGTGCTCGAGCTGCTTAAATTGAAAGCAAGATATGGTTGGTCAGACAAGAGTTTCACGGCGCTCCTAGGTCTCCTCTCGGAGATGCTTCCGGATGGTAACGAGCTGCCCAAAAACACATACCCAGCAAAGCAGGTGGTTTGTCCACTGGGGATGGAGGTAGAAAGGATACATGCATGTTCGAACGACTATATCTTGTGTACCGTAATGAATTATCGAACTTGCGTTCATGTCCAGTGTGCAAAGAGTCTTTCATCGAGCCGAAGAAAGGAATTCCCGCTAAGGTGGTGTGGTATCTGCCCGTAATTCCGCGTCTGAAGCGTTTGTTTGCGAACCCAAAAGAGGCCAAATTGTTGTGCTGGCACTCGGAGGACCGTAAGAAAGATGGAAAGCTAAGACACCCTGCCGATTCCGCGCAGTGGAGAAACATCGACATGATCTTCGAACACTTCGTTGTGGAGCCGAGGAATATAAGGTTCGCGTTGAGCACGGACGGAATGAATCCTTTCGGCAATATGAGCAGCCGGCACAGCACTTGGCCAGTTGCTCTTAGTATGTACAACCTACCACCTTGGCTGTGCATGAAGCGGAAGTACATCATGATGTCACTGCTTATCCAAGGGCCGAAGCAACCTGGGAATGATATTGATGTCTACCTAAGACCTTTGGTGGAAGATCTGAAAACACTGTGGAATGAAGGGGTACAGGTATGGGATGCGTACAAACAAGAGAACTTCACCCTACACGCCATGTTGTTCTGCACGGTCAATGATTTGCCTGCCCTACGTAACCTTTCGGGCCAGAGTAAAGAACCAGACAAGGCTTGCCCTCAGTGCTTGGATGGTACCGCGAGTAGGTGGCTGGCCCACTCCCGTAAGACGGTGTTCATGTGCCACCATAGGTTCCTTAAGACGAATCACCCGTACCGCAATATGAAGGAACAATTTGACGGGACGAGGGAGAGAGCTTTATGTCCAAGGCATTACAGCGGGCAAGAGGTGTACAATATGGTTAAGGATATCGATGTTGCCCTTGGAAAGATTGGTAAAAAAGTGAAGGCCAACGGCATGTGGAAGAAGAAATCAATATTTTGGGAGTTATCCTACTGGCAGCACCTTGAAGTTCGCCACTGCATCGACGTTATGCACGTAGAGAAGAACATGTGTGACGGCCTGATTGGTCTCTTACTTAATATTCCAGGGAAGACGAAGGACGGCCTCAACGCACGTCTCGACTTAGTAGACATGAAGATCAGGCCCGAGTTGGCACCTGAGCCCTCCCAACAAGGCAGAACAAGGCTTCCTCCGGCCTGCTATAACCTGAAAAAGGCCGAGAGGACCGAACTATGCCGGTGCTTGCAAGGTGTGAAAGTTCCGTCGGGTCACTCCGCCAACATCTCGAAACTTGTTTCGATGGAAGATCTAAAATTAGTTGGTATGAAGTCCCATGATTGCCATGTGTTGATGACACAGATGCTTCCTGTTGCAATCCGAAATATCCAGCCGAGCTATCTCCGAGACACAATCATTAGGCCGTGTTACTTCTTCAACACAATCTCTTAGAAGGTCATCGATCCCGAAGCACTAGATGTGTTGCAGGCCGATGTGGTGAAGACATTATGTCATCTTGAGATGTACTTTCCTCCGTCGTTTTTTGATATCATGGTCCATGTTACCGTCCACCTCGTGAGAGAGATAAAGATCTGTGGACCGGTATTTCTACGTCAGATGTACCCGTTTGAGCGGTACATGGGAATTCTCAAGTAGTAAGTACGAAATAGATCTCGTCCAGAGGGCAGCATCGTCGAAGGTTACACAACCGAAGAGGTAGTCGAGTTCTATATCGATTACATGGAACAGCTCAAACCAATAGGTGTGCCTACGTCTCGCCATGAGGGGAGACTGGACGGCAAAGGGACCATAGGAAGGAAAACACTCATTCCTGACTATGCGTCGTTATCTCAAGCCCATTTCGCAGTCTTGTAACACATGACTGAAGTAGCCCCGCATATCAACATGCATAAGGACAAGCTACGCAGAGAGAATCCAGGCTGTACGGAGGCTTGGCTTACCAGACAGCACAACCGCAGCTTCAACAACTGGTTGCGGGTTTGAAGTGCTAATAGTACAACAGAGGAGAATATTGGCTGGTTGGCTAGATGGCCAAGTCACACAATCCTGAAATTTGAAGCATACGACATAAATGGGTACACCTTTTATACCAGAGCACAGGATACGAAGAGCACGGTATAAAACAGCAGTGTCCGCATAGATGCCTTCCAGGACAAACGTGGGGTGTGTGCGTACTACGGGTACATTGAGGAGATCTGGGAACTTGACTATGTACGTTTCAAGATCCCCCTCTTCCGGTGCCGTTGGATCGCACTCTCAAGTGTTAAGGTCGACAAGTATGGCATGACTACAGTGGACCTCGAACGTGCCGCATAAAAAGATGAACCATTTGTACTCGCTAAGCAAGCTGTTCAAGTCTTTTATGTCCAAGACCCGGCAAATCAGAAACTTCACGTAGTCCTTCAGGGGAAAAGAAGGATTGTCGGAGTTGAGAATGTCGTGGACGAAGAAGAGTACAATCAATTTGATGAGTTCCCTCTTGGAGACGGCACCGCGCTCAACGAAGAACAACTACCGATCGGGGCCACCTGCTATCTGCGCGTCGATCATCAAGTAGGGCTGGTTGTTAAAGGAGATTAGGTTATTTTCTATGATGTAACCCGATTGTTATGTATCACCACCAGGGTTTTCTGTATGAACTATTAATGCAATAATAGGTTTGCAGATTTTGAGTTACAGTAATATGAATGAGACCTACACCATGTGATAGTACGTACGAAACCATAAATTTACATTAAAAAAATCTTGTCATGTGGAGTTTGTTTGCATTAGTTATGAATTTTACAAGTTTCTGGGTTTAAGGGCATTTTCAAACTTTTTCATAACAGTAACATGAATAACAGTTATACCATAAAATTGTCAAGATTAAAATATGAATTTACAAAAAAAGTTCAACTCAATTGGAATTCATATGAATTTTCTATGATTTTCAGAAGTTTAAGTCATTTCTAGTAATAAATCAATAACATGAAAGTCATGACAAGTGGGACCATAGGTCAACTCGGGCAAAATCTTTGTACAGACGGCTCGTAGTACAGAACCGTCTGTACTAATGTAGCAGCGTCCCGCCTGCAATATTAATACAGACGGCTCCACGTTGAGAACCGTCTGCACTAATGATAATCCAGACGGCTCCGTATTGAGAACCGTCTGTACTATTAATAGTACGGACGTTCTTGAGCCGTCTGTACTAATATTGCAGGCGTCCCACCTGCAGTATTAGTACAAATGGCTCCACGTTGTGAACCGTCTGCACTAATGCTAATCCAGACGGCTCCGTACTGAGAACCATATGTACTATTAATCCAGACAGTTCTACGTTCCGAACCGTCTGGATTAGCCTTTTCGATAAGTACTCCTCGGCGCGGGTTGTGTCTTTCCAAAACCTGTGCCGTGCCCTCATCTCCCGCCCTAGGTTTTCAGCCACCGCCAGTGCCACCCCCAAGCCGTCCCGCTCCTCCGCCGCCGCCGCTGCCCCCAAGCCGTCCCCGAGGAGCTCCGCCCGCCCCAAGCCGTCCCCGAGGAGCTCCAGCGCCGCCGGAGCTCCACCGAGCCCCACTCCCGTTGGTGGTGAGTTGGGGTGCTCCCCACTGTCTCCTCCTCTAGGAAGCCTCGAATTCCCCTCTTCTAATTCTTAACCTAGAGTCCCTGCCCCGGTTAGCCGATTGCTACACTTGCCCCTTTTGGTCCTTTAGTTCTTGTGCATATGCTTATGCCGTGCTCCTAATGTTTAACTGGTCTTGGATAGCATAATCGTGACCTGTTTAATCCTCTTGCCATACCAGTACATGTAATGAACTTGTTGCATGATCAAGACTAATATTTACCTATGGGTATGATTACTATATTTGTGTAATTCCTGAACATTAACATCATGCTTGAGGATGGATTCTTCCAGTGGATTGTCCCATATATGCTCTGCTATTCTTTAGTCTGTGTACTGGAATTGGCTATTGGAAATTTGGGACTTGAATTGATGTGCATGTATTAGTAGTTGATAAAGTTACTGGTTCCTGTATTTTTGTAATTAACTAAAGTTGATGTCGGATTGAAATTTCCTGCGGTGCATATATAATTCCTTATTTTTAACTAATTGATCAAATGCACCTGCTATATGGCCATTTTAGATTTGACAAGAACAATTTACTACTTGATCTTTCCTAACATCCTGGAATACTAAAGATTACCTATACCTACCATCTACATGCCTACAGGAGCTTGTTAACTCGATGCACTGATATATAGTATATACTTACGGCTTATGCTCGCTGATCTTAAGTTCTCTTCATTTTCAATGTGTTTACATGTATACATATGTTCTCACTTTTCCTCAATTGGAAGAGCAGCTCTTAACTTAAGTTGGTGACATGAGTATGCTGGTCTAACTTATACTTTGGTCAAATATTCTCTAAGTCTGATAATGATACATGTTGCACAATTTTTTCCTTGGTGCTAGCATACCTATTAACAAGAGTTGGCTTTGCGGAAGATATTTCTATCCTGTCCAGTACAATAACTAAAATCTTATGTATTACTACCCTTAGATATGGCTGTGCTGCGGTTTGGTTAATATTATGATTATTTAGAATTGTTACTTTTGATACTCGTCCTGCTGGATGTATGCTGTGTGCTTAAGCTCATGGATTGTGCTAACGGTAACTTCCTTAATACTTGCAATCGCTCACGGCAGTTGTTCCTACCAACAAGACTAATATTGCAGGCGTCAGAAGCAAATTGTTCTTCTCATGTATAACTCATGTATAACTCAATGTTCCATGTCCAAATGAAGCTTACAATGTAAACAAGTAGCTAGTCACGATACCAGTCCTATCAACTGAATAGGCTAGTCACGAAAGTCCAACTTACGATCGTTAATCCGAGGATTTAGGGTTTGATCTTCGAATGGCCTCTTTAACATATTTTGGTAAATATGATTTCAAAATTTTGGGAATTGTATAAAAGAGTTCAGGAAGATATTTATGATGAGATTACAAACATTAGCACTATTTATGAAGTTGATGTACTTTCGACAAGGGTTATATATTTTGCACATTCGGCTATTAAACGAATGTCCTCCGATCAAATTGAGCTCGATTAGGGTTGCAAGAATCTTGCGATGTATGTGGAGGATCATGTGTCTTTATATGAAAATGTCTGGAATCTTGTCGTGTACTGCATATCTGAATTTTTCGTCTTTTGAAGATGGCGTCTGGAGGAGATGAATGTGAACTGCCGGTGGCCTCTTCTCCTCGACAAGATGAGCCGCACTTGTCTCCTCAACCGGCTCAACCGTTGCCCTCCCAACATGCAGAAGCCTCGTCTCATGAGCAAACCGAAGAATCGGGTGGACAGAAGCGAAAGCGAGGTGGCCGAGGCAAAAATAAAATGCCCACGGGTCACTACACGATAACTCATGTCAGTGATGAGGGTGTGCCCATATTGCCTCAGCAGACTCAGGCGGCATTCCGTAGTGCGTGCGCTTCACTGGCGAGGACGAAGGTCCGGATAACGTACGCCAGCTGGCCGTCAGTGTCGGATAATGAGAAAGAGTTCCTGTGGAACACCATCAAAGCACAGTTCGACTTCCCCGAAGGTACCGAGCAGGCCGTGGAAAGACAGGCAAAAGCTAAGATGGGCAAGGCGTGAAAGACCTTCAAGAGCGAGCTTTACAACACGTACGTGAAGAACGATCTTGTGCCCTACAGGCAGGACCCGAAGATTTATGGGTACTTGGAGGATCAATGGACGGAATTTGTGGAGAGGTGCACGTCAGAGGAATTTGTGCAGCGGAGTCAGACAAACAGGGCGCGCCAGGCATGCAACATTCACCCCCACAGGCTCGGAAGCGGTGGGTATGCGCGCAAAGAGTTGGAATGGAAAACAAAGGACGAGCGGGCGTCTCAGGAGAGTTGCGACACACCGTTCTCCCAGATCCTAGAGAGGCGGGCCCGGAACTGGTATCGCGCAAGGGCCAACATCTCGGCTGATGGCACCGTCGCCTTCAACAAGCCCGAAACCATCCAGGTGGCTGAAAACATCTTGCGACTGTCAGAACAATCCGCTCAAGGAACTTTCCAAGCAGCCAGGGAAAAGGATATACTAACCTCGGCTCTAGGAAACAAAGAGCACCCGGGTCGAACGCGTGGTGTGGGGGTGACGGTTCCATGGAAGATGGGATTCCCCGACGATGCGGGTTCGTACAGGAGTCGGAGGAGAAAGAAAGCAGAGCGCGAGGCAGCCGAGCGTGAACAGATGAAAAAAGAGCTGATGGAAGAAATATATGCAGGCCTAGAACAGAGGATCGATGCAAGGGTCGAAGAACGGTACGGCAGATAAGGCAGGAGGATGCAGCCGCCGCGGCCGAACGCAGCCCCGCAGGCTCATCCCCACATGCTCGGCGCAGGAGTAGCTGTGCATCCGTGAAAAACGACAATGCCGAAGACGTCCACGAACAATCCGCTCATGACCACATTCCGGATGACGACCGCGCCGACGACTTACATGTCAAGCCGATTCCGCGTGAAGACGTCAGCGAAAGATTCCCTGTCGACGACATAGTGGTGGTAACTAACTGCAAGCTCATCGTGCCCAGCTGCTTTGGCCCCACTGACATGCTTGAGGTTGGCACGGGGTTAGCATTTCCATATGTTGAAGACTCGACGGTGCACGGAGTTCCGATAGTGGCGAGTAACGCTAAGGTGGCAGTGGACATGGTGCATGCGAATTGCTCCTCCTTCACACTTCCTGTACCGCCAGAGGACGATGTCAGGACACTGGGGTAGGCCATCAACACGTTCATCCAGTGGCCGAAGAAGTACATTTCCCTGGTTGCCCCTGCACCTCCTGCATGGCCCCTGTCTCCGGTACGTTACGGTCCAGATTTCTCAATCCATGCTCCTCCACCGAAGGTGAAATCCGCTTCAGCACAATCTAAGCAATCTAGCAGATCTAGCCAACAGGCTGCCAAAACGACTCCTCAAGCTCAGCGTAGGGCCACCAGAAATAGCACAAAGTCAGCCAAGGGCAAAGAGGTAGACGAAGAACCCGAGATAAGAGTCCACACGGAAAGGTAGCCGCTAGTGACACGGGCGGCGTTAGAACGACTTGGTTGGGCAGCTCAGATTGTGCACGAATTTTACATGAAGAGGTCCAACGAGGAGATAGCGCTTCCTCAAAATATCAGTGCCATGTACAAGCGGCAACATTTCCTCCATCCAGGTGGAACCTTTACCATCGATTTCTCGGATTTAGCCGACCTCTACCGTCATGACGCCCTCGATGTCAGCCTATTAAGATGCTGGACACTGTAAGTGTTCTCAATCATAGTTTAAGCTAAATGAATTGCCTAACTTATTGATACGCTCTTTCAATGACATTACTTTTATGTGTAGACATATGATTCAAGAGGGTAGGGCAGAAAATCCTAATATCGGATTCCCTCGATCCACAAGTGGTCATATGCACAATGGTCTAATTTCAGCCGAATGAGGTCGAGGAATACATTTCGGACGTCATGCTCCTTCTCTCTACTAAGCGCGTCATTCTTCTACCGTACAACTATGAATTCCACTGGATGCTCGTCTGCCTCGAGCCACAACATCTACATGCCACGTACTTCGACTCCAGGGACTACCCACCAGAGAAGTACGCAAATTTGACAACGGTGCTCAACGGGGCGTTCAAGAAGTATGTTGCCAAGGGAGGCTGTGAAAACAACACAAACCGAACCGACCCACCGATTTTATTTCCCGGTAATAATTCCTCCCTCGCCCAAGAATAATCACCTCGCACGTTCTAATATGTATTCGGTAAAACTAAATTACCCTGCACGTAACCATGATTTCTACAGTGCCACAAGCAGCTGCCGAGCAACAATCTCTGTGGATACTATGTCGCGACATATATGATGCAGATCGTTCGCTCTAGTCCGGTAGATGTGGCGGTTAGTGTCATTACACTATGTAGTTCCATTTTTCATCGTTCAGACGTCGTGCCTAACCTAGCTATTTAATTTCCTTCTGCAGAGTTTTAAGTTCCCTACAGATGAGCTCGACACTGAGGGCGTCCGGTTTGTTCAAAAACAGTTAATAGCTTTCATACTTAGAGAGGTGTTGAAGGAAATCGGAGAATTTCATTGTCCTCAAAATGTTCCTCCTCAATGACTTGAGAGTGTTTTTCCCTAATAACGCATGTGAATGACTTTGTGGTTGAGAATGACGTTTAATGTTTGTTTCTGAATGCTATGTCTAAGATCAATGAGTACATTGCGTGTCTGTGCATGCTATGCATGTGATTGATCACTTTGTTTCTAGTGTTTTCACTGCGGCGCCAGGACCACGGCCGCACCGGGCATCGTTACGCTGCCGCACGGCTGCTGTGACAGCAGAAACGGTAGTTTCCACTACCGCGGCAGCAACGTCGCCTTGCCGCACGGCTGCCGTGGCAGCAGGCGGCAACACCGTCGCCCTGCCGCACTACTGCCGCGGCAGCAGGCGGTAGCACCGTCGCCCCGCCGCACTGCTGCCGCGGCAGTGGAATCAGCCATTTCCGCTGCCGCGGCAGCAGGTGGCAGCAACGCCGCCTTGTCGCACGGCTGCCGCGGCAGCCGAAACGTCTGTTTCTGCTGTCGTGGCAGCAGGCGGCAGCACCGTCTGTACAACCGCACTGCTACCGCGGCAGCAGAAACAGTTGTTTCCACTGCCGCGACAGCATTGTTTTCCTGCCACAGCAGTAGTACAGACGGTTCCAGGGGTAGAACCGTCTGTACAAATTCTTTGTACAAACGGTTCTGGGTATGGAACCGTTTGTACAAATGTTTTTGAGGTACTGTTCAATGCATTTGGGCAGATGGTTTTGTGGATGGAACCGTCTGTACAAATACTTTGGAGGTACTGTACCAGAGAATATCACAGACGGTTCGTGTGTGGATCCGTCTGTACTAATTATTTGTACAGACGGTTCAATAACCATCTGTACAAAACTGATTTGTATTGACTGTTTCGTCCAGACGGTTCGAAAAACCGTCCCGCCCGGTGTTTCCAAACCGTCTGTACAAATCGATTCTGTAGTAGTGGAAAAAGCTTTGCTCTCCTGACTTCTGCATCTGCCAAGTCATTACAAAACAGTAACAAATTCTAAACATGTTACATGCTACGTGAGTAGCCATTACATAGGTTTCTAGATGTTCGCTACTTAAATGGAGACATAAACTTTCTAGTAACCAACTTTCATCTCCTAACGTCAGCTTCCATCAGTTCTCTGTCATGCAAACGCCATAGAGAAGATCAAGATCATAACTAACTGATAGACAAGAAAACAACCAGTAAGGGATTAGGTAATTTGTTTTATAAAAATAAGATCATTTCTACACAACCATATGGACTAAAACAGTTCGGCCACACCAATATAAATACGTGAGCGGAGAGACCTAGGAAAACCCCTAAGCCAAGCTCCATAAATATGCGAAATTCTACATGTGAAGTTATGAAAAGTTAGTTGAACAGATTGCAATCAACTGTAGCGGGGAGCCTGCGGTATGCTGGCCGGGCATGTTCTGTCCATTTGAAGCAATGAAATCTACGGTGCCCAGTTGGAGTTGAAATTGCTGTACTCTGCTCCAAACACTGAGAAATTTGGACAGAACATGGGTCGAGGGTTGCGTTTTGATACAGGTGATCCAGTTGCATGCCATTGTGAAGTGCAGCATGGACGGTGAGATTGCTTCTTGAACTGTGCTTGGAGAGTGCCGGCAGCGTGAGCTTTAGTGGAGTGCCATCCAGCCGGTGATGGTGCCAAAAGGAAATAGTTCTACAGTCCCGGACGTGAACAATAGTAAAAGCCCTGGTTATCTCTACTTGTAGCAAGCTCAGTGTAACGCAGGAGGTAGATTGGCAACCACACCCAGTATTAGATACACAATTTCTCAGCGTCACGCCAAGATACAGGATTCTAAGAACTGGATTCTTGAGGAGGAAGAAAGGGATTTGGGGATAGTTCAGCATTAGCTGTTACAAGTCTGCTTCTCCAGGGATGGGCAGAGGAGAACGTTATATATTCGTCGACTCGGCCATCGCTCGATCCTGCGTGGGCTCTGTGTTAACGGGCTTGCTCTTCTGCGTGGCAGCCCATTGAGCTCGCACCACTCTTGCTACTCTTCTCTTCTCCCGCTTCTACCTTTGCCTCTTTGCATGTAGTGCTTCAGATGACAGGAATGTCGTAACAATACCCTCCCCTAAAGACCCAGCGTGCCACCACGCTGGTGCAGAAGGTAACGACGATGCAGGGCATGGAGCTCCTCCCAAGTGCAGAAGTCGTCAGGTAAATCTTGCCAGGAGACCTTGAGTTGAGGCACCCACTTGTTGCCACGAGAAATGTATCGCTCGCCCAGCAGTCATACAGGGACAGCAGAAGCAACATCATCAAGATGAAAAACCGGAAGATCATCACTTACTGTTTCCTCCGCGCGCAAGGCCTTTTTGAGTTGAGAGACGTGGACCACCGGATGGATTTGCTAGCTGCCGGTAACCGAAGCTTGTAAGCCACCTTGCCCACTCGCTGTAGCACCTGATATGGCCCATAGTAATGAAAACACAGCTTCTGAGATGAACACTGAGCGACAGATGTCTGGACATAAGGTTGAAGGCGAAGAAAAACCCACTCGCCCACAGTAAACTCCCTGTCAAAACGATGTTTGTCCGCCTGTTTTCTCATGCGCTGCTGAGCGCATGCCAAGTGCTGCTGAATAAGTTGTTGCATGGTAGCCCTTTCATCCAACCATTGCTGCAAGTCAGTTGGAGCCAATTGATCAGGTTGCTATACCCCAAAGTGTCTCGGTTTGTGACCATAAAGAACCTCAAATCGCGATCTGCCGAGAGCTGAGTGAAAAGTTGTATTATACCAGAACTCGACCTAGGGCAACCAATAGTACCATCTCTTAGGATTTGCATGCACAAAGCAGCGAAGAAATGTCTCTAAGCATTGGTTAACATGCTCTGTTTGCCCGTCAGTTTGTGGATGATGTGCAGAGCTAAGATTCAAGGTGGTGTCAGCCAATTTAAACACTTATTGCCATAACCGGCTAGTGAACACTTTGTCACGGTCAGAAATGATTACTTGAGGTAATCCATGCAGCTTATAGACATTATCAATGAAAGTCTGGGCCACAGATAAGGCAGTGAAAGGGTGGCGCATTGGCAAGAAATGAGCATATTTAGAGAACTTGTCCACAATGACCAAAATAGTATCGAACCGTTGAGAGATTGGTAGCTGCTCAATGAAATCCATACTAACCATGTGCCATGCCTCAGGGGGAATTGGTAGAGGGTGAAGAAGACCCGGTGTTTTCACGTGCTCGCCTTTGGCTTGTTGACATATTTGACATTGCTGCACAAAGGCTTGAACATTTTGTTTTAGTCGGGGCCAAGAGAACAATTGCTTGATCTTGTGATAGGTAGCTGTCGATGTACAAACGCCGGTGTCGGTGGTCCGGAACGACCCCCTTTCAGATTCGGCCGGGGAGGAGCTGGAACAGGAGCTACGATCGATCTAGGCCAGGTCAAACGATAGGAAAAAGAGACGGTGATTTACCCAGGTTTAGGCCACCGTTGAGGTGTAAAACCTTAATCCTGCTTTGGTGTGTGTATTAATGTTTTAGAGATTACAGAGGTAATCCCTAGCCTGATTGCAGGGAGCCCTGATCTTCTTCTTCTTGCTAGCTCGAGAGGAGATTAATCTAAAAAAGATCCAACCCTTTGCATGACCTCGGTTCTCCCCTTATATACCTGAGGGTTTACCACAATGACCAAAGGGCAATAAATGCAGCGGGCATGCTGCTTACGTAGGAGGCGTGGGCATGCCACGCCGGCCGCCGAAGGCTGCAGCGGAAGAGACGCTTGCCGATACGACATCCTTGGAAACGGGTCTTCATGATGGGTTGAGACGCGCCGGTGAAGACTTAACGGGCAAACTCCCTGCCACGGCTCCAACCACCCAGGTCCCACAGACCAAAGGGATACACCTGGGCGTGCCGTACCGCGCCCGAAAGTCATAAAGCATGTCAGATGATAACTGACAGGCCTTATCACGCCGAAGGACGCCCGCTTTGGGCCTGCAGTAGGCACGCCTGTTGCCAGGCATTAAATGCGCCAGATAGGCATTAACTACGTCTGATGGGACACATGGAAAGGGCCCGCCTGGGCCCTACGGAGGGCGCCGCGGAACTCTCGCCACGTGTACTGGTCGATGGACCCCCGAGGACTGCTCGGGGAAGGGCCCCCGAGGGGTGCTCGGGGCGCCTTGCCACGTGGCACCGAGGGAGCAACCAGAGGCGCTCAGGGTTCCCGATCTCGGGGACCCCCGAGCCCGCAACCTCGCCCACTCGCTGTACGTGAGCCACTTGACCAAACCAGGAGGGGCCAAGCGGACACAGCGCTCGGGGGGAAGCCCCCGAGCGCGCACCCTCGATTCTCACGCCCTTGGAGACGTGGCATCAAGTTTGGCCCTTTGCCAACGGCTTAGGGAACCCTAGTTCCCGTACCGCCGACAGTAGCCCCCGGGCCCGCTCTCAAAACGCCGGCCCAGAAAGGGGACAAGATTGGGGGCGGGCTCAATATTTTTGGACCAACAGAGATGCCGGCCCATTTAGGGAATCCGGTGGGGAAGATGCCTCGATCCCCACGAGCGACGCTCGGGGGTGGGAACCGCTCCGGTTTCCACGCCTTGTGGAGGGACGCAATTAGTTACAAAAACCGAGCCGTTCCCCACGACCGCGCGGCGCACGAAGCGTCGCAGCCTTTTTGAATTCCTTCCAACCCTTTAAATGCTCCGCCGCCCGTACACCTCCACTTTTCCATGCCCTTCACGACTTCTTCTTCTTCTTCCCTGCGCCGTCTGCCTCCGCTACACCCTTTCACCTCCCTGCTCAAAACCTTTCTCCTCTCTCTCTACGCCTTACGCCACTATGCCGCAGAAGTCGAGGAGCTCCAAGCGCCGCTCCTCCCCGCCGCCCGCTGCCGCCCTCGACATTCTCCCCCGGTCCCGCCTTCTTAACAAGGAGGTCATGGACAAGGTGCGGATGCTGCTGGTTCTGTAGGGGAAGAAAGGCTGGAGAGAAGTGCGGCCGGCCACGCACCCGCCGGTGCCGGAAGACAACGAAACTGTCATCTTCTCCAGCTTCGTCACGGCGGGTCTGGCGTCGCCGTTCTCCGCCTTCTTCCTGGTGGTGCTGGAGGAGTATGAGATCCATCTGATCCACCTTACTCCCAACTCCGTCGCCATGCTGTCGATCTTTGCTCACCTCCGCGAGATGTTCGTGGGGGTGATGCCATCGGTGGCGCTCTTCCGCCACTACTTTGTGCTCCGGTCGGCGGGGAAGAGCTGGGGCTCCGACTGGAGGGAGACCGCGGGGAGCTGCAACTTCCAGCTCCGAGAGAAGGTCGGGGAGTCCTACATTCCGCAGGAGACACGGAACAAGTGGGACGACTGGCGCCAGCAATGGTGCTACATCGCCACCGATCCGCACCTCCGGCTGCAGCTTCCCGACGGCCCGGCGGAGCCGCACCGGAGGACATGGGAGTTCATGCCGGAGGACGATGACTTGCTGCAGCCGGTGGTGGACCGGATCGCGCATCTGCGATCCCTGGGCCTAACGGCGACGATGGTCGTCGGGGACTTCATCCGGCGGTGACTGGCACCACTGCAGGATCGCGGTCGTGCGGCCTGGATGTACACCGGCGTGAATGACTTCGGCCGGACGCATCCCGGCTTAGCGGGGGAGCTTTCGCCCAACGCCATCAAGGCGCTGCTGCAGACCCTACTGGGCTCCGGAGCCTCCGCGGGCGCCGAGCTGTCCCGGCCGGATCTCCCGCTCTGCATTCATGCGAAGCGTGAGGAGATCTGGGCATCCCTCCCCGAGTTCGACTCAAAGGGGGTGATGTCGTAGAAAGCGGCCAGGACAGCGCGGATGGCCCGCCACATGGTGCTCTCGGAGTGCGAGGGCGGTGCTGAAGGCGGGTCGGGGGCCGGCGCCGCAGGCGAGGATGCCGTGGACCCGAAGGGGAAGAGGGCGCGGGCGCCGTCTCCTCCGACTCCTCCATCTCCGCCATTTCCGCCGCCGCCTCCGCCGCGTCCCTCACCTCCCCGCCGGACGGCGGAGGGAGCTGGGGGTAGCAGCGCGGGGCAAAGCAGTGCCCAACCGGCGATGGCCGAGGGTGCGGCGCGGCCGAGCTCGGGGGCTGCCGAACCGGCGGCCGCGAGCAAGAAACAGAAAGAACCGGCGCCGGCGACAAGCCCGGGATTCCAGGGCCCGACCTCGCGCTGGCGATACCAAGGGCCTTCGAAGGAGTAAGTCACAAAACTTGCTTCCTTGGCTTTAAAATTGAGTATGCTGCGCTCGAGAATTAACCCGAGCTTTCTTGTTTGGATTTCAGGGCGCCCAAGAAGGCTCGGATGACCCCGAGCCCCCAGACTTAGCCGAGCTCGGAAGCCAGCTCGCGGGGCGAGCCTGCCCCGAGCGTGGAGGCTGGTCCGAGGGAGGAGCCTGCGCCCAGGGATGAGCCTGCCCCGATCACGGAGGCCGGCCCGAGCGCAGAGGAGACCCCGGGGACTGAAGATACCCCGGGGACGGGGGCTGCCCCGAGCACGGAGGAGACCCCGGGGATTGAAGATACCCCGGGGACGGGGACTGCCCCGAGCACAGAGGATGCCCCGGGGACGGGGGCTGCCCCGAGCACGGAGGCTGCCCCGGGGGCCGGAGACTTCCATGGGGCGGGGGCTGCTCCGAGCACGGAGGATGCCCCGGCGCCCGAGGTTGTCCCGACGGTCGCGGTCCGTGGCTCTCGCGACTCAAAGGGGCGCGGGAGTGGAGACCGAGATGGCACGACCCGAGGGAGGGCTCGGAGACTCGGGAGTCCCGAGGATTCCAGTGGGCTCTAGCACTGTTCGGGGGAGCTTGGCGCCCGGAAGTGAGGAGCCCTCCGAACTTGAAGAGTTCTCCGGGAGGGCAAGCTCGCACCCCGCTGAGCCAGCCCGGGGGCCGAGCTTGGCGCACCGCCTGCTGGACCAAGTCCAGGCCGCCCTCACCAAGGAGAAAAAGGCCTTGGAGGAGCAGGAAAAGGCCCTGAGGGAGCTGAGAGCAGCTCTGGATGAGCGGGAGGCAGCTCTCACTCAGGCCGAGGATGACTTCGCTGCGCGGCCCCGCGTCGCCCGCATTGAGCATCAGAAGGTCATCGAAGATATCACCAAGGAAAAGGCGGAGGTGTCGGAGATGCGGGCGGCGGCGATAGACGACGCCGAGGAGTTGCTCGAGCGCGGGATGGAGGTTGCCTCCCGCGAGGCAGAGGTCGCCCGACGCCAGGAGCAGGTCGCTCTTTGAGAGACGCTGCTTGCCACGCAAGAGGTGGCGCTCGGGGAGCAAGAGAGGCAGCTTGAAGAGGGCGAGACCTCTCTGGACTAGCGGGCGCGAGAGCTGGACGGTGAGGTGGAGCGGCGTGCTGAGGCCGCCCATAAGGAGACCGCCGATTGACTCCAGAAAGAGATCGAGGAGAAGGATCGACGCATTCGAGACTTGGAGCAGCGCGTCGAGGACGGCAACGTCTCCAAGCGGCGGTCGGTGGAGCGGGTGAAGGACCTGCAGGAGGCGCTGCGGTGCGAGGAGGAGAAAGCGAAGACGGCGGAAGAGGGCCGCGTCGAGCTTCGGAAGGAACGGGATGACGCGGCGAAGCTGATGCGCAGTATCTTCCGACGGGCCAACAGCGCGGTTGAAGATGCCGGGCTTGGCCGCGTCGGCCAAATCTTGGGCCTGGACTCCTTGGGCAACCTCGCCCTCCACTTCAGCACGATTGCCGATCGGCTGGGGGCGCTGAAGGCGGCGGTGCAGGACTTGGCGGTCTGGGAGGACCGCGAGTTGGCCACCATGGTGGCGGAGCATGTACTTGCATGCTACCGCAGTCGAGACCCCCACTTCTCCTTAGAGCCGGCGAAGCTCGGGGTCGCCGAAGAGGGAGAGGAAGCCGCTCGCGAAGCCGTCCGCGAGGTCGCCGAGGAGATTGCCCGCAACTTCTCTCGGGACGCCAACGACGCCGATGACGACGCCAAAGACGACACCGGCGGGGACTAGACAGTCCCTTTGTATCTTTTACGTTTTTACTTTTGCTTGAGGCCCGAGAGCCTCTGTAAAGACTTTTATGCGATCTTAAATGCAAACTTTGCTCCGCATTTTGTTTCGCTTCTTTTGCAAGTGTAGAGCGTGGACTTGGCTCCACTTTTTAAACTTGCTACTGATGCGACGATCGGTGCGGACTTGGCTCCGCACCTTTGGACTTGCTGAAGCTTTGAGGTTGAACTTGAGACTTACTGAAGACGCGTCCGATTCGCCCACCTAAGCGGGCCGACCCTTCGGTGGCGGCCCCGAGGACCCCAGCCCCCGAGAGTTGGATGCGTCCGGCTCTTGCCCGAGCAGCCTGCCCCGAGGACTCCAGCCCTCGAGAGCCGGATGCTTCGAACTTGTTTATCTTGTCGTGCCGTACTTCGGGAACCCGAGGACCCTAAGTCCCCGAGAAGCTAGAAGCGCCGACTTTCTTGGCGATGCCGCACTTCGGGAACCCGAGGACCCTAAGTCCCCAAGAAGCTAGAAGCGCCGACTTTCTTGGCGATGCCACACTTCGGGAACCCGAGGACCCTATGTTCCCGAGAAGCTGGAAGCGCCGACTTTCTTGGTGATCCTTGGCGCTCGGGAGCGTGCAACTTCGGGGTCGGACGCCCCTACAAGTTCGTCCGAGTGTTTGTGCTCGGGACATTTTTATAAGTGGTTTAGGCACCAACGGACGTCTTATCGTGTTGATTTTTTCTTTATTCAGTTTCAACAGGTTCCTCTTTTACACAGCGAGGTTCTCGCGCGACACGGACTCCTTGCACCGCGAGCCCGTCTATTGGGGTGCTCCGAAGCAGCAATGTGAGTGCGTAGGGTACCCGGGCAGTTTATGGCTAGGCTGGTGCCCAGGGTTTGGAAACCAGGCGAGGCGACCAGGGCTTTTGGGCGACAACCCGGAATACTCCTCGTGACTTACACCGTTACTTCAGAATGTCCCTGCTTTACGAACGGGTGGTGCAGGGGATCGTTGGCGCGAGAAACTGTCCGTGGAGGTGGTAAAAGAAAAGCTTTAAAGCCGAGGGAAACACGGCAAGAAAACTTAGCTTATGGGTAGCAACGAGTGCCTTTTCTCTTGCTCTTGTATATTGACACTGGTTTCGCCCTGAGTTTCTGCCTTGATATTGGCGATGGCACTTGGGAGCTTCGCCACAATTTATCTGTAAACTTCGTAGGCGATTATAATACTTTGTGGGCAAGGATGCCTCTTCCTGAGTATTTTCAAGGCTTCCCTTTGTCAGGACCCACTGGTTTTCGAATAAGCCGACTGGTCCCGAGCACGAGAGGTAGGATTATCCGGACACTCTGAGAGTTGGTAGCGCTCGGGGCAATCGACCAGGCCGAGCGCCATTGGCCAGGGGCTTATTTGCCCTGACTCGGGGGAACTCGGGGTGCGATTGCTAGGCTGAGCGCTGACGGCTCATCACTAGATGTCAGATCATCCCGACTTCTCATGCCCCGACCAGTCGGGACCTACTCGCACAACGGGGACATGGGGGCCTGATACTCGCGAAAGTGATCTCCTTGCCGACAAGCGAAAATATAGATAACAAGATACTTGAAACAGGGTGAATACTGCTATCAAAATAGCTCACATGCTATTCCTGAGAAAAACTTATAATACTACTAACGTAATTTATGATACAAGGGAGCCCCCGAGCGTATATACAAGCACACGGGCTACTCGGGCGGCCTTTGACCGGACTGGTGCCCAGGGTTCAGGAACCAAGCGGGGCGACCAGGGTTTAGGCGACGAACCCAGAACACTCCCTAGACTTGTTTTTACTACTCGGGGGGCTGACCCGAAGTGTAAACAAAAACTTACCCAGGCCATTCACGGATAAAACTTGCACAGGTGCTCGATATTCCACGCGTTGGATAGCGGCATACCATCCTCCGCGGCTAGTCGGACTGATCCTGGTCGGGAGACACCGGTCACTCGGTAAGGGCCTTCCCACATGGGGGAGAGTTTGTTCTTTCCTTCCCGCGTCTGGACGTGGCGAAGTACTAGATCCCCGACCTCTAGTGACCGGGCCCGAATATGGCGCTGATGATAGCGTCTCAGGCTTTGTTGATATCTGGCGGCACGGAGGGCAGCTCTACAGCGGTGCTCTTCAAGGTAGTTGACGTCCTCGCGCCTTCTTTGCTCTTGATCTCCCTCCGAGTACGCCCTGACCCGAGGAGAGCCCAAGGAGATCACGGAGGGGAGGACTGCTTCCACCCCGTATATGAGGAAGAAAGGAGTCTCTCCGGTTGCCCTGCTCGGGGAGGTCTGATCTGACCAGAGGACGGCAGGGAGCTCATCGATCCAACCAGCGCCACACTTCTTGAGTCGATCAAAGGTTCTCGTTTTGAGCCCTCTGAGGACTTGCGCATTGGCGCGCTCGACCTGTCCGTTGGCGCGTGGGTGGGAGACCGAGGCGAAGCAGATCTTGATCCCGATGGACTCAGAGTACTGGAATGCGTCGCTTGTAAACTGTGTACCGTCGTCAGTGATAATCCGATTAGGCACTCCAAAGCGGCTCACGATCCCTCAGATGAACTTGATCACTGTGTGCTTGGTGATTTTGACGACTGGCTCCGCTTCTGTCCATTTAGTGAACTTGTCGATGGTGACGTAGAGGTGCTCGTAGCCCCCGACCGCTCGGGGGAACGGACCAATGATATCCAGCCCCCAGACCGCGAAAGGCCATGACAGGGGGATGGTTTGGAGCACCTGAGTTGGCTGATGAATTTGCTTGGCGTGGAATTGACACGCTTCGCAGTGTCGAACCAGCTCGGCAGCGTCCTGGAGAGCAGTTGGCCAGTAGAAGCCTTGCCGAATGGCCTTCCCGACCAGCGTGCGGGATGACGCGTGGCTCCCGCACTCGCCCTCGTGGACATCCGCGAGCCCTCGCCCTCGTGGACATCCGCGAGCCAGCTGGTAGAGTTCCCCATCTACCAACGCGTAGCGCTTTGCTTGGCGCGCGATCCTTTCAGCAGTGGCATCGTCCTCGGGGAGGATGTTTTCATCCAGGTATCCCCAGATCTCGAAGATCTAGGAAGCTTCCTGAGGACAGGTGGCGAGCACCAAGTGCTCGCCGGGCGGCGGCATCCTGACGGGATTTCCCACTGAAGGTGCCGCCTTGGTGGGCTCGCATTGGCGTGAGGTTCCCCCTTTGTCTTGGTCGGCGGCTTTGACGGACGGCCGAGTGATCCTTTCTTCAAAGGCCCCAGCCGGGACCGGTTCCCGAGAGGACGCCAGTCACGATAGGTAATCGGCGGCTTCGTTGTAGCGGCGCGGGACATGTTGGAGCTCCAACCCGTCGAACCGCCGCTCTAACCTCCTGACTTCGCTCAGGTACGCCGCCATTTGGGGATCTGAACACTGGTATTCCTTGGACACCTAGTTGACGACTAACTGGGAGTCGCCTTTGACAAGAAGTCGCCGGATGCCGAGGGACGCGGCGGCACGGAGCCCCGCGAGAAATCCCTCGTACTCGGCCATGTTGTTGGTGGCTCGGAATAGGAGTTGCACGATGTATTGGAGCTCTTCACCTGTTGGGGAGGTGAGAATCACTCCAGCCCCCGCGCCCTTAAGCGTAAGGGAGCCGTCGAAGTGCATGGTCCAGTGTTGGGTTCCTTCTTGCCCCGGATTGGTGGTTATTTCTTCCCCTTCGTCTTCAAGCACCGGCGTCCACTCGGCGATGAAGTCGGCCAAGGCTTTGCCTTTGACTGCCCGGTTGCTGACGAAGCACAGATTGAACTCACCGAGTTCAATTGCCCACTCGATGATCCAGCCGGTAGCCTCCCGGTTGTGTAGGATGCGATCGAGGGGGAATGCAGTAACCACCGAGACCTCATGGGCTTGGAAATAATGCTGCAGCTTTCTCGACGCCATAAGGATCGCGTAGAGCATCTTCTGGGCTTGAGGGTAACGTGTCTTGGCATCACGTAGTACTTTGCTAACGAAGTAGACTAGACGTTGCAAGACACGGCTTCTGACTGGAACTTCCCCGGGTAAGGCACCCGGGGGGAAGTTCTCGGGCCCGAGCAATGCTGACTGCTCGGGGTCGCCGGGGAGCTCGGACCCCGACCCCTCCATATTGTCAGGGTGCTCGGCCCCTGACTTAGACTCGTTGCCTCTCGGGAGCTGGGACCCGAGAGCAACCTCCCCGGGCTCCATGCCCAGGAGCTCGTCTCTTGCCCCGAGCATGCTGGGCTGCTCGGGTTTGTCGGGGAGCTCGGGCCCCGACTTCTCGGGACCGTCGGAGAGCTCGGGCCTCGTGGGAGGTGTTGGGAGCTCGGACCCAACCTCCCGCTCGACCACGAGGACGGCACTTACCACCCGGGGGGTAACCGAGAGGTAGAGGAGCAGAGGCTCCTCGGGGCTCGGGGCCACCAAGACCGGGGGTGAAGTCAGGTACTTCTTGAGGTTGCGGAGGGCTTGTTCGGCCTCCGGGGTCCACTCGAAGTGGCCCGACTTCTTGAGGAGCTTGAATAGGGGCAAACCTCGCTCCTCGAGCTTGGAGATGAAGCGTCCCAAGGCAGCCATGCAGCCCGTTAGACGCTGCACGTCCTTAAGACGAGCTAGCGGACGCATCTGGTCGATGGCCTGGATTTTCTCTGGGTTTGCCTCTATTCCCCGGTTCGACACCAGGAAACCGAGGAGCTTGCCTGATGGGACCCCGAAGACGCACTTATCGGGGTTGAGCTTCATGCGAGTACTGCGGAGATTGTCGAAAGTCTCCACCAGGTCCTCGATAAGCGTCGCTTGATCCCTTGTTTTAACAACAAGGTTGTCGATGTAGGCCTCGATATTCCGACCTAACTGGGATTGCAAAGTAATACGCATGGCACGTTGATATGTGGGCCCAACATTTTTTAACCCAAAAGGCATGCGAACATAGCAAAAGGTCCCCGCAGGGGTTGTAAATGAGGTTTTCTCCACATCCTCTACCGACATACTAATCTGGTGATAACCAGAATAAGCATCTAAAAAGCATAAAGCTTGTCGACCTCCGCCCGGATGAACTCTTGACGCTCTGGTGCTTGACGGCGCACCTTCTGCCGGACGGGCCGCACGTCGGGGCGCACGGCGAGGCGGTGCTCAATCACCTCCCTAGGGACCCCGGGCATGTCCAACGGTTGCCAAGCGAACACGTCGGCATTTGCCCGGAGGAAGGCAATGAGCGCGCTTTCCTATTTGGTGGCCAGGCGGCCGTCGATCTTGACGGTCCTGGACTCGTCTTCACCAAGGATCACCTCCTTGATGGGGATGGAATCGTCGGGGGCCACCCTGACCTTGGTCGGAGGAGGGCCCGAGGACTTGGGGAGCTCAGCGATGTCGTCGACCGCGGCAGCAGTGGAGGAGAACAACTGCTCGGCGCAGAACATGGAGCTCTTCAGGTCGGCCGGCACCGTGATGGTGCCGTTAGGCCCGGGCATCTTGATGGTGAGGTAGGCATAGTGGGAAGCCACCATGAATTTGGCGAGCGCCGGACGGCCGAGGATGCCGTTGTACAGGAGGTCGAAGTCGGCGACGTCGAAGACAACGCTCTCCGTCCGGAAGTTGTCCCTGGTCCTGAAGGTGACCGTCAGGGACACTTGCCCGAGGGGCACCGTGAGGCTTGGAGTGACGCCATGGAAAGGCATCGTCGGCTTCAGGCGTCCGGCTGGCAACTGCATTTTGCTAAACACCTTGGGGGACAGGAGGTTAAGGCCTGCGCCCCCATCGATTAGCATGCGAGTTACCTTCATATTGCCACCGTCGGGGAGACCACCAGCGGGAGATGGCCCACACCCGAGGTGCTCTCGGGATGATCCAAGTTGTCGAAGGTGATCGGGGTCCCTGACCACTTGAGTGGTCGGGACGCATCGGTACTCGGGGTAGCCGAGCACACTTCTCGCGCCATTAGCTTGAATTGGCGCCGGGAAGCGTGCGTCGACGCGCCCCCGTTGATGCATGCGACGGCTTCAGGTTCCTGGAACCCGAGGCCATCCTCCTCGTCGTTGCGCTTGTCGTCGCCGTCTTCGCGGTGCTACTCGCGCTGAAGCTTGTTCGTGTCGGCGAGGAACTACACCGTCCGGCACTCCGAAAGGTCATGCTGGTTGGTGTTATGAATCGGGCACCATCTGTCGGCACCCTGGACAAGGGCCCAGGATGGCTTCTTGCCACCGCTCGCTCCTTCACGCGGCGGCTTGCACGCTTTGGCCTCAGCTACCGCGGTAGACTCGGGCTTGCGCTTCTTGTTCTTGCCCTCCCACTTCCCGGGAGGATGTGAGGATGACGTGCCGTCGGCCGACGGCTGGTCGGGACGGGAGTCGTGCCACGCGCAAGCCTCAGCCGCCTTGGCGCACTTGTCCGCGACTGCAAACAGTTTCGCCGTGGACTGGATGTTGCGCGTGCCCAGCTTCTTAAGTATTTTCTCGTCGCGCACTCCTTGTCGGAAGGCGACAATGACTGCCTGAGGGGTAATCTTGGGGATGGTGTTGTGCACCTGGCTAAAACGCTGGATGAAGTGCCGCAACGTTTCCCCTTTGCGCTGCTTGAGTGCGTGGAGATCACTCTCCATGCCAAGGCACTCGAAGGTGCCCTAAAAATTGGCCATGAACTGGTGGCAGAGGTCCTCCCACGAGCCGATTGAACTCGAGGGGAGGTTCATGAGCCATGAACGGGCGGAGCCCTTCAAGGCCATGGGGAACCAGTTAGCCATTACCTTCTCATCCCCCCTTGCCGCCTGGACGGCAGTGGTGTAGATCTGTAGAAATTCCTCCGGGTGGAAAGAGCCATCATATTTTTGCGGCAACTCGGGGCGGAACTTGTCCGGCCAATTGACGCGACGGAGGTCCGAGGTGAAAGCCTGGCAGCCTACTCCGTAGAGCGGTGTGCTGGCTTTCGCCACCGGCTGCGCCCAGGCGCGCACCGGAGAGCGCTGATGGCTTGCGGCAGGGCCGCAGGAGGATTGGCCCTCACCTACCCAGTCTGCGCACCGCCTCTCCTGGTGGCGCTCGATAGTGACGCGGGCATCTTCATCCTCCCTTTGCCGGTCGAGCCGATGACGAAGATCGGGGAACGACCACGAGGGGAGGCGACGGAATGATGGGAGCCGCGGGGTGGTTCCCTTGCTCCAACGTGCGATGGACGCGGTGGGAGTGGCGGCGGCGATGCTGCAGGGCCAGCGCGGGTGTCGCCATGCCTGGAAGAGGTGTGCGAGTTCCGGGCCGCCTCCTGACGGCGAGCGGTGGCCACCAGGTTGGTTACCTCCTGGAGCCAAGGGCCCACAGGAGATATTCCTTCCACCTGGACGGGAGGATGCCGGAGGAGAAGCTGTGCAACGTGGAGTGCGCCGGCGGCCTCCCCTGGCGAAGTCCAGCCGGCGCCGTACCGGCTGGGGGATCTCGACGACAGAGGGATCGGCTTGCGCCTCTCCTTCCGCCATATAACGAAACTGCGACGAAGTGCCACTGGGTGCAGCATGGCGCCCTTCCATCGGCGTTGGCGCTGATAGCGCTGAGGGCAAATGTATGGAAGGAGTCGGCAGCCGATGCCCCCTCTGGGGACGCGGCTGTTGACTGGCCATGGAAGATGTAGCTTCGAAACCATGACCTCCCCTACCTGGCACGCCAGATGTTGACGTACAAACAACGGCGTCGGTGGTCCGGAAGGACCCCCTTTGGGATTCGACCAAGGAGGAGCTGGAACAGGAGCTACGATCGATCTAGGCCGAGTCAAACGATAGGAAAAAGAGACGGTGATTTACCCACCTGGGCCCTACGGAGGGCGCCGCGGAACTCTCGCCACGTGTACTGGTCGATGGACCCCCGAGGACTGCTTGGGGAAGGGCCCCCGAGGGGTGCTCGGGGCGCCTTGCCACGTGGCACGGAAGGAGCAACCAGAGGCGCTCGGGGACCCCCGAGCCCGCAACCTTGCCCGCTCGCTGCACATGGGCCACTTGACCAAACCAGGAGGGGCCAAGTGGACCCCCGAGCGCGCACCCTCGATTCTCACGCCCTTGGCGACGTGGCATCAAGTTTGGCCCTTTGCCAACGGCTTAGGGAACCCTAGTTCCCGTACTGCCGACAGTAGCCAAAAACCCAGAATGCCCACCAATGGCACTGTTATGTAATGCTTGAAGAACAGCAGCATGAGCTGCTTTATGATTTCCCAACCAAATGCGGCCATGGTGATGAATAACTCCATCTTGTAGTGTATAACCAGTGGCATTGGGGCTGGACAGTGTGAGCTTCGTCAGCAGTTGTTTAGCCTCTGGGTCATTTTGATAACCCTCAACCACAGTCTCAAGCCACCGAGGCTGAACAGTAGAGATAGCATGGACCGCACCCGAGTGTTCCCTGCGAGACAACACATCGGCTACAGAATTCTCTTTACCTTTCTTATAAACAATTCTATATTGGAAACCCAACAATTTGAAGAATGCCTTTTGTTGCATAGGGGTGTTGGCCTTGTTTTCTGCCAGGTGCACAAGACTGTGCTGGTCCGTATGAATCAGGAACTTGCCAGCTTGTAAATATGTTTTCCACTTATCAATGGTGATCAAAATGGCCAAGCACTCCTTATCATAGGTGGAGAGGGTTCGATTTTTTGTGCTCAAGGCCTTACTAAGAAAAGCCAGGGGATGTTTCTCTTGCATGAGTACAGCACCCACTCCACTGTCGCAGGCATCAGTCTGTACAATAAATTGTTTGGAAAAATCCGGTAGAGCCAACACCGGTGCACTGGTAAGAGCTGCTTTAAGAGCATCAAGGGCATCTTGTTCAGATGCAATCCAAATATATTGCACCTTCTTCTTGAGCAAATGAGTGAGTGGCTTGGTAAGAATGCCAAAATGTCGGATAAATTTGCAATAATAGCCTGCTAATCCAAGGAATCCCCTAAGTTGCTTCAGATTGCGTGGCACAGGCCATTGTTGAACTGCAGAGATTTTGGAAGGGTCGGTAGCTACTCCCTTATCACTAATGATGTGTCCCAGAAATTCCAATGAACGCTGGGCAAAAGAACATTTGCTATGCTTCACAAACAACCCATGTTGCTCAAGCAGAGAAAAGACTTCAGTAAGGTGCTGACAGTGTTCCGCAAGTGTGCGACTGTATATCAAAATGTCATCAACAAAGACCAATACAAATCGTCGAAGGGCAGGAGCAAGAACCAGATTCATAGCTGATTGAAAGGTGGCCGGTGCTAAAGTTAAACCGAATGGCATTACCTTGAATTCATAGTGTCCATGGTGAGTGCGAAAAGCTGTTTTAGCTTCATCCGCTGGTGCTAAACGACTCTGATGGTACCCGGAACGCAAGTCGAGTTTGGTGAAATATTTAGTGCCTGCCAATTCATCCAGGAGCTCGTCCACGACCGGCATTGGATACTTATCTTTCACGGTGATGGTGTTGAGGTGGTGATAATCAACGCAGAACCGCGAAGTACCATCTTTCTTGCGAACTAAAAGCACGGGAGATGCTAAAGGGCTATGATTTGGCTGAATGATCCCCTGTTCCAACATAGCACAGACCTGCTTCTCAATTTCATCTTTTTATTGTGGAGAATAACGATATGGCTTGACAGATACAGGTTTGGCTCCTGGCAGCAAAGGGATCTTGTGATCATATTCTCTGTGGGGCGGTAAGCCTTGAGGTTCCTGAAAACGACCGGCGAAAGTGTCCAACACTGTTTGTACAGAAGGTGGAATGGCATCTGTCACAGCATGTTCAGTCATTGGACACAACTGCACCAACTGAGCAACTTCACCATGCTTCATGCTAGCTGATAACTCCACTGCCGAAATCTGAGCATACGACTTGATGTTCTCTTTAATCCCTCGGAGAGTGATGCGTTTGCCACCACGTTTAAAATGCATAACCTTCTTAGGCCAGTCAACCCACATTTTTCCACAACTGTCCAACCAGTCCATTCCCAGGATAATATCATAGCAACCAAGCTTGAGAAGACAGAGGCCAGTCACAAACATGTTACCTTGACAATGCCACACGGCATGAGGTATGTGTTTATCACTTTGCAGTCGGTGACCATTGGCAATGGCCACCTGAGCTGGTGCGATATCTTCAAGAGGAAGTCCACATACAGCAGTAGCCGCTTCACTTATGAAGTTATTCAAGCTCCCCGAATCAATCAGAATGAGCATTGGCTTGTCATGCAACAAAGCTTGTAACCTCATAGTGCGATGTTTGGTAGTACCAGCCACAGCACACTGAGAGATGTACATGAGCCCCTCGGCTGTGTGTTCATCTTCTGAATTTGAATTAGCATCTCCTTCTTGATCAGTGTCAGATTCTTCTTTGTGATTCAAAAGAGATAATACTTCCTCCATCAAGTGCAGATGAACAGAAGGGGCACACTTATGACCGCGCTGAAATTTTTCACCGCACTTGAAACATAAGCCCTTGGCACGGCGCATAGACTTAAGTGCTTCCAATTTCTGCTCAAGTTTTTGTGTGTCATTAGTGGAAATCTTGGAATCAGGTACAGGCCCCAGCAAGCTCTTCGGAGGTGTTACCGAGCGATAAGGTGGCTTATAATCACTCTTGAAGCGAGCACTTGACAAATGACGAGCCTCCTCGAGCATATCTTCCTGCGTTTGAGCAAGAGATAACGCAACATCAACTGTCCTTGGTTTGTGCAACAGAATGGCTGCTTGAATATCATTTCTCAACCCTTTCATGAACTTAGTGACAAAAAAACTTCATCATAATATTTGTTATGCATGAGGACTCCATGCATGAGTTCTTCAAATTGGTGATGATATTCTTCTACACTACCAGTTTGTTTGATTCTTTCCAATTGTTCTAAATAACGGTGGTAGTGATGCTTGCCAAATTTGGTGTTAACAGCTACCACTAATTCCTCCCAGGATTCAATTTCATGCATGGATTCATACGTTTGCAACCATAAAGCTGCATTGCTCCTAAAATGTAAAGTGGCAAAGCTCGCCCAAGTATCATGAGGGACATTGTACATGTGAAAATATTTTTCCGAGGCAGCCTTCCACCACCCCGGGTTATCGCCATCAAACTTAGGGAAACTAGATTTAGGCATCCTAGCGGACACGAGACCAGATCGTGTGTTTGTGAACTGAGATGTATCATAGTCAATGGAATTCTCACTCAGATCAAAACGCATTGGGGTATGGCCAAATTCGCGCTTACCTTTGACCAGGGCGTGCGCTGGTGCTGTTGGGCCACCCGACGCATTGCCCTGGTGTTGCAGTTCATCACCGTGCCCTTGAGGCCGAGGCGTTTGTTCAGCGTCAGGCGGGCGACGCTCCGCCTCCAACACCACCACACGCGCGCTCACCTCATCAAGTGTGGACTTGATGTTGGCGAGACTGACTTCAGTTTGGGGCGCCCAGTTGGCGATCTTCGCGAGTGCCGAAGTCATGGTGTCCATTTTCGCATCCAGCTTGGCGATGTCCGCTTGCACTTTCTCCATCAAGAACGCCCCGGAATGGAACAACTCCCTGGCAAGTTTGGTTGATGCCTGCCGCCGCCAAACACACGCCACCAAGATGGTACACGGACTAGGCTGCGAGCCGGAATTTCACAAATCGTGGAGAGAATCGCGACCAACCGCTCGAATTCCCCTGATCTATACACAAATGATTCAGCTGCCGCGAGAGTGGAGGGAGGGTGGGATTTGACGGGAGAACCCAACCACCTTCACTCCTGCTCCCGATGTCGCTTCCGCCGATCACCCGATGAGGATAATCGCCTCGACCCGCTCCTTTCTTTTTTTTTAGGATTCCGCAGAACCGACAGCTTTGATACCAAATGTAACGCAGGAGGTAGATTGGCAACCACACCCAGTATTAGATACACAATTTCTCAACGTCACGCCAAGATACAAGATTCTAAGATCTGGATTCTTGAGGAGGAAGAAAGGGATTTGGGGATAGTTCAGCGTTAGCTGTTACAAGTCTGCTTCTCCAGGGATGGGCAGAGGAGAACGTTATATATTCGTCGACTCGGCCATCGCTCGATCCTGCGTGGGCTCTGTGTTAACGGGCTTGATCTTCTGCGTGGCAGCCCATTAAGCTCGCACCACTCTTGCTGCTCTTTTCTTCTCCCGCTTCTGCCTTTGCCTCTCTGCATGTAGTGCTTCAGATGACAGGAATGTCGTGACACTCAGCAGCTTCACTAGCCATAGTACAGAAAAGACCCGCAGAAATGAGGTCGACATTAGTCCATCATATCTATAAACCATGGCTGGAATAAGGTCTCGCCCAGTTGCAGCTTGGATAATGGGATCAAATTATTCTTGTGGAAGTGCCAATAAAAGATTAGGAATTAGCATCCTTGGTTGCACACAATCAAAGACATCGGCTCCGTCAAGTCGGCGCTCACTTACCTCACGAGAGATAACAGAAACATTTTAGTGTTTGCCGATCAGGGGCATGTTTGACCATATAAACATTCTCCCTCTGGCAGGTTTCTTGATGCTATATATGTTAAAAGGAAATGTGCCATACGAATTTAATTATGTCGTTCCAATTTATTGATGATTCACATGTTCACTTCCATATATACCATACATATCTTATACCAGGAATGACGTCTTTTTTTTTCTTACGACATGAAACTATATATTCGTCCGAGAGTTTTATTTCTGTATTATTCTCGTAGGTATATTCAAAACTAAAACTATATTTCCGCTCTTCAAATTAACACATATCATATATTATCTATATTGCTACGGAAAACGGTCAAGTCTACAGATTACGATTACTATAAAATTCAGAACATAGCAAACAGTATTCTGTAGAAAGATAATTTATCCTAGTTTTGGTAAATAATATACTTTTACATGAATCTTAGAAACATAGTTATCCATTAAATGATAAGGTACCATTTATCTAAACCATTGGACCGTTTATTTTCATTAATCCAATGGTCTAGATTTTTCTGTACTCAATATAACTGGTAGGGAGTATCACCCCTCGGTGTTAGAGGGTACTATGATTTCAGGGATAAAATTGTAATCAAGGAGAAGTCCACCGTTAATCGTTGGGGCATTCTTGTATTTTCCATCCCAGACTGCTGGGGCCCATCAAGTCCAAGTCAGAACCCTAACTTTACGAGAGACGGAGAAAGGCGATGTGATCGTCTGAGGTCAATCGCGGCGGCTTTGCGGGAGAGATGCGCCAGAGATGCGGCGCCGGGGGCACGTCGGCTGCGGGGCAGCCACAATCCTAACTAGGCGACGGGCGTGGCTGGGGACCTCGGCGGTTTGGCTGCAAGGCGGGGTAGTTGGTGATGGTGCACTACTTCATCGGCGGCAGCGCTACGCTAGAGTCGAAGGTGGTGAGTGATATGACTGGATGCATGCTAGGCCGGGGAAACATACGCCGTGCAGCACCAGTTCCTCGGGGTGATACTGCGTGACATTGCAAACACTACAATGTTCGATGGAACTGTGTTCAGGTTGTCAAGACATTACTGAATTCCCTCCTGTTCGATTTATCGGCTCGATCAAGAATTCGGCTGAGATTCTGAGAAGGATATCAAGAAGCAGATACCCATCTGACAGACATGACGGTTGCTGTCTGCTGTATGATCTTTGCAATGAACTTTTTCAGTCTGTCCCTCCTATTATTGTTCAGTCTTGCGTGGCCCCTTCTCCAAATTGTGCATGATCTACTACTGAAATTTATTGGCTCCTGTTCTCTGGATGCAAATATCGAAAAGAAGTAATTTTGACGACTCTTTTATTGTGAAGTTGCTGAATCTCTTCGATTCTACTACGTACAACTATTACATTCACATTTTTCACTTAATTCATTTCTGTGTGTGACACTTGTGACTATTCCTTTTAGCATGTTTAGTTGTATGACTGTTTTCCGAAATGGCAGTGCTAAACAAATCGAGTGTTCACCATTCCCCTTCTTTTACAGAGGTGCCTACAACAGTATCTAATGCAGATTTGCAGGCTGAGATAGCTATGATAGCAGACGGAGAACCAGGAATGTCCGAGCTCAGCGGCATGATGGCCTGGAGTTAGCTCTGTTGCCATCGTCACTCTTTGGGAGGTTTGGAATGAAGGCAACCAGTGCGTTTTCAACAACAAAGCTGTCGTAGATACAAGTCTAGACAGTAGACTTGTGGCACCCCCGAACGGCTACAGCGACCGTCGATGGTGCACAAGGAGTACGAGCGAGTATGACTCTCCGAACGTCCGTCAAGCTGAGGCACGAAATGTGTACGACAAGGTGAAACACGAGCCGTGTACGAGGAGACGAAACTCCTCTCGTGTCCGATGAGGTGAAAGTCACCCTCCTATTGAAGTATTGAGCTAGGGTTACAAGATTTTTCCTCCCCCTCCTCTCTACCCCTAGGGGGTATTTATAGGGTTGGAGGATGGAAAGGGTGAGATTACAATTCTGCCCTCACACGAGAAGGACTTTTACAAGGGCATGGTCGTCATTTCCTATGCATAGAAGATATTTTGGAAGAATATTCTGGGCATCTTCGAAGAATATTCTCTAGCATCTTTGGTGGAATTCCTAAGCATGTCAACGCAGTCTCTGACAATGCCGACGCAGACCTTGATGACAACGGACATCGGGACGATCGTCGGTGACGTCGGTATAGTCCTCGTTTTGGTGTCGTCGATGTAGACTTCGACGATGACGGACGTCGAGGTTGCCCTTGGCGGTATCGACGACGTAGGCTTCAACGATGACGGACGTCGAGGTTGCCCTTGGCGGTGTCGGCGTAGTCCGCAATGACGGCGAAGACTGGGGCTACCCTTGACGGTGTCAGTGTGGTCCTTGACAGCGCATGCGGAAGACTTTGAAAACAGGCTAGCGCGGGGACCCCTACCCCAACAAAAGCCATACAACATCAGGGTTTCTTTGCCCTAATTAAAGATGAATCGACTTTCCTAAAAAAAAAGATGATGATGATGAATGCGGGCTATGGGTTCAGGTGGGCACAAATAAATTGGGAGGGATAGTCCTCGTAATATTTTTTTGTTGCCCTGACCTTAGCTCATCTTAGTTTTTCTGTCTCCTTGTACCTGTACAGTTCAGTGCTCACCCTAGAACCCCCTTTCTTTTCTCCCCTCACTTAATGAAAATAGCATATGGGCTTTTCAAAAGAAAGTTTTGTGTAAAGCAAGGCACAAGTGCTTTAGCTATCTCCTACATTGCCAAATCAAAGCTTGCCACCAAATAGGATATAAGGATAAACTCTCTCTGAGTTCCCAGTTGTGACCAAACTGCAGCTCGTATATATCTCAAATCAGGATAGCTGACCAAAAGTTACAGGCATGAAAAAGTAATTACCATTTACCACCTAGTGCCATCACTTCAGCTGAGTTGAACAAAACCTAGAATTCAGAAATCAAAATAGGGTTTACAAGGAGAAGCAGGGGGGATGGAGAGCTCGGCCGGAGTTGCCGGAGTTGCTGTCTGCCACCGTGCTAGAGGGAGGGCTCGCTCTCCTGCGAAGGGAGACGGGATGGGGTGGGTGGAGCAGAATAGAGAGAGGGGGAGCAAGGGAAGAATTGAGAGAGGGTGAAGGGCTACCTCGCTGCAGCATGTCGCCTTGGCCGCTGGTGTCACCGTCGGTCAGCCGAGCTAACACTACAACTAAGATTTAAAGGCATTTGTTAGAGGCAATTGAGAAAAACGCCTTCAATAATTACTTTCAGAGGCGTTTTTAATGAAATGCCTTAATAAATATAATATTTGAGTCAATTTGCACAAACGACTCTGTTGACCCCAATCACGTGTAACATCAGATGTCCGGACGATATCAAGTGTTGAATGGTACACTGGGTTCGTAACTACAGAGAATCCCACTATTCTCTTTCTTTCTCAAACCAAAAAGAATCCCGCCGCACAAGCCTTATCCCTTCTCCCTCCTGTTCATTTGTTGTCTCTCTCAAAGGTGGGACTCGGGCCAGGCATTTTCGTGCCAGCCCTAAGCCCAAACCGGCACAGCCCGGCGCTCGGCACGGCCCGGCACGGCACGTCAGCGAGCCGGGCTGGCACGGCACGGTGGCCCGGCCTGGGCCGTGCTGGCGATTGGGGCACGCTGGGTAGCACGGCCCGGCCCGACCTGTCAGGTCGTGCTTGCGCCGGCACGGCCCGAAGTCCCCTCCCCTGCCCTGCCAGCCCACTCCCCCGCAGGCCCGCACCCCCCCAAACCAAATCCCTAATTCCCCAACCCCCCTGCCCGCGAGCCCTCCTCCCGCCGCCACCGTGAGCTGCGACTCCGCTTCCACCCGGCCCTCCTCTCTCCGGCACCACCACCTCCCCGCGCTCCACCACCTCCCCGTGCTCCTAGCGGCCTCCCCGCTCTCCCGGCGGCCCAGCTCGTCCTCCTCCTCCCGCTCCTCCCGCGCCGGCGCAGTGGTTGCCCGTGGCATTCCCATGCCGGCACGGCCCGGAGGCGGCACGACGGACCACCGTGCCGTGTTTGGGCCGCTGCCGCAGCTTGGCGTGCCGGCACGGCACGACACGGTGGGGACGGCGGGCCGTGCCGGCAAGGTCAAGCGGCGGCCCGAGGCACACCCGGCACGGCCCGAGTCCCACCTTTAGTCTCTCTCACAAACTCTCTGATATTCTCTATCTCTCACTTAATCTGAAACTTACTGCTATGAGCTAGTAGTGGCATGCCTCAGGCCGCCTCCGATAGCTCTTTGGCGCAGAGGCACAGGTTGCAACGCTATGCAGCTTGTGTAGAACCAAAACGAAGGGCGGCTTGCCCTCATCGGCGGTAAGCGTTGCCATGGCCACCATGCAATCGCCTAGCTGACACAAAGGTTGGGTGGCCACAACCCACCACCACGAAGAAGCCGAGGAGCC
Organism: Stipa capillata; assembly: GCA_019208055.1. Classification (NCBI taxonomy): domain Eukaryota; kingdom Viridiplantae; phylum Streptophyta; class Magnoliopsida; order Poales; family Poaceae; genus Stipa; species Stipa capillata. The sequence goes on along the minus strand of JAGXJF010000983.1, from coordinate 247,709 downwards.
ACAAGATCTGGTAAGAGGATAGATTTTTGTGGATAGATGATGATGGCACTATGGATGTTCGGATCTTTCTGAGAGAACAAGATATTAATTTGGATGGAGAAGACTTTGACGATCCAACTACCACGTGCGACAAATTCTACACCTTCGCAATCGCTAAACCAATTCCGAAGAGTTATTGACCTTGACGAGAAGCACAATCAACCTATCCACGAAGGATTTAATCTTGCAAACAATCGAAGAACAAGCGAGAACAAGATAAAGATAATCTAAAATTGCAAATAGAGGTGAGGTACTAAATAAAGGTGGGCTTCTGAAAAAGGTCTTGACAACTAGTTCTTGGATACAATCGACGGACTTGAAGTAACAGCTTAACTGACTTTTAACTAAACAAAACCCAACAATCCAGAGATGGCCAGAGGGTATTTATAGGTGGGAAAACACCCCTAGACCGACTCGGACTCAACCAACAAGTCAGTTGGGTCGATTTAAACTGGCAAGTAGTCAGTTTAAAGTGGCGCATAAATTTTTGTCTCCGACTTCTCCTGGACGGTGGAATTACAGGCCAACAAAAGCTGGGCCCAGAGGACATGTAAACGGACTAAGTATTTAACTAAGTCTTTATTCTTTCATCTCCTAACCGAAGCTTCATTTAATCTTCCCTTAGGGCTTCTCCAATCATCATCACCATGTCATCATGGAGGCTTCATCTTGTAGTAGAGGGCAGTTAGGTCTTCATCATCTTCATGTATTGTCCTTAGCTTGATCACCTTCTCCCCCATTGCTTGACGTGTTCGTTGATATTGATCACCATGACGCCTCTCTTATACTTGGAGCTCTTATGCCTGTCTTGATTTTGATCAACAAGTGGTGTAGTGGAAGTAGAAGTAGCAATGCTTCTGTCCATGAAGATCATGTACTCAGTCGCCCTTCCTTGAAGACAAAGTCATCATTGGCTTTGCAAAAGCTAAAAGGAAGCTAACAAAGAAGACAACATGTTTTTATATGTATATGTAATCCGTTTTTATTCTTCTCCACTGTTGCACATTTAACATTGGCATATAATAGCAAATAAAGTAGCTCATGTTGTAGTTAATCAAAAGATCGACATAACTAACGATGAGCTTATTAAAAATATCCATACAGCAAGCTATAACTAGCTTTGCAAGTATAATTAAGTGAAATATTCATTTATATCATATGTTTTGCAATGCTCATCATTAAATTATTCTAATATAGGTGAATAAATATTACTAGTACCTAAATTACAAGCAACGACTTGATGAAATTTAAAGCAAGACAATGCACTAATACTAACCAATCATATAACAACCTATTCAACATATAATCAACACCAATATTGGAGGTCATATCAAAACGATTAAGCATTGACATCATTTTATTCTCTTTTAAAATAGAAAGTTGATCACATGTGATGCAAATCGTATACATCCAAAACTCATAGCCTAGGCCATACTTTCCGATCAAAATAAATTTAAAATCAGAGGCATAAACATTTTTCAAAGATTTCAAACATGTAATTCAGCAACATATTGTAGCATGTGAAAAAGATATAGGCAGATCCATCATAATATACCACAAAAAAAATCAGCAAGAGAAATTCTAGATAGCGCTTCTTTATGTCGAATCAATTGTACATAATCGTAATAAGATTTTATTATCATGTCACATGGTTCTTTCAAAACACTAGCTATATCCTTAAACAACTCATTATTAACAGCAAATAAAAGTCACGAGTGCACTCAAATCAACGGAGAGGGGACACCACGGCCAGGCTGTTGCGCCAGCTTGACAACGGCCACGACGGTGGCAGCACTGTCGACGTTCCATTCATGCAGAGCTAGAAGCCCGAGCTTATCGCCGTGCACGGCGGGTTCAAGGTGCTCAAGCTCCCATACAAGATGGCACAACCGCGTCGTCCTTGCTTCCGCCCAGCTAACCTGCTGACGTTCGGCCACCGTGCCGCTCCTTTCAACTGTGGCAGGTTCACACGGTTCTCCATGTGCATCTTCCTCTTGGACACCGACGATGGCTTCCGGAGCCTTATCGACATGATGGCGTCTTGGTTGGGCTTCCTGCATGAGCACCTGCCCAAAAAGGAGGTCGACGTCCGCAAGTTCTGGGCGCCAAAGTTCAAGCTGTGCTTCCCGAACAGCGCCGTCGACGTCCTCAAGAAGCTAGGGCTCTAGTTGCCATTCAACAAGTAGGCCGATTTGCCCAACATGGTGGACGACGATGGCTCCGGCCTACCGATGTGCCCCAATGAGGTCGTCCACAAGGCAATTGTCGAGGTAAACGAGGAAGGTACTGAAGCGGCGGTCGTGAGTCGTGACTATGATTTCTTGAAAGAAGGATGCGGGATGGGACCACGGCTGCCGCCGCCTCTAGAGTGGATTTTGTAGCAAAAATAGTCTACTTTTCTCAACCAAACTATCTGTAAGGTTCACTTGAACCCATAAACAATTTACAGACTCACTTAACCCCGTGACCGAAATACTTAGGTCTAATTAACCCCCTAAACCGAGATTTGTGCTAGCTAAACAATGGTTTTGTAATCTATTACAGCACGTGGGCAGCTTACATGGCATGTCATTACCAGCCATAACCCCTCTTCCTCCTTTCGGTCACTCAGTGATTTCGTCAGGGAGGTAGAGAGCATCGGTGAGGCGGAGAGCGGGCGGGGACGGCGGAGCAGCTGCGTTGGTACGGGTTGGCCTGCTGCGCCATGCTGTTGCTGTAGTAGGACCGGCCACACCTGTTACCCATCTCCTAGTCAGTCTGTAGTGCCGCATAGCTGATGTACAGGGACGTCGGCAGTCGGCTGTCGCGCGAGTGACTGCCACAGGGCCTCGCTAGCGCTGGAGGCGCCACCGACGCTCGTTCCTAGCTCCTCATCCAACATCCACGCTGCACTCCCTGACAGCCCCGTCGGACGGCACCATGGACGACGATGACAACACCACCCGCAACAGCATCATGGAGCTCGTGCTCTAGGGTTCATGATTTTTCCTCTTTTCATTTTGATTGATGAACATGAAGGTGGATGTCGGTTCTTCCATTAGAATGACCCTTAATTGAATCCCTTTGTGAAGCAACTGATTTTGGAATTGCAAGGCCGTGTGGGATTTGAAGGGGAGTGGCTCAGAGAAGAATAGCCAAACTGAACCATGAGTTGGATGAGACGAAGAAATGGCATAACACAGAGACGCAACACCCGAGCAATTTGCTAGTAGAGAAGAATACATAATTGCAGTCACTAGCTCTGTCTTTGCGCAAGCCATGCATGTGCAAGCTGTTTATGGCACATATAACAGGACTTGGAACCCAGATTATTCTTGGTGTCCCTTGTATTGTGATGATGTGCACTGGAGATATAATATGGACAAGAGTCAATTTTTGTTATGGCATGGATGAGTATCTTGTAAAGGTGATCGTTGCTCATATATGCTACAACATTATATGGATTTTATTCTGATTCAATAATCTATGCTTAATAAAAAAATGCATTGCTTGGTCAGTTGTCTCGGAACTCACTCCCCTACGCTCCCACAAGAGAGGGAAAAAACATTTGCACACTCAAAAAGGTAGAATAAAAGATGCACACATCATTGCCGATGGTTTTCACCATGTCTTAACCTTACATGCAGGCACTAGCAGCAGCATCCAAGACTGTTGATTGCCTAAAACTGGTGCATAGTTTGCATGCAATTTTTCTAACAATATAGGTGCATGGAACTTATAACTTTACTGACAATATAAACAGTGCATCATAGAAAAGAGCAAACTGATAATATGAGTTCATCTGAAGAAACAGAGCATAAAGTTGGATGTGAACTGAACAACATCACACTATACCAATATAGCATTCAGATGTTAACATTGTCACATAAACCAGCAAAAATATAAATATAAATTGACTCCATATATGCCACCATTCCGACATAAACTCCAATACTCCTATATATGATATGGCATGACAAGAAAAATGGGGTAATAGATTCAGGAAAATAAAATGATAGAAATGGAAATTAAAGTGAAAACACTCCATCGACTCTAGCAGACTCGTTTCTTCTTTCCTCTAGCTTGTCGTGACGCACTGTCCAGGAGCTTTTTGGGAAGTTGAGTACTTCTTTGACGTCTTGTAATCTTTCTCCACCACAACCCAAGCAACAGGGTAAATTTGATTGTTAGCACCCCTTCCCATTTCACAAATCAGCTCACCATTAGTACCCTCTTTGAAGAAGCAGCCATCCAAACCAATGAATTTTTTGCATCCAGCCAGAAATCCCCTCTTGCAGGCATCAAGGCAAATGTAGATTCTCTACTTGTGTGTCATACTCTGGGTCAAGACATATAGCAACAGTACTACCAGTTGCTCCTCAAGAAAAGCCACTGAATCTCATTGTCGAAGTCACATTGCATGGTTTCTTTCTGACGTGTGCTTTCAACTCTGTCAAGCTGATATTTTCCCTTGCAATGAATGACTCTCCTTTATCTCCCCGACATAGCTAAGTTCTCTTCTAGCCTGAACAAAGTCACCTCCGCAGTGAAACCTAACCTGAAGAATACCAACATGATCCATACAAACTGCACAAAAAAATGGGTATGGATCAGTAATCTGAACCTGAAAAATCACAACATCGACATATATTGGCAGTGCCATTCTAGAACGTTGCACTCGGATCTAAACCTGACAAATCATGGTATATAGCTAGAACATTACAGATAAAAATCTGAAACCTGACTAGTGCAACATATTGACGGTGTAACTCTGAACCTGACTAGTGCCGCAATGCAAATCTGAACCTGAGAATTAATGAAGTACTCCTAATTGATGTACACCAATATTCCTGTATTGGTTTGAGACACACAAGATCAATCTAGAGACGGACGTGCGAGTGAGCAGCAATCGTACATGTTTTTTGGGAGACCGAGTACGCACGTTATTGTTGCTTATTAGTTTAATCTATCTCGTCTTGAGTAACAGTGCTACGATATGATATACACTAGCTAGTCCATCCATCAAGAACAAGGAATTAGATCGAGGACCGAACAACACATCCTAATACATTCATGCATCTAGAATTGCGTTTATTCTGTACCTGCATACTTTCCATCATGAACCGGACAACACAGCCAAAGCCCTAGACCCTGAATATCATTCCTACATGATAAAAATCTAACGCAATTGGTGCAATTAGGGTGGTGGAGACTAACCTGGACGGAACCACGTACCGTAATCGGCCGGAGGTCGCCACGATCATCCGCACCCTCGTCGCTGGCCGCCGTTGCAATAGGGAGATTGAACAGAATGAGTTAGGGATCTTCTTTCCCTTCCTTTTTTCCTTCATGTACGTGACCCGAGACGATGAGCTGATAAAAATCTCTGCATAGATGCCGATTAGTCGTGCAAGCTCGGTCACATCGGCGTAAATCCCGATTTAAGGAGTTAATTAGACCTGTATTTCTGAGGTTAAATGAGCCCATAAATTATTTAAGGTATTAAATGAACAAAAAAGTGGACTTTTTCCTTTTGTAGCCGGCCATCCGTTTGCCTACTTCGTAGCGGAGGAGCCGACCGGCGCGGCTGTCTTTGCGGGGCACGTCCTCGACCCCTCGGGTGACTAATAGGTTGTTGAAATTCACAAAAGCGTGATTGATTTTTCTTTCCAATACTTCCCTAGTAACATGGTTTCATGGGTCATGCTCTTAAAATTAGAGCTGTTTTATGTGAATGGCTATCTATTAGTTCATGTTCTCTTTCTTGATATTTCTCGAGCATGCAGCAGTTCAAATAACTGCTTTTATGTGCACGACGCGACGAGGCAACATCGTAATACACATACACTTGCAATGTGGTAACTGTTTCTGCTTGTTCGTATCGTCTGAAACAAATCGTCGACAGTCATTCAAGTTAAAGATCGCCGTCGTCGCCTCTCCTCCTTGCTGCGCGGGGGCCACTACAACTCCCGTGCCGCCAATCCTGCTTCATGTCACCTCTCCGTCGTCTCCACGCCGCCGCTCTGTCTCCGGCGGAGCGAGGGTCGGAGCGGCGTCTGGGTGGGATCACACTATGACATACATGAGATCCGAGATCAGTGATGTGTGTTCACTGTTCAGTGCGAGCCGATTCGTTCATCTGCCTTTTGCATCTACAGTTTCCACCTCCACCTTGTCTAATTTTCCTGTGAGGCCGGGTTCAATAAATCCGTGCCGTTTCATTTCGCCAAGGTATTCCATCTATACTACCTTATAAAAGGGGGAGTTTTTCTTTTCTAACTCCACCCCACATATTGTACACAGGTTATTCAGAACCCTCAGATCTTATGCATCTAATGGCTCTAATTATTTTGATGGTCTGCCGATCCAACGGTTGAAATTGATCCCGCGGTCTGCCAAGCCTTCCCGATCAGCCGTGCAAGCCCTTCTCCTCCGCCTTATCCCCTTCCAATCCCGATCCCCATCTCACCCCGTGCTCCTCCTCCACCCGCCGGCCCGCCGCCCCGCCGCCCCGCCCGGCTCCTCCACCTCCCGGCCGACCTCCTTTTGCCGGCCGGCCGCCCTCCCGCCGCAGCCGCCTCACTCCTCCGCCCGGATCCTACTCCGCCCTACCGCCGCGCCCGCCCCTGCCGTCGCCGCCGCGCCCGCCTTGCCGCCGTGCTCGCCGTGCTGCCCTGCCCCCATCGCCGCCGCGCCCCTGCCGCTCTGCCTGCGTTGCCGCGCCGCGCGGCACCCGCGCCGCTCGCGAGGGCATGGCGCCCCCGCGGCTCGCAGGCCGCAACGCTCCCTCCGCCCTCGCACGCTGCTCGCAGACCACGGCGACCCCGCTGCCCTCACAAGCCAATCGTAGGCCACAGCGCCTGCGCCCGCCTCGCATGCCGCAGCGCCCCGCCCGGTCCACGTCTCGCTGCTCTGCCCCTCCCCCCAGAGTATGTTGCCAAACTATGTATAACACCTTTTCTTTTGTTCAATGTTTGCAGCGTAGTTCTTTTTCCTGTTGCTTTCACGTTCTTCATCACATGGTGGTTTATTCAATTCGTTGATGGTTTTTTCAGTCCACTATATGCACAACTCGGAGTCGACATATTCTGTAATTTTGTTACTTATACTTCGATGATGTTGTTTATGGTGTTGTAAACTTACTAACTTAGAATTGCAAAGGCTATTTGAAGCTCCAGTTATATGTTGTGTGATTATAAAGGGATATTTGATTGGCATCTCAAGCTTCTCACCGATATCAAGAATGTACTTACCCATAGTCCTAAGGAATATAGGCCCTTTGGGCAAGAAATCAAAATGTTCTGCATTATGTTTTAAAAATTTAATAGGATATGACGCTAATATTGATGGCATTAGTGATTGTATTTTAAAATTTTGTTGTTGTTTGGTTAAATTGTGAGAAACAATCTTGACTTAAGAGCCTCCACTGCAGTAATAATTTGATAAATCTTAATCCCATACCTGATATGGAATTCAAGAAATTTCGTCATTGTCGAATCCACATATTATTTCACTGACACATTGCAGGTCTTGGTTTTTTGACTTCTCTGGTATTCATATTTCTGGTTGGAATATTTGTTTCTTCATGGGTGGGTTCAACTGTCTTCTGGATCGGAGAATGGTTTATAAAGAAAATGCCATTTGTATCTTTGTTCCGTTTGTTACAAGAATATCAATAGGGTTATATTATTCTCATCCTTTTGGTGTTTTACAATAGGGTTATATTATGTTATCTTTGTTCCATTTGTTACAAGAATATCATAGGCTACATTGCACATGAAGACTTCTCTTATAATTATTTTGTTTGACAGATCAAAATACGACAGCATTTAAAGAAGTTGCAATTATTCGTCATCCACGTGTGGTGAATACGCGTTTGGATTATAACATCAACCGTTGTCCTTCAGGTACTTGATTTTCTCTATATATAGAATCTTACTATAGCTGGGTTACATCATCAATCTGTTATTGAGAAGCTCCATTCTGAACGTGGCATATGTGTGTCATAAGGTGTTTTGGTACTTGTTTTTATGGTGTCTTGTTTATGCTGTACTGCAGACAGACAAAGGTGATGAGGAACTGTGTAGTGTTTATGTACCAACAAATCATCTCTATATTGGTGACATATTTCTACTGAACTCTGCCGAGATCATCAGACCTAACTTATCCATTCGAGAAGGAATTTGTAGGTTCCTATGATGCCTATCCTATTACGTTATTGCAACCTTATAGTCATTAGTAATTCTTAATGAGCTTACATGCCACCTCTATCCCTCGGAACTTCTTGATGCCACTTCCAATTGAAGATATAGATAATTAACTACATATTTCTGCTGAACTCTGCCGAGATCATCAGACCTAACTTATCCATTCGAGAAGGAATTGGTAGGTTCCTATGATGCCTATCCTATTACGTTATTGCAACCTTATAGTCATTAGTAATTCTTAATGAGCTTACATGCCACCTCTATCCCTCGGAACTTCTTGATGCCACTTCCAATTGAAGATATAGATAATTAACTATGATATTGAAAACACTGAATAGTCATAGAGTTTTTGCAATAGTTATTTGAAATTTCATGTTGGCTTATCACTATACTCTAATTCTTATGCTCTTGTATGCAGTAGACCATGTACGAGTTTTGAGGCCACCTGTTTCCCTAAGAACTCCTTGAGATGCTACTTCAGATTAAACATAAGGCTATGGTATTGAAAACGCTGAGTAGTCATATACTATTTTTCAAAATAGTATGCAGTGTCTAGATTGGCGAAGGTAATTGGGATGCTTTTTACAAGACCACAATGCCTATGCTCCTTGTGTATTAAAATTCATACAAGCCTAGGAGAAACAAAAGCATGCATTAATGTATGTCTATATGGCAAGTATTAATTCATCTGAGCTAATGAATCATATTTACTGCTTTAGCATTTGATCACTACCACTACAGTTTAAGAATATCGGCTTGGCATGCTATTGATTGTGCATAAGAGGAGGCTGAGATATGCACAATTTGCAGAAGTATCGTGCATGTAATCTTTCCTGTGCTCTCTATATTCCTGATTTATTCCTAAAAAGCAATGAACAATGGTCATTTTATATGTTTCAGTGAAACTCTAGGTATACCTATTTGTTCATGCCTTGATATTGTCTATGTAGGTTATCATATATCTGATTATTAGTTTAACAATGAGAAATGAAAGACAATTTCCAGTGTGTTTTTTTTGGTCAACATGGTTAGCATCACAACAGTAGTGTAATGAGCTCAAGTAATGTCTTACTTATTTTGACTATGAACTTTCCAGTCTGATTTATGGGCTGCAGTGGCTGGCAGCTTTATGAAAGTAGTAGGAGCTAACAGGATTATTTTACTTGCCGTGGGGCGTGGGAACTTCATGGGGCTGGCTCCTATTCTCTATTTTGTATTTATCATTAAATACAATAAATATGTTTACTTCTTGAAATATGACACCAAATCGTGATATATAAAGGAAGCAGCGGCATTTTGGGAGCAACAACCATTATCTGCTGGAGGATATGGACAATCATCCCTGCATGCAGTGTTGTGGTAGACATGTCAACTAACTCAAGGGATCTCATCGACCGAGAATTAGCCGCATTTGGTCAAAGTTTGGAGAATAGCTTATGCAGGTTACCAGCGACTCCTCAGCTTGGCTTTTGATTTTTTTTCAGCATAGGATATCAAACTATTCCCCTTGATCTGTTCTGATTCTTCTTGGTCTTAGCAGTGTTTAATTTGTTGCTATGATGATACTTGGAACACTATTCTACTGACTACTGAATTCTAAATGATATGGCAGTGTTAAGCTTGTTTGCTAATATATTACTTATCTCCTTGATAGTTGAGTTTGCTTTTGCTCTCAGTTATTGCAAATGAAAAAATTCTTAAGGAAAATTGCTTACTCTGGATGGTATATTTGAATATGTCCAGGTGGCAGTTGATATTTAATTTAGAGTGGGATCTTCCATTTGGCATATTAAATCAGATTTTGGTATTAGTTAACCGTGCTTCATTGTTTCATTTAGCCTGACAATCCTCTTTTAACTACTACTTTCTAAGTCCTCGGATTTGTTTAATAATACGGGTGGATTTCTAAATGTACTGAAATCTGAATTCAGAAAACACATCTTTTTAAGTAGAATAGAGCCTCAAGAATTCAATTTTTGGGTCTATTTTCGCATTTGGATCATACATATACATATTGTAGAAACGTGCGTTGCACGTGCTCGGTTACTAGTCTTCGCCAAAATGAAATAAGCCATCCCATGACAGCCAGATTCCCCTGTTTAGTGCTAATTAAACATAGCAGCCCAAAGGGCATCTACATTAACGCGTGTAGTAATTAATTCCTGTCCATTTCGATCTATTCTTCTTCTTCTTCTTCCTCCGGTCCAGGTTCCGGAAGAAAAAAAGGGTTTAACACTCCACACAACCGAATGGGCAAGCCTCAGTTTCTCAAGGTGCTCTTCACGGACTTCATGGAGAAGATGGTAACCGAGTGCATTTCTGTTACGGTTTTACTAGTTTTTGGTTGCCACCTGAAATTGGAACTTCTTTTGTAGCCAATCCCGACCAAGTTCATGCAACGGCACCTGGCGGCGGAGCCCGGGCTCCGCCGAGCCACCTTGCTGAGCCCGCTGGGGAAGTTCTGGCACGTCGACGTGGCCCGCGACGGCGACGGCGACGACGTCTATTTCGCCGGCGGCTGGGCCGAGTTCGTGAGGGCCAACAAGCTGGAGGAGAACTTCCTAGTGTTCAGGTACGAAGGGAACATGGTGTTCACTGTGAAGGTGTTCGAGACGTCCGGGTGTGTCAAGGACTACGGCGACGTCGTCCTCGCCACCGCCGCCTCGTTAGAGAAAACGGCGCCGAAACATCCGTCCGACGGCACTGGCTGTGGGTCGCAGCCTACCTCCAAGAGTCATGGTATGCTGTGCTTCTTGTTCACAACAATTTTTTGTTCATGCGTTTTCTGTAATTTTGGGGTGTTGCTTGGATCGATTTCGTCCTTGGTGAAGTACTTCCACTTGCAAAGATAACACGCCCCAAGTCTAGATTATCTTTACGAAATTGACAAGGTAAATTTTAAGGAAATTATAACTCATGCAAATTTGAATGAAACCGAGATAATATGGAATTTTCGTTTTATGTTTAATATTCTTAATTCTTAAAAATATGTATAGTTGGATGTTATTTTTGTTAACTGAGGTACAGTATTAAAGCATTAAAGTTGAAGATTTACTATTTTGGTATGAAGTTTACCACGATTGTCTGCAGCTTTCAAAAAGATATATGTCGATTGTTTTCTATTTTTACAGGAAAAAGTCTACCTTACACCTCTCAACTGCACCTTGAATGTAAATTTCATCCTCGGCCCCATCAATACTCGATGACTTATGGCGAATGTTTTTGAACGACATATGGTGAATCTCAAATAAAATGTAGGACTTAGTATATGCGATAAAGGAGGAATAAGCATCGTGAAATTTGTGAAGCTATATACTAAATTGTGTTTTCAGAAGAGTACATATGTACCAAATATTTTGCGTCGATACATCTAGGCAACGCATCTCTTGCTGACTGACAAACCACCACCGTACCCATCATTTTCTTCGAATATGAATATTCGGTAGAAACAGATTTTTGCATATATACTTGAATTTTGATTCAAACTTCAAGAATGGGGTGTATTTACGTTGTATGCTTCGCAGATGGTACGGATGCTCATAAAACCAGGAAAATTAGCGAAAGGAAGCTTGCTGGCGATGATAATATCCAACGAAGAGACAGTGCAGATCTCATAGAATTTGGATAGAAGAGAATGACGATGACCAAGACAACTACACTCAAGCAGATGATACCCATTCAGACGTTGCGACAGAAGCCAAGGAGGCTGCAGGCTACACGGCACTCTCCCTGTGTATGTGAAGGCGGCGACACCTTGCAACCTTCGCTACGGTTATATGGCAAGTTTTCTTTTCCGCCCTCTGTCACTGTGATTTTACTTTCTGATACCTTGAAATCCCCAAAAGTTGAGAACTAATATGCATTTTTTACTCCTGATTCTCGGATGATTAGTAAATAAATGGAGAGAAAATACATAGATCGCATAGAAATATATGCCATGAACAGCCAGTTTTAAGCTTGTCATATATTAATTGTTGTGTCGTATCGCGAGTTAAGGATCAAATTTGTTCGAATTTAAAGTTTAGCACCAGAACTAAACTCTACGAATAATTGAGTGGACCAAAATTGTCCGAATTAGACGTTTTTTTTTCGACTCGTCCGTGTCCAGTCGTGTGGTCCGGTGCGGCGAAAATCATGTTCTCATTATGAAGTTTGAGATGTAGAATTGCCTAAACATCGGTATTTTTAACTAGGGAAAATTCAGAATCTGCAATCTCCTTTGATCCAAATATCTGTTACCTATAGTAGACGTACCGATCGATATTCATTCATGGGAGATGCATGGGAAATAGACTTACATCTTCTTCAACCTTGTTGCTCGTACGTTACGTACGCAGAACATCGGGAAGAAGTTCTGCACGGCGAACGGCCTGACGTCGAACCGGCTGATGATACTGAGGGACCCGGGAGGGAGGTCGTGGTCGGTGAAGCTGACGCTGATGAGCGACCAGGCGCGGATGAAGACCGGCTGGGGCCATTTCTCCAGCCACCACGGGATCAAGGTCGGCGACCTCTGCGTCTTCCAACTCGTCGACCACCACACCTTCAACGTCAGCATAAGACGGGCGGCGCCTTGAAATGCTCTGTTTCTCTCTCTCTCTCTCTCTCTGTCTTGGATTCGTTTCTTCAGCTTGGTAATAATCATGACTGCTAAACTAAATTAAAATTTTTACTATTGCTGCTGCTGGAACGGCCACAGGGAAATTAAGGACCAAATGGGGAAGGAGAAAGACTAGCAAAAAAAAAGAACCTCGGGGAACGGGTGGATCCCTCTTCCTAGCCAGTGATCTTTGTTTGCCAAACAACCCTACAGAGTGAATGATGAATGGCTGAGTATGTTATCAACAGACAATGAACTTCAAGGCAAAAAGACCCCATCCATGTCCCTTGCATAGTTGCATCGACACAGACCCGTACGTTTAGGGTAAGTTTGGTATTAATCCAGATTATGATAGTTCTGTTTGGTTGAACTACTTTTATATGTTTTACTGTTTGGTTAAGTACTTTTGGTATAATCTATAGAAAATGAGTTTAAATCACTTCTTGACTAAAAGAAGAAGAGATATATGCATCTTGTGGTACGTGTAGTGTTTCTATTTGTTAGAATTAGTTAGAATATAATCTGATTTACCAACGGGGTGCTATTTTTTTGCAGCCCTTTTTACACAGCAGTTTCTAAAATAAGTTTTGCACGTCATAATTCAAGAACTGTAAATTAAGCCCTAGTCATCTCCATGTGGCCCGTGTAGTAACATTTATTTCCGTTTCCTTTTAAACTTTTCTTACATTTACCCTCTATACATAACCTCTCAATTCACAGAGAAGTAACTAAAAGTTCTACTACATATAGCTCGAAAATGCTAGTCTTATCCTCGTAGCAACCGGGTATTTTTTTTCTCATGTGTTGGGGTTATGGACCGCACGGTTCTAAGAATCAGAATGGACTGGGCTCTTGCGCCTGCTCCAGTCTGAACCAGGCAAGAGGATGCACTGGGTGTATTTAGAAGGTATAGGCCGACTAGGCTCTACTTTGGCAACAACGTCCCGATCACACACCCTACTCGAGTTCGCGTTGCCCCTATCCAAAACCGTGTTCCGAGCAGGGTTCAAAGCAGTTAAGCGCGATGATTTACATGGCATGCAAGATGCAAGTCATTAAAATAAACCGACCTCGGCAAAGATCGCCTCTGTTCCGAAAATTTATTTTCTCTCTTAAACTATATATGATCCACGGTTCGTTTTCATCATCGAACTCTTCGTGACGAGAAACATCAAACTAGATTGTACTTAGATATGTTTTAGCCTCTCTTTTTTTGCATCCCATGGTTATACTAGTTAACACATTAATTATAAAGAGTTACCAGGTTGTAATTTATAAGTTATTAAACGATTACGATACTCACTGTAGAAAGGGTCATCCAAGACCGTTACTCAGACGGTTAACTAACAAATATCAATGATAAGACTCATCATAGATGATTTTGACCAAAATAGATATTAGAGAAATTTTAAAAAAAATCATCTGCAGTATTTAAGATGATTTATTTACATCATCGGCTGTTTTCCCTACAGTAGAACAAGTCCAAACTGGCCAACTACACTGCTCGTATATAATCAGCACTTAACCCTAACTTTTCCTCTCGCGCCTCATCCCCCTCCCCCACACTGTTGTTCTTTTTTGTCCTGTCCCACCTCCACCACCCTCCATCCAAGCCTCCCTCTAACAACGCGACGTCTCCTCCATCACCTCGTTCCCACCGCTGATAATCTACGTCGTCGTTGCTCAAGTACCGGCCCTTTCCAGCCACGGGCGGTCGGAGCCGAGTGAGACGAGATTGTGGGCGGCTAGATGCGAGCAAGGAGAGGTCATGGGCAGCCAAATATAGGTGAGGAGAGGTCGCGGGCGGCCGAATCCAGGCAAGGAAACGTCGCAAGCGACCAGATCCCTCCGATATAGCGACGGAGATCTCAAAGCTCCTCGACCTCCGAGGCCCCATCACTGTCGTAGACCTGGACTCACTGGCCCGCCTCCTCCGCGCTTGCATGGACCTACCAACCAAACTAGCTCGCGGCGGCGCTGTCATCGTAGTTGCCCGCTCTATCGTATCCACCAATGCAAGAGCTAATGGGAGGAGGAGGCTGAGGTGAAGCCTTTGTGGATGAGGAGGTGGAGGCAGGATAGGAGATGAGAAGGAAGGGGATCGTGGAATGAGAAGGAAGCAACGTTAGCGGCTCATCCTCGTGCTGGAACAGCATTGAGCATGCACGTAGCGTTGCTTTTGATCCGGAACAAAACATAGCGGCCAGCGGGTCTCTGGTACTAGCTTTTTGTGGCATAATCGAATCGTGTTTCGCGTTGAAGCCTGAAGTGTGTACTAATCCTGACCTGACCTGAAGTGTGTTTAGTTAATTAGTTTGTGCATTGGCTCCTGATAGGAAACCCTCTTTTTTATCCCTGTACCACATCAGCGAGAGAGAGACCGAAGCAGTTAACCTGGCCAGGTTTTGGGCCAGGCCGGATCCACGCACATTTCTGGGCGGTCCAAGGTCCCACGCATGGGCCGGTAGCTGAGTAGTTGGCCTAGAAAGATGCATGGGAATATTACATTTACATGCATATATATACAGTAGTAGCAGCATACGAGCGAGCAGTTTATATACTTAGTATGTATGCATGGGCCGCCCCCACGTACGCATGGACTTGCTGGAGGATTGAACGAATTCCCGCCCTCTGATTTCCTTTTCATGCATGTTAATTACGGGTGTCAGTGCATGTGGAGGCATATATACACATATTCATATGTTCCCGCCACACGTGCCTGCCAAGATTTTTACTCTGTCACTCACCGAACGCACGCATGCACGTTCCCTAGCTGCAGGATCGATCGGGTTAGCTCAGCTGCTGGATCATATATATGTAGACTGGAGTAGAGAGTAAATAAATGTAAGGAAAGTTCAGATGGGAGCAGACAGAAACGGGGTGTCACTGGATTGCGATATGACTAAAATCTTTGGGTCTATACACATATGGATGCAAGGGACCTGGATGGGATTTAGATCACCATTATTTTTAGGAAAAAAGTCCGATTTACCCTCTGCGACTTCCCCAGAAGTTTATATCACTCTTAATTTACTAAGTACGGGTTATTTGGCCCTCGCAACTTTTAGAACCAGTGCATTTTTCCACCCTGACAGTCGTTTGGCATTGGTTTTGCTCGACTGTTTATTTCGAAAATATAAACTATTTGTCCTCAATTCCTTTGTTTCTTATCTCTCTTTCGTTTCGACGGCTGTGTGAAACGATTGATGTGGAGGCCGAAGACGTCGCTTCCTTCACCTACAAATATCTCTTTCGTTTCCCTGCTCGCACCTGCTAAGCCCCTTGCCAGTGACACGACTGGTTGAGTAGTGATGTCATATAAAACTGCTTTGAAAATTAACCACTGTCGAGGGCCAAGTGTGATTTGCACTAGGCTTAATTTTGAAATCAGAAAGGGCTAGATACATAACCGGTTTTGTAGTACAAGGTTTAATAAAAACTTTCCTGGAAGTAACCAGCAGGCAGTGGTTTGCTATCTCAAATTCTGAACTAAATAGAAAAAATAACTTTCTTGAAAGTGGATAGGGTGCAGAGCGGTTTTCAGCACCCAGGTGTTTAAGAAAATAATCAAAAATAAATATCTATAATTTAAAAATTCTAAAATTTCTGTAGATGTATATTATTATTAGATGATGTACGAATGTGCAAATTTTAGACCAAATACTCGTCCATTTTGGTGCTGCGAAAAAACATGAAGCGTGTCAAAAATATCAATTGTAACTGTACATGTAGTTGTACATAATGGATACATTTTAGAGTGAGGACTTTTCGGTCACGGGCTCTAACGTGCCATTAAATTTTGAAATTAAAAAAGTGCATTTAACAGTTTCAAAAATTTCTGAAAAAATATTTCATTTGTATACATGGGAGTACACTGCGGACGTGCAAAAATTGGTGAGAAAATAGTTTCAGTTTTGGTCTGTACAAAAAAAAACAAGGATGAGAGGCTGAAAGAGGAATTATTTTCTACAACGAATTTGTCTTTTTACGCAGATCACAAAAATACATATTATTTCACCAAATGTTGCAGATAATCATACTATTGCAACATGTATATGTGGTAAATTTTTTGGAATCTTTTTTTGGAGCATTAGTAGTGCCCGGGAGTCAAATTGAGTTTTCGATACATTTTGGCCCTAAATTTATAGTTGGACATATAACTCAACGATATGGTACATGTAGTAGTGTTTTCAGATATGTTTTCACGACTTGGAAGTGTGTGTTCTGCTGGGATCTGCCTGGTTTTCTACCATTTCTCAATTGCTCCTCTCATGTTCCAATCCGTTAGCTCTTCCACGTAGAGTAATTTAACTGAGCCCATCACATTCGCACCTCTTCCAAAACCTTTGAAGATTGCCCAAAGTACAAGAGAGAAAAGAAACTTAAGGCAGATTGGAAAGGAACAAAAGGTAAACCCTGCTGATCGAATAAGCTGCAAAACATGAAAGGAGAAAGCAAAAGATGCAAAAGAAGGGAGAACAGATAGCTGCACTGCACAGAGCCTAAGAAAAAAAAAGATATACATATATACTATATTGTGCTCGTGCAATGGAGAGGGGTCGATGTCAAGATTCCACAACTGGAGAATCCAACTGAGGTGTTGGTGATGATCTAGGAAATGAACTACACTGCCCTCCTTGTCTTTGTTAAATCAGACATCTGAGTCTGTTTCTGGATCAACGGTCCAGATTAGGATTTGAGGAAACTCTAGGAACATCTCTTGCACGTCTAAATAATCCATTAGTTCAGTGGAACAGTGGTACGCCTAAACCAATATGCACATCCCAGGCGGTAGAAAACTGGCAAATGTCTGGCATCTAAAACCCGTCGAGAACCCCTCACCCGGATGCACTATTCTCGTACGGGTTAAAGGCCGCGCGCTATTTTGATCTATTTTTCGTCTCGCCTTCTGTCACCGGGCTAAACTAACTACTATGGAATGTTATCTACTGTCGATCCGAAATACTAACAATAACCTACGCCGCGTAATTTTCAATAGAAAATTTCTTCTGTACCACCGTACCGTATGACACTCAGATTCATGATTTGCCATCGAATAACCATAACTTATCCCTTTTGTGCCATCAGTTCGCAATTTTCTTACCTCCATGCCGTGCGCCGGTGTGACTGTTTTGTCCCGATGGTATTTGTTAATGCAGGACGATGGCATGCAACATATTTCCACAGTAACTTACCCAACATTAGTAAATGACTAAATGCTAATTACATCATGCTTGACATATGCATTACTACTTGTCCAAAAAAACACCATATGTTGTTCCTAGATGTAGTGCATTACTTCACAATATGTTGTTACAGGCGATTCAGAAAATTGAATACAGGTGGTTTCTTGAACAGGCTGTAACCAAGAAGCTGTGATGATCTCTGTCATCAGAACCATCTATGATACCATCCTTATCATAAATTTGTGGCTATAGAACCTCTTATGAATAGCTTTTACAGGAACCCTATTTATTTCTGATTATTGGCTAGCATCAGGAAACAATACAGATATCGCACATATATCACATATTTATTTACAGAAATCTGATACATATCACATACATTCCAATTAAATTGATACAACAAATTGATTCACATAGTGCACTCCTCTTCAATTTCATCAACCTCATTTCGCATAAATACATAAAGTAAATTCGGCATCTATTTCAAAGTACACAAAGAAATACATATCACACGGCACGTACATATATATCACATGAATTTAAAAGTTAGCATTTCTTAACTAAGGCGAACTCGTCTTCTTCGAAGTCGTAGGTGTGGAATTGGTCATATTCATCGAGGACCTCTCTAACAAGGAAGGCAGCCATGAGTTCTTGTATTCTGTCAAGATGGGATATTTCCAATGTCGTCTCCAGGATCTCACATTATTGCCGATTAGAGTATATATTAAAGTCGTGCATTTATAAAATAAAGAGAAATTTGAAAATAATTATCGCAATAGTGTCAAACCTTCAAATCATATTTTTGAAAGTTAGTGACCATGATTTTCATGTTGTGGCAAACGCATATACCACAAACATTTGTTCCTCCTTATTGTTGGTGGCACTAGCAAAATATAAAATTTGGTTACTAGTTCGAGATCGTCATTAGTGCAATTTATGATATATTATTATTGTGTATTGAAAGATACTTTAATCCCCTTATCGTGTATTAGTGGCTTATTGTCACCTTTTCCTCCCGTCTCACATACCTCTTTCATACCCTACGTGAATCCAAATAGTTTTCCTTACGCATTGTAATGCAAAAGGAGTGAATGGTAGACTTATATATTTTCGAGATATGCTTACTTATTGAGAAATATTCCAAATATTTCGATGATAAAGTTTGCTCATAATAAGAACCCAAATACATGATCCTTGGATGGTGTGGTATAAGGACAACAAGAATCTAATGCTCCCTGCATATAGTTATGTCTCGATGGTTAGTGAATTTATGTTATTTTAGGGATATGGTTCAACCTTGGATGGTGAAGTAGCTAGTACAACACTTATGCCTTGTTGTACAGAAGAAGTATGAACTCCTCACCTTCTTGAGCAAGCAATGCAGGTAATCGAAGACAAGGCCTTCATTTTCTTGGATCATCCGCGAGAAGACCACATGTGGATCAAGGAATGCTACAATTACTTGTTTTCTTCTGCATTGTTCAATAATTAATCTACATATACAGAAGCTAGGAGTTACGTATATGTGAAATTAGTCTGTAAAATACGAATGTAGACCATGATTGTAGACACTTACAGTGTATAGCATCTGATGAGTAATATTTCTAGGGACCAGAGGTTGTAATATTCCCACAAGTCTATGAAGTTCACAAAGGGTTGGCAGTTCTCAAAATCGTTGTGAAAATGGTCCCTAGTGAAATGCACCTTGATAGCCATGGCCCATTGTTTCGACCGCTTCTTGACCTCTTTCAGGTATTACTTGTACAACTCATAGCTATATTGTGGTAGTGTTTCGAGCCTCTAGCGGTTTGACTCATGGCTCTCCTTCAACGTATTTATTGGTCAATAGTGCCAAGGGAAATTATTCACGAATGTAAACATGTGGTTCCTTGGGCCTCCTGGGCTTCGACTTGACACCTTGCTTTCTCTTAGTAGTCAGCTTTGACACCTTCGTAGGAGACGAATGGGCCTTTGGGGCACATTAGGCTCTAGGAGCGTGAGTAGGTCTTGTTCTCGTGATGCAACCGAGTCAATACATGGAGGGCCCCGATCCTCCAAGACTACATCCCTCTTGGGCTACTGGATAAATGTCCTTTTTGCTTGCCCTAGTCTAGTGATCCCGTTGTCTGCAAGGAACTTCAGTTTGATGGACTTGCATGTGTTGTATACACTATCCACAGTGACTTTCTGAAAGGATCTCAGGAGTCGACTAGAGGGGGGGTGAATAGGTCGGCTCTATAAAATTAAAACCTAATGCGCTTTACTTGAAATAAATGGGCCAATCCTAAGCAACTGACTCAGGCAACTGACCCTCAGGTAGATAACTAAGATAAATGCAAGCAGAGCAGAGCAGTCTCAACTATGTGTCAACTGAGTCTCAGGTGAGTGACTCAGTTGTGTGCAACAGATAGACAGAATAGTAAAGGAGACAACTTGCTCTTAGTGTCAACTGAGTCTCAGGTGGGAAACTCAGTTGTGTGCAGCAGAGAGTGAACTATGAATATCAGCACAAGTAAACACAAACCATACAAATAAGTGAGTAGAGACAAAGGTTTGTTTTACCGAAGTTCCCACTTTAGCAAAGTGGTACGTCTCCGTTGAGGAAGCTGCTTTCACACCCGGCACTGAACCGTGCTCTTTCCTCGTTCACTTATCTTGTGTGGAATCCTTTTGATCTCACCGCAGCAAGACAGACAGACCCAAATCGCCTTCACAAACGCTTGGAGGCAGCCACACAAGACTTGGCTTGCTCACCAACGACTCCAACTTCCCGGTCTTGGAGCAGACGAACTCCAAGAGCTCTCTCAGTCTCTTGGAGGAACCAGTACCATGAACTCTCTCAGTTCTGAAGCACTCAGGATGCAAAGCAACTCTCTCTCACGGTGGATGCACGCAGGCAACACTCTCTCGGAGACTAAAAGCTCTTTCTTCCGACAGCAGGGTGTTTTCTATGGTAGAGGTAAAGGTTGAGGTCGAAACCTCCCCAGGTTCCCTATTTATAGGGTCCCTGGCAGCTAGCCGTTACCCTCATGCCACGTCAGACAAAGAGCCACCAGACACACCTATCTGAGACTCAGCTAACATACACTAGGTAACCTACTAGCCACGGCTGAGCTACCCACCTGAGTCTCAGATGCCAAACTCAGGTGGACTCGGTTGCCTCAGGCAGCACTTGAGCACAACACTGGCCGGCTCACTACAAGCCTAAAACTGATTCAGGAGGACAATGGACTCACCACTGCCACTGATCAGCTCGCTCAGAATCTTGGCACTGGTTCCAAGCTAACAATCTGAAGACGACAGCCCTTTGAAGACACACAGCGAACCCCTTGACGCAGATCCACCAGCTTCCTAGCTCCTCCAGGTCTTATCCAGCTTGCAGTCACGGTCCTTGAACTCCATCAAGCCACCATCACCTCACTTGCCCTCGAGCACAGCCTCGGCTTCCTCGCAACTGAGCCTCAGGAGACTAGCTCAGCTAGCCCTTCTGACCTTCATGGTTCCTTGCTCTTTTTAGGCCTCATCATCACTCAGATGTTGTCTTGATCGATCACATGTTCATCTAAACCCCTGTTCACACTGATTGTAAACGTTAGATACAGGTGAGGGTTGCCATTAACCATCAAAACCAAACCTTGGGGCTAGATAATCATCATCCCACACTCCTTGGGACTGAATGCACTTTCACTTTCACGTTCCCACGCTCAATAAGCACACGATACATGAGATCACATTCATTTAATAGATAGGCCATCCCAATTGCAACCACTAAAGACTTTTCATCAAGAAGCCTCACCAATAGCTTGCATCGAGTCGTATACGTCAAGGTAACAAAAGATATAAAATATAATAATTAGCTACATATGGCTTATAAGGGTACTGTAAGTGCACCTTGAAAGGAAAATATATTTACCAGGATCTCATCGACAAGATACGTGATGTTGCACTCAAGGTCAACACCAGGGATGGAGGCTTCGCTACTCTTTCGGTTATCAGGGGGCTGGTTTGCAAATCAATGTCACCTCGCGAGTCCATGGCTACCATTTCCTCTAGGGCTCTTATACGAGCACCGACCTTGCTTCCACAGTGTTGGTAATTTCCTCTCTAAGAGTGGCTCTTTCTCTTACTTCACACTCGGCTTTAGCCATGCTCTTGTTACTGTATCAATGCAAGTCCTCGAGGAATCCATCTCTCCAGTAGCATGCACACATTTTTCCCTCATGTGACCAGGATGCTCCTTCATCCTGTTGGCCAGGGATGATATATCTCTCTCCCTTTGGAATTAGCAAGGAGAGGATTGTGTGGAAATGTCTTCCTAAAATAGGCGAACAAATTAATAAACCTTGAAATGAGGTTATGCATATATTGGAAGCAGGTAGTTAATTGACATTTTACCAATTTGGAATTAACTTCCTGAGTTGCTTGAATTGTGAAAGAGTTGGCATCAGAAGACGTCGTAGCTGGATTCCTCCTCACGTATAATCAATTTTGGGTGCGCCATCCAATGGCAGGGATTGGTTATTAAGGCGTGCCCTCTCCTCCTCCTCTATTCATTTCTAAACTTTAGGTGCATACGCAGAGCTTCCTGGTCTGTGATGATGGGTGTTCTTGGCTGCAAGCACCTTCACCACTACACTTTTGGCCTAAAGTCTTTTGTTTTCCCCATCTCCTTGAATTGAGCCCACATCTCTTAATCCATCCATTTCTGCACATCGAAGAGCTCCTTGTCCTTTCTACTAAAGTTCAACAGAGAATAAAGTTGAACTCCTTCCACGCTTTGTTAGCCACTTTGATCGCGGCTCTACCAACGTGAACCTTAAGTTATGTTGCGATGACAAAGAAATTATCGATATCATCGACCAAAACTTTGCGAAGGTCTTTGTCTACCTTCTTCCAAGATTCTAAGGTCAAGGGCATCCGTGTCCGTATGACAATCCCGCATGTAGTTCTCTATCTGGCTTCATTATCTTCTGGTGCGATCGGTGGCCCAGACGAAGCTATCTCCGTTATGGGAAATCAACCTTTCGGCCTTTGACTTGGTCCTCTTGGACTGACTCGGATGTGTTAGAATCACCCCCGGAAGCTGACAACAAAGGCAAGTGATGAGGAAACGATATCTTCTAAACGGATATTAAGAAAATCATTGATTTATTAAATTATGGGTACAACTCATTTGATAGCTATAACTTAATTGATTTTAATTAATTTCTTTTTTATAACATGTATTTTTATAACACTTGTAATGGAATGCATTTATAATCAATTGACAAGCACAATATACTCTGCATAAGCACATTTTAATCTATAGTCACAATATGATCCTAATCATAATAAAAATAATTGACAATCACAATGTACTACGCATAATCACATTTTAATCTATAATCACAACATGATCCAAAATATAATAAAAGTAATTGACAATCACAATATACTACGCATAACCACAAAATATATAATCACAATATGATCTTAATCATAACAAAAATAATTGATAACCATAATATACTGCGCATAACCACATTTTGAGCTATAATCACAATATGATCTTAATCATAATAAAAATACAAAGCATATTCACAACTGACACTAATCACAATAATTTTGATTATTCACAATCGAAAAAAGAAAGAGGGAGATGGGGGCTCAGCTTTACCGGTGAGGGGGCTGGGAGATGGCGGCATCTTGGAAAGGGGGCTTGGAGATGGTGGCAACGGCCTGGAGGGCGTTTGGACGAGACATCGCAGACAGTTCTCCTCAAATCAAATGGTTATTTCTTTTATTTTCATACTTTTGAATGCCTTTTCTCCATATTGAATGGTTATTTTAATTTCAAAATAATGTGCAATCTACTTATATTTTTGAATGCTTTCTCTCCAAACTATCAAATTCACATGAACCCATATTAAACATTACATTAGGAAATCCACATAAATAAATATTATACATTACATTATGAAATCCACATAATTACATACTAAAAATTCTTCTATTTTGTGTGAATCCTTCATGATGATCATTATGTACGTACGTAGCTTCATCTTGACTTAGATCTTCCTTGACCGTTATGCCATCTTAGGATAAAGGCATCTCGTCAAATTGACTGTACTTATCCTCATCCACTATATCATCGACTCCAATGCTTTTTTTTTGAGTCCCTAACTACATGCAGCCTCTTATTTGAAGGGTCGGTTATGTAGAAGATTGGACCAACTTGATTTGCTAGCACAAATGGCTCATCTTTGTGTGCAGTACTTGTGAGATTAACCATTCTGAAGCCGTACTTATCAACTTTCACCTGTCAGAGATTGACCCAATAGCAAAGAAACAGTGGAATCTTAAACTTAACGTAGTCTAGCTCACAAATCTCCTCTATATACTTATAGTACGAGCTCTTCCTCCCAGCCATATCTCGAGCATCTATGCGGACATCGCTGTTCTAGTTTGTGCTTTTTTTATCCTGATCTCTCATATAAAATGTGTAGCCACTTATGTCCATCTCTTTGCCATGTCATAAGTGCATATGATGGTTCTTCTGCCAACCATGTGAGTGTAGGGTCACTTAATGATAGCCCATGAGGTTGCTCACATAACCATCTGTTGAACTGACAATTGTTCTCTTTTGGCATCCAAACATCCATCACTTTCAGATTATCCTGTCATAGCTTGGCTTTGTGTCAGTTGATGTATAGGCCCACTATAGCCATGTGTTGCAAGACTATGGAATGAGCTTGATCAGTAATCTTCCGTTGAAGATTGATATCTTTCTTGCCAATGGTCCCAATACTCTCAAGTTTTCCCTCATGGTGAGATTCGGGCAAACCTATCGATTTTACTGCAATCATATAGTTGATGCAGAACTTGACGACCTCTTCACTTACATAGTCTTTGATAGTGCTTCCCTCTGGTCATGATTGGTTGTGCACAAAGTGTTTCAGAATTCCCATGCACCTCTCTCACGAGTACATGCCACGTAGGAAAACAGGCTCGCACCATTTTATCTCTCTCACAAGATGCAAAATGAGACGCAACATGACATCGAGGAACAATGGGGGTAAATACATCTCAAGCTGACATAAAGTTTTCACCACCTCCTCCCAAAGAGCATCTGGTTATATGGTATTGGACCTTATAAGAAATTGTCTTACAAAAAGAATACAACCCCATGATTGTCTCTCAAACCTTGATAGCTAGAATATTTCAAATTGCAATTAGGAGCAACTAAGTGATTGACTTGATCCTTACACTTGTATCGAGATGACTTGCACACCGTACATACGTGGAGGTTTGCATACTCTTTACAGAAGAGGAGACAGTCCTTCGGACAAGCATGTATTCGTTGTTTATCCATTCTCAAGGGACAACAAACATTCTTGGCTTTGTACGTGTTTCTGGGAAACTCGTTTCCCACCAAAAGCATGCTCACTAAAAGACCTAACAATGTCTTATCTGACCACTCATTGCTTGTCTTTAGTTTCAATAGTTCAAGCACTGATGACAACTTCGTGTACTTATTCTTGCATCCCTCGAACAAGTGTTTCTCCGAGTCTCCCATCAAGACTTTGAGTTTCTCATACTTGCGCGTATTACGCTTCCTTTCTGCATGGAGCAACATCTCATCCAGATGGTCACGACCATCGAACGACGTATCTTCAGCTGAATCTGAATCGATATCATCTACCATATAGTTCTCTTCCTCCATGATGTTGTCATTACCACCTTCATGTAACATATATTATTCACCGTGACTTGTCCAACATGAGTACCGCTCTATAAAACCCATGCCAATCAACTGGTCTTGGATCTGCTCGAAGTTTTCAAACATATGTAGGTTCTCGTAGTTTTTTTATGGATAGCATGTATATTCTTACACTTTCTTCAACTTATCATCTTTTATAGCTTTCATGAACTCTGCCACACCAGATACTCTTCACTTAAACGGTTATCATCGTACATCGAGTTTCCGTCCATATTTACACTACGCAAAATAAAAAATTTGTGTTAAATGTTGAGGGTTACTATATATGCATGGCATAAAGTAGCAATTAATAGTAAATTAATTAATAAACATTAATTAATTTTATTTCATTAATATGTGGGTTCTCATTATATATAAAGATTAATTACCAGTATTATATTTAATTAACAAGGTTATATTTACCAAATATACAACCTACTAATAATTACAAATATTATTTGTAACATTACATTAATAAATATAACACTAATTAAAGCTATCATTGATATTAAATTACTAAATACAATATTAATATTTGAATACTTTCTCTCTTTTCACACTATAGATCATCTAAACCATTTACATCCACAATTCTATCTTTTCACACTATATACAACAAATTAATAGCCTTAAAACCAAGAACAATAGATTTTGTCTCACTCCAAGCTTTAGATCTACATTTTCTCTCTCCACCGAGCTAGATCTTCAAAATTAGTCAATTATTTGGAAAATTTACTAAACTTAGACACCAATATCAAGTGGACATGCAATATCTCCCCAAAATCCACCGTTCTTGTGAACCAATTGGACTCCAAGCCACAAAATTATTAGAGCTCCAACCACGACTGTGTAAGAACTTAGAATTTAAGACAAAGGTTTGGATTTGCGAAAACAGCTGGCTGGTATGAATAGGCGTCTTATAACAGACGATTTTAAAGATAAACCGTCCGTAATATCTTAGTCATCACATGTGGTTCTTATTAAAACTATTTACAATATGGTAGTCAGATATCATAGGATCATCATAGACGGTTGGCATCTTTAAGAGTTAACTTAAATAGTGCGTTTTACATACTATCTGTGATTTTCTCTGTCAGAAGTTTTAGAAAATCATGTGTGGTATAGAGTTTTAGATGACTCATTTTATAATAGTGACGATAAACAATACAATAGACAGCCCCTTGGTACTAGAGCTACATCTACACCGATAGCCAAACCATTCTGTACATGGGCATTCATTCCCCAGCGTGCCAGTCGACCATGCTGAATCTTAGCAGGGGGGCGTGCATAAGACTGACTGACCACACGTGAACACTTGAAGAGCTAGCCAGGTAGTATTAATTCCCTGGGCAGGCGTGCATGCACGGCCAGCAAGGCAGTAAAAGATTTTTACCTCCAAAAAATTATCCTACTCGAAGCCAAGCTATTGCTTGGATGGATAAACATGGTGATGGTTGTACTCCGTCAATAATGAGATATCTGAGAAATCCGGTGTTCAGAAGATGTGCAACTGGTGAGTGTGTATATATTTCGTGCGTTTGCGAAGATGCTGTGCAGATGGTGAGTGTACAATATACATTTCGTGCGTCTGCGAATTGTAATCGGTGTTTTTTGAAAAGAGAAAGTATTACTCCAATGTGCCTGTCTGTTCGAGTGACATACAAATATATCTATACTGTATGCGTGTCAGTACAGTATGGTGGCTGCAGAGTCAGGTGGTTTGCATTTACTGGTTGGATTGGTGAGATGGGGAGAGAGGGAGAGATGGAAATTTTATGTTTGCTGCTTTGAGGAATGGGGCTTGTGCCACTTGAGGGAAGATGCCTTTGTCAGCAGAGCAGCAGCAAACAGCTGTGGCATGCACGTACGTCTTTGATTGTGCGAATCAGTCACAATCCAATCTCTGAAGAAGAAAAGTCACGCTGCAGTTGCCCATTGTACGTGTAACTATTCCCTTAGTTAGATACCGGGATTATGGTTAGGGTTATCATTATCTTCACCAAGGCACGGTTACCCCGTTAGATATTTGTTTTTATCTAGTGTGATATAAAAAAGTTCAAAATGCACTTGATCACTCATATAAACGAACAAGCTTTCCCATGTTTGTTTCTCCAGCTTGTTATTAAGACCATACAAAACTATTAATCGAGCTTGATCGATAACTTTCTTAAACTTTAACTACTTATATATTAAAATATATTTAGGTTAGATACTTAAAAATTATATGCGCAAGTTTCCCTTGAAAAGTACTTATATTATTTTATTAAGATTTTATAAATACATAATAATAAATATTAGTGGTCCAAGTTGTATTTTAAAGAATTACCTGGATGTCCAAAATGAAGCTCTCAGGAACCAGAGGGGGTATACTTCAATTCTATTCACCCATGGCCCATTGTGGGTGGAAGAGGAAGATGATAACGGTATATTAAATTTCATGCACCAATAGCTTCACCCAAAAATCTAAGTTGGTAGAGAAATTAAGCTAGCCATGCATTTATAGTTAACAAAAACCAGGGAGATCACTAGTCTCAACGAGAAAATACTAGCCATGAAAATAAATAAAAATTAAATCATGTGGCATATTAGTCTTCATATAAATTCATGGCCGCAAAACTAATTTGGTCTTTGCTGCCCCGACCAGAGGACAAGGACATGGTGGCTAGTGGTGGCAGGATAGCGACAATGGCTAGAAAATTTATATCCCAACATGGATTTGCGGTTGCATAATAGATTGTAGTTCTTGAGATCGGCATGATTGGACATTGCTATGTAAACTTTTTTTTTGTGTTGGCGGACAATTTACTATGACTTTGTGAATTTTTATGGTTGTGTGCATTCTTTCGATGTAGAGGCCAGAATGCCGTAGAGCTTTTCTTTTATCTAAAAGGATTAATGCAAATAGCAAAACATTAAAATTAAACATGCGATATATTTTGTAAACCTTAAAGCTAGATAGTCGAAATTATAGAGAGATAAATCAGTCAAGAAGTTATTTTTATTGGAGCGAGGATGGGATTACATACGGATCGTTGGCACGGATCTAATATTTGCAGGAGTGTAAGAGAAAGTGACCAAAGTGACAAGACTCTGAAGTGACCAAAGTGACAAGACTCTGTCCAGGTTACACGTCAACCCTTTGGAGAAGATCCGGGCTAGCTAGCCAGGGACTACTCCTAAAGAATGGACCGAGGCGCATGCATGCATGATAAGGTTTGACGGCTCGACTCAGACTCGTCAGGTTCAACAAAAGTATGCAACTATGCATGTGTACATGTTTCAGACTTTGAGACCTGAGAGCATATAGCGTGCGTACGTTGCAGATCAAAGGAAAGAAGAATTGGCTTCAGAGTTATTCAGATTCTCCCTGCCTTTTTAGATCCAGTACTTGAAAAAGCACCGGCCGGCCTGAAGTTTCAACGCTTTGGAGCGTCAAAAGCTGAACGGTGACTGGCTTGGACATTGAGTATGTGAAGAGGGTAACATGGCTCCAGGGCTAGTAGCACGCGTATATACATATATACATACATATATATATGGTAACATTTAGCACGTGTATATATATATACATACATATATATATGGCAACATTAATATACGCGAGAGCACATGGCTCTAGCGGACACGCGCCAACCCGAGCCAACCGAGCGAAACCAATGCTTGCTCAAATTTGACGGTAAAACTTACAGTTTTTAGATGATAAAATTATGTGGCATTTTACTGTTATCTTTTGATGGTAAAACTTGCACTTCTAAACAATAAAGTTGTGTTTTTAGATGGTATATTTTATTTCCCGGATGCACACGGGTAGTATGATTATAAAAGTGTAGCTCCGGACAGTAAAATATGTCGTTTTATTGTTCATAAGCCTGGCATGTCAGCTATAAAATCCATGACCGTTTTTGCTACAACTTAGCCACACCTTTACCATCGCAACAGATCGTGTAAACCAATCCCTGCCCAAATTTGATGGTAAAACTTGCAAATCCGAATAGTAAAGTAGTGTGGCATTTTACAGTTGTTTTTTGTGGTAAAACTTGCAAGTCTGGATAGTAAAATTGTGTTTTAGGCGGTTTTTTGTTTCCTAGATGCACAGGGTAGTATGATGGTAAAAGTGTAGCCCCGGCAATAAAAACTCGTGTGTTTTTTACTGTTGACAAGCATGACATGTTGGCCATAAAATTCATGATATTTTTTACTGCAACCTAGCCACACCTTTACCATCGCACATTCACCCCTTTAATTTAAAAAATAAGGAGGAGATGAGATTCAGACAGTGAACCTCGGGCATATAGTTCTGCGCGTCTAACCAACTGGGTTATGCAAGTGATTGTGGACAACTAGATAAAACATTTTCTTTCTAGTATGGCATAGTTGGACATGCGGTAAATTGATAACCGCGAGATAGTAAAAGCATACACACATACTAGTAATTTTGGACAATGGTGGATTTTAGAGTGGGACTGGCTAGGTTAGTTGGGTCCGTGGGCAGTGCGCAGACTACGCTCAGGAGCATATTAGGGTATCTATACAGACACACATAATATCTATGTATATTAGCTTATTCTGCATGCTCGGTGGTAAATCTGCGATGGTTTTTACTGTTAGTTTTCTGGTCCGCTGGTAAATTACTATCGGCGCATAGAAGGACTTTACTATTACCTAGCCACACATTTAGTGCTGGTTTCCTGGTATCACTGATAAATTACTATGGCGGAGAAGGATTTTACTACAACATAGCCACACATCTGCCGTTGTTTTTTGGTATAGCTCGTAAGTTACTATCAACGAAAAAGGATTTTACTACAAGCTAGCCACACAACCTCACAATTTTATGTTTAAAATTTTACTACCTTTTGGTCACACATTTACAATTGTGTATTCACCACTTTAAATTAAAAAATAAGGAGGAGGCGGGATTTAAACCATTGCCCCCGTGTACATAGCTCTATGCTTCTAACCAACTAGGCTATGCAACTGATTGTGAACAACTAGAAAAAATATTTCCTTTCTAATATAGCATGGTTGGATATGTAATAAATTGATGACCGCCAATCGTAAAAACAAATAATTTTTTTATTAATTTTGGATGGTTTTTAACAGTAAAAACGATCATTAAAATTATGATATTTTGTGTACAATTTTACTACCGGCTTATTCTACTCTCAGCTGCAGATTACAGTGTATATATATATATATATATATATATATATATATATATATATATATATATATATATGCATATAGGTAGTATAGCACCTAACAACGAGCCTACATATACGGATGGACATATGTATGTGCATCTAGCTTGAACAGATAATTGCATTGCTAGTTTTTTTTTAATGTATGTACGTATATGTAACACTGGTGAAGTATGAGTATATTTATCGGCTTGATACTTCGAGTTAACTAGTTGATATATATAACTCGTTGTTGTATCAGAGCCAAAAGTCTCGACTAATGCAATTTTTTTAAAAAATAGAAAAACTGCGTCCAACTTTCGGCCACGTCTTAGATTTGAGAGAGCCAACGGGAGCATGAGTATATATACACTGCCCACTTATTCCACGTTAATTAGCTTCAGTTTTCGGATGATTGACTGTTGCATGAAACTTGATAGTAAGTAGTAACTCCGGTTACACGAAATGTGAAACTTGATAGTAAGTAGTAACTCCGCTAATTTCTATTGAAGTTCCGGTGTTACGAGATTTTCTTGGGAAGCCTCGTACGTTGTAACGCATATTGGTTTATTGTACTTCGAAGCTAAAAACCGTGACTTCAAATCACGCAGACGGTTTACTTTGCGCTGTATATTTTCTAAATATCAGTTCAGAAAATATGAAACCCATTTTTGCCAAAGGCCATCCCTCCTTTTACGAGGTCCTAGCTTAATTTGCCACTGGATTCAAAAATTCAAATATGTGATTGTAGGATGCTAATTAAATTTTCAGTGCATCTGTACGTAAGAGTACAAAAGATGAATGAAATCGCACATATACATCCATCCATGAACTGCCACAATCCATGCATGCATGCAGACGTGCGAACTTGGACTTCGAGTTTGTTCAGCACTGGGTACGTACGTCTGCTGCACGCGTGCGCGGCTGCACACAGAAGAAGGATTTTAATTTCTTTTGAAGAAAACAGAGGAAGGTTAATGATCATCGCAGCATCGTTGCACACGGAAGATTAATATATCTCAGCAGATCGAGAATGACCAACCGGTAGTACTAATTAACAGATGGAAAGTGAGGCCGTGGACATATTGTGTTGGTTTAACCCCCTCTCTTTTTCTCTCAGGAAAATGCATGCATCCTAGCTTACATCACAATTGGATATTATACATATCCGTATGCATACCCCTCTCCGAATCTATGAAGACCTGTGTGAATTTTCGATAGAACGAAAATTTGCAAATCTCCAAACTTGCTATGTTCTAACATAGTTAGTGAAGATCGTTCAGATCGAGGTTAAGATGAAAAACATAAGAATTTAACAGCAATCCAAATGTAAATTAAAGGATTACAAAATACAGAAAAATTATAGAACAATCGTTTGAATAGAAATATGAAAAACATAAACTTACCAACTTCACATGCCGGATTGGCTAGCTAGGTCGTGTATCACTGCTCACTAGTGAGTGATCGACTAACAGGACCAGTTACCATGCACGTACAAACAGGCAACAGCCGGCCGCACATGCGTGCATACATAGATTTGACGACCAGACAATGCCTGTCTAGCTATTGACCAGCAAGGACAGCTGAGTGCAATTTGTCGAGACTCGAAGCCAACCACTTCCACCTTGCACATAATTACTCATCTGCATTCATTACAAGACTCCAATTAACACATTACACGTAACTATATGATATTGCATGCAGGTATGCCATTATATTTTGTGTTTTGTCTCCAAGGTTAATAGATTTAGTTGGTGTGGATAGTGTGGAACGCAAGAAAAGAAAACATAGTAATTAATATAAAATGTATTTAGGTGTCGTTCGCATCGGAGTTAATCACACCAGAGTTGAGAATAAAAAAGTAAGTAGAAACATAAGTGTTTGCATGGACGCTTCACCAAGAAAGAAGTGAAGAGTTAGATACTTATATGCTCCTGCAAATTAAAAAAAATCATGTGTCAACATACGGGATACTCTACATCTATAACATATGGACCTAAATGTTCTTTTTGTAAAGACATATTAGGGTTTGCCCTAGAAAATATATAATACAGAGTCCCTGGAGACAAGGGCAGTATATCACCGGAAGAGAAAGATGGGAGAGAGTAGTGGGTTGCCTCAGAATTCCTAAAAGAACATTCTTTAGGTTTGAGCAAATATTTTCCTTTATCCAAAATGTGTAGGAATTAATATGACATTAATTCATGTAGGATCGGTCTCTGTAAGCAGCCAATCTTTTGCTTCAAAATTTCTACAAAATTGCTTCATTTCTTCTTTTAGTTGTTCAATATATGCGCATAGCAAGCTCAAAGGAAAACGTTCATGGAAGAACTCCAATATCAGGTAGTGTGAGGGTTTTCACTGGTTGGACTGTTTAGGCGAGTGGATCAGTAGTTACCTAGGGATATATATGCATGGCTGATTGAGTAGCTAAGAGATAAAGATACGTTGGAGGTACTAAGCAGCAGATTAGCCAGCTAGCTACATGCCAAATCCAAGAGCAAATACCTAGCTGGTCCTTCTTTAGAGTTTACTGGCCAGCGCGGTACGTAGGACACGAGATGACTAGCTAGCTACATGCATCGAAGTTAAATCTAGGATATCGAGCATCGATTTGTGATTAATCTATGATGCTCGATGATTTGTAGATTTGTAGAGGACATGAGCAGCACTGTAGCTCTCTCTCTCTCTCTCTCTTTCTCCGGGATGAGTGAGAGAGGAGGGAGAGAGAGGCTGAGTGCGTGTGTGTGTGTGTGCGCGCGCGCGCGCGTGTGAGAGTGAGTGTGCGAGTGAGTGAAGAGACCTGTGGTTGGTGCTGTTGGGATGAGCTGTCAGCAGCATTCCATGCTCCCCGCTCTGACACCCCGCACCTGCGATGTCTCCGGCCGCTTGGCTTCGCTGCACCCCTTTCTTCTACCCGGAAAGAAAGACACGCCGCATCATCAAACAAAAGCCAGTGACCTCAAGTATACTGATGCTAGTACTGCCACCAAGTTTAAAAGACAACCATACTCTTTCAAAACATGATTGTAAGGGTATGTATAGTTTGAAGTTTCTGTGATACAAGTAAAACCGAGCTAATAAACTCAATACTAGAAGGAGAGATGCCAAACAGGAAAATTAATATTCGTGCCAGTCAAGAAAACAATTATACCACGAGTTCAAATGGAAGGAAAAAGAGAGAGAGACAAGGATGAGAGAAAATAATTAATTATTTTCTGTATTTAGTTAGTTGAGGTCCAATTTGTGGAGAGAATAGGCTGTTGAGGAGAGAAACATTATGTATGCCTGGTGTCTGTCTGATTATTTATTTCTTACAATTTGCTTAATTACATTTTTTTGTGCGGGAGAATTTGCTTACATTTTATCCATAACAGTGATGCCCTAGTTGATAGACTTGTAATGATTATTATTTCTCTTTAGGTCAAATCTTCAAATTATATACACTCAATTCATAGGGATAACGTCAACAATGATAAATATTTATTATAATTATTATCGATCAATGTTACCACTGCATCATATTGAATATTATAAAGAAAGTTGTTCAACATCCTCTTTGGCTGATGCTCAAAATATATTGTCATCGATGAGAACAACTCTTGTGACATAAATAAGTATATCAACCATGACGTTGGTGCCCAGGGTGGAAGAAGAAGATGAATGCTGATGACGAGTTGAGTGCAACGTCTGGGGTTCTATAGCATTTCTCAGTTTTGTGTCTCGGCGGAAAGGAAAAGGATGCCGCTCTGTCTCTATTTCTCCGCTCTTTGGGGTTCATCATTCTGAGGTCCCACGAGTGGCCTAGCTAGCTGCTGCACTCCGTCTCACAGGCCACAGCTCACTCTGAACTCTGAAGAGAACTTTAAGCTCCTCTTATCATCTGAAGCTCCATGGTTAATTTGCTGTTACGTTGGAATTTCGTTGTTATTGGATAATCCCATGAAAATTATGATGTAATTAGCATTGAATATTTTCATTCCCTAAGTACTATTCTGTTTATTCACAATAAAATATTCGGGAGCAGAGGGAGTAGCACTTTTGAAAGAAGTGGTATTACTAGGTTGAAGCCTTAGGATGTATATAGGGAAATGTAGCGGTCGTAAAAATATACCGAGGTATTTGTACGATGGAGTGACGGTTGTCATGGGTAAACCAATGAATGAGCAATACTATTATGATTAACAGTGTTAAAAACATAACGGTAGACTTGACCAAGGACAAAAACCAAAACAAGCTTTCCCATCTCCTTTCCAAAATCTACCATGCACTCACATACAAATTAAAACCCAGCGTCTGAATTCAACTACAAATCCTTCCTATCATCCTTCCAAATCTACCATGCATTCACACAAACAAGTCCATCCAAATGTATGAACACAATCACAAAACCGAACATGGTAATGCACATATCAAAACATAATGACTAATTAGCTGCATATTGATTAACCTAGCTCATTGCTTACTACATGAGTACATGACCATATATGATCATCAAAAGCTATGCATATATACACTACCTTGTAAACTAACCCTATACCCAACATGTACAAAACTAGGGTTATATACAGATAAGAGAAGAGATCAGCTAGCTATGGATATGCTAGGGCTACTAGGCCCCAATGGTCTTTGGGTCTTTTTGGGTTTTGGTTTAAGTTTAGGATGGCCATAATCAACACCCTAACATCTACCAACCCCACCTCCATCTCTTCCTCCTCTGACCTCCCTCACTTTCTTCCTCCTCCCAGCCCCACACCTCACCTCACCTCCCTCCCTCCCTCCTCACCTCGCGTGACACGCACGTGCGCGCGCCACTCTCCTCTCTGCCGCCACGCGCGTCCTCCTCTGCTCCGGCGGACAGTCGCCGGCCGCCGTTGAAAGTGGCTGGCTAGCTGTCTGTCTGTCTGTTGAATTCTTTCAATTTGTACTCCAAGAAGAGCTTGGGAAGGAATAAAGGTGACATGGACCAGGGGGCGGCGGCGTCGAGCAGCACGAGCACTAGCACCAACAGCAGCCGGAGCACGTCGGACCACCACCACGCGCACACGCACGCGGCCGCGCACCACCACCACCACCCCTTCTACTACGCCGCGGCGGCGGCGGCTACAGCTACTACAGGCGCCGTGCCGCCGCCGCCGCCGCCGTCGTTCATGGGCTCGCTGGCGATGGTGCCCGCGGCGGCGGCACCGGCAGGCGCGGCGGGGCAGATGCAGACCCAGTCGATGGCGACGGCAGTGGCCGAGGCGGCGTCGGAGACGAAGGCGGTGACGGTGGCAAAGCGGCCGACCAAGGACCGGCACACCAAGGTGGACGGGCGTGGGCGGCGGATACGGATGCCGGCGCTGTGCGCGGCGAGGGTGTTCCAGCTCACGCGCGAGCTCAGCCACAAGACCGACGGCGAGACCATCGAGTGGCTGCTGCAGCAGGCCGAGCCCGCCATCGTCGCCGCCACCGGCACCGGCACCATCCCAGCCAACTTCTCCTCCCTCACCGTCTCACTCCGCCCCGGCGCCTCCAGCCACTCCATCACCTCCCGCGCCGCGCCGTTCCACCACCTCCAGCACCAGCACGACGTCGCCGCCATGCTCGGGTTCCACCACCACCAGCACCACCAGCTGCTTCACCCGCCGCCGCCGCAGCAGCACCCGGAGGCGCCGCAGGATCCTGGCGCCGGGGAGTTCATGCGGAAGCGATACAGGGAGGAGGCCGACGACCTGTTCAAGGACACGGCGCCCCACCAAGACCCTGACGGCGCCGCTGGTGAAGGCGGCGACGAGCACGCGCAGAAGCCCCGGGCGGTGGCGCCGCCCACTGCTGCTCCGGCGGCAATGTGGGCCGTGACGCCGGCGAACAGCGCCGCGGGCGGCGGCGCCGCCTTCTGGATGCAGCCGGCGTGGGCGTTCGGCGCCGGGAACACGGTGCAGGCGCCGCTGCAGTTCATGTCACGAAACAGCTACCCCGCCGGGATGGGCGGCGCCGCCGTCAGCATGGCAGACACGAACCTCGGCATGCTCGCCGCACTGAACTCCCGCGGCGAGCAGCAGCAGCACCATCATCAGCAGGAAGGGCAGCCGCCCGAGATGGATCAGCACCGGGCCGGCGCGGACGCGAACGGCGGCGAGGCCGGCAACGGCGCCACAAGCCCGCAGTAAGCAAGCAAGCCAGCAACGAGCCATGCAGTTGAGCAACTAGCTAAGAATCATGCAAGCATCTGGCATGGTGATTAGAGTGTTTGGAGCACTTAGTTAGTTGCGACTGCTCTAGTTAATTAATCAAACAGCCAATCAATGTTTAGTTTAATTTTCTTCTTGGGAATTATTTTAGATTGCCTTTGATTGATCTAAGGTTTGTGCTGATGGGAGTGATGATTAGCAGTGGGGCCAATTGAATCAGGTTTTTCTTTTCCCCAGGCTGTTACTATTTGTTTCAGGTGAAGGCTGAGAGTTTTGCATATCTGAATGCTTTCCTATTGCTAACTCATCTATCTACATGTTAGATGCATGCAAGCGTAAGCCATGTTTGAAAGGCGGGAATTATGGTTGAATTTTAGGAAAACAAAACGTCCGTCCTAAACGGAATTCATGTAAGAAATTTAACGTCACATTCCAAACTTGTAATACTTCTTTCTAGGATGTGCTTTTAATTTGACCGTGTACATCGATCGATGCAGAGACCCAAAACACCGTCTCCTTTGTCTAAAAAGGATGTGCTTGTAATTGGTATTGGGGGCTAAGAATTCTAGGGTTTGCTTTAAATTGTTGTTTGGAGCGCGGAAATTCTCGTGGAGTTTTTAGGAAAACAATCATGTTAACCTACCGTTGAAATGCTATTATGTGGAGAGATCCCAACCCACGTACTGATCCATCTCGTTCTTCCGTGCATTTCTCTCCCATCTCCGCACCCTTGTAGTGCTTTTGGTTATAAGTATTCACAAAATATGTGGAGAACTTTTGCAAGGCAGAGTGCATAAAAGGGCGCTTGCATAAGAATGTCGCAAGTAAATGTACAGCTCACAAACTTTTATCTATACATATCATGTCCATACTTTATGTTTTGTTCTTGTGTGTGTGTTGGATGTGTTGATCGATACTAGAGAGCTACCACGTTTTGGCAACAAGCATGGACATAATTAAACTTTAATGGCACAAAGATACAGAAATATGTGCATATGTTAGAAATTCCTTACCGACATAATTTAATTTTCATATATTATTTATCTAGTACCCCTTTACTTATAAAAATTGACATGCGTGCTATCAAACTATTTTAACATTAACCAACTATATAAAGTCCTCATAAATTATATGAGTAAATTTAACTAAAAGAATATGTACGTATCATAAAACTATACTCTTAAACTTTCTAGAGCTTATACTAAAAAGAAAATTTCTAGTCAAAATTGTACATTATGTAACTCATCTTAGCGATTCTTTCCCGTATCCAATAACCACAAAACTCACTGCACGGGCTCTCTTTCCGATCCCACCTTCTCGGTTCTCTCACTACCGATAAGAGTCTCATCGTGGCACCACCTCCTCTACCGCCTCCATGTAATTTTTGAAGATTTAATTGAAAGTTTTAAAATTTTCACGAGTTAGAATTCCCTTCTGATCCGAGAGTAACAGATTTTCAACTTGAAACTTGCTCAATCGAAAGTTTATAAATTTCACGAAATTGTTGGTTTTGCTTTGCATATGCTTGAGAGGATTCCTCCTCCTATTTATAACCGAGCAAGCGAAGACACTATTTGTGACAAACCAGACGGCATGACATGAACAAGCAAGCTAGCCATTGGCAGGTAATTAAGGTTGTTTTGGTCTCCTTGTGGCATGGAGAACTCGGCTTGGATCTGCGATCCTATAATGCTGTTCATGACGCATCCCTGTCACACATGAATTGTTGCCTTTCCTTTTCTCGTTGCAGGTTTTCCGGAGCCTTTTGTGGTGCAGATAGCTGAAAAGTCCCTGAATATGTATGGAGCATCTGCTGCCCTTTTATAGGTAACCGTACTTTTAAAGTTTGGGAGGGAGATCAAATTTGGGATAATGCAGGCAACGAATATCATGAGTGTTAATGGGAAGAAATTTTTGTCGCAATCATGAGATCCTATGGTACGGATAGAAGTTCTTCCAACCTTGATTTGCACCAACAAAAGATTTGATGAACAAGGGCTGACAAGTAAAAACATCAATAAATACACGTGCACGTCTTATATATACTACGCAACAATACAAAGTTAACAATCTGCCTTATTAACAGAACAGAGTACTAGTTAAAATACACCATGGTATAGCTGCATTTGACTGTGTTTGATTATGATAGTCCCGTTTGGTCGAACCAGCTTAAAATGTTTTGTCATTAATTTGGTTATTTTGGTTAGCTGCTTTTAGTATAATATGTGGAAAAAGGAGGTTAACTACTAACATAAAAAAAAAGAAACATATCCATCCTTGTAGTGAGGGTAGTGTTTTATTTTGGTGCATCTTCAATGTTAGTTAGATTATAATTTGGTTGGCTAAATGTTTTTCGAACTTACGGCAGGAGCACTGCCTTTCTCATAGATTAGGAGAAACCGGAAATAAGATTGTTAAATACAGCAAAAGAGACTGAAAGGAAAAAGGAACAATCTAAGAGGATTAGGGGAGGAAGGGGAAGAAGGAGAAAAGACAAGAAATTAGAGGACCAAAGGGGGGGGTCCCCTGTGTCACTCGAGGTTTCACCGAACGCCATTCTCCGAACTGCAATGTCCTCCTGTGCCTTAAGGGCTACCTTGTCGACGTCCGTGAACACATTGTTGAAGACACGAGCGTTTCTTTCTTTCCAGATATTCCACAGCGCATAGATGACCATACCGTAGATCTTGCTTCTATCCTTTCTTGCCCTCCCTGTACCGCAGGACTGCCACCACTTCGTTATGTCGTCTTGTCCTGATCGAAGGAGGACATCATGAGGTAGGCCATTCATGGCGGATACCTTGCGTAGGATTTGTCTGGCAAAAGAGCATTCAGCAGAAATGTGAAGGGCGGTTTCTGGGTCTGTTCCGCAAAGGATGCATGTAGTTCCGTTCTCCCATCCTCGTTGATGAAGCTTATCTGCTGTGAGGATTTTCTGTTGGATCAAAAGCCAGGCGTGTATTTTACATTTCTGTTCTGCGTCCGCCATCCAAATTGTTGATGTATCGAATTTGGAGAAAGTTCCTGCGAATTGCGACCTGTAGGCTGACTTTGCAGAGTATTGTGCATTGCTTGTCCATCGCCAGGTAGTAGAGTCTTCCATTTGTTGAAGCTGGGTCTGTTGGATGAGGTTCCAAAGGGTAATTAACTGGTGTATTTGTGCGGACGTGTTGATCTGTCGTCGTAGTGGTCTTAACCATCTGTTCTCCTCTAGTTCATAAGCTACGGATCTGTTCTTTCTTCTGACCAATAGGAAAAGGTCTGGGGCAATCTCGGATGGGGCGGTTTGTTGGAGCCACCTGGATGTCCAAAATTTAGCTGTTTTTCCATTCCCGATCTGGATTTCCGTTGAGGTTGCAAAGAGCGCTGCATCTATGTCGTCACATGGCACCTGTTGTCTGAACCAAGGTTTCTTCACTGTGTTCCATTCACACCCCATAACCATCTCAGGCGGAGAGCCGCACCAAAACGTTGGATGTCTTTGATACCCAAGCCCCCCAAGTCTTTCGGCCTGCAAACCTTCTTCCAGCTTACAAGGCAATGCCCTCCTGAACATGACTCTTCGCCTCTCCAAAAGAAGGATCTAATCGTCTTTTCGATCTTTTTTATCACCCACTTGTCAAGCTTAAAAGCTGAGAGAAAGTAGACCAGACATGGCGAGAGGACCGAGTTTATTAGCGTGAGTCTGCCTGCTCTGGAGAGAAGTTTGCCTTTCCAGCCCGCTAGCCTGGAGGATAGCTTGTCGAAAAGGGGTTGTATATCTGCTCTGCGAAGCTTTGATGTGTGCAATGGGAGCCCAAGGTAAGTACACGGGAATTGCACGACTTGTGTTTGAATGCTCTGGGTGATGTCATGGAGGTTAACCTGTGAGCATCTGATAGGGTACATGCAGCTTTTTTGAATGTTTGTTTCAAGGCCTATCGTCTGTCCGAAGATTTGAAGGCAGCTTTGGATCGCTAATAACTCTCGCCTATCTGGGTTTGCAAAGATCGCCGTGTCGTCTGCGTAAAGGGATATTCTGAGCTCATTGTCGAGACCTGTGATTGGTTTGATGAGGTTGGTCTGTATGGCTCGTAGCAGCAGTTTCTGCAAGGGGTCGATTGCAAGGATGAAGAGTAAGGGCGAGAGCGGGTCT
Organism: Stipa capillata; assembly: GCA_019208055.1. Lineage (NCBI taxonomy): Eukaryota > Viridiplantae > Streptophyta > Magnoliopsida > Poales > Poaceae > Stipa > Stipa capillata. The sequence continues at coordinate 206,472 of JAGXJF010000983.1, read as the reverse complement.
CCCTGCTGGAGTCCTCTACGGTGCTGGATGTTGTCGGTGTGCTCCCCATTGATGATGAAGCGGCTCGATGAAGAAGCTAGAATATAAGCAACCCAGTCTCTCCACTTTGGGCCGAAACCTAGGTGCTCAAGGATCTCCAAGAGGTACTCCCAGCTAACTGATGGGATTCGTAGCATAGAAAACAAAAATTTTCCTACGAGATGCAAACGAAAACCTAGATCCAATCTAGAAAACCAAGATCCAATCTAGAAGAAGCTTGCAACGAGAGACAGATCATATTTACATACCCTCGACGAACACGTCAACGCAGCGGAGAATTTGACCGTTGTCGATGAAGCCCGCAGCCTCCCGCAGCTAGGTTATACCTCCCAGCCGCGAGAGGGATCTTCTCGTGTTCCAATCCGATCAAGCACCGCAACGAGCGGCACCTCCGAGATGTGCACACGTACGGCTCGAAGACGTCACCTCCTTCTTGATCCAGCAAGGCGGGAGATGAGGTAGATGAGATCAACTCCGGTAGCACGACGGCATGGTGGTGGAGGTGGTGGGGTTTCTCCGCGGACAGGGCTTCGCCAAGCGCTGCGCACGAGAGAGAGGAGATGGGAGAGAGGGAGGCGGCGGCTGGGATGGATCTCTCCGGAGGGCTGCCCCTCCCCTCCTTTATATAGAGGAGGAAACTTGGAGGAGGAGGAATAGTACCCGTGAACAGTACACGCGTGAACAGTACGCGCGTGAACAGTACCCTCCCCCAAGTAAAGCCTCCCCTTTCGATCTTATCTCCTATTTTTAAGGGATATCGATCTTATCCATCTAGGAAGGGGGGGTTACTGTTCACATGATACTATTCACGTGTGTACTGTTCATGCAGTACCCTTGGTCCATGTGGACCCCTCCGGGATAAGTGGGCCCCACCCGGGGACCCCCGGAACCTTCTAAAACCTTCCCGGTACGATACCGGAAAAATCCTGAACTTTTCCGGAACCCTAAAAATACTTTCCCATATATGAATCTTTATCTCCGGACCATTCCGGAGCTCCTCGTGACGTCCTGGATCCCATCCGAGACTCCGAACAAAATTTCGGTCTCACCATATTAATATCTCATTTTATACCCTAGCGTCAACGAACCTTAAGTGTGTGACCCTACGGGTTCGGGAATATGTGGACATGATCGAGACACCTCTCCGATCAATAATCAATAGCGGGACCTGGATGTCCATAATGACTCCCACGTATTCAACGAAGATCTTTATCGGTTTGAACCACGATGTCGAATATTCCATTCCCTTTGTCTCGCGATATTTTACTTGCCCGAGATTCGATCGTCGGTATCACCATACCTAGTTCAATCTCGTTACCGGCAAGTACTCTTTACACGTTCCGTAATGCCACATCCTCTGTGACCAACTCTTTAGTCACGTGCTTGCAAGCGATACAGAATGTGCTTTACCGAGTGGGCCCAGAGTATATCTCTCTGTCACATGGATGGACAAATCCCACTCTCGATACATGCAACCCAACAAGTACTTTCCGAAATACCTGAAAGACACCTTTATGATCACCCTGTTACGGCGTGACGGTTGATGCCCCCAAAGCATTCTTCCGGTACCAGGGAGTGGCATTATCTCATGGTCTAAGGATCGGAACATTTAACAATGGAAAGCTATGCAATATGAACTTTGTGACGTGATCGAATTGCCTAACTTAATTTGGGTCTGTCCATCATGTCATTCTCCTAATGACATGACCCCGTTATTAACCGACATCACATGTCCATGATTAGGAAACCTTAACCATCATTTAATCAACGAGCTAGCCAGATAGAGGCATTGCTAGGGACACGGTATTGTTTATAAAACCACACATGTATTATGTTTCCGGTTAATACAATTATAGCTTGGAGTATAAACATTTATCATGAACAAGAAATATGATAATAACAATTTATTATTGCCTCTAGGGCATATTTCCAACAGTCTCCCACTTGCACTAGAGTCAATAATCTAGTCAATAAGTAAGCACTTAACACCTATGGCATTTCGGTGTTATTCATATGCTTTGCATATGGTAAACTTTATCAATGGATCTGACATGTTCAGGTCCATGTATTTGCAAATCTTTTGCGTCTCCACGCATCACTCATTCTCGAATGAGTTGGCATTGTATATGTTTGGTCACTTGGTGGGACCTTAATTCCTCGTCCTGAATTATGTTGCCACCATTGTCGCACAATAGAGCTTCATAGTACTGGCTCACTTGGAACTACACCAAGTTCGATAACGAACTTCTTGACTCAAACATCCTCCTTTGTCGTTGTTAAAACAACGATATACTCAGCCTTCGTTTGTGGAATCCATCAAAATGTTTAACTTTGGAATTCATCCAAATCCAGCATGGAACCTCCTTCCAGCCCATTGTGCCACCTTTTATTAAACACATAGCCTAATTGAGATAAATTGTTTGTATCTGTAACAAAACTAGCACCGATGTAACACCTTACAATGGACCGTTTGTCACCTCTGCATACAAAACATATCCTTAGTTCTTCCAAAGTACTTAAGGATATTCATAGTATTGTTCAAAGATCAACATGTGATCATTCTGGTATATGCCCGTAACACTCAGAGCATACGACATATCTGGTTTGTGTGCATAGCATGGCGTACATGATTACAAAAAAATGCTCATGCGTTTAGCTCATCAAGTGTTTGTAAAACACTGAGTCTTGCATCAACCTCTTCCATGCGACAAGAACCCTTTCTTGACATTTCCATACTGAACCAACTCAATATCTCATCTATGCACTTTGGCTTAACCATATTCGGTGCCTCAATCTATCTCCATAGATTTTGATGCCCAATATGCTGTTTAGCCTAAGTCTTTCATCAAAATCTAATTTTAATGAAATCTCAACCGTATCAAGAAAAGACACATAATTTCCAATCAACTATATGTCGTCTACATAAAGTATTAGAAATATGTCTTAGCGCTCCCACTTACTTTCTTATAAATATACAAGCATCTGCACCGTCCCTGATGAAACCAAACTCTTTTGACAATTTCATCAAGTGAAAATTCCAACTCCGTGATGCTTGCTTCAGTCCTCAAATAGAACGCTGAAGTTTGCATACCCTTTCTAGCATTCTCTAGATCGACAAAACCCTTGGTTGTATCTCACATACATCCTCGGTTAGCTTCCTGTTAAGGAACTTAGTTTTGACATCCAGCTGCCATATCTCTTAATTGAAATATGCAGTGATTGTTAGAATAATCCTTACAGACTTAAGTATCGCTACGGGAGATCCAATCTCATCATAGTCAACTATTTGAACTTAGTCGAAAACACTTTGCGATAAGTCGAGCCTTTTAATGGATGGACACATCCACGTCTGTCTATTTTATAGATCCATTTACGTCCGATAGGCTTCATGCCTTCCGGAGAGTCTACCAAGTTCCAAACTTGATTTTCGCACATGGACTCTATCACGGAATTTATGGCGTCCAGCCATTCAGCGGAGTCAGGGCCCATCATTTGCTTCCTTGTAAGTTGCAGATCCATCGTTGTCACAACAACAATACTTCATCCTCAAACCACACGCTGGTTTAGTACAAAGTCTGCTTAACCTACGCGGTTCAGCTGCAATCTCGACCGAAGTCTCTACAACACATGTAGTGGCTTCCATTTCAGTCATAATAGGAAACTCCAGAACAACTTCCGGTGTTGCGCTACTCTGACCTAATGACAAAGATTCTCCAATCTTGCCGAGTTGCACTGTCCTCCCACTCACCTTTTCGCAAGAAACACTTTCTCGTGAAATCCACCTTTTGTGACAAACACTTTTGTCTTCAGTTCGGTGATAGGAGAAATACCCAAAAGTTTCTTTGGGATAACCTTTGAAGAATCTTTAATCCGATTTTGGTTGTAAACACTTTACATATGCTATGCATACCAAAATTTAAGAAAAGACAATTTGGGTTCCTACCCATACCATAACTCATATGGTGTCATTTCAACGGATTATGATGGCACTCTATTCAGTGTAAAAGCGGTAGTCTCTTAAAGCATAATCCACAAAAATATAACGACAGTTTTATTTAATTACATCATCGATCTAACCATGTCTAACAAGGTTTGATTACATCTCTCGGACACTCCATCACTCTATAGCGTTCCGGGATGCGCAAGTTGTGGAACAATTCCATAACTCTTCAGATGTTCGCTAAACTCGTAACTCAAATATTCTCCTCTACAATCCAATCATAGACATTTGATTTTCTCGTTACGATGATTTTCTACTTCACGCTGAATTTTGAACCTTTTCAAATATTTCATACTTCTTTCTCATCAAATAGATATATCCATATATATCCACTCAAATCATCGGTGAAAGTTTATGAAGTAGAGGAATCCACCATACACGGCTACACATATCGTACTTCATACATCATTATGTATAATTTCCAAAAAGTTAGTCGTCCGTTCAACTTTGGCCTATAAACGGATTTTTAGTCATCTTCCTTTCAGACAAGATTTGCAAGTGTCAAATGATTTAAAATCACATGACTCCAAAAATCCATCAACATGGAGTTTCTTCATGCATCTCTTTCCAATATGACTTAAACACAGGTGTCACAAATAAGTGAAATTCAAATCATTAGCCTCGCGGCGTTTTAGCGTCAGTGTTATGGATGTTGGTATTACCATCAAGATTTAAATGATCCATCCATTATGGAGCATGGCCATAATTTGAACAACCATTGTTCTCATAAAGCCGAAATAAAATAACAATTACTAAGCACTTATAATCAATCTCAAAGGCTCGAAAGGATGCAGACGGTGAACATAATAAACCCATTTATTTAGTTCCCAATGTGCATCACTACCACATCTTTTGCTAGTCTTTTAGGCCATTGTAGTTCTTGTATCGTGTTGCATTGTATGACACTCATACCAACCGATCTAGTATCACATACCCAAGAATTACATTGTTTACTAGCAAAGAATACATCTACAACATGTATATCATCTATATACCTGAGCTGGACTTTTCCAGTCTTTTCTTTTCCTGCCAAATATTTTTCAGATCCTCTTTCAGCGTCCCCTCTCCTTTTAGAAGAATCTATCAACATCAACAATGGCACCAGTCACATTGGCACATAGTCTTAGGATTTTAGTCAAGTACTAGCACCCTTAGACTTGCACTTTGAAATTGATCACCATCATCACATGATTGGCGTTCTTTCGGATTCCACTTTTAGCTATCTTTAAGTATGGTAAATAAATTACCCATACACTTTATCCATCCCATCATAACATTTTATGATGAAGCTACTATAGCTCGTAGGGAAGTATGCGAGAATAATTTCAGTGCCAAACTATTTAGAAATCAAGACGCCTAGCGTCTTCAATCTTTGCATATACTCATACAATATGAGCACACGCTTTCTCACTAGATTATACTCAGTCATCTTGCAGCAAAATAAGGTTTTAGATATCACATATCTGTTACTCCTTGCTCACTTCTGAAACAATCCTTTCAGCTCCTAGATTATCTCATAATCTCCTCAATTCTCAAAACAATTTTGTAGATCAAGTTTTACGGAGACAAACATGACTTTAGACACTAAATTGGAATCATTGCTCTTGGATTAATACAACTTATTAAATCACATGGAGCTAGGTCAGGTTACCGAAAGTTTGCAATAGGACTTTATCTTAACTTGGCACTAATATGGTACCATTCCGTATCATTACTACCAGATCAATTCAGTTTTTCTATCTCAATTAACAAGCTAAGTGTAAGGTAGATAACGGATGCCAATGACTACTACGAACTATGCAAATTCACTTTGATTAGTTGTTCATGATAATAAACTCCCACTAAATTCAACATCCCTCATAGTTGTTTTAGTGGTACATGATCCAAATCCACTACACCAAGTCCGATCATCACGTGAGATGCTGTAGTTTCAATGGTGAACATCAACATGTTGATCATATCGTCCATATGACTCATGTTTAACCTTTCGGTTCGCTGTGTTCCGAGGCCATGTCTGTACATGCTAGGCTCGTCAAGACAACCCCAGTATTCTGCATGTGCTCCGAGGTCATGTCTGTACATGCTAAGCTCGTCGAGACACCCGTCGTATGTGAACGTAGAGTCTATCACACCCGATCATCACGTGGTGCTTCGAAACAGCGAACTTTCGCGACGGTGCATACTAAGGGAGAACATGAACATGATATTACTTTGTGAGGGATCATCTTATAATGCTACCGTCGTCATACAAGCAAAATAAGATGCATAAAAAGGATAAACATCACATGCATAGATAATGTGACATGGTATAGCCTTTATCTTCTTGTGCCTTTGATCTCCATCTCTAAAGCACCGGCATGATCTCCATCACCACCAGCATGGCGCCTAGGTCCTTGGGCGCCACACATGATTGTCACCACCACGCGTTGCAACTACAACTATTGCTAACCATAGCGATAAAGTAATGCAATTACATGGCGTTTGGAGTTGACACGCAGGTCATACAAAAATATTAAAGACAACCATATGGCTCCTGCCAGTTGCCGTACTCATCGACATGCAAGCCGTGAAATATTACAAAACATGATCATCTCATACATCACATCATCTTTGGCTATACCACATCACATGCCCCTGCAAAAACAAGTTAGACGCCTCTACTTATTGTTTGCAAGTTTTACGTGGCTTCTAGGGGCTGCATACAAGAACCGTTCTTTACCTACGCAAAGCCACAACGTGGATTCAAGTATTGCTATTAACTTCTTCAAGCCTCCCGTTGCAATTTAGATCTCACTATAGCAAGAGAGACAGACACCCGCCAGCTGCTTATGCAATACAAGTTGCATGTTGATCGCAGAACCGGTCTCATGTGTGAGGACATGTAAAGTTGGTCCGGGCCGCTTCATCTTACTATCCCGCAAGATCCAAAGTGCTCGAAAAGAGGTAGCAACAAGAGAATCAACGCCCACAATCCAATTGTGTTCTACTCGTACAAAGCATCTACGCATAGATCTAGCTCTGATACCACTGATGGGATTCGTAGCATAGAAAACAAAAATTTTCCTACGAGATGCAAACGAAAACCTAGATCCAATCTAGAAAATCAAGATCCAATCTAGAAGAAGCTTGCAACGAGAGACAGATCATATTTACATACCCTCGACGAACACGTCAACGCAGCGGAGAATTTGACCGTTGTCGATGAAGCCCGCAGCCTTCCCGCAGCTAGGTTATACCTCCCAGCCGCGAGAGGGATCTTCTCGTGTTCCAATCCGATCAAGCACCGCAACGAGCGGCACCTCCGAGATGTGCACACGTACGGCTCGAAGACGTCACCTCCTTCTTGATCCAGCAAGGCGGGAGATGAGGTAGATGAGATCAACTCCGGTAGCACGACGGCATGGTGGTGGAGGTGGTGGGGTTTCTCCGCGGACAGGGCTTCGCCAAGCGCTGCGCACGAGAGAGAGGAGATGGGAGAGAGGGAGGCGGCGGCTGGGATGGATCTCTCCGGAGGGCTGCCCCTCCCCTCCTTTATATAGAGGAGGAAACTTGGAGGAGGAGGAATAGTACCCGTGAACAGTACACGCGTGAACAGTACCCTCCCCCAAGTAAAGCCTCCCCTTTCGATCTTATCTCCTATTTTTAAGGGATATCGATCTTATCCATCTAGGAAGGGGGGTTACTGTTCACACGACACTATTCATGTGTGTACTGTTCATGCAGTACCCTTGGTCCATGTGGACCCCTCCGGGATAAGTGGGCCCCACCCGGGGACCCCCGAAACCTTCTAAAACCTTCCCGGTACGATACCGGAAAAATCCTGAACTTTTCCGGAACCCTAAAAATACTTTCCCATATATGAATCTTTATCTCCGGACCATTCCGGAGCTCCTCGTGACGTCCTGGATCCCATCCGAGACTCCGAACAAAATTTCGGTCTCACCATATTAATATCTCATTTTATACCCTAGCGTCAACGAACCTTAAGTGTGTGACCCTACGGGTTCGGGAATATGTGGACATGATCGAGACACCTCTCCGATCAATAATCAATAGCGGGACCTGGATGTCCATAATGACTCCCACGTATTCAACGAAGATCTTTATCGATTTGAACCACGATGTCGAATATTCCATTCCCTTTGTCTCGCGATATTTTACTTGCCCGAGATTCGATCGTCGGTGTCACCATACCTAGTTCAATCTCGTTACCGGCAAGTACTCTTTACTCGTTCCGTAATGCCACATCCTCTGTGACCAACTCTTTAGTCACGTGCTTGCAAGCGATACAGAATGTGCTTTACCGAGTGGGCCCAGAGTATATCTCTCTGTCACATGGATGGACAAATCCCACTCTCGATACATGCAACCCAACAAGTACTTTCTGAAATACCTGAAAGACACCTTTATGATCACCCTGTTACGGCGTGACGGTTGATGCCCCCAAAGCATTCTTCCGGTACCAGGGAGTGGCATTATCTCATGGTCTAAGGATCGGAACATTTAACAATGGAAAGCTATGCAATATGAACTTTGTGACGTGATCGAATTGCATAACTTAATTTGGGTCTGTCCATCATGTCATTCTCCTAATGATATGACCCCGTTATTAACCGACATCACATGTCCATGATTAGGAAACCTTAACCATCATTTAATCAACGAGCTAACCAGATAGAGGCATTGCTAGGGACACGGTGTTGTTTATAAAACCACACATGTATTATGTTTCCGGTTAATACAATTATAGCTTGGAGTATAAACATTTATCATGAACAAGAAATATGATAATAACAATTTATTATTGCCTCTAGGGCATATTTCCAACACTAACCGAATCAAACGCTTTTTGAATATCTATTTTCAGGAATATCCCTGGGATCCCTTTTCTGTGCATCGTTTTGATGACGTTTTGTGTGAAGATGAAATTGTCCTGTATACATCGCTTTTTAATGAAGGCGCTTTGTGCCGTCGAGACAATTTTGTCGAGCTCTGGTCCGAGCCTGTTGGCCATAATCTTCGTTATTATCTTACCGAACGCGTGAATCAGGTTGATGGGGCGATAATCTTTAACTGCTGTGGCCTGTTGCTTCTTTGCGAGTAGCACTATGTCTGCGTTGTTTAGTAGGTATAGCCTGTTGTTGCGGAGACAGCAGAATTGATTTACCGCCTGGATTATGTCTTCTTTAATAATTCCCCAGAAACTTTTGTAGAACCTGTTTGTGAAACCATCTGGACCAGGGGATTTGCCATTTGGGAGCATCCTGATCACATTAAGGATTTCCTCCTCGGTGAAGTTGCTTTCCAGATGTGCAAGGTTGTGTCGTTGTATCTCCAATAGGTCCCAGTCCAAAGTGTGAGTTCTCTGTTTTTTGGTTCCTAATGCAGCCTTGAAGTGTTGGGCGAGGAAGCTTTTCTTCTCATTTTGGTTGTAAACATCCTGTCCATTGATTTGAAAGCTGGCTATAGCATTTCTCCTTTTGCACGAATTGATCTTGAGGTGGAAGAACTTCGTGTTTGCGTCGCCCTGTTTTATCCATTGGGTTCTCGATCTCTGCTTGGGCCTCATTTTCTGGATGACAGCTAAACCAAGGAGCCACGCTCTTAGCTTGGTCCTTAGAGCTAGCTCGAGTTCAGTTAAACTCCTTGTTTCTTGAGCTCTGTCTAGTTGCATGATGACTTCCGCGGCTACTGCGAACTGCAATCGTATGTTGCCAATGAGGTTACCGCTCCACTTCTTCAGCGTTTTTGCAAGCCTTGTGAGTTTGGCATGTAAGCGGACTAATGCATCGGTGGGAGCTAGGGCTCTCTACCAGCAGCCTTGGATCACCTGGTGGATTCCTGGTATATCACACCACCAGTCCTCGAACTTGAACGACCTGATTGTTGCTGACTTGAGGGAGCCAATTAGCAATAGCGGACAGTGATCTGAAATCATAGTCGCGAGGGCCTGTAGATGGGAGTTGCTGAATTCAATGTCCCAATCTGGAGTGCACAGCATTTTGTCTATGTTGGTGAAGGTTGGGTTGTGCTGCCCATTGGACCAAGTGAAGCTGCGACCATGTAGGTGAAGCTCTCGGAGCTGGAGCGAGTCAACCGCAGCCCTAAAAGTCCCCAGCAGACATGTGTTGATTTGGCTGTTGCTTTTGTCCGTAGCTCGGAGGATGAGGTTAAAATCTCCCACGATAAGCCATCTGGGCATGGTACTGGATTTAATACTCTTCAGCTCTTGGATGAAGGCTATCTTGTCCTGTTCGGATTGCGGTCCGTAAACTGCTGTGCAAGTCCATTGGAGATCATTTTCAACATGTCTGACGTCCGCTGTGATCGAGTAAGCTGTTGGGGATACGTTAGTTAAGGTTAAAACTCTGCTGGAGCCTGCGAGAATTATCCCTCCCCTGGTTCCATTTGCCGGAAGCATGCAGTAATTTTCTGCGAACTCTGTCCCTAGCGTTTGTCGAATTAGTGCGTCGTCGACGGAGCTCAACTTCGTTTCCTGTAAGCATATCAGCGTGGCTTTGTTTTGTTTGATCATCTCTCGGACTACAGTCCTTCTTGCGATATTGTTTAGGCCTCTAACGTTCCAGGATAGAAGGCGAAGCTGTCGTTGAGTCATTCGATCAATTCGAGCGACCATTCTGTGGTGTACCTGTGTCTCCGCTTGGGCCGTGAGGCGCGCGCGATGAAAGCGATCTTGGGCGATGGGTTACAGATCCTAACACAAAAGGATCTAACTAAAAAAAGAATGGAGATCCTGTAAAGCACGGTCCAAACACAGCGTAAGAAAGCTAGATAACTACAGGACCACACCAACATGCTGGCTGTGGAACAACAAAAGCAGGAAGCACCGATTCTGGGACCCTTGATACTTAGGTCCCCTGCATAACAACCTGGGAGAGAGTCTGCGGACGAGCTACACATAAGACTGGAGATACATGTCCTAGTGTTCATAGGAAAGGACTACAACTAGAAGGCTAAAAACTAACAGCAGAGCTCAGGCCGCAGCCTTGAGCACGGAGGTGATGTCAACCTTTCCTAGCACGCCTGCGAGCGTGGCGAACGCCACAACATTGGACTCGTTTAGAGGCTGATTGAACAACTCTCTGTACCGCGCGAAGTCCTCCATGCCTGGCTCTGCGTTGGCTGCGAGGATCCCCAGCTTTTTCATCAGCAGCAGCCGTGCTTTCTCCATCATGGGTAAGGTTTCTTTGGAGGTGTTTGCGCCGTTGGCATGGGCCGCTTCCGCTCTCTTTGCTTTGCTTCTAGTGGTTGGCGCTTGCGGAGCTGCTGGGATCAGCGGAGCTGGAATCTGACGAGTGATCTGCTTGCGGAATGTAGCTAGGGTCATTTCGTCTTCTAATTCAGACCCCCCTGTGTCGGTGTCCAGCAGCGGTGCTTCGTTGTGGTCAGTTGTGTCTGCAAGGGGTCCTGTAAGAGGTGGAAGAGGTGTAATCTGCGCTTCATCGCTCATCAGATCAGCTTCGACAGCGTTTGCAAGTGTTAACTCATGAACCTGTGTCATGACCTGGCAGAGATCTGCTTGTGGAGATAGCTGGGATGCGAAATGAAAACGTTTTGGAGAACGTGAGCGCTCTCGCTCTCCATCCTTGGTGGTCCTGCTTGTTATTTTATCCGGCGTCAACGAGTTGCTTCGAGCTGCAGGTTCAGGCAGGGCTGCGGCGCGTCTGTAATCCCTGTGCCTGCTTCCTCCTCTGCTAGGGCCTCTGCTTCCTCTGCGCTGGCGAGGTCCTCCCCGTGAGGAGCTGCGGGAAGGAGGCACATCCCAGCCAGAGGGGTGGCGAGGTCGAGCTGGGCTCCTGCTACGTTCACGCTCGTCATCGCTGTCGTCTGATGGGGGTGCAATCCTGTCGTGTACAGAGCGCCTCGGCGGCTGTAGCGGTCCCTCTCCTGTTCCGAGCTCCCAGTGGTAGGAGTAGTGCACCGGGCCACCGTCGTCAGATGAGAGCGGGGAGGGATCCCCATTAACCGGGCTTGCCGAGCCCTGGGCGCGGAACGGCAGGCTGGCCACCGGCGGTTCATAGTCGATAACCTGATCGACGTGGATTAGCACCGGATGTGACATAAGCCTCATCGGTGGTCCACGGGGCCGGCCCTGGCCAGCAAAACGCCTGGACGATGAGCCGTGCTCCTCGGGCTGGGGGGGGAGGGTCCTGGCTGCCTGTTCTGTGGTGTAAATGCCAGAGCGTGGCACCGCGTTCACGTTGTGCGCTGAGATCCAAACGCGCATGCATGCGGTTTCCTTGTCTGCAAGGGGCTCGTCGAAATCCCCCTCCTGGATACCTGTGTTTGCCAGGATGGCTGACACCGCCTCCGGACCCCATTCAGAGCGCGGCACTCCCTCAATGCAGAGGCACATTCGGAACCGCGCCTGATTTACATTTCCTGTGGCTAGCCGAGACCAGGGGCGAAAGCGTAGATGAAGCTCCTCGATGTTCAATCCTGATTCTGCAAGCACCTCGTCACGAGCTGCCGGGTCGCGGAAGATGGCGAGGTATTCTTTTGCTCCCAGCATGGTGACTTCCACCTCTTCCCTCCTGATGTCGAAATAGTCGGCTAGGATTCAGCAGATTTGCCTGTTAGAGCTTTGTAGGTGTTGGTTGAGCAGCAGGATTATAACTCCTGTGGAGGAAAGATCCCTCTCAGAGCGCATCATCCTGGTGGAAAGCCTGTTGTAGCAACGGACATTTTCCGGCCTGGTGGACCAGGCGTTACCTATTGTCGCCATCTTCCAGAGCAGTGGAGGGAAGCTGCTTCTGCTTAGCGGCTCTGGCTCTCTGATCTGCTGGGGGCGGCGGTGTTGATAAACAGAGCACCAGCGAGCTAAATGGCCAGAGCGGTTACAGAGCAAACAGCGCGGCGGTTCTCTGCAGACAGAGATGAAATGCTTCGGACTGAGGCAACGGAAGCAACAGCCCTGTGCCCTCTTCGAGAATAAGGCGGAGAGGCTGGGGGCTTGCGCCCCGGTAGGTGGCAGCCGTCCTTGGAAGCGATTCTCCATGTACCCTCGGGCACCCCTGCCATGAATGAGCCGCGCATTGTCTTGTCTGCGCCGCTGAGCGACTGGGGCTGGGGGGTGGAAGTGAGCTGTTTGCCTGGCGGGACCTGTACCTGCGGCTTGCAACCTGAATCCATGGGTTGCTGTTGTCATCAATGCACTGCGGCTCCTGCGAAGCAAGGTGCAATAGGCTTTGACTGGCCGAGACCTCTCTCTGACGCGACGAAGAGGCGCCATTACTGCCGTTGAGGGGGCGGGGAAGCAACTCCAGCTGTTGCGATGGGACCTGGCAACACAGCAAGGGCGCTTTGCCTCGCGCAGCTTCAGCGGCATTGAAGATCTGGGATCCCGGTGGGCCTTCGCGATGGGACGCCGGCTGCGAGTCAGGAACAAAATCTACGGAGGGCGGCGACTGCGGATCTGGATCTAGGAATGGGCTTAGAGAGCTGCCGGCAGGTTGGGGGACGGGTGGTGGGGCCGCGAGGGTCGGAGGTCTTCGAGCGAGGCTAAGGGGCGGGGGCGGCGGAAGCGGGGGAGGGGGGTGGCGGAGGTTGGGGAGGGGTGGCGGCGGGCAGTGGGTGGGGTTTCCGGCGCAGGCGAGGGGGGGAGGGGCGGGGGGGAGCGAGAGCTCATTTCGAATCCTCTCCTTAAATCACCCTTTGGATCGATGTCGGTTTCGTAACAATGCACTAACCCCAATTGGTTGGCTAAATGTGACACTATCTTTTTCACAGCTATTTCTGTAGAACAACTTATAAAATAAGGGAGAGTACAGAGTTAGCACGGAATAGCGGCTATTTACGGTTTCAGACTGATACCACTAGCGATATAGATCAGGCTCATCTACAATGACCTGAAAACGACGTGCTAACAGATTCTCCGACAAAGATGGGTTGAATTTGAAGCCTGCGTTGCTGTGCATATATGCAGACATCGCCATCACCATTTCCTCTTCGCCATCTCACGCGTGCGAGAGAGAGAGGTCAGTTGTACATACATCCTTGGAGCCATGCACATCCCATAACCTGCCGACAGAGTCGCAATTCCAGCAACAGCAACTGCAGTGTGCATCCACTGTCAGGTACAGGCAGGCCAGATTTGAGCCAGCTCTTTCATCACAAGCATCAGCAGCCTTGCCTGCTCCTTCGAAAGGAAAACACATCTTTTCTCTATGCCAAAAACATGCGGCGTGCAAATTTCTCTCTTTTTCTTCATCTCAGCTAAGAACATGTCAGGTTGCACATGGGCAAACGAATGCATGAATAGAAAAGAAATGGATACCGCTATTACATTCAGGGCACACTTGATGGTGATGAAGGAAACAATTTTAATATTGTGTTACCGCACGTTACATGTTCTTACAGATCAAACTGAAAGGTAAAGGAAGGTCCCTAGGAGTCTTGCTCTATCCTGTACAATCGTGTCTATCATTCGAAGATCAGCTTCAAGAGAGATCAGGCAAGCTAGGGGTTGCCTCTTGTCGGACGGCAGACATGGTTCAGCTTCTTGGCGTGGTCAGGCCGATGGTGCTGCGTGCGGCACATGAAACCATACCAGCAACTATCCCTGTTAGCAGCATTAGGCGGAAGAAGCTGTAAAAGAACATCACCATCATCGTGAGGACTGAGAAGATCTAAGAATAAATGAGGAACTGTAGCGGAGCATGCAGATGTTAATAGACTACTGCATTATTATTGTAGGAGTTATTAGTAGCTGTGTGTAGTATACATACGTTTCTGGGCGTTGACACACGGAACCAATAGAGCAGAAAATCGATGAACTTGTTGTAGCAGTGACTGCATTCATTTGAATCAACAAAATGAGCAAAGGCAGCGAGATGAAATCAAGGAACTGTTCTGGTGAACTCAGAAAGCAATTACTTGCAAAGATATGTCCTGGAAGTAATTGTGTCAGCATTATTCAATTGTAGCCTTGAGCGATCTGCATGCAGCAAGAATATCATAACATAAAATGCAATATCTGGGGCACACACAATGATAGTACAGGTAGGGTAAAGACTAGTGTGTAAACCAACTGCCAGAAGTTCAGTGAAAGTAGGCTTTCCTTTTTCAAATCATGCACAAAGTTGTATGCAAGAGTCTATTATCATGTCAAGATAGAATTTAAGTTTATAAGGCAATTTCTTCACAGATATCACACATGCAAAACACAATATTCAACTGAAATAGATAGAACATTACCAAGTTCGTTGTTGTCAAACTTTGCTATCCACTCCGAGATTACAGCTTGCAATGTCTTGCCTGATTGCTGTATGCATCTCTCTGTAATCTAGAAAGGAGAAACCACAATGTACTCATGCATGAAACTACAGTCAAGGCCATGAATGATAAGGGATAAGATCATGGCAAATATTCCTACATCTTTTTCATATGGATTGCCCCCATGAACCGTGTCAGGAAGCCCGGAGATATGGTGCTGAGAGATCTGAAATATTATGTAGTATTCACACAGCATGTCAAAACATTGCAATTATGATGGAAGGTACAGTTGGGCTTAAGAGGTATCATAAATAGATTGGCTTACCATCCTGAAAGTTCCCTGGTTGCAGATTAGATTACAATGACTTGAATTCACTCCTTGGGAATGCCAATAAGCTCCACAAAATGCTCTATCGCACCCCAAACCTGCAACATAAGTTTGGTAGGTCAGCACCAGCAAAGTTAACTAATATCATGAAACTTTAGTACAATGAAGGTGCAGTCAAACTGCTCATGGCGACTGCTAGCTTCAGAAACTTCTAGAGGCAAGTGCGGATGATCCTCATACTCTTCATGCAGTTTTACGTCTTAAAATAACTTTAATTAAGTTAATTAATGGCAAACATGTAAGTAAGGCCAAGATAGATATGAAGCGCTAAATGTCCAGTTCAACAACATGGCACCACAGTACAGCGTTAAACATATTAAATAAACAACATGATATAACAGTTACAAGTACAGATGATCACAGTTGGCAGTTACATTTTTGTTGTATATTGGTGTTAGGTCTGGCTGGCATCATTCCTCCACATCCATTGCACTGCAAGTGTGCTGCACCCGGACTGCATCTAAATCCACCAAATTCGGTACCTGCAATATTTTTTCATTCGAGGCACATGTCAAAAAACTAACAAAATTGCCAAGAAAGATGTAAACAGAATCCTGAATATAAATATCTCTACCTTCTGAAGACCTAGTGGCAAGTTACCAGTCAGGTTTCAAGCTATAAATAAAGCCTAACAAGCTAAAAAAATATATATTGTAACTTCATAGTGGGTGGTAACTCATATCCCAAAATACACCTTTAAAATGATGATTATTTATTACATGAGGAAAATTTGTTCTGATAGCTGAACTTTCAACCTCTCATGCCCATGCAAAAAGAAGAGAAAAAAGGGCACTGGATCGGACCTCTAGCTACACTGAACTGTGATCATATAATAACCTATTTATATGGTCGCCATAACTCAGGATCAAGAATCATGGTAAGATCGATTTGTTTGTTAGAATCACAACAAAGAATTGTATATGAAAAGGAAGTCATTTCTAGACATTGTAAAAACAGCTCTGTTAAACCAAGTCGTGAAAACGAGCAAAAAAGATACATATGTTAAAGATCTGACATAAAACTACAGAGAAATCATGATGTAGCCATGAGTCATGAAGCAAAATTCCCTAGAGGGTGCCCCCTCTCTTGTACATAACCACGAAATTATTCCCCTGTTTTAAAATAGAAAAAGTATACCTACAGTTTTCCAGTAAAAAAAAGTCATGAGGCAAAAGACTAGCTAAATCTAAGAACATATGCCATGTTTTGCATTTGCAAATGATCCATGTTGATGAACACGATAGGACCACTAGATTACTTTAAAACAATGTTCAAAGGTGGAATTTCCATACTTACCACATTGAGGACATGGAAGATCAGTATTGTTGCTTTCATCACTTGAACGTGGCAAAGGGCGTTTCCTTGATTGATTTTTCTGTTTTCCCCACACCTAAGGCATGAAATAACAATCACACACAATTTAGAATCTTGGGGCCAAAGCCAGATCATATAAATACCAAACATATACTTGTAAAATAGATAATATAGCAAGGCAACCATCTATAAACTCAGTAGGTTGAGCAAGTAACAATTGCAGTTTGTCACATGCTACTTTTGTTGGCAATACTACGTTTGAACTACAAGACAAACAAACTTAGGAAGACTATTGCAAATATTTGCATCCATGGTATGCCTGTGAATTGTTTTGACTAAAACAAATCATAATATGCTAGGTAAAGTATTCACCCTGCAGGTCCCATATTTCATGAATTGACTTGCCAAAACGATAACATACAAGTGTTACATTCCTGTTTAGTGTCAGATTTCACCATCAAACTTCATATGACGAGTTCACAAACGAAAACTAACCTCGGCTTTCCTAGGGAAAAAAATGAGATAGGTTTTAGGACAAAGCTCACAGAAACTTGATGTTATATAATGACCATCACATTATCATGTAACAGGCCTTGAATTGCCTCTAATTACTGCTGCTAATGATAATTGATAGAATAGCTGCTAATGGGTAATAGGGGGACTCTGGTGGAGCGACCCTTTCCCAACTACACCAAAATGAACTAGAAAGAGCTCCACTCCCCCTCACCTTCACCCCACCAAAAATATGGAGTTTGGGTGTTTGGGAAAGATCCACCTAGATCTACTGGAGTGGAGTGAGTGGAGCTCTCCCAAACAGGGCCTTAACCATAAGCCTTGAAAAGCTCTGAAGTTATCAACTGTAAATCAAAGAACTTTACCAGCGATTAGTTACAAAGCAACTAGCACAGGCACTTAATGAATGAAACAAAGATACGTGAAGAAGCAACAAACACAAGGTGAGTTTAAAACATTTTTAAAAAATCAGATAACCATGGCTAATATTAGGGCTATTAAATATGACATACAGTCAGGAACACAGTGCGTTTAGAAAATAGCAGGCACCAGCAATTCTTTAGGAAGCTTTTGAACTCACAAGATTCGATTTAATCGAGGCATATGACTCTAACACGCAATCTCCTCATCAGAACGCTGTAGTGACGAAAAAGCTTGCAGTATAGCCTACAGAAGCACCAATGAAAAGAAATCTAGTAGTGTGCAACAACACCACTTTTAGGAACAATATACAGGAATGAAGGCATTAGCAGAAATTAACATACCTCTTCAATATTATGTAGAAAGTGATTCCTTCCAACTGATTGCACTGCCGTCCTACATTGTGGACATGCAGCAGTCTGACTTTTATCACGTGAATTAGTTGAAGACCTTCTTAACCACTCTGAGAAGCAGCCATTGCTTAAAAGAAATAGAGAACGCATCACCACCTAAAATTTCAAGAAAAGAAAAAGAAAACGGAGTAGCTAGGGAAACTAGAAAAGTACCAGAAGTTGTGGAAGCATGGAGCGACAGTGACAACATCATGCCACAAATTCAAGCATATACTACATTTTGCATTCTCGACATCTAGTACAATCTGAGATCGTCATATAAATAACAAGTTAGTAACTCGAAATTAATGCACCAAGGTTATCATTATAAAACAACTTTATTTTCAACAATTACCTTGACATTGTTTTTGTCATTGTCCTTTGCAGCTGTTATATCAAAGGTATACACTAAATGCCCTGGAGGAAAAATGAATAACATTCATGTATTACAAAATAATCCACTTCATCTGTTCAGTATTAGAGAAGCACCAAAAGCAGACCACTCCTAAGTTGTAAACATTTGCTGATGCACAACCACAAGGACTCCGTGTTAATTCAATGTGGCTACAGCATTTGCACGTTTTACAGACATTCTCAAATATGAAGAGTGGTAGGTCTGCAGATACTGAGAAAGTTATGGGTTGTGGACTGAGAAAGTATTCAAGACAATTTGAATGATGTCAGGATATACTCAATAAAAAATAACACTGTTACCATTTGCAAATATGAACTATTGGCCTTGAGTTCTTCAGAGACTTAAGGAACACACAAATAGACGTAGAATTGCAGTAGATACATGTTTCACTTTGTAAACCCAGAGGTCAATGAAACTAGCTTACACAGCAAGATATCTCTTAGCTATATACCACGCAAAATGGCTCAAAGAATGCACGTTCAAATAAAAAGGCACAAGCATTTGTTCAGCTTCATAAAGGCACAAAGGTAGTTATGCTAGGATGTAGAATGTACACCGTAGCTAATCTATGTAGAACAAACTGAGAACAAAAATTATATTACCTTCTTTCTGGGGTCCTGGGACAATTTCACTCCCTGGTTTAATGTCAACTACTTCTTGTTGGATAACTCTTCCATCAACAATTATTGCATCCGAGCTTTATCAATGGTACATGGACAATGGTAAAGCATGAAACATTAGAAAGAATCTAATGAAATACAGTGACACAAGGATGACATGACAAGAATTAACGATTAGCAAGAATCTGACAAAACCAGCAGGATCAATCTAAGCTACCAAAAATGCAGTACTACAACATAGAAAGAAAAACAGCTTTCTCACAATTCGCACTAGCGAATCCCACAATTCAAACGAAAACTAATCTCAGACCGGCGAAATCGAGTCCAGCCACACCCAATTTTCATATTTTACCACACTCGCCTCACAAGAACAAACATGCATCAACGGTATACAACCTTACATTACATGACACGGCACCAACCATAGGACCCTAAAACCACACAAAAACCGCACATTCCCTACAATGCGCGCTCCGCGAGATCGCCGGCACCAGAAAAGTACCAACCACGGATCGTACCTGAGGTTCCGGATCGTCGCCGACGACGCGTCGCCGCCGTGCCTAATCTCGCACCACGCGAGCTCCTCCCCGCCGGCGGCGGGGGCGACAAGGGAGCAGACCACGGCGTCGTCCTCCGCGACCACCACCTCCGGGTAGGCGGAATCCGCGGGCACTGGAAAAAGGAATGCACGGACGGACCAAGAAACCAACAGAGAATCAAGAACACGTGCGGTCGAAGAAACCCAGAGAAAAAAGAACCCTACAGGATCGGGTGGGATACCTAGCTTAGCCCAGACGGCGGCGGCGGCCGGGGACGACGCTGAGGGGTTGGAGTTGGAGCACTCGCCGGAGTCCATGAGGGGAGCGAGCCGCCGGCGGAAGGGAGGGAAGGGAAGGAGGTGACGTGCGTGCAGCGACGCCGGCGCGTGTGCGTCGGGGGGACTTGACTTGAGAGTTGAGAGTTCAGGCTTAGGTGCCTTGTGGTTGTGGCAATTGGGCCCCATGTTAAGGTCAGTTTCATTTTCGTTTTCAGGGGCTTGAGTCAACGAATACGCCTCGGGATAAAAAGGAAAAAAGTATGTTTAGCCTCCTTGTCGGCTCAGAGACACTTTACCTTACGATTTATTTTTCTGACCACTTAAACTCGTAATAAAACTGGATAAATTACTCGTTAAACCAGTTTTAATGTGGTTTTAGTCACCTAAGCAACTGACGTGGTGACTATTTAACAAATAAATCAAGTAAAGATGTGTTTTTATTTTTTCTCACTCACTTTCACGTGGAGTCTATTCATTGGACTTTCTTCAGCCTCTAGTCCATAAAGAAGCTCATGATTTGAGCAGAGTGATGGACAACTCGGAAATCTTAGCGGCGCGGCGTCTTATTGGCATTAAGGCAGAGCTCTGGCTTGGAGGAGTTGGCCCCGAGAGGGGGCTTGTCTCACCGTTTTGTCGGGCGGCAACAAAAACTAGTGCTCAGGGATGGAGGAGAAAGAGAGAGAGAGAGAGAGAGGAGATAAGGGATGGAGGAAAAAAATAAAAAAGTCTCAAGGGCACACATGTCAGCGCCATGTCATCGTCCATACAGCAAGACCATTGGCCAAAACCAGTTTAAGGGGTATTTTATCCAATTTTGTTACTTTAGGGGGTTAAGTGGCCAAGAAAATAGGGTAGGGGATACAGTGTTTGTAGGGTAATACTTGAGGGGGTTATACATATTTTTCTGGATAAAAATGCTAGATTGGGCCCACAAAAAAGCCATATTATTTAGCTAGAGGTGGATATGAAACTCTTTAGGCAACAACATATTGTGAGGAGCGAGGACTAAGGTGGGGGTCAAAGATGTATCTCAAGTGGCATTAGCTGTGGAAGTATATTTGTGTGACATTTTCTTTGAAGTGAAGTTTGTTATGGAAGTTGGGAATTTCTATGGTGCTGATGGACGTAAAAAGATGGCGATGCATGTGGAAAAATAAAATATGGGTGCTGATTTAGGGATGATAGGGAAGTCAAGATGCACAGGAATTAGACTGCAATAGACAATGGAGGAATGGGAGCTGCTGGACAAAAATTGTGATGGTAGGGAGATGTCCATGAATAGAACTAGTACCAGTTTAGGTTTGTCTCAGAACTTTCAATCAGTGGATGCTTTAGAGGAATTCAATCGCCTGGTTCAGATTGCTACTGACAGAACATTGGCTGCTTTGTTACAAGAAAGAGAAGTCCAAGTTGTAGCAGGTCAAGTGATGGGAAATCAAGAGACAATAGGTTTAAAGGAGAATACTAAGCAGCCTAATAAGCAAAATATGGAGGTAGATTCTTATTTGGAGGGCAACGTAAAGATCAGCGATAACAGTGTCTGATAATGATACTGAGAACAACACATATTTTGCCAAGAATATGAGAGTTACTATTTTAGGAGATGAAGGGCAGGGATCACAAAATCAGGTGCTTTCTGCCAATGTGATGGATACTAGAGATTTTATGGGTACAATTGGGGTTGGTCCTGAGACTATGGAGGATGATGATCAAGATGAGCGGCTGTAATAAGGAGAAGCTCAAGGCTGTAGAAGATGGGAGTATCTAATGATAAGGTGGAGGATAGGACCAAGCATATGCTAAGGTGAAGAATTTGGAGATCCCCAAAGGTAAATCTAAGAGACAGACTGTTTTACATTCATCTAATTCGGATTTAGCTATTCTTGCTTCTAAATTGGATGTTTCTATTGGTGGTTCTGTGGAATAAATGAATGATGGTATTCATACTATTAAATCTTTAGAAAAGGCTAGGAGTGATTTTGTTCTCTGAATTGCTAAAATAAAGGTCATCCTCACAAACTCTAGATGAGACTTCAGGGTAGGGCTCAATCTGCAACTGATTGTCTCAATGAGTTAATTGAGGTGACTGAAGAGTAGAGGATGATTTGATGAGGATTATGCCTCACAAGTTTATTTCATCCTTAGTGCTAGAAGGCAAGAAAATGGTGGTTCACCTGAGATTTTAGTTGCAGCCCAAGGTTAAAGGGGGTAGGAAAAAGAAAAAGAAAAAATAATTCTCATGAAGGGTCTTATTCAGAATTGCAAGGGATAGGGGCTAGTGAGAAAAGGAAGTTTCTTTAGGAAACCATCCATGATAAATAGTTGGATTTTGTTAGGATAAGAGGAGATACCTAGTCAGTTTCAGAAAGATTGCCAAAGGACAACAGCCTTACTATGCTGAGAGTCCGCAATAAATCCATATCTTCTCTTAACTAGGGGATGGCATTCGTACAGAAAGATTTAGTTGCCACCGAATGAAAAACTTGGTGTTTTGATCCCCAAATTTCACTCACCTAATAATGCGGCGCTAGCGCCAGTACTCACGCATAATGGAGAAGCCAGATGATATGATTCTTGATTATGCGTCTGAAGTTTCCCTTACGTAGGCTCAGGGCTCATTTTTCTTCCAAACCATCTAAGGAGTTTAGTACTGAGTTATTTTTTCAAATGAGAGAATAGAGGCAAGAGAGATGCTTGCTCCAGAGCTTAAGGCCATGTCTGAGACGCTTGAACTTAGATGAGATGCGAGCAACCGATAAGCAGAGGCTACTATCCTCACTTGAACACCAACAAGGTTGGATAGTATCAAGAAAGCCTAGATGATCCACCTAGAAGTTTTCGATCTGAACAATCTGGCTTTGGGAATATAAGTGCCTACACGAACCATACACGGTACATGGTTAGAAGTGGGGTGAGACAAAGGAGAAACTAAAGTGTTAGGGAAGCTGGTAGTCCAAGCACTCGAGGTGAAAAACCAATCCACTTGTTCCAATAGCGGGTTTTCTTGCATATTGCTTTAGGCGAGGC
Source organism: Stipa capillata (assembly GCA_019208055.1). Lineage (NCBI taxonomy): Eukaryota > Viridiplantae > Streptophyta > Magnoliopsida > Poales > Poaceae > Stipa > Stipa capillata. Next base: position 183,292 of record JAGXJF010000983.1, on the reverse strand, counting down.
ACTGCCTGAGATGTGAGAGTGTTTGAAGATACTTTTACCTGCTTGCATGGTAAATTACCTTTCAGGTACCTTGGCATTCCTCTAGATTCCAAATGCTTGCTAAATAAGGATTGGAAACATGTGGAAGATATGGTAGATGGTAGACTAGCTTGTGTTGAGTAATTAGGCAATAATATGATGAATCTAATCCGAACATAAAACATGACTAAAAATACATGATTGAAACTATACATGATTAACACTAGAAAAGCTATGTCATAACCCATGTCTAGATCACAGATTAACACAAGCATGGTGAGCAACACCATAATCAAATCCATCTGCAGACTTAAGATGTTACCGGAAGTGATCCGAAGAGTTGTCGCCGCGACAGTTGACACATCGAAGATAGATTGATTCTCGTGCCGGTCGTTTGGAGGAAGGAGGACTTCTTATAGACCCGCCGCCATGCGGTTTTGGATCCAATAATTACATTTTGGTTTGGATCCTAATCTAACTGAACCACATGCCCATGTTAAACTATTATCATGTGTGGCAAAACTGTTATCATGTGTGAAAGGATCGTAGGTGCCGACTAGAGGGGGGTGAATAGGAGGCTAACCAAATTTTAAACAATTACTTCAAATTAACAGGTTTAAGACTTAGAATGTTTAAGGGTTGAGTTAGCTGTGTGACAGGTCAACTACTCTGGCAGTATTTGATATGTAAATTAACACACAGCTGTCACACAGGTGGATAGCACAGGTAAACAGAAAGTCCTAAACAGATGCATAATACAGATGGCTGTGTAACAGAAAACTGGCACAGATATGAGATAAGCAATACAACAACTGTGACACAGCTAGATTAACACAGCCAATGAGAAAGAATTACAGCTAGATTGAATATGACAGTGAATCACACAAGCATGCAAATCAGATGAGCAAGTAAGTACTAAATGTAAAGTACTCAGAGAGACAAGAGATTTTTCACCGAAGTTCCCATTTTTTTTAGAGATGGTACATCTCCGTTGGAGAGGCTACTGCGAAGGATCGCCAGCGCTGAATCGTGCTTGTTATCCGAATACCTTGAGTTTTCAGGTCTCTTTCTCTTACTTGTGAAAGTCCTTTCGCCTTGCAGCAGGTAAACCTCAAATCACCTTCACAAACTACTGCACCAGCCCACACAAGCTTGGGTGGTCATAGCAACTCCTACACCCGTCTAGGAGTAGACACTCAAAGAAAAAATCTGCAACAACAACTCTTGAAGGAACCAGTGCTCTTTGCTCAAAATTCTTACTCTCACTTGAACTAAGACTAGGAAGATTTGCTTCTGTTCAGGAGAAATGAGGTTTGCAATGGTCGAAATGGATTGCAGAGCTTTCTCTTAGGTTGCAAAGGTTGAGGTCTGAGACCTCCCCTGGTCCTCTATATATAGAGTCCACAGGCACCTGACCGTTACACTCATGCCACGTAGGATTAAGTGACTCACCAGTGACAGGCACCGGTGACACAACTAATCACAACGCACAATGGTAATCGGCTCAGGCAGATCGACACCTGTGTCACCAGCGGCTGACACAGGTGAAACCCTAACTGACGTAGCCTCACTACTGAGCCCGGTCCTGGCACATTACATGCCCTCAGCGTACACACTAACTCTGATGCCTACTCAGGAGAAAACCTCCAACAGTCTTCTGACTCAGCAGACAAACTATTGCAGTGCAGTTCCCTTAGCATTTATAAGCTCTCCCCTGGCACAGAGATGTATCTGAGTCATAGAGCGGTTGTTCACTTGTGACACAGCTGTGCCACACAGGTAACTTTGGCTTTAGGGTTTTAGGCAACTAGCACAGCAGTGTGCTAGCACAACCCAATTTCATACTTGTGCAAAACTGTTGTTACAGAGCCACTGACCTCAAAGCATCAGTGCCACTGTCCAACATATTGAGGGCATGCTGCTAGCTGATCAATTCCATAGGCTGTACTTTCTGACCTTTAGCATGAATGTTACCGTGGCTAAAGTGTTTCAAGAGGGATGGGGTGTGATCAGGTTTAGAAGAGTGTTGGTAGAAGACACCTTGCTGCAATGGGATAGTCTGAAGTCTCTTTGCAGTGATGTTCAGCTGACGACTCTCAAAAAAAAAGTGATGTTCAGCTGACTGACCGGCAAGACAAGCTGGTCTGGAAGTTCAGTTCTAAAGGGGTACTTTCAGTTAGCTCTATCTACAGAGCTTTGAAAATGCAGCAAGCAGACTATAATCATAAATTTTTTATGAAAGGTTCGGATATCTCTGAAAATTAAGATTTTCTTGTTGTTACTGCTGTGGAGGAGCACCCTAACCAAAGAAAATCTAGTGAAGAGATGATGGGTGGGTAGTGGAAAGTGTGTTTTCTGTTCTCTAAATGAGGATTTGGAACACCTTTTCTTCACCTGTTCAATTTCTAAATATGTATGGAGGGTGACTCATTGCAGTTTTGATTTTTCATTTGTGCCTTCAAGCTTGAATGATCTAATGGACTGCTTCAGTTTCAAAAGAGAATGAAAAATCTGATTATGATAGGTATTGCTACTATTTTCTGGTCCCGTGGAATGCCAGAAATGATGGTCTTTTTCAGAGGAAGCTCCCGAAGATCCTACATCCTTTGTTTTCTCAATCTGTTCCACAATTGACTTCTGGGCTGTCTGCAGAAAAATGAGGGACGTGAAGCTCTGCGACAAGGCGCGTGATGAATGTGGTCGGTGGCTGCTGGAGCTTTCAACCGATCTCAAGGATGGGCGCCGATGATTTTGAGGCTGGAGTAGTGGCTAGTTGCTGGGGTTCTCTTTTGATGTCGCTACGACAACGTTTTTTTGTATTCTGAGGATGTCTGTAATAACTTGCTTTGCCTGCTTTTGTTTTTGCTTTAACTTCAGTCGGTTGGTGATCGCTGGCTGATGCAGATGCCTTGTTTATCCAACTTATGTAGGCGTTGATGGTTTCTTTATATGAAATCAGAGGCCTCAGCCTGTTTTGATTTAAAAAAAAATTAGCTGATGACACCAGGATGGTACAGATAATATCTTTTAGATTTTCATTCAACAAATTACGCCGATGTATAAAACGAATCCCGTCACGTTCATCAACTTAAGGGTTTGATGATAGCATGGTTTTCATCTACGATAAGCACTGAAAGGTCCGTACATCGCACTTGCCATAGATTTATCTAAAAAGCTGGGCTAATTTTCTAGGGAAAAAAGGGTCAGTACAAATAAACGTACGTTTATCCAGGAGACGTTAGTTTAAACTCCTGCTAGCATTTGATTATACCTCGATACAAGATTTTTCTCTTTAGCCTCACATCTCTTTTAATCTGGCTTAATTACCTATCGAAAGCATCTTACACTTCTGTTGCAGTTGTGTGATTCATCTATTTTCTTTGTCCTCTAGGAGGCGATCACGCAGTGGCAAGACGAAGCAAGGGAAGCGGAGCGGTCGAACGACGAAGAGGTGCCAGCAGCCAGCAAAACGAGTGAAAACGGTGCTCACCGAGAAGTCCACCAGGAAACCCTGGTCAAGAGGAAGGCCAATTGGATCGACCCGGTGTCCATCGGGAGTACGCAGCAACAAGTAAGCAGAGAAACGGGTTCCACAAGATCCTGAAATAAGGTCCATGCGTCTATGAGCAAGAGCATGCACGTAGGTAGAAATAGGAGGTGAGGTAGACAAACTGCTGCCGTGGCTAGTAACGCACAACCTTTGTTACAGTAGAGTATTTCCAAGAAAAATAGTCCAGCGCATCCGAAATTTATCGAACCGAGCTAGAGCTAAGCTAGCCCAAGTAAGCGCGGCTCAAGGTCGAGTACGAGCGGGTCATCGAATTTGGTTTGATAATGCTTGGTGACATTACAAATATGTCTTTGACTTCAATGTGCTCAATCTCTTCTCTTTTTTTTCCTTTGACATCAGCTCGAGCTCGACTTAACGAGGCTCGTTAACTCTGTAAGAAAATACATATGAGTATTAGTGTGGAAAGCAACAAGGTGATATAAAAAGACTTGAGAGAGGGAATTTATTAATGTCTAAAGCGAAGGTGATACTTTAGCAGATGGGATTTATTAGTGCGTAAAGCAAAGGTGATAGAATACTTGTACAGATGTCAAGATGAGTGTAAACAATCTCTGATCGATTTGGAATTGACGCCACGCTGAAACTATAAAGCATGTAGCCATTCGAAGCGAAGTCATAAAAAATGACTTTTACCATATGATGTTGAGAGTAGATTTTGTACATACGGATAGATGCCTGAGAATAGAGGCTAGATATTATGCGTGAAAATTTCTCTAGCCATTGCAATTTGGAGAGGATAGATTGCATTGTGGTTAAATATACTCTACTTGTTCAACAGGATCATGTAGGGCACTTCTCTCATAAAGTGTGGATTCATATAAGTTATCGATAAAGTGGGCAACCTTTGGTTATTAACACACCACATGGTGCTTATGAGTGACATGGCACCTTTGACAACCGAAAGCGTGGACGATTAAGGAGCTTTTATTGCGGCAAAATCGATGCTTTTCAATGTGATTGAGAGTTTTCTCTAGGTACAGAGATCTACAATAGAAAGGTCGACACTTGCAAATAGAAATGCATACACCAATTGTTTTTCTGCAAAAAGATGAACAGCCCTCTTTGGCGGGTTATTGTCGCCTAAGCGTCCTTGGTCACGAGGTGCCATGTCCCATGTCACCCGAAAGCACCGCATGAAAACGGTGTTAGTGACCAAACGGGACTCACTTTGTTGAGATTAACCAGACAAAACCGAATTTAAGAGAACGGTTAACTATTTAATCCCAGCAAATAAATTTACTTAACCTGTACTACAATTTCCTCCTTTGGATGTGTAAAGAAAATAAAAGCAATAGGAATTGTTGACCTTTATGATTGGCCGGTGCAAGCAAATTTGTTGTTTTTTTCCCTTTTAATATTTGTATTATACTTTCGAAGAATAGGAGAAGTAGCCTATCCTCCCGTGGCACGTCGGATTGTTTGGTCATAGCAGCCAGAGTGGCCCATCCTCTGTATATGTTTGAACATAACGATAGCCGCCATCCTCACCGAACCTATCCACTTGGCCACGTCGGATTCTGTTGGTCATAGCAGCCACCCCCCTAAGGCCTTAATCTAAGGGACCCCTTAATCCAATGGAGTAATTGTAAAGGCAAGTTTCATCTAAATCTTTAAGAAAGAGGCAAGTTCCACCTAAAATTTAGAGGAAAATCGAGGCGCTCTGCGTTCTTTGCACATAGTACAATTTATCTTTCGATTTTCCATCCAGCGAGAATTATCTCAGAAGACAGAAAACAAAAGAATCTCGGCAAGTAAAACCACTTGGAAACACCTATGCCACAAAATCAACAAATAATCTGAATAATAGAAACCTTAATGCTTGGAATAAACAATCTAGAGTTTGGCTCTTGTCGGATTATTCGTTACGTTCGTCGTTTCCAGTTCTCCATTCATCGTCCATTTTCCTTGAGAACAACATATACGAGCTGTACTTACAGATCCGGTTAGATTCATTACATTACTCAAACATTATCTTTTGGATATCACACATTCTCAGTTTGGAACTGGAAGTTTCACATTCAGTTTAGATATTGGTTTCCTTTCATCCCAGCACAAATAAGAACAATGAAGTTTGGATATTTATCGTTCTCAACATCATGGTATCTTCTATTGGGTAATCTAAATTATCAGTTTAGAACATAATACAATTCTACGATGTTCGTTGCAGATGAGTGCGACTGTGCGAGAAGGGAAGAAATTTCGAACAGCGCGGCAGGAGGAACGAAGCCGCGACCGTTTCGCGCCCCTATAAATACACCCCCACCTCCGGCGCCTAAGAATGCCGCCTCCTCCCCGCGCACTCTCCCAACTCCACCCCACCCCGCTCCTCCTCCTCCTCCGCCTCGGTCCGGCCCCGCCACGGTGCGCTCTCCCCCTCCCTCCCTCCCTCCCTCCTCCTCCTCCTCCTCCTCCAATTCCCCGCGGTTTGATTCGATCCCACCCCATCTGTTGTTGCGAGTGATTTCGTGCGGTGGTGGATGGATCTGGGCATCTGGCGGTGTCTGGTTTTGTTCAGAGGAACGAAGATTAGGGAATTGTAGTTGACTAGCTATTCTTTTGTTCCGGGTTGGATCTGGATCGGTATTGGGTCCGTTTCGGTAGTGAATTCGGGATGGAATCGATGATGGATTGGCTACTGCTCGAGTAGTAGCGATCCCGATAAAGTTATCGGCAAATCAAATAGGGTTGAGTCGTGGGAGCTGGTTTAGCTGTTCCGGCGGTGTTGAATCTGCTGTGATTTTCGTACAAATAAATTATTTCGAGCCTTCCATTGGAATTCCTGGCAATTATTGAGCTTTCCAAGTTGCAGGAATAAATTGGATTACGATAGGGACGATATAATTTCCTAGTATTATTGAGCTTTCCAAATCGTAGATGTCGCTGTGATATATAGAGGTCGGGGACAGGGAATTGGTCTGCTGACGGAGTCATAATCCCTTCTTTTTATAAGGAAAAAGAGACGAGCTCTTGTTTCTTTCCTCCTCCAGATTTAGATTCAGATCCACCTCGTGGTTGGTTCTTGTGTTGGTCGCCGTAGCTGTCCTCTGCAGGCTTTGATTTCATCGTGGCCTTGTGGCTGTGGGTGCTGTTTGATATTAATCAGTGCCCTGCTGCGTAGCGCTTTATGCACCGGCACTGATTCTTGATTGCTGTTGACCAGCATACGCATTCCCTCGGCGTCGTTGTGCTGCCATTCCGGGCCTCAGTTCTCTGTTCGGTTTCCCCGGTAAGCGGATTGTGGTGTCGTGATACCATGGTTAGTGGGGGTATAGTTATTCTACAACTTTGTCGTACTGTACCACTCTCATCATCGGTTGGTTTCGCGTACTTTTGATTTGTCAGAAATTTCGATCCCTTTATTTGCTTGTGGATATATATTTGTCTCTTGCTAGTTTCTGGTAGCACTCATCAGTCAATTATTACTAGTTTTTAGCTTGCTACCTGCGGAGATTTTATATCCACAATTAAATTAATTACGTGTGAGTTGTTGCAATTTTTATTTTAGCTGTTTAATTAATAAGAACAGATTTTGTTGCTGCTGTCCTGAGGGGTTATTTCTGCCAATATTTGATATACACTGCTTAATTAGTAGAGTCGTTGCTTTGGATAATTGAATATTGCTGGTATTATCTATCCATTTTTTTATGAGAGCAGTAGGGGATGACCATTGTCAACCCAGATTGTGAATTGGGCTTACTTTTATGGCAATTTAACTATTTCTTAAAGCAATAAAATTACGTTATGCTCCTTAATCTTTCTTTCAATGCTATGTAAGCCTGAACCCTGAACTGATATAAATTCCTCTTGTAGGAGCTTACTTGAAAACTAGTTGACCAAAAAGGGGTAGCATGAAGAGGGTCTCATCGCATGTCTCCATTGCTTCAGAGGCAGAGATCAATCTTGATCTCTCGCGGTTACTAATTGACAAGCCAAGATTCACTTTGGAGCGGAAAAGGTCATTTGATGAACAGTCATGGAGCGAGTTCTCCCATCGGCCAAATGATGGCTTTGATAGCGTAATGCAGTCACCTGCATTCCCCTCCGGTTTTGAGTCACCATTCTCAATGGGGACACACTTTGGTGAGCCAAGCGGACCGCACCCCCTTGTGAATGAGGCATGGGAGGCACTAAGGAAATCTGTAGTGTACTTTCGTGGCCAACCTGTTGGTACGATTGCTGCCGTAGATCATGCATCTGAAGAGGTGCTCAATTATGATCAGGTAAAATCCGTCTGTTCTTATTTCTGAAAACAGAGGTCCTCTATTTTTGAGAATTCTGATATTTAGACATGTTTGAAATCAATAGCCCAAACTGTGTCCGGTTGCCAAGTAATTTCCTTCATTCGGTCTCTATTTAATGCTTAATGCTACCTTTATTCTGTGGTCTTTTGAGGGTACTATCTATTGTAAGTTATATGTGAAATACGTTATGGGGGAGTGTTATTACACATCTTTATAATTTTATAATAACTCGACTGAATAGGTGATATATGTTGCACAATGCCAAATTTGCACTGTTACTCGCATGACTTAGCACTTGCAACAAGATGTTCACTTGCGTCCTGTATTATCTGAGATTAATTGATGAAATTGCCTATTGTAATTTGATATTGGGCAGTATGGCTTCGGGTACTTTCGTTGCTTCCTAGTCAGGGTTCTCTTGTATTTTTAGTTTTTATTGCTTTCCTTCAATAATTAATGTCTGATGTTGACTGTTCTTGATTTTATCCTTATAATGGCAGGTTTTTGTGCGGGATTTTGTTCCTAGTGCATTGGCTTTTCTAATGAACAACGAGCCTGAAATAGTGAAGAACTTCCTCTTGAAAACTCTCCACCTGCAAAGCTCAGAGAAAATGGTAGACCGGTTCAAGCTTGGAGCAGGAGCAATGCCTGCAAGTTTCAAGGTGGACCGTAATCGAAACAGAAACACTGAAACCTTAGTTGCAGATTTTGGTGAGAGTGCGATTGGCAGGGTGGCACCAGTGGACTCTGGATTTTGGTGGATTATTCTTCTCCGGGCATACACAAAATATACTGGAGATATTAGTTTGTCAGAATCACCTGAGTGTCAGAAGTGCATGAGGCTGATACTGAATCTCTGCTTATCTGAGGGATTCGATACTTTCCCAACTCTGCTCTGCACAGATGGTTGCTCAATGATCGATCGTCGAATGGTATGAGCATTTCACCTTGATTTGATTTATATTTAGACATATATCCTTGAAAGCAGCACAATTCAATTGAGGTGGAAACAGGAACAGGATTCTACCACTAAGGAACATTTCTTGTTCCTCCAAAACAAACTTTGATAAAAGGGACAGCATGATATAGCAAACACAGTCTGACTGCGTTCTATTGCACAGTTATTATAAATTTCCAAGTATTCTGTTTTTTTCTAATTTTTACAGTTTTTGTATGAATTACTTCTCCAAGATGAAGCAAGGGGGACACTTTTTTTTTAACATACAGTTTAATTTGAAAGACAATGCTGTATGCGTCAATTTACTTATCTGTACGATAGGGCAAGAAAAATGTATCTTTCTATAAGTAGGATTTTTTTCGAGGAAAATATGTAGGAAAAGATAATGCTGGAAAAGGGCAATCTGTATTCTGAAGTATAATCCTATAAGTTATCTGCCTGCTTGTTCAACCTTCAAATTACAATTTTAATTGGAAGTGAACACCCCTATCATTACATGATTGTTATGCTACAAAATTAGTCTACTTTATTTTCAGGGTATATATGGCTATCCTATTGAGATCCAAGCACTATTTTACATGGCATTAAGATGTGCTCTCCAAATGCTTAAACCGGATGGTGAAGGAAAGGATTTCATAGAGAAGATAGGGCAACGGCTGCACGCATTAACCTACCATATGAGAAATTACTTCTGGCTAGATTTCCCACATCTGAATAACATATACAGATACAAAACAGAAGAGTATTCCCACACTGCCTTGAACAAATCAATGTCATCCCGGATTCAATCCCTGATTGGGTGTTTGATTTCATGCCATGCCGGGGAGGCTACTTTCTTGGCAACGTTAGCCCTGCTATGATGGACTTCCGGTGGTTTGCTCTTGGAAATTGCATTGCCATCATATCTTCTCTGGCTACACCGGAGCAGTCAGCGGCAATAATGGATCTTATTGAGGAGCGGTGGGATGAGCTAGTGGGCGAGGGTGCCTCTAAAGATATCCTATCCTGCACTTGAGAATCACGAGTGGAGAATAATCACTGGCTGCGACCCCAAGAACACCCGGTGGAGTTACCACAATGGAGGATCATGGCCAGGTAATCTATTTTTTGCTCTGTGTTAAGATGATGTGATACATTCTTTCCTGTGAAGTATTCTCGGAAAAAGACCACTCATGTACCAGGTGATCATGTTTACACCATGCGTTGTGTACTGGTGTTATTCCAACTTTCAAAATCCCCACATCTTTTCCTTGATTGGTAAACTTGTTATATTATGAAGGGGAACTATTTTGCGTGAATGAAGATTACAAGCCTATTAACGGTTAACCTAAACTTCATTTTGAAATATACCATGATATTAAGTATTCACCCATGTGACACTAATATCTTTAATCCAACAATCTTTGATAACACATGCCTTGTGCGGTAAGCTATTTGTACCTGTAATATCACAGCTAAAAAAAGGGGAACTACAGTTTCGTTAGAACAAAGTTATGCTTTTGGGAATCTGAGTAACTCTTCATCTGTTTCTTCTAATTGCTTGGGAGAAGTGTTGTCACTGCTTCGTGATCACCTCAGAACTAGAGATGTAGCTCTGTATGCAAAAGTTGGTTTGATCATTGTTCTGCAGAAGAATCCAGAACCCAATCTTTGGATGCCGGAGAGGCTATGAATTTTGATATTTTCATATATTTCATCTGCAGTTCTTCTATGGCTGCTGACAGCAGCATGCATCAAAACCGGGCGGCCACAAATGGCAAAGCGCGCCATCGAGCTCTCGGAGGCTAGGCTTCTCAAGGATGGCTGGCCTGAGTACTACGACGGCAAGCTGGGAAAGTTCATTGGCAAGCAGGCCAGGAAATTCCAAACATGGTCCATTGCCGGGTACCTCGTCGCCCGGATGATGCTGGAGGACCCATCGACGCTTATGATGATCTCCATGGAGGAGGACCGGCCTGTGAAGCCAACGATGAGGCGGTCAGCATCATGGAATGCCTGAAAGGCTGCGTAGAATTTTTCTGAAGAGAATTTTACGGTCAAAGGTTATAGGAACGATCCGTTGAAACTTCAAAAAAAGGTCCAAAGTTGGTTGTATTTGTACTCTGTCAGTTAGGGCAGAAGTGTATACCGTAGATGATCCTAGGAGTCACACAGCATTTTTGTCAGTCTTTTAGTTTTGCTACAAAATCAACAGTGAAGCTTCTGTTTCGGTGAAACCTTGATTTCGGAAAACTATGTTTCTCTCTGTAACAGTGGCATCTCTGATAGAGTGTAACAGCGGATACATCCTCAGATTTAAAAGCTTATACTATCTTTATCTGATTCATAATCCGTTTGACTATCAGGTTTCTTGTGTTGAGGGTTTCAAAGCAAGATTAGTTTTGCACATATTTCTGCATCATTGCTATCAATTCTTGCGATTTGTTGCAATAATACGAGAACACGTTTTACCTTTTTAGTAAACAAATTGTTGAATGGGACGTGAATGAACTGGAACAACTAGGACCTCTTTGGAACATAGGGTTCTAAATACATAGGAATAGGAAAAATGTAGAATTGAGATGTCATGATTTCACAAATCCTATGGGAACCAAAATGCAGGAATTTGCAAACATGTCTCTTTGGATGCTATACACAGGAACTTTACAGGAATTTGAAGAGAGAAAAGATACATGCAAGACAGAAGGAAAATTTCTACGAGGTCAAACCTCTTATTAGGAATCCCATGAAACTAGGGTGTAGGAATACAACCTATAGGAATTTTGGTGGCCCCATTCTTTTGATCCAAAGAGTCTCCATAGGAAAAATTCCTATGGATTAAAATCCAAAAAAATTCTTATGGAAATCCTTCAATCCAAAAAGGCACTAAATCCTTAACCTGGCCTCTTTGATTTAAAGGAAGTTTATAAAGATTTGGAGGATTCTATTCCTTAGGAATTTTTCCTATAAAGCTTGTTTGATTTGCAGGATTCAAAATCATAGGAATTTTTCTGGTAGACTACTTTGCATGCAATTCTAAAGGAAAATACTATAAGAATTATGGCAAACATCTAATACTTTAAGAAAATCCCTACATTTTTACTACGGTGCAACCAACAATTCTATTATTTATTTCTTTGACTTTAATTCCTGTAGGATTAAACGTGCTACGATATCCAATTCATATATTTTTCCTATTTCTACATTTTTTGAATCCTGCTAATCAAAGAGATCCTAAAATTGTATCTGGCTATATGTTGGATTGCATGCATGCTGGACTAAGACGTGAAGTTCCATATACCTCGAGCTCTCAAGGTTGGCAAATTAAACTCAATCTGGTTACAGGATTAGTTTAGCTATGTAATTATCTTTTTTTTAAGAAGTGATGGTCAAAGTTTCACTTAAGACTGTGTCAATATTTAAAACTACTTACGGTTGTGAGCGAAGGGAGTGCATTGTTACATATAATGCTGATTTTTCATGTAGAGTCAAATTAAGAGATAACACTATTAAATGAGTTATTTTGTAATCTGATTCTAAACAACGTGAAGAGGTGAAAGAGTCTATGAATGATTCTAGCTTTGTAGATAACCTGAATAGGTATAAGGCCTTTTGTGTTTGGTATATTCGGCGTGAAAGGAAATAGTACATTTGGAATGTCTATATTCTATGCATCTGTATCACTTTTGACCTTACGTTAACATGAAAGAAAAAAGAGCTCACGTGACAACACATATGTGCATGAGCATAGGTTGCTATGTATGCATGATCGTGACGCGGATCCGAAGGGGAGAAACTTGGATGAATTTTGGGTAAATTTCACCGTGATTATTTCCATTGTTATCAAAAACCCTACCCAAATTAATTATCTCTCTGCGTGTAAACTTGGAAGAAGGCGAACTCTGGGACTGCGTCTTGTCTCGTTTTGTTCTTCGTCTGAGAGAAATTATTGCCCTGTTTTCAGAGGCTGCGCGACGCGAGGAGTTCTAGCTCGATCATCAACCACCGTTAGATCGATCTGTTTTCCAGTGGCTAACTGGCTATGCGACGTGATCGATCTGTAATCTAAAAGGTACACACACGTACTGATTCTCCAAAAATCAAGGTGGAAAGACGATCTGCGCGCAGTCCTCTCGTGATCTGCATGCAATCAAACCCGTCCGCGGCGACATGGAAACCCTCAACCCGACGGCCGCCGCCGCCGCCGATTACCCACGATGGGTGATGTTCGACGAGAGATGTTGCCGGCGTGGGCCCTACACTGCGGACGTCAAGACACTGGCGGAATCTCGCACCTCCACCGGCCATGTCGTCGACGTCTCCTTACGTCTCGCCGCGCCCCCCGCGGTGTCGCGCCTGCACGTTGGCTTGCCGTTGCTGGACGGGGCCAATAGACCGGAGGGGTATCACCGCGTCGTCGCCGCCCACGGAGACTCCGTTCTCATCCTGATGATGTTTCGAGACGACCGGCGCCACCAAACGGTCGACTACTTCGTCTACAGTGCCGGCACCGCCGTCCCTGTCGCTCCTTCCCGGTTGCTACCTCACCCTGGAAAAAGACAGGGTGAAGAGACCTCGTCACCGCGACGGCCAGCAGCGCCATATGGATCGGAAAAGCACCGGCATCCTGCGCCGCGGCGACGAGGAGTTGGTGGTGGCGAACTTGCACCTCGGGTATGCATACGGTAGTAAAACGGAAAAGCCGGTGGAAGCCGAGCTCTGCATGCTCCGCTCCGGCAAGTGGGAGTGGGAGATCAACCGCCTTCCGGTCCGCCACGACGAGGGTCAGGAGGAGTTGTCCTGGTGGGACACCGACAGGGTCATCCCCGTCGGCGACCGGTTTCTTTTCTGGATCGACTTGTCCCGCGGCATCGTCTTCACCGACGTGTCGGAGGAGAGCCCTGAGCTGCGGTACGTGCCGCTGCCCGCGGATGTTGTTCTTTCCGGTGACCGCACAACCGGACGCCACGAATCGTTCCGGTGCGTGTGCACCACCGACGGCGGTGCGGTGGTGAAATTCGTCGAGGTCTCCCCCCGTTGCTGCTGCGGCGGCCCCGGCGCCACCTTTTGCGCGCGTTGACGCAACGCCGTCACCATCACCACCTGGACCCTGAGGACGGACGACGGCATGACGTGGGAGAAGGACGGCGCGGTCGACAGCGTCGAGGTCTGGGTCCTTGACAGCTACGAGCGCCTCCCAGGCCTCCGACTGGAGTTCCCTGTTGTGAGCATTGACGATCCGGACATCATCTGCTTCCTATTGCGCGGGTTCTGCCATGACCACCCGGGCTGCGACGAGACGACATGGCTGGTCATGGTCGACATGAAGAGCAAGGCGCTGCGATCAGTCTGCTGCTATCCGGAGGACAAGGAGTCGTTGTACTACTATGGCCAAAGTTTCCTCCCCAGCAAGGTCTCCAGCTACTTCAATACTTCTCAGGACAGTAGCAACCGTACGCCGGCAAGCGAAAGGCGGCGCCGTAAAGACATCGGCGCGGCCATCGACATGCGACCGGCAACAAACTACGTAGCTTCTCCTGGAGAGATCTTGGCGGCGCTTCAGGAGACACCCGGCATGTCTCGGGATGAAATCCTGAGAGCGTACCATGTTCTTGCTTGTGATGATCGCCGGTTCAGATTTCTCTTGGCGCTCCCGATGGACATGAGGAAGGAATATTGTATGTTGATGGAGACGGGGAACAAGTGCAGTTCGTGCTCCGCCGATCTTGTTGCTACTGTATGATTGCTACAATTTCGTAATTTGTTTATGCAAAACTCTCATGATGAGTGCAGCTTCGTTTGATATTGTGATGAATTATGGTAATCGTGTTTATCCAACCGGATTTTGCCTATTTTATTATTTATTTAAATCTTTTTCTACTTCTATAGCTATTTTTTCATAGCAAATTATAAAATAAGTTCAGCAACCACAAATTGAACCCGTGTGTGTGCACTTGCAATGGATTGAATTTGAACTGGCAATGGAGTTCAGAACTTACAGACGGAGATATGTCGATATTTTTGTAAACAATGTGTGCCAGCCTAATGCCCCACCCATTGTCCCTCCTCTTAAATGGTTATACCACACGAAAATTCTCGACCTGGCTAAATTGATTCAAGTTTATACAAAAGTGGCAATTTTCGATTTTAACATTTGAATTTTGGAAAACTTTGGGTGGTTGAAACATAGTATTTCCGCTAATCGGTGGTTATAGGTCATAGCGGCCACCGATCCTAAATTTTCCGTATCGGTTATGAAAACCATTCTTCAGATCGATCCACGGATGCCCAACGTATAATAGTGGACAACAATATTCACTAATTTCACAAAATTTCAGAAATTTTGTTTGGAAATATGTCCAAATTCAAATTCAGAAAATCTAGGATCTGCCTCGTTGTTTTTAACCCACGACCTCCTGCACTAGGGTCACCGCTCACACCGTCTAGTTGCAAATTTGAATTTCTTTTGAATTGTCTTTTTGGACGGATATATTTTGAGGTTATTGATATCAGATGTTGATGGTTTAAAATTGGACTAGAACTTTACAGTTAATGGTTTAACATCAGATGTTGATTCTAAGATTCACCAGAAAATGCAACTGAACTTTGTCATGTCCCATGAGAAAAGCCAAATTGGAATTTACCATGAATCCTATTTTATGTTGGTGCTTAGTTTTTTCTTTCCACAAACACCTGTTTTTTCTGTGCATTGTACTCAGTTCAGTCTATTTATTTCTGTCTCTTACTCAGGTTCTGCAGCTGATGTTCTTGTTTTTGTATTGGAACCTCCATAAATCATTTGTATTGTGATTAACTAAGAAGTCCTTTCTAGATTTTGTTTGCTTTCTCTACCTATTTTTGTGTAATATAAAAATCACTGCTATTTCACTTTTTTATTGGATCTTTACAAGCGGTGTTTCCTGGTTCTAGGGATTGATCTTACGGGATATCAACTTTGCAATATTATGGTTTGCAAGCACAAATATTGCTACCCCAGTGTTCATTATGCTTGCGGTTGTTGCCAAAAAGGTTATGCCGATTTTTCTTTTTTGGACCTGCCAAGGATATAGATCCAAATTAAGAGATTTAAATATATTGCTGACCGCTGTTAGCAATATTAAGATTTTAGAAGTGTGTAACGTGGGAGCTTGACATGCTAGGTTGCATCTTATTTATTCTATGTTTTCTTGATCTACTTAATTACCTGGATTGTAAGTCCTGCTAAAGGTACTCGTTTAGCTTAGTATTTGGATTTGCTCTGACAAATAGCATGGCTATAAGTGATGCATTGGTGCGTGCACCACTATGACGGCCGGCTTTTCTCCTAACACTACATTTCATTATTTATCATTACGCATGTTGTTTTACATTATGTATTGTTAATGCATCGTATGTTTCCATTATATCTTCTCTATATTGTCACTTGATTCTATTCCGAACTTGTGTTGTTGGATATGGTCCATGTATGTATTGCTCTTAGTATGAAGGCAAGACAATATGATGGAGGTCTCTGTATTGTAGTTTTTATTGTTTCTTAAGGGAAAGGTGTATGAGCAAGGACTAAGGACATCCAATTGCTTCCTACGATATATAAATATTGTAATATATGCTACAACATAAGTTTGTTAGTCCACTTCCGTCGTGCTCAATGCATATATCTAAATTTTAACCAGACCGGATCGAACACTTTAACTATGTATTGTTCACTGGGAAGTTGAAGAAGAGATTTACAGTCTACGCATGTTCTGTTGACTGTTTCGTTGCTTATCATATTATGTTCTCAGTTGTTGCATACCATCAGAATCCAGAACTTGTTAGTATGTTTAAGAACTTTCTACTTGATACAAGGTTCTAATTACTATAATTGGTTAGGGTAAACGCTTCACCAAATCAATATGATGCTTACAAGCAGGACTGGAATAGCGTAGGTATTTGCCATCTACAGCCGCAGTCTTCTCCTTCCCTCGTCTCTCGAACCTCTTGTTTATGTGGCTTCCTTATCTCTTGCTTCATCTTTTCACTAGAAGTCATTGTAGTAATAAGGACGAAGCCATGCATTGTAGTAACGAGATGTCCTCCCAACGTAGAGAAGGACTCTGAGGTTGGTGTGCGTGCGTGATGAGGAGGCCGAGCTGTTTTGGAGTTGTAGTGCGTCGCGATGCTTAACTTTTCTCATACACGTATGTTTAATTTGTCATCTTTGTGCCTTGTGAATTTGAAATGAAATCCTTCTCCTTCACCATATAGAACTACTGGATCGAAAGGAGGTCGCCGAACCAGACAATGCACGTAAGTGGCTCTCACGCAGTTCACCGTGGACAAGATCAAATCTTTAGAACATCGATCACATCCTTGAGACGAGATCTGAAGTTCTGAACCAGCACCCTCCGGCTTCACGAGCAAGATAGATTATATTAACGGATGTCCTATCCGTAGGAAAAAGTTCATTCCTTGTTAATCCACCTCCATGGCCTCTAGACCGTGGTCAGCGGGCCACCTGTTCTTTTCTCCAGGACCCGAGTCGAGTTCCTGGTGCGCCTCTCCCCCACAGCTCCTAAACCCCCTCCTCCAACTCCTCCTCCCCGCCCCTCCTCCCACTCGAAAAGCTAGAGTTCCCGGGGCTCCGGCGGAAGGGCGGCGGAGGTGTGGCTTCGGGTACGGACGCAATCCTGCCCCGAGACCGTGCGGGAGGAAGCGGAGGTGTTGCTGCGGGTACGGAGGCGATGCTGCCCGGAGACCGTGCGGGAGGCGGCGGAGGTGTGTCTGCGGGTACGGAGGCGATGCTGCCCCGAGACCGTGCGGGAGGCGGCGGAGGTGTGTCTGTCATAAGGCGGCAGGCACGGGCTCCCGCAAAACCGGAGGCAGGAGGAGGCATGCGGCGGAGGCTTCATCAAGCGGTGGTGAGCTTGTACACATGCCGAATTTATTGGTGCACACTTACACTTCACCCGACGACAAACCATTTCTAGCCAATTCCTAAGTGTGCCAGG
Source organism: Stipa capillata (assembly GCA_019208055.1). NCBI lineage: Eukaryota > Viridiplantae > Streptophyta > Magnoliopsida > Poales > Poaceae > Stipa > Stipa capillata. Next base: position 165,535 of record JAGXJF010000983.1, on the reverse strand, counting down.
TCTGCTGCACTCCTAAGCTGTCGTAGTAGTCGAGCCCGGATCCTCTCCCTTAGGCTCAGCGCTAGCATGGTGCGAGGGTATTCAACTGAATACCCAATTTTTTTGGCAAAAGAATTTCAAGTTTGAATTTAAACTTCGAAGTATCAGATAGAAATGTCTTGTATCACAAATGTAGCATGTCTTAGCTATTAGCCCACTGGTATGTTGCCAAAATTAATTGTTCTACCGGTCATGGGTTCGAATCTAGTCATCATTTTCGTTTTCTGTTTTGTCTCCAAGTAATATTCTAAGAAAATAGAATACTAAAAATTGAGCTTTTGAAGATTTGAACCTGAAACCTTATGCTTATCTTTTGGTCAAGCCAATTTCATCAGAAGAACAGTTTTCTGTCTAACTATTACCCTAAACAGTGTGAATAGTTGTTACATTTCGGATAATTTGTTTTTGATTCTTTCTGTTGTCTACATTGAGAACTTTTTTTATTGTAACTTCTTGAAGAGTGTCTCACTCGAGGGTCGAACTCTGTTTAGCGGTTTGCACGCTCCATATACTCACCATGACGCTATCGTAGTGGTTCTACATCTTAACTTTAAGTACCCACGCTCGAAAATCCTGGCTCCGCCACTGCTCTCCCTAGTATCCTCTACAGCTGAACAATGTTTTGGCGCCACCAGCGACCCCTGTTGCCGCATAAGAAATAAAGTTCGATGTATCAGGTAGTTGGTTCACTGCATAGTTTTGCCTGGAACACCAGATCGTTTCGAGCAAACCACAGGTCCATGCTACAACAGATAAAATCAAAATGGGAACATAGTTAGAACTAGCTCCCCCTTGTTTCAAGCACATGTCCACAAGTTCCTCCTTGGAATTTGGACACTTCTGCCATCCAAAGCAGTCTTGTAAAACATGCCATACAAAAGATGACGTGGGACAGCCAAATAGAATGTGGTCGGCATCCTCAGCCACCGCACACAGACCACAGTGTTTTTCCCCTGGCCATCCCCGCTTGATCAGTTGATCAGCTGATTGTATGCTACCCCTAAAGCATATCCATAGAAAGATCTTCACTTTTAGAGGTGCCCCCACCTTCCAAAATTCCATCCCTCGAGAGTCCTGGATCCCCTGCGTCTATTGTGCATCGACTTGGATGTTAACCCTCCTGATGAGTGAGCGCCCATCGCATCACATCAGGATTTGCATCTAACTGGACAAGGTCTAGTACCGTAGATAATTTGTTCCATTCCATCACCCCTGCTTCTCTAAAAGAGCGTCTAAATGTGAGGTGCCATTCACCATTCTGTCTAATCTTATCTACTGTCTCCTCCTGTTGCTCGCGACACGCATAAATCTTGTGGAAGCTGACGCTGAGAGGGCACGAGTCGATCCACACATCATGCCAAAAAACACGTCTGCTCTGGTGCACCTGGTATGTGCTCCCCACCGAAACCATTGCTTTATAGCATGTAATCCTTTCCAGAACTGGGATGCTTTGGTTTTGCTCGATTGAAAGAAACCAGCATTTCCCATATATTTCTTTCTGAGAAGGTTGCAACTCAGACTCTGCACTGCACTCTCCAACTTGAAAATCCATTTGCTAAGGAGGCAGATATTCTGAATTTTTGTGTCAGTGAAACCTAAACTCCCCATTTGCTAAGGACACAGATATTCTGAATTTTCATGTCAGTGAAACCTGAACCCTCAAATTCTTTGGCCTACACGTGTCCCCATTTGACCATGTGGTATTTCCTTGCCTTACCTAAGCCTTCCCAGAAAAATTTGGCCCTAATCATATCCATCTTGCGATGGGTACCAACTGTCAAATGATAAAAACCCAAGGGTAAAAAAGGCACTAAGCACATAAGTTGGCATGTTACTCAAGCAAGAACTAATCAGTATGTTTCTGCCCAGTAGATACTTGTGAACATTGCCATGAATCTAGCTTCTTCTCCACTTTCTGAATGACACAACTTAAGTCTTCAGCATGCAGTTTCATAGGGCTAAGAGGCCCCAGATACTTCAAAGGAAACTTCTCCACTTGGCAATTCAATAGATTAGCTACACGTTCTTGCTCTGTATATACGGATTCTTGTCCTTGACCTTCATTTACTTATTCTCTAGGTCCAACTTTATAGTTTGACATGAAATTGGGAGAGTTCTTTCAGAAAGCCCGCAAGGAAAATGCTTGCAAAAATGGCAACTTTCTAGTCCAGAAAACCAAATTGCCAAGTGGCAAGGTCAGACTGAAAGCAACTGACACTGGCTGTCACTACTACAGAATGGCCCATCCGAGACGGGCTGAAACAAGCATCGCAGACGGTTGGCCGGCCCGTCCGAAATTGGTGGTCAGGGATGACACAGGTCATCGCAGACGGGTGGGAGGCCCGTCTGCGATAATCCTCATCATAAACGGGCCGAAAAGTGTGTCGTCTGCGATAAGGGATCATCCCAGGCGGGTTCATGTTCATGAACCGTCTGCTATGACATAGCATCCCAGACGGGTTCGGTACGTCCCCGTCTGCGATGACATGTATCGCGGACGGGTTTGGATTCCGACCCGTCTGCGATGGTTCTGCACAGAGGGCAGAACACTGCCTCTTTTCGTGGCTAGCCTCAGGAATTGCTAGCCATGCCCTCTGAAACAGCAGCTATAAATTTCACATAACATTCACATATTTATACATTCACAGACACACTGAAACAATCACAGACTGATGACAATCACACATTTATACATTCACAATTGCTAGCTAGATAAAATCACAATTGGTAGCTAGAACTGAGTCACAATTGCTGCTGCCAACAATATCGCATAGTTCAATGTTTAAAAGGAAAGTTGCAACAGATGTCTAAGAGCAAATTAAAGATGGAAGACATTGCTAGTCTGCTAAGCCGCCACCGTAGAACTCGCCGGCGGGATTGATGATTTGTGTATTGATGAAGAAGGCAAAAATCCCTCGAATGCGCTTAAGTTCAGCTTCATCAAATGTGCCATCTTCAACCTTCCACGCCTGTTGCTGTCATAAAATCATCAAGGACTAGAAAATTACCAAATGTAAATAAACTCAAAATAATGCTTGCATTTGGGTATACCTCCTCCGCTAGTCTTCGCCTAACGAAACCCGCGACAACCCCCATGTGGTAGCAAACGTAGAATCCACATAGGTTTGTCCCCTTGGGTTGTTGTTTGCACTAAAACAACAACCAAATATACGTTAGCTAAGAAGAATCTATTATGAAGCATGTCAATATGCTATATTAACATAGTAATGGATGTATATGTACCGGAAAGTCAAATTTATGTCGCAGCTTTGACCCTTTGCCACTTATCCCTCCACGAGCTTTGTAATCGATGAACGTCTCGTCAAGTACGTCGCGAATCGGCCGAAAGTCGCGTGAAGGGTCTCGCGAGGAATCAAAGTATACAACTCTGTTCCTTTTTGGTATTAGTATGACCAACACCCAATGGAAGCTGCACATATATAGAGGTACTTCCAAATCAGCTTCTTGATATATGCGTAATGGTGAAATTATAAGTATTGGATGTGATGCAACACTTACTCTGGGTTGTAGGCAAATACGATGTACTCTTTATCCTTTTGGGACAACAGTGCATGCTTAACATACTCCAGAACTGCATCTCTGTTGTCCCTAATGTTTGCCCAAGTCACCTTTGCCGGGTCAATGAAGCCGATAGGTTCTTTGGTAAGTCTGGCTTCGGGGTGCATATATCTATGCAAAATGGAAAATCATGTCACGGCTTAATTAAGTTGCATAGGTATGGAGAGAACTGATTGACTGAGAAGTTGTAGACTTACAATGTCCAGCATCTCAACAGGGTCTGCTCCAGGGCGCCGAGGTTGAAGAGTTCGAATAGGTCTTGAAAGTACAGGTAGAACAACCCGCCCATGTCCTGGTGAAAAGGTGCTCCTCCTTGAAAGCGACCTTGACGCATCGTGGCATGGTTTGGCCGGGCTCTAGGTTGTTCGTCGCCTTCATGTACCAATCATGCAACCTCTGGCATGCCAGTGAGCTCGATATGTCTTCCGGCGTGACCAAGACTTGTCCATTCACGAATCGATGAGCTAGAGGCGTGAAAGGGAGATCATCCACTCTGTCCGGATCAAACCGAAGTTCTGCCACTAGAGCTGCCTTCGATTTTTGGCTGCCCTTGGAAGTCTTACTGCGACTCCTGCCCTTGCCGACTCTGCTAGTCCCCTTAGAGTAGGTGCGCTTCACCGGTGAAGGAACTGATCTCATCTGTAGCACCTCCTTAGTACCTATGGAGGTAGCAGCTGCTGGCTCTAGGAGCTTGACCGGAGATGAAGCTGACTCATCAGCCTGTTGCGCTGCGCTGCCGCTACTAGCTCCATGGGGGTAGGGTTAATCTCGGGTACCCTAGCTGGCTGAATGCCTGATGCGCTCTGAGAGGCAGGCCGCACTTGTATTTTGATGTCCCTCTTGGGCCACTGGATAAAGGTGCCAATCGTCTGACGCAGCACCGTGATCTCGTCATTTGGTGGCATGGGAAGCGGGAGCTCCTTGAAACCTTCAACCACATCGTCCACATGCACTTTCTGAAAGGTCGGTGCTATGGGGCGACTATGCAGTAGAGTCCCTGCCTCCTTGGGATATGCCATCCCAAATGCAGCATCGAGGGTGACATCTCCGGCTACCCTTGCCAACAACGCGCAAGGAGTCGTCTCCTACAAAATTAGAGAGTATCTTGTTGATTAAGTTCAACGTTATGTACTTACTATTACAAAAACCCTCTAAATGGCCCTTACTGAGATGGTGTCGCAGAGATATGTTTCACCCTGTTCTTCGGCGGATGCGCAGCTACTCCGAATATTTCCGGGGCTCGCCATAGCTACGTTAGAGAGTGCAAGCTGAGCTCTGAACTCCTCCTTAAATGCCTCAACCTGCCTCCTGACTTCCTCCTGAATACGCCTCTCCAAATCTTCGGAGTCTCTCGTCGTCGTTGTTGACTGAGTTCGACTCCTCTTGGCGGCCTTCCTCCTCTCGTACTCCTCCTCCGTCTCAGGGAATCCCTCTCTCCAGGGAACTGCAACCCCAACACCTATTGTGCGACCTGGGTGCTCCGGGTTTCCCAACGCTACGGTGAGGAGGTCTTTGGTCCTAGATGATTGTGCTTCATCATCATCATCTAGTGACCCTTGCGAAGCTATCTGCACCTGCAACGATCACGCGCGCGATTTACGTTACGAATGATATTCGTACGGTTCCGAAGAATTGTTTGTACACAGTCAGGTATATTACTTACCATGCGATCGACCACTTCCTGGTCAGCGGGGTTTGGAAATGTGGCTGAACCGCTCTGCGGATCTGGCTTGGTACGTGCTCTGCACCAAGAGGCGGCGCGGCCAGAAACCACGCTGGGAAATGGAAGGGGTAAATTCTTCTCCATTGCCTCCCAATCCTGCATCTCCCATCTTGCCAAAGCACCTTCGTATCCCGTGCTTCCGAGCCTATGCGGGTGCTTGTTTCTTGCTTGAAGGGCATTCTGCCGTTCACTCTTCGCCACTTCTTCTGGCGTGGTCTTCATCTCAACAAATCGGTTGTACACTTGCTCGTCCAAGAAGCCATACTTCTGAAACGGGCTCTCACCCGTCCGTACGAACTTCGTCGTCAAGATGCTCTTGAACGACCTCCACGCCTTACCCATGGTCTTCATTGCAGCCGATCTCACACATTGTTCGTGTTCTGGCGGGATCTCGAACCACCTTTTTACTTCATCCATCAACTCCTCCTCCTTCGCGGGGGTAATATCCTTCCAGTTTTGAATGGTAATGTTGACCCTCTCCCGCCCGAGTATCCCACAGAACGTGCGGAACTTGTTCGCTATGTCGTCCGGTTTCGTGGGCACACCGGACTTTGTAGATACTTGCGTGATCACCATACGTCGACTAGGGGGCTTCGACATTGTTCGGGGCTTCCGAGTGGTTTTTTGCCTACTTCCTTCATCGTTGCCCGAAGTTGGGTTCGGCAACGATGAGTGCCCCGACGAGGAGTTGGACGAAGAATTGGCGTCCGACATATCTGTGTAAACTACAAAGCAAGATATGTTCATATCTGTGTGAACTAACAAAGCAAGATATCACATTGAGGTTGATACGGGAATGAACTAAGGCCTATTTCTCTTTATGCATGCCTATACCCACTGCAGCAAACACCTAATCTTGTAAGAAAATTCCCGCATTCAACAACTTTTATTACTTGTTTCTGTGATTTTAATTCCTATACACTTTAACATGACATGACATTCAATTTGTAATACTTATTTGTTACAGTTCACTCAAATTCTAATACTATGGATAGGAATTTGGATACTTTCTAAGTAAAAGGACACCCAATAGTTTATCTCGACAGCAACTAATAGTAACTAAGTAAAAAAACGTTCAAAGTTATGCAGAAAACTTATGATACATTTCACCAGGCTTCAAGCAAATCAGGATAAGTAAATAATCATCAATGTTCTTAAATAAACATTGACATAATTATGAGTTAACTAGACAATAAGCTATTAACATCCATATAATGCAACTCTACTCAACTGTAACAAAACAAGAATATCACTTCTAGTGTTTATGGCATTTCCCAGAGTAATAAGCCACATATATAATAGCTGGAAAAACTTAGGTATTAGAGAGAGACGAAGGAAATTCAACAAGATGTCTCACACATCGGTGCCTCACACATGATGATGAAGGCCAAATCCATATGAATAGAAACTCTAAGTGTATCTACAAAGATGTGATGTCAACTAAACTCTCCCTCTTGCCTCATAAAATAATTGCTGATGTGGAAAAGAGATAAAAAGGAGAATAAAACTAATTCTTAATGAAGAGTCAGGCTTTAAGAAAAATAAAAGTTACAGAATTAACTTTATTGTCTTTGCACGTTGTAATATTTAATATTAACTCTTTGTGTAGAATTAACTTAAGTGATAACTTATTATATAAATTGATTTTTATACTACTTTTAGATAATATGAAGGATCGAAGAGTCAATGACTAGCCTATGTCTTTTTCTTTTTGTAAGGCAGCTAGATTTGAGTCAAAATTCACCATATCCCGTCACACACGTAATCTAAAAGCAGGAAATAGGAAGCCCTGAACTGCAAATTAGCAAAAGCCAGCCCAACCACGAGCATATTTTACATTGTCCTCTCACCAAAACGCTACAAGCTATGATCCAAAAGCACATGCGGACACGAGGCATTGGGCATTGGTTTGTTCATGCACAAATTGAGAAAAAGTAAAAGACAGGTAAGTCTATTTAGGGCCTTTTTGGATTGAAGGATTGAAAGACATAGGAATGAAAAAATACATAGAAATTGTATAGGAGTACTTAGGTATTATAGAGAGACGAAGCGTAGGGGGCACTTACCTGTGGAGGAGACGATGACGGGAGTGGAGAAGACGGCGGCGACGCGGTGGGAGAAGACGGCGGCGCGGTTGGAGAGACGACAGCGGCACGGCGGAGACGACGGTGGGGCGGGGCTCGGCTCCTTCTCCGGCGGCGGCGCGGTGGAGACGACGGCGGCGCGGGCTCGGCTCCTTTTCCGATGGCTGCGCGAAATGGGTGGCGGCGGCGCGGGCTCGGGCAGCGGCGGCGCCGGAGGGGAATTAGGGCACAGGGAATTTGGAATGTGCGAAGAGCGCGCGGGGTTCCGAAATTTTTCTAAGTGCGGGTATATGTACTAAGATCATCGCAAACGGGTTAAGTGAGCTTCCCGTCTCTGATGACTGTCATCCCAGACGGGTTAGGCCACTACCCGTCTGCGATGAGTCTGTCATTCCAGACGGGCTAGGATACCTGCCGTCTGCGATGTCACTGTCATCCGAGACGGGTCATTAGTTATACCCGTCTCGGATGACTGTTATCCCAGACGTGTTTCGGTCTGACCCGTCTGCGATGACTCTGTACAGGGGCTATGTGCTACCTGAATTTTGGCTAGCCTTAGGAAATGCTAGCATGCCCTCTGCAGACTTTACAGCAGTGTATACACAGCAAGCAAAACATTCCAACATATTCCAACTCAAACATTCCAGCAAGCAAAATAATTCTCCCTCAAACATTCTAACATATTCCAACTCAAACATTCCAGCAAGCAAAACATTCCAGCAAGCAAAACATTCCAACATATTCCAACATATTCCAGCAGTGTATGCATGTATACACAGCAATGCATTCAAAAGCAAAATATTGCAATTAAGTCATGAGTACATAGCAATTCATACAATTATTTACAATACTTGCTTCTTCCCTTTGAAAGTGAGCCCTTCACGATGATCGTTGCGGTAGTATGACCTAGCTCCCTCCATGGCTTCAGCCTCGAAAGTCAAATCTCTGGAATAATTCTCGGTGAATTCGTTGTAATCATCCTCGTCAACAACGTTGTCGACTTCTATGATGCTTCTTTTTCCATTTCTAACGACATGCCGCCTCTTGCTTGATGGATCGATCATATAGAATACCTGATGAACATGCTTCGCAAGGACAAATGGTTGTGGGCCCAACGACACCGAAATATTGGGATTTTGAACTTGAAGTAATCGAGCTCCCAAATCTCCTCGATGAACCCGTAGTAACAGTGCTTATGACCGGCAGAATCAGTAGCATCGACCCGCACACCGCTGTTCTGATATGTGCTTTTTGCATCTTGAGCCTTCATATAAAATGTGTATCCATTTATGTCATATCCTTGGTATGTCCGGACTATGAAGTACGGTTTCTTTGACAACCATGTCAGCATTTCATCAGATGACGACGTGGTGGTGATCCGGTCTTGGAACCATTGGTTGAATAGGGACATATGTTGTTTCTTGATCCACGCTTCGCTTTTTCTTGGATTTTGATGTCGTAGCATTTCCATGTGTTCATCGATGTATGGCGAAACCACCGAGATGTGCTGCAAGACCATGAAATGAGCTCGAGCATGATCGTCCCGATCAGGAGTGATGGATTTCGCTCCGAGGACCACAGTACCATGGAGCCTGCCCACGTGTTGTGATTCAGGTAGACCTATTGGGTTGACATGCGGCATGTAGTCCAAACAGAACTCAACGACCTCTTCGGTGGCATAACCTTCCACAATGCTTCCCTCAGGCCGTGAGCGATTTCGTACGTAGCCCTTCAGAATTCCCATATATCTCTCGAACGGGTACATGCTTCGTAGGAACACAGGACCGCACATTTTGATCTTTCTAACTAGGTGACTCATGAGGTGCGGCATGATATCAAAAAATGACGAGGGGAAGTACATCTCAAGGCGACATAGGACAACCACGAGCCTTGCCTCTAGAGCATCCAGTTCAGGTATACTTATCGCCTTCTGTGATATTCTGTCGAAGAATTGACATAGCATTATGATTGTATCTCTGACATCACCAGGCAAAATCCCTCTAATAGCAATAGGAAGTATCTGCGTCATCAAAACGTGACAATCGTGAGACTTCATGCCAAATAATTTCAATTCCTGCATTGAAACTAGCTTCTTGATATTCACGCAGTACCCGCTTGGAACTTTCACATCGTGCAAGCACTGGCATAGCTCAATCTTCTCGGCTTTAGAGAGTGTGTAACATGCAGGTGGGAGGAAGGTTCTGCCTTTGTCGGTTTCTATCGGAGCTAACTCAGGCCTGATGCCTAGTTTCACGTAGTCTTGACGTGCCTTCACGCCGTCCTTTGTTTTATCAGGGATATTCAGCAAGAGGCCAATTAGGCTGTCAAAGACGTTCTTCTCTACGTGCATGACGTCGATACAGTGGTGAACATCTAGCTCTTTCCAGTAAGGCAAACCCCAAAATAGTGATTTCTTTTTCCACAAACCTTTCATTAATTTACGCCTCTTTCCAAGAAGAACATCAGCATCTTTAACCATTCCGTATACCTGTCTCCCGGTTAAAGGAGGTGGAGCCGATCCCTCTCGATGGTTCCGTCGAACTCAGCAGCCAACAGGCGGTAAGGATGATTTCGACGCAAAAACCTATGGTGCCGCATGTATACGGTTTTGCGCGATTTCTCGAGGTACAAACTGGCCGTATCTTCCATGCATTGAACACATGCTGTTGCTCCTTTAGTACTCGGGCCGGATAGGTTACCGTACGCAGGATAGTCATTGATAGTGCAAAATAACAATCCTCGTAGGGTGAAGTTCTCTCTCTTGTCTGCATCCCACGTCTCCACGCCCTCGTGCCACAATGTTTCTAGATCCTCCTTCAGCAAAGACAGGTACGTATCTATGTCATTTCCGGGTTGCTTCGGGCCTTTGATGAGCATGGCCAACATAATGTACTTCCTCTTCATGCACAACCAAGGTGGGAGGTTGTACATATAAAGAGCCACAGGCCAAGTGCTGTGACGACTGCTCATGTTACCAAAGGGATTTATTCCATCCGTACTCATCCCGAACCGTACATTTCTAGAATCCACACCAAAATTTGGGAACTTCCTATCGATGTTTCTCCACTGGATGGAGTCCGCTGGGTGTCTAATCAAATCATCAACTTTCCGGCCCTCCGCGTGCCACCGCATTTTCTTTGCATGTTCAGCATTTGCAAACAGACGCTTCAGTCGAGGAATGATAGGAAGATACCATACAATCTTGGCCGGAATGCCGTTCGTCTCCTCATTGCCCTCGATGTTATCATCCGTAGCATTGTTCTGCTTCTTGTATCGAGAAATCTTACAAACCGGACATACATGTAGATTCTCGTACTCTTTACGGAAGAGGATGCAGTCGTTCTTGCAAGCATGAATTCTTCGTACATCCATTCCTAGCGGACAGAGAATCTTCTTAGCTTTGTATGTGCTTCTTGGCAACTCGTTCCCGTCGGGAAGCATGTCTGCCAAGAGTTGTAAAAGTGCACTAAAGCTTTTGTCAGACCAACCTCCGCTTGCCTTCAGTTTGAGCAGTTCCAGAACAGCTGACAGCCGGGTATATTTCTCCTTGCAACCATGGTACGATTGTCTCTCCGAGTCATCCATTAGACCCAGAAATTTGTCATATTGCCTGCCACCAAGGCCATTACCTTCAGCATCGCGCAGCATTTGCTCGAGATCGTTGTCATTGGTACGCATCTCGGCATCCTCTTCATCAGACTCAGAATCGTCATCAGACTCCGGATTCAACTCTTCGCCACTCATTCCTTCATCGCTCCCCTCCGTGTGTTCGCCGTGATGGATCCAATTTGTATAGCCAGCTACGAATCCCCTACGGATCAAATGATCTTGTAACTGAGCCGTGTTCTTGAACATCTTCTCGTTCTTGCAGTCATAGCATGGACAACACATATGACCAGACTTCCTACTCGACATATCATCCTCAGCCGCTCTTAAAAATTCGTTCACGCCACTGATATATTCAGGGCTAACACGGTTCGCATCATACATCCATTTTCGATCCATCGGCACCATGACATACATATAAACATGTGTTGATTTATTAATTATCTATTTGAGTCAAAATAAATATTAAACTCATCTCTCTCTCTCACTTCTCCAATTATGCGCAAAACCATCCAACCTAGACCTATCGGGTTCAAGCATGCGTATATATATTACATCTAAACCATAATTAATAAACCATTCATCAATGCCTACAAATCTATTAAACCAAAATTACCTTCTAATAGAACTAATTGCACTACATCTAGGGTTAGAAAGCAATTAAACTAACTAAGTAACCAAATGTACTAATCTATTGGCACACCAAATCAATTATCTCCTTCCAATCTTCTTCTCCTCCCCAAAATCGCCTCAAAATCGCCTCAGCCGCCGCCACCAGCCCGACAGACCTAAGAAACCCTAATAGAATGGGAGAAATGGTTCTGTTATAAAGGTGGAGAAATCATTCCAGACGGTTTATCCACTTGAACCGCCTTTAATGACATATCATAGACACGTGAAAACAAGGCCGTCTGTGATGTGTTGACACATAGCAGACGGTTCATAACATGTGCGTCTCTGATGTGTCATCGCAGACGGTTCAAGCTCAAGCCGTCTGCGATAACGTGTTACTTCGCAGACGGGTTTAAGGATGAACCGTCTGCGATGTGTCTTTCCAGACGGTTGGCTGCGACCCGTCTTGGATGACATATTATCCAAGACACTAGCTCCCGGGCAAAAGTCATCACAGATGTGTTTGTTCATTGGCCCGTCTGGAATGGCTTCTATCCTAAACGGGTGCGCTAACCCGTCTGCGATGTGCCGTCCAGGATGAGCCATTCTGTAGTAGTGTTATATGATAGCACAAATGAATATAGGTCAAATATTTAACGATAAAAACTAATCTATATATACTACTAGATTTTAGTAGTAATATATGTGATATAATTTGAATAGTATAAAGCAGCATATGAGCCCAATAGGTAAAATTCGAGCAGTAGACATCAATCCCGCAGTTCATAGAGGTAAAATCGTGTAGCATTCCATTCTACCCAGACACGACAAGCAAAAGCCACGCTCTACCAGCGGCGCTAGGGTTCCGTCCCAACAGTTAGAGGGATCAAATCCTAGTACTTATATGAGTACTCTACTTATATGATACCGTTTAGAACTAGTATTCAAAATAGTGAGCCATTTTAGAATTGACGATTCAAAACTTGTATTAAGAAATAGTGAGACATTTTATAATCACTAGTAAGCGTGCACGTGCAACGCACGTCTCCACTAATAAATTATACTCTCTCCGTCTATCAATCTAAGACGTATTTCTCTCACGCTCTGTAGGCACGAGACGTCCTAAAGTACCCTATTAACTGTGCTCATCACGTGAGTAATCCCGATTAGCATATGCCACAGTCAGCCGCGATTGCCAATGGAAACAAGCATGTGTGCATGGCAAATGAAACTGCATGACGATTTGCATGCAAATCTGACGCATGAGAAACGACATATTTTTTTGCTGCAAAAATAGACACGCAAGTAGCCAAAATTTCCCTTCCAAATCTGACACACGATTAGCGATAATTTTCCTTCCAAATCTGACATGTGATTAGCGAAAAGTAAACACCAAAACACTCAACCCATTCTTCAGTTTTTTTCTTCGCGGCAGCCTCCTCGTCGCCTTCATCTTCAACCAAGGGATCCATGAACTCGTCGTCTCCGTGATCCATGAACTCGCCGTTGCCGTGTTCCGCGAACTCGCCGTCTAGTGAGTCAACATCGTCGTAACGAAGTCCACGGTGTCGTTGCCGTGCTGCGATGTCGTTGCCAAATTCCACGACGTCATCGCTGTGCTCCGCAAAGCCGTCCAGTGAGTCCATGATGCCATTGCCACGCTCTACGAACTCACCGTTGCCGTGCTCCACGAACTCGCCGTGGCGGAGCTCCTCGGCGGTGGTCGAATTCATCTAATGCTAAGCGCAGATTTCCCCTACACTCTTCCATCTACATATTAGAGATGTAATTAATTCCCCATAACCTGAAGCGACTGTGTGTATGCTTGCCTCTGTCGAGCAATGTGAGGGAAGTGCAAGGGGAGGGGGCGAAATGCAACGCACGTCTTGACTTTTGGAATTATCTTCGGATGAACATATTTGTTTTAAAATAGTACGCGGACAAATATTTTCAGCCACCGCTGAGATAAAGCTTACATAATGCCATATTTTTTAATCGTCCATAATAATTATGAGTCCAGTCAGAGTAATAGCATTTTTCAAACTTGTTTGAGTCTTTTCCACGTAACGTCTGGAAAACCTATCGTGCTCCTTAATTAAACGGATGTCTTAACTAATTATAACTAAAAAAATTATAAATTATATTAATCATAGTGTAATTACATCAATATCAAACACTTTTATAAAAAATTATAAGATATTTATTTTGATCTTTATATTTTATTATGCAAACATGATCTAATATAGATTAATCAAACAAATATATAATCACGGCTCATCCTTTCTAATTTCTCTCTCTCACTTTCCCCTTTCACTCATTTCTCACTGCTCATCCTTCTCTCACTCACTTTCCCCTTTCACTCCTCTCACCGAGTTCACCCATTCCTCTCACTCTCGTAACCCCCGCCGATGCAGCTGTTCAACCTCGCCACGGGGTACCTCACCGACGCAACGCACCGCGTCGACGGCACCGCCAAGAACCTCCCCGCCATCGTCGAGCCCCTCCACGTCTTCCGCTGCTTCCTCGCTAGGGACAGCGCCGACGCCAACATCGCCCACGGCCGGCATCGACTCGCCGGTGTTCCCGCCGGTCGTGGTGGTGGTCGGCGGGTGCGATCCGCTGCGGGAAAGGAGATCGAGCCCCGCCCTGCCGCCGCAGCCGGTGACGAGCTCCGGCCTCTCCTCGCCGCCACCACAGGACTTGCCGGGATCTCCGACGCCGGCAACCCCTGCTTCCCCATCGCCCTCCTCGCCGGCCACGACGATGGTGGGTAGCGTGGGCAACGGGACGGTGGATCTGGGCGCCTGGAGTCCGCCGCCGCCCTTGGCGGAGGAGGTAGCCTTGACGCTGAGCACTACAGCCCTTTCGGCCGTAGCATCTTCGCCGCCGGCCCCGACGGAGAGCACGGCATGGCGCTGGGGGACTACTTTCTTGGCCCCGGCCTGGACGCCCTGATGCAGCAGCTGGCCGAGAGCAACGCGGGCCGACAGGGCATGCCGCCGGCAAAGAAGGAGACCGTGGAGGCGTTGCCGACCGTGCAGGTGAGCGGCGGCGGCGACAACGGTGATGGATTTTCCGCTCACCTTTGTCATGTTACCATATGTCAAAATTCTCAGTTCCTCTAGTATGTTGTGAAAATCTATAAATATCAATGGCATGAAAGATCATCAAGTTGATATTTACACTGTATTTGGTTCACTGTTGGTCTCTATTTGTCCTTTTATAAAAGATAATAAAGACACAGTAAGCACAATGAAATTGTTGTTTTTATTTAGCAGATGTATCCTCTAGTGGACCATGGTTATGTTTATTTATCTATTTTGCAAATCTATATATACTCACTTCTTTGAGGAAATGCTGCTTGGCATCCCATTCTCATAATTGTTTCTCATTAAAACATAATTTATGCGCGTTTCAATTAATTCTGGGATTCTCTGTTCTGTACTTTTTATGCTGAAATCCAGCATCTGTTTGTCATCTCATATCAGATGAGGGAGGCTGTACTGAAGTGTACTAAATTCTTTTGATAGGTGAATGGAGTGGCTGAGTTACACAGCAACATTGTGAAGCAAGAGCTATTTGCAGACTATCTCTCTATTTGGCCTAACAAGTTCCAGAACAAAACTAATGGAGTTACACCTCGTAGATGGCTCCGTTTTTGCAACCCTGAGTTGAGTGAAATAGTCACGAAATGGCTAAAAACAGATCAGTGGACAAGCAATCTTGATCTTCTTATTGGGCTTCGGAAAGTATGTGTGCATGCTTCTAATCTTGCATTTCTTTGTTATTGCCCATCACACTATCGCAGTATAACTGAAAATTTAACAGTTCGCAGATGACGAAAAACTTCATGCTGAGTGGGCATCAGCCAAGTTGGCCAGCAAAAAGCGCCTAGCGAAACATGTTTTGGACGTGACAGGTGTTACAATTGACCCAAATAGCCTTTTTGATATACAAATTAAACGCATCCACGAATACAAGAGACAGCTATTAAACATTTTGGGAGCTGTGTACAGATACAAGAAGTTAAAGGTTTGGCTTCTTACTTTGTTAGGGTTGCCCCTATTCTTACATCTTTACTATGTTTGGCTAACTTCATTAGATTCCAAATACTCAATATTACGGTTCTGAAATAAGGTTATGTATCTTGTTAGGAAATGAGCACAGAAGAGAGGCAGAAGGTTACACCACGCACTGTTATGGTAGGAGGGAAAGCATTTGCGACATACACCAATGCTAAAAGAATAGTAAAATTGGTGAATGATGTTGGTGCTGTGGTAAACAATGATCCTGACGTTAACAAATATCTGAAGGTATCAAAATTTCAGCATTTTGTCTCATCCATGACTTCTTCTCAGAACAGCCACTGGAAAACCATCCTATATTTGCCATCCATCAAAAATATATATATTTCTTCTGTAATGAACATTACTGATATACTAAATATACATTCAATAGTAATTTTTGATTTAAATGAGGTTCTCCTTGTCCCTCCCAGGTGGTGTTCATTCCAAATTACAATGTATCAGTGGCTGAAGTGCTCATTCCTGGTAGTGAACTGTCACAGCATATTAGTACTGCAGGCATGGAAGCAAGTGGAACAAGTAATATGAAATTCTCTCTGAATGGTTGTGTTATCATTGGAACTCTAGATGGAGCCAATGTTGAAATCAGAGAAGAAGTGGGAGAAGAAAATTTCTTCCTTTTCGGTGCCAAAGCAGATCAAATTGCTGGTCTGAGGAAGGATAGAGAAAATGGCTTGGTAAGCTCTTTTTTAGTAGATAGCTGAGTTAGTGACATCCAAGCAATATTAGGTTAGCTGGACATGAAAATAGCCAACCAATTGCCAAGTCGAGTAAAGCGGCTGCTCGTAATGGAATCTGTCAATGGCCTGACTCTATCCTGGAACCAATTTGGTTTTCTCAAGATGAAGTGTCGAAAGAATTTCAGGAGTGTCAGTACAAGATTGTTGTTTCCATGGTATGGCTATTGCTAACATGAATACTTTTCTTGATCACTTTCCTATCAAATTTCCATTGCTGTACTATACTGTTGTCTCACTGACAGCACATATCCCATTACAGGGATCAACAAAAACTGCTATTCTCGGGGAAGTTTTCCTGAATTTGACCAACTACCTCAGTTCATCGGACTGCACTGCCATCTCTTTGCCATTGAAGAGGTGCAATTCTGGCACAGTTTTACAGGTAGATTTCAATTAACTGTACTTGTTTTCTTCTAGAGAATTTCTGATTGTTTATTGTATCCTACATGATCCTCTCCTGGCTTTTCACCATGCTTTTAGTCCGTCTAGGTATACTTTGACCTCAACCATAGAGTTGCCTACAATTGATATTTCTCTGAAATACCTTTGCTGTTCTGTTGACCTACCATCTAAGTTGGTTGATTGTTGCATGTTCAACAATGGGTGACCTTGTTGAGCAATTCCTTACATTGTATGTACCTGTAAGAATGCTGATGCTTTATTAATATATCTGTAGTTTATGGTTGCTACCCTCTGCTTGTAACCTAGTGTTAGTAGCAGGGCACACTTTGTATAGCCCAGAAGGAAGCCTTATTATGTTTGATATGATCATTTTAAATGTTAACAGATGAACTCATAAAGCAATGATCTGTCAAATTTCTTCTGTCCCTGTACACATGGCAGATATTATTATTTTTGGCCATCCAGTAAACAACAATTCTCTGTTTCAGATAAAAGAAAAGGGCAATGATAAATCTTAAGGCTTTCAGGATGTTCATGTGGCAGCTGAGCAATTTTGACCTGTTTTTGTTGCGAGAGGTCACACTCTTTGGCCTTCCCTTTCCTTAATCTAGTACAAAAGGGATCAAAACATTAAGCACGTATAGATCTCTTATGTGATTTTCAGATTAAGGTAGACTTCTTATTTGGCTTGCGACTGATTTTCTCTTTCCGGGTTTCTATTCTTTTTGTGTCCCTTGATCTTGCACACAGTCCCTATGTATATCTCAATGTTCTTAAACCTCTGACCAATAGCCATAAGTAAGTAGGACCTCACCTTATTATTTTAAAAGGCCATTGAAAGATCTATCAGAATCAGAGGATATCCATAGCCTTAGCTTATTAACCGAGAATCCATTGAACCACAAGCTTTTTACGTACAGTAAGGGTTCAATCTACTTCAGCTGTAAAACATGATCTAGAATTCCTGACACGGTGCCATCTGCCATATAGAAATGAAACAATAGTGAACCTATCCAAGTTCATACGACTCTAATAAGATGATCTAGGAAATAAGAAACAAAATAACATTGCAAAAGAAAATAATCTACTTTGAGTATCTTATCATGTAGTATGGTCCATTAAAAATCAAACTCACACTGAAATATAAGTTCAAAAAAAAGAGCTATTAAGCTTGTCGTAT
Source organism: Stipa capillata (assembly GCA_019208055.1). Taxonomy (NCBI): domain Eukaryota; kingdom Viridiplantae; phylum Streptophyta; class Magnoliopsida; order Poales; family Poaceae; genus Stipa; species Stipa capillata. Next base: position 147,485 of record JAGXJF010000983.1, on the reverse strand, counting down.
TTATCTCTTTGACAACTATCTATTTGTTGATGCGCTTAAGAAACTCCTGAACAATATGAGGGATGTTGTCTCCACACTCGTTCCCATCGTACTTCAATAAATGTACCAAAAACTGCTTCCTCAGCTCATAACCATCCTGCATGTGCATTACATATCATTACCGTGAAGAGCTTATGTGTTTATAGAGTAATATATAGTAATGTGTTCGACAATACTCACTTTGCAAACGGGTTGTTCTAGTGATTCACCATTCCACGAGCGCATGAAGTAGAAAATAAAATAACCAGACACATCACTGTACATGAATGAATAGTGAGCTGAGATGTTCAGAGCACAAAATTAAAATAAATGGTGGTAGCGCGGACCAAAACAATTCACCTGTTTGGGTTTGTTGGAACATCGAGTGGTATTATACGACGCCATAGAAAAGTATCATCATTCCAGCTAGGATTTGCTACTTCCAGGGCACGCTTAAGATTATTGCCAATCTTTTGAATTTTAAAAATATATCTCATGATATGGTCATCTTTAAACCGAGCCGGCATAGGAAGCGAATCCAATATAGATATAGTTCTAGCATCCTGGTCGAAGACGAAAAGAATGAAGTGCCCGAGGAAAGCATATGGCAAAAGAATCTGCAATTGATGATTGTTAGATATTTAAGTAAATCACAACACCAACTAAGAGAAAGGGACAAATCTTACCAACTTGCAAGATGAGATATTGTAGTCTATCCCAGGCCAACTATCAAACAATTTTGCCAATCGCTGAACGTCAAGCCTTGTACGATGCCTTGGATCTCGTTCAAAATCAGACATCCTCTGAGATAAAAACAAAATCTTAGAAACATGATCCAAAGAGTGGCTATGTTATTGTAATAACTTACACAAAACGTTAGGTCCATGTAGTGAACTTGGGTCTCTCTCAACATCTGGAGCTCGTCACATGCGAGTATCCGTACGCCCATGTTGAAACAATCGATGTCCATAGGGTGGTCCATCTTTAGTGTGCCCTGTAACTTTTTGAGACTTAACCCAATATGGTAAGGCTTGGAGCTTAGCACCCATTGTTTCCTATCAAACAACCAGTTGCGTTAGGCATAATGACACAAGAATATGGTATATTAACACTACACATTTAATAAAAATTGCTTACTCCAAAGACTCAGCATGATCAATAGACAATATATACTTGCAAAGTGCTTCTACTAATTCATGTGTGTTCTGCGGCATCATGCTAGTGGGAACGACACATTCTGATGACCGGTATTGAATTTCATCACCCGAGTTTATAACAGCTTTAAAGATTTTTCCTTTTCCATCGGTTTGGTTATACTTTAGATTCTCTTTGGCCTTGTTTAGTTCCGAGTGGACCAAAATAACAGCCAACTTCTGCCTCCAATTTGTCATATCCTCCTACAAAGCAATAATCATAATTAAGGTATATAAAATGTGTTAACATGCACGCAAAAAAATTGTGATCCTGAAAAAGTCACCTGTGTAACATGGTCAGATAACGAATCTCCTGTCCAGTATTCCATGTATTTTAGCATGAATAACCCGCAAGATGATCTAAAAGTTTAAAGAATCTTGTTGAAGATATATTTTTTGATGTAACCAACAAAAAGAAGCAATTTTAATAGGAAATGTTCAATGTACCCATCTGTCTGAGTTGGCTCCAATAACTGTTCTATGACTGGCCATGTTGTAACGTTGATGTCCTGCCACTTATGGCATTTAAAATCTTCCCATTGTGACACAATGTTGAGGTGATTCTCCAGTCCTTGTAGCTGTTAAATGACAAAAAACATTGCATAGATATATAAAACAAGGAAAACTCTTAATCAAAGTGTACGCAAAGAGTAAGTTCTCACCGTAGTAGTGAGGTCGTTGCGGGCCAATGTAATACCAAGTGAGTCAAGGACCTGGATTTCACGTTTTTTGGCGTTGATAACTGCTAGGTACCAATGACAATCTTTAATGTTAATTGGAAGGAAGACCTGAAGCAAACAGAAAGTTAGTTGTAGCCACATATTTATATATTTTTATATGTATATATATATATGATTTTTAGATTCATGCTAAAAATCTAAAGAATTTAAAGGTATGGAGTTAAAGTATAACCATGTCATGGTCTAGGTAATTAGACACCCTCCTTATGATGCTGGCACGTTCATGCTGATCTGTGGAGCTTATCTGAACGGTTCCATCTCGTTTTATTAGGCTAGAGATGATTGAATTCTCTAGGTATACATTTCCACCTATTCTATACCCTAGATGCTCTTGAGTCCTTAGACAATAGATGTATGCACATATAACCTACAATTGAAGTAAAAATTGTAGTTAGTGTAGACACTCATGTTTAAATAGGACTATCTGTATATAATTGTACTTACACCGTCGTGCAAATATATATTATCGTGTATAAGACATTGTAAATCTCCGGCAGTTAAGAAGGCATCATCGATGTCCACCAGTATTTTGTTTTCTGGTGACCTTCTGATATATTCAATGACTTTCGGTGTTTGCACCTCTTCTATCTCATCCTTAGGGATTATGTCGGTGTAACATTCTTGAACCTTGAATGAATCCATCTGTGTCATACATATAGTAAGCAAAATTGAAACACATATTGAAGCACGTATAATTATGAATCTGCCACAATGGGCTCTATACATGATATATTTTGCATGGTATTTATCTAGCAAACACATAATGAATTAACATATTCAAGGTTCTATGCATTTTCTTACAAGTTTATCATTAGGGTCTGATTTGTTATTTCATATTCAAACCAGGCAACACAAATCTCTCCAAGATTGAATGGAGAGTATCCTCCAAAAGGAGTTGCTAAGGTATGTCTTCCTCACAAATCTCTCATGAACCCTCTGGAACATAGCTACAGGATAATAAAATAATGAAATTTTAGTTGCACCAATATGCATCATTGTTCAGATAGCATATCTAAAAAGCTATATATGCAGTGGGAATACAACAGAGTAGTATAACAGAAGCAAAATAGATCTATTTTTTCTTATGAACTACTATGTTCAGAGCAGGACAACTCACATCAAACTCCATGAATGTCTGAATTATGTTGCGTTTCCACCTACAGGAGAAAGAACATGAAATCTCATGTAAGTTCAGATACAAAGACCACAAACATCTTGTTAATCATAGATTTTATTTTTATACTCTTGCCTGCTAGTTGTGACTTTGGGTTTGGATCCAGAGAGGGATAAACCAAAATGATCTTGGCATAAATCTGATTATTATATTCTAGCATCCATGTATAAATTTAGCAAAAGTGTGGCCTTATAGATCCTTTAAGTAGTTATAAAAAGATAAAGCTTCTTCTGAAAAATACAGATTTGATTGTGATTTATTTGGCAAAATGATATTCCTACCAAGGATAATATGGAGAGGAGAGGATGGTTAGGGAAGAGATGTTGCTCTCAGACAGGGAAGGACTATAGATTGATAGCGAAAAAACAATGAAGGAAAGGTAAATACGTGTAACTGATCTATTAATATGCCATAGGAAAAGGTAGTAGTAGTATAGCCACTAATTTTCCATATTTTCCATAGCAAGAAACTGCAAGGAGGAAAAACATTGAAGTAGTGAAGGGATAACCTTAGTCCTTCTAGAATATGGTTAGTGCATTAATTTTATAAAGAAATCACAAAATACAAGATCCATAATTTTACAGTAAAATCTTTTCTTTGTTATTTCAAAGTTTCATAGGCCAAGATAAATACCTCAATCTAAAGTTGAAAGTGAAATACAAAATAAATGCATATGGAATTATGGACAGACTTGGATAGCTTTGTTTCTTATGAGATACAGCCAGGGTCTCAGGTGCATCTACAACCTTCAAATCCTTGTTAAATCAGCATCCAAGCAATAAATCAGACCTGAATGGAAGAATAGGAATTAGTACATTTTATTTTAGAGATACGTGATCCAATCAGATAACACTCATCTAAAAGATTAATGTATCATATGGGAACAGCTCATAAGTCATGAAGGTCACACTTTGATATACTCATAGCTATCCTTCAAGCAGTATAAAATGATAATCATCTGAAGGCACTTCAGTATTCTCATGACTGATCTATTCAACTTCCCAAATCCTATTGAACATCATCTCTTATGATTTAGAAATCCCAGCAAAATTTCATGTATGTTGCTCACATCAAGCAATCATCTATAGCCTAAGTAAAACTACACCTTTTAAAATGAAGGAAGAACATTTAGCTCGGATGAGAGCCCTCTCCAAAACAGGTGACACACAGCTTTGCCTTTGTGTAACCACAACGCTTTTATATTATTTACATTTTCAATGTAATGGTATTCACTTATTTAGCTTATCTGTTGTAACATTCTCAATAAATAAAAGCTTATCTGTTGTAACTGAAGTTGAAACCCCAGACTTTATTCCCTCTCTGCAATTCATGTTTACTGTTGAGTACCTTGAGAGGTTTACAAAATCTTGCACATTAAATGAAAGATTATAATCCTTAGCCCCAATATCAATTTGTCAATTTATCTATAAAAAAAAAGCATGTTCCCTAAAAACTCATCACTGTTCATAAAATCAGCATCTTGCTGGACATCAAGCAATCATCTATAGCCTAAGTAAAACTACAAACCTTGATGTCCAGCAGTAACACATAGAATTTCCTCTGTATTTTGTAAATAAAACATTGCTAGGAACCACCAATAATCTACATGTGACTTCTAACTTTCAGAACTAATTGTTTCAGATCACAAACCTCAAGATTATGAACTGTAAATGGTTCCTCTTTTATAATGTATAAACATAGAATGCTGACTTGGTTATTTACATTGGTTAAAGGTGCCATTGACATTGATGGTGACAAACCTGCAACACCTCGCCTTTCAAGATGGGACAAAAATCACTTTCTTTCTGATCCAAATAGGTAATGGAGATACTAAATTATTGTTCTTATCTAACAGTACAATCCTTGTTATAGTTGCTTTTGCTCTTTCTAAATCATGTAGCCAGTATGTACATGGCTTCCCAGACCAGCTCATCATTGAGATGATTAATGGTTCAGCTTCCTAATGTGGTAATTGATATGCTTTGTGGTAGTAATTTTGACATGGAAAGGTTTTACGTAGAACACACTTGTAGTTTATACAACATCACCCTCTACCTAGGAATTCACCAAACAAATTGCATAAAGTAGGGCTGGTATCAACAATTGCAGAAATTAGGGCTGGTATAAAAATTGCAGAAAGTAGGGTAGGTACTTCTCACCAAATACAAACAAGGGGGAGCAGGAGGTGAAACACAGATTGAAGTAGGGAGAAATAGAAAAGGAGGGCATGATGCTAACCTTCGCTGGAGCAGGAGAGTAGAAGATAGATTGGATTAGGGGGAAGAGAGAAGGGCGGCACCAACAATTGAGAGGTGCGGCTGTAGCAGGAAAAGGGCAGGGGAGTAGAAGATAGATTGGATTAGGGGGAAAGAGAGAATGGCGGCACCAACAATTGAGGTGCGGCTGTAGCAGGAAAAGGGCAGGGAATTTAGCCTAGGGCAAGGGAATTACCTCCCTGTTATTTTCGTTTTATATGGCCAGGGGGGCTCATGGGTAGATGGGTTTTGTGGGCAGGGTGTGGGCTAGGTTTAGGGTTTTGTGGGCAGGATGTGTGTCTCTGTTTATCTATTAGCTATTGATGGCAGAAAACTGGAGGCTTTCCTAAACCTTCTTTGGCATTATACGTTGCAAATTAATATATATCCACTATCATTGCTTAGCATGCTTGCTTAACTGGATAAACATGTATAATTAGGCTGCCATGCGTGTATGCATGCGTGTATGCATGAACTGATTCACCTGTGTATGCATGAACTGAATCACCTGGCTGCCATGCGTGATTAGGGCTTGGCTGCCATGCGTGATTAATGATCTTGGAAGTACAAAAGCTTTGGTGGTGTTCGCATTGAAAGTGATCTGGTATGTCTTGGTTGCTCATTTCTATTATGTAACAAAACAACTTAAGAACACAATCGTGCTCTGTTTATCGCTGGTGCACTGCCACTTGTAATGACTAACTTGTAGCAGGTAGGAAATACAGCCAACTTATTAGTGCTGTTACTGTTCTCACTTGGAAACCTTGATTATGAGAAACACAAAATGGATGGAACATACGTTGGTAGTCCTTGACTGAGAAAAGTGATCTTGCATAAGCTTTAAATATGTGCTATCATGGAAAACAGTCTTGGTGAAAAGATATTCGGCCCCCACTGAGAAATATCCGACTTAGGAATGGGCATTAGCTAGCATTAAGATCCAGTATCTCTTGGCCTGTTTCTTTAATTGCAAAAACCAAGCTATAGATGCAAACATAGTGAAACAGATTGAAGCAAAATTTAGCAAAATTTGATGCGTTGTACCTTATGTTCCTGCAGATCGTATTGCAGGCGGGATCAACGGCGCCGGCAGCGATGGCAAGATTGCTTCATCATGTTTGTGAGACGTTGCAGGCAGGATCGTCGGCGCCGGCGTGGCTTGCTGACTGCCGAAGACAATCACCGTGGTTTAATAGATTGGATCATTAGTTCTACGCATTGGCTGATTGGATCATTAGTTCTACGCATTGGCTGCCATCCGTGAATGCACCATGATGGATATATGAACTCTCGGCTGGATTGATGGCCTGGCGGCCATGCGTCAATGCGTGAAGTCTAATTACGGCTTGTCAACGCATGATGTGTAATTAGGGCTTGTCAATGCGTCAATGCGTCAATGCGTCAATGCTCTGTGTTGTTTCCGTCGGGAAGCATGTCTGCCAAGAGTTGTAAAAGTGCACTAAAGCTTTTGTCAGACCAACCTCCGCTTGCCTTCAGTTTGAGCAGTTCCAGAACAGCTGACAGCCGGGTATATTTCTCCTTGCAACCATGGTACAATTGTCTCTCCGAGTCATCCATTAGACCCAGAAATTTGTCATATTGCCTGCCACCAAGGCCATTACCTTCAGCATCGCGCAGCATTTGCTCGAGATCGTTGTCATTGGTACGCATCTCGGCATCCTCTTCATCAGACTCAGAATCGTCATCAGACTCCGGATTCAACTCTTCGCCACTCATTCCTTCATCGCTCCCCTCCGTGTGTTCGTCGTGATGGATCCAATTTGTATAGCCAGCTACGAATCCCCTACGGATCAAATGATCTTGTAACTGAGCCGTGTTCTTGAACATCTTCTCGTTCTTGCAGTCATAGCATGGACAACACATATGACCAGACTTCCTACTCGACATATCATCCTCAGCCGCTCTTAAAAATTCGTTCACGCCACTGATATATTCAGGGCTAACACGGTTCGCATCATACATCCATTTTCGATCCATCGGCACCATGACATACATATAAACATGTGTTGATTTATTAATTATCTATTTGAGTCAAAATAAATATTAAACTCATCTCTCTCTCTCACTTCTCCAATTATGCGCAAAACCATCCAACCTAGACCTATCGGGTTCAAGCATGCGTATATATATTACATCTAAACCACAATTAATAAACCATTCATCAATGCCTACAAATCTATTAAACCAAAATTACCTTCTAATAGAACTAATTGCACTACATCTAGGGTTAGAAAGCAATTAAACTAACTAAGTAACCAAATGTACTAATCTATTGGCACACCAAATCAATTATCTCCTTCCAATCTTCTTCTCCTCCCCCAAAATCGCCTCAAAATCGCCTCAGCCGCCGCCACCAGCCCGACAGACCTAAGAAACCCTAATAGAATGGGAGAAATGGTTCTGTTATAAAGGTGGAGAAATCATTCCAGACGGTTTATCCACTTGAACCGCCTTTAATGACATATCATAGACACGTGAAAACAAGGCCGTCTGTGATGTGTTGACACATAGCAGACGGTTCATAACATGTGCGTCTCTGATGTGTCATCGCAGACGGTTCAAGCTCAAGCCGTCTGCGATAACGTGTTACTTCGCAGACGGGTTTAAGGATGAACCGTCTGCGATGTGTCTTTCCAGACGGTTGGCTGCGACCCGTCTTGGATGACATATTATCCAAGACACTAGCTCCCGGGCAAAAGTCATCACAGATGTGTTTGTTCATTGGCCCGTCTGGAATGGCTTCTATCCTAAACGGGTGCGCTAACCCGTCTGCGATGTGCCGTCCAGGATGAGCCATTCTGTAGTAGTGTTATATGATAGCACAAATGAATATAGGTCAAATATTTAACGATAAAAACTAATCTATATATACTACTAGATTTTAGTAGTAATATATGTGATATAATTTGAATAGTATAAAGCAGCATATGAGCCCAATAGGTAAAATTCGAGCAGTAGACATCAATCCCGCAGTTCATAGAGGTAAAATCGTGTAGCATTCCATTCTACCCAGACACGACAAGCAAAAGCCACGCTCTACCAGCGGCGCTAGGGTTCCGTCCCAACAGTTAGAGGGATCAAATCCTAGTACTTATATGAGTACTCTACTTATATGATACCGTTTAGAACTAGTATTCAAAATAGTGAGCCATTTTAGAATTGACGATTCAAAACTTGTATTAAGAAATAGTGAGACATTTTATAATCATGATAAACCTGACGGCCCATTAGATTTTCTGAGATCGCCCATTTAGATTTTCCTTTATAAAGATCGCCCATTACAAATAGTTTTTTTTGCGGGGGCCCAGTACAAAAATTAATGATACATAAAGGGTAATGCTTAATCAAGACTAATCTCTCACCATAAGGGAGCCGTGGAGCCGTAGTGCTACCCTCTTTAACAATCATTCCTTGAGAACTCACCCGCTTAATAACTTTATCCACGATAACTCGGAGTCCCTCTTCTGTCAGTGACTTTTGAGTTTTGTTTTTTTTTGTTTTACAACAACAACTCTGAGTGACTTGGGTATATTGTATTGCAATGGGATAGGAAACTCACTATATTTACAACTAAAGTAAAGATGAATAAAAGGGTTAATAATGGTGACGTCGTCAGGAACGATGTTGCCACCTCGTTTGTCTTTTTCGTGCGGTTTTTGGGGGAGTAGGTGTACTGGCGTAGAGAGTAAGCTACCCTCTATAGCCGTACTTACGGACGGTAGCTGTACGGGCTGCGCGACTATCAGCACAGGAGACGGCTCATAAAAGAAACGGGTAGACTCCTCCCCTCAGGATCAGCTGGGTTGTGCGCCGCGGCAGGCAGTACTGGACCGGACCCGATAGTATCAAATCCAATTATTTCATGTCAAATGAGTACTAGTATTCAACCAATTTTTCGAGTCCGATAAATATGAGCCACATTTTCTCGACGCATCCAAATACTGTCATGCACCGCTGCACCTGCACGTATCTGGCTGCATCTTGGGTATGCATGAGATAGCATTGGTGAGTGTACTTCTCACCAATCATGATCGTTACATGGGTCTAGTATTATTGTTTAGTTAGAACCCAAATTACGTACATATGGTATTGATGGGTGCGGATAAAACCAATCCATGCACGCGGATGCTATCTCTCCTTTCTCCAAATCCCCCGCCCTCCTCCGGACCATTGCCTCGAGTTCCCCTTGCTCAGCGTTACAGCGTTGATGTAATAGTGAATTAGATCCACGCCCTCCGGTCAACACTTAATCTCCATGTGAAATGACCTCACTGTCTTTCGGTTAATTTTCTTGCCCACCTGCCTTGCTCCAGACCTACGGCGAACTGGAGGCAGAGATAGAGAGCTCTCATGTCGGGCTGCACACACGTGGGCAAGACAAGGAAATTACTCAGGGGCAGAATAGTCATTTCACATGGAGGTTAATAATTAAATGAATTTATTTTGTATAAAATCCCTCTAGAACAAATCATTAAATGATAGACCAATTTTAGAGTATTTTGAAAAGTGACATCTTAATTTGGACAAATTATCTAATGCTCACCAACTTCCAACTTTTGGGCAAATTATCTAAAATCCCGGAAAAGAATTGCTGGGCTATCCACTGGAAGTCTGGAACCCACCCGGGCGCGAGCGCGAGGCAACGAGGGTTTTGCCTGTCGCTGCCGTCGCCACCGCCGGTCGCCTCGTGCCCGACCCACATTCTCCTCACCGCCGGCAGGCCTGCAGCACCCGCCTCCCACAGTCTCCGAGCGCCTCGCACCGCCGGCCCACAACCTCCTCACCACCGGCGCGGCTGCAGCTCCCGCCTCCCACCGTCGCCTCACGCCTCTTCAGCGCCGGCCCACACCATCCCAAACCCTCGCATCAGCTGTGATGAATCTGGTTGGCGGAAGCTCCCTGTTCTTCGCGGCAGGTAAAAGTGTTGTTGAATTGCCGAGACACTGCACTGCCGTGGCTGATACATCTTTCTTATCGCAGTGACCGTTGCGTTTGCTATTGCTGTTCATTTTTCTGGCGTGGTGCATGAGTTCTACGAGTCCCATAGTTATGTAAGCTCGCCCCCAATCTATATTTAGTAGACTGGTAAGAATTTTCCCCCCATCCCGTGACATAATTTTTTCTCATCAAGCAAAATTGCTAAGTGAAACTCCTAATTTCACACTTTGCATAGTGCCTTCCTGAGAAATACAAGGATCCCATGCTACCTATAAAGTTTGGTGTTAACCCTGAGGTGCCATCAAACACAAGGGTCAAACTGTTGGAACAGAAGTTACAACTACATAGGGCTTTGGTTGATCAGTTGGAGAAGGATCTAGGTGTCATTGTGTTTGCTCTCATTCACTTCTTACTAGCTGTACTTCCTTACCTAGCAAAGCAAGAGGCAATGTCCTCCCTATATAAAACTTCATAGCCATTGGATGTATGACATATGTCAAGATCATGACCATTGATCTAAAATATCTAGAGCTTCTACATTCTTCTAAGTAAAATATCCAAACACTAGAAAGTTTCCTAATTTATCTAAGTTACTATTCTAGTGTCTTCTCTAGGAAATATCTTCCTCTTGCTCTTGAGGTCTTGAGAGTTCTTTAGAAGTTTGAATTACCATTGTTGAATAAATACAAAAATTCTGCGCAAATAATTGTAAAGATTCATGCCAGATTTACATTTTAAGGAAGTTAGAAGTTAGTTTTAACTCTTCATAAAAAAGAAGTCAGATTTAACTATGCAGTGATAATAGAGAATGTGTAATTGCAGCAGAAAGTTCCTTTGGTGGAATTTTCATGACATCCAAAAATTCATTTAGTAGCTATGTATTTATAAATTTCTTCACAAAAGCATATATAGAAGTACTTCCCTTCTTGAAAGAGTCTGTAGGATGGCTTTAGTAGTTCCCTTTTCTTTTTGTGGGCGAGCAAGGCACAATGTTGGTATTCGTGTTAGGAAAAGAATTGAAATGTGATAGCATTGTTGGAACCAATCATGATACAATCGTAAAAGTGGAAGATTTCATTCTTAAGCCTCACGTTTTGGGATGAGAGAAAGGTTAGTGTAACTACTAAATTACCGAAGCCGCCTCAAAGTTAAAATTTCAAAGTTCTAACGGAATTGCTGACCACCAATTTGTTTTTGTGCATCTATTTTATGGTGCTTATCTTGAAACAAAAGCAAAGCACTATTTTCCTCTGTTGCCATATGTCTCACTACCCATCTTTTATAGGATTCACCACCTTTGTTTTTCTTAAAAAGAATTGCATTCAAAAGAAGGTCAACAAATAAGAGCAGTGGAAACTTCTATTCCATATACTAGTAGTTGTCTGTTCTTTTGTAAAGACAGGTAACTTACTAGACTTAGTAGTAGAGCAATCAAGTGGCTGCACGCCCATAATGCTCTGAATTTAATAAGAAGTTCCTGTAGCTTCTTCTCCAGATCACTAGCTAAATATAGTGAAAGTGCAGTTAGATATATAGTCTATAATTAAACAGATGTTGTCAGATGCATGCCTCAGTTCTCTCTAGATGCAAGCTTCTATGCACTATGCCCATTCTGTGTTGTCGGATTTATTGTGTGCCGTCCAGATCAAGATGGTTGAGAATGCTCAGCCATTTTTGCGATAACACCCTCGTTCCACTCCCAATTTGTAACATAAACCCTGGCATCAGTCAAATCTCAGCACTAGCCCGGTTCCTCCATCAACCACCGTGCCGCCAGGCAACGGCGACCACCGCTCCACCATCTCCAGCACGCCGAGCCGCGTCACGAACATCCGGGACATCCCAAGCGTCGACGACTCCATGCTCGGCCACCAATAGCCGCGCCACCAGTCGACGTCGACCCACCGAGCGCCAACATCTCCGGCCACCCCATGCCCTGCAGCCACCGTCCCTGGCCACCCCAAGCCCCCACCAACTCCACCTCCAACCACCACGAACAGCGCTGCCATCGGTCTGGAGACCCCGAGCTGCGTCACCACCACGCCGAGCTCCGCCCGCACCGTCCCCGTCCACCCCGAGGTCCACGCGCGCGCGTCGTTAAAATCGTCGTCCCCGTCCCTGCCCTGGTACATTTCGGCCCCAATTGTTGCCCTCCCTCTCTAGTGTTTCATCCCTAATTGTTGTGTTTTTTAGTGTTGTACATTGTCTATTTGGTCTGATGCTGTAGCGCTGGTTCTCTCTGAATTGTATTCAGTGATGTGTATCTTTTATCTTTTATCTCTCATATCTTAAGTACATGGCTAGCTGGAGTAGTTTAATTATGCCCTGTAAACAAAGGCTAGTTGTACGTGTCTTGTTGTTTTGACACCTGAAAATTTCAGGTTTTATGATGTATACACATTTCTAATTGATTTCTCTGTGCCTGAGATGTTATTTCTCCTGTTCCCTTTTCATGCAGTTCTTCCGGTGATGTTATAAACGATCATCTTTTTGTCTGAAGACTGAAGTCAACAAAACAACAAGATAAAGAAGGGACTGCAACAAGACATTTTATTTGGGAAGGCTGGGAAATGAGAAGATATGGATGTAGATAGTTCCATTTTTATGTCTGACTGTATGCATGTAACTGAAGTGCTTGTGGGAGACATTTCTCACTACATGCGACTTATAATGCGTATGCTCGTTCTTGCTGTTGCCTTGTGTGCAAGAAAAGTTCTAGGCCATTGTAATGGAAATCAGTGATCTTCCTATCAAGCTGTATGAACTAACCGGTGCTTTTCTTCCATCATGGCGGCTCATGCTTGTATTCCAGATATCAGTTATCATACTTGTGAAGTTGTGATGGAATTCTTGTGTTCTTGGTCAGTAGCATCTGTACGTGAGAAGAGTCTGCGATGGAATTCTTGTAGAGCTCCAAAATATTGTTCACGTGGAATTTCTGAAACCTAAGACTACTGCAATTATTATTTTTATTTAAAAATAAGAAAATTTCAACTAATGCTTCCTTTTTTCAAATGAAATATTAAACCTGAAACAGTTGAAATGAAACATGAGTCACTATAACACAACCCTGATGCTCAGATGGAACACAACTGGTCATGTTATATTCATCCAAAGGTTGCTAAGGTAGAACATGGTTAATTTTGCGATATGAAACGTACATAGAACATGATGTTTAAATGAAATGTACTAGTACGCGGCGCTGCCCTTGTGGATGATGGCCGACTAGGAGTTTGAGGGTATGTTTGGTTGATGACTAAAATCTACCGTACCAATTTTTTGTTCATGACAAAAAATTTGATCATTATTTAGATGACTGCCAATTTTTTGGCATGTCAATGTTCTTTTGCTAATCCTAGTTTATTTTTCTTGTCAACATTGGCCAAATCATGAGCAAGCAAAACTTTGGCTAGCCAAATTTTTTGTAGGGTAGACTTGAGCTAAAACCAAACACACCCTGATTGTCTCGGGGATTGAGGGCAGAGGGCTTTCGGTAAATAGTCATGGAAACCGGGGGGCATTTCACAAAATGTCCAATTAATCGAGGAAAAAAAGCCAATATAGCACCCTACCAAATGCTAATGGCACATCTAGCCCCCTGCACATGCAATGACAACAAAGTCCTGCAACGAATTGGACAGTCGCCGCGTGGCATTGGTGGAGGGGCTCCACCCGCGAGGACTAGATATCGTGCCCCAGAGCCGTGACTGACTGCGGGTCCTGTGATGGGCCACCCGTCGCATATGGGGGCCACGACAAGCAGGCCATAGTGGGCCAGGGTCGCAACAGGCGGGCACGCGTGCGCTGGTTTCCGCGCGTCGCAGGCGAGAGGCGCGAACAGGCGCTGGGCTGTCTTGTGGGCAAGCCGCAAGCCACAACGCTGCCGCCATGCAGCTCGAAATAGATAATCGATTTGTGTGTCCTACATGTTTCTGGCTACATATACGATATTCTTGTGCTAACACAAAATGACATTCTAGCTACTATTTTGTCATGCAATCCCATCGATTCCATTGATCTGTCACGTACTCGCATGGCCGGCTTTAATTACACAATGCATGCACAAGAAAAATAAGGTCGCTGGACAGGCGCCCATCTGCGAGGCGCGTGCAGCCCAGCGCCCCGTCGCACCTCTCGCCCACGACGCACAGCGCGTGCGCAGAATTCGTCACTCTGTGGCTGTCTGTCGTGGCCTCAACAGCTACAGCTCGCCTGTTGTGGCTTCATGCGCGACAGGTGGCCTGTCGCCGCAGCAGCGTGGGCCTGCTGCTAGTCACGGCTCTGGGGCGAGGTACCCGGTCCTCGCAGGTTGAGTTCGTGACGAGTGCTACACGGTGGCTATCCGATTCGTCACGGGTGCATTTTTCCTATTACATGTGCAGATGGGCTAGATGTGCCATTGGCACGCGTCAGGGGCCATATTGGCTTTTCACCATTAATTGAGGCCATGCCCGGATGCTTCAATCTGGTCTTTCAGATCCGTTGGTACATAATAGCGTAAAGGGTGGAGTTCACCCAAGTCATTCCGACAAAAAAACTAAGGTGAAACAAGTATAGAAATATCTCTTTATCTAGAACTAAATAGAATTAAATTATGCAGAAGTTAGTATCCACAGTACGCACATCTCATATATCCGTGTAGCATATGCATTTGGCACCTGCGCGCACTCATACGAACGGACCAACCCCTCACATTTTGTTGTTGTTTCTTGGGAAGAATGTTCCTACTTGAGATCTCAATTATTTTCCTTGAGGGAAGTTCAATCACATGAGAGAGCAAATATGTCCAACACCCCATAGGTCGGATCTCTCTAGGATGTTCAGTGTAATCATTTTAAAATTGGGATGCTTAGTTGAGTATTTAAGAAATACCAAAGCTAAACGTTTACTTAACCAATCTATCTTTGATCGATTGCAGGGCAACAACCTGTGTCCCTTCCTATATTCATGTAGCACACACGGCAGGCAAATAATTGTCCCCTTGCTGTGAGGCAATGCAAGGAGATGACAGCACTTGCCAACTGCCCCCAGAACAGTGCCTCCAACACCTATAGCATGAGGCCTCTGAGTCTGTTGGCCACTTTGTCTGTCGTTCCGTTGTAAGATTCTTTTTCCCTTAGATTAATTGTAAATGTTTTAATGTACTGCTGCTACCTTTCTGAAGTGCATTGCAACTTCCTGTTTGTATCGGTCCAGCTGGGTCAGAATGCAGCACATCTCAAAGTGTGCAACAAAGACAGGATTCAAAGGCTCAGTTCTTGGAGCAGCAGCTTCTTCTTGCGCAGCCAAAGGTTATGCTACTGGAACATGGTCTGAAAATAGAGCGTGAGAGGACCGCTGACATAGAAAAAAATCCTAAAGGTAAATTGCAATGATTTATAGTGTAGTACGTGTAAGTCGTTTGCTTATTTTCAGATCTTTGCGATAAATTCTCCATTTCCTACTGAATCAATTTTACGAATTGAATTGTGGACACTTCATGCTTATCTCAGTAGTGATGAGTTGCCTCAACATTCAACTAACACCTCACCCAGATCATCTTGTTAGTTCTCGAACATTATTTGACGGTTACCTTGAAGCTAGACATTGTCATTTACTCTGCATGTGCTAGTATGTTTGCAATATGTTCCAGTGACAGTGTGTATGAGGTGTGTTGCAAATAATATGAAAATAATCTACCAAATTTCAGATGTTTTCCATATATTTTTACGCTGACAAACAACTCGTGAATTCCCAAAATAACTGAAAGTTGTCTGTTTAATAGATGCAATGCTCCTTTTGTAATAAAGTAGAACGTCCAAGATATTCTCATATTGGTCGATTTTACTTTCGACTTGATGCAAAGAGTAGCTAGATTGCCTAACTATGTCAGTGATATAATGGAAACTGCTACATGAGTACTTGGGGGCACCTTTTTTTGGGGTGCTGATAGTTATTAACGTAGGGCTGATATTTGATGCTAGTTAATCAAATGATGGTTACTGGGGGTTCCGTAGCTGTCATTTATTTCTAATGATAAAATGCGAAGATATTTTCATAGACACTGCACTACATTATATTTAATTAGTTGCGCTAAAAGTTATCTTGTTTCTGCCCAGGTACATGCATGATCGGAATGTTTTTGTATGACGATGGCACTAGCTTGTCTAGTAGTGTCTTCTAGGGTCAGCTGTTTGATCTTCGTTCTTAGCTGTTTGATCTTCGTTCTTTTGATCCGGCATTTTGAGAGGCGCAATAGCTTCGGTTCGAGATATGATATTCCGCACTACACAGCATATCGGCTGCTGATCACCAAATCCTGGATGTGTGGATTACAATATTCTTCGATGTTGCTTGTCCAGAAAAGCATTGCAGGAGCTTGGACAGTTGGACCACACATGGCTGGCTGATTATGCCGTCTGGCTGAAGTTTTCGCCCTAGTGGACTGGAAATGAAGGATTAACTGCTTTTGTGTGTTAAAATTTCGCTCTACCTTATTGCTCTGCTTGCCTGGCTTCAAATTAAATGGTGTTAGCTGATGGTTCGTTTGGTAAACATGTGGATGAGGCACATATAGAAAGGAGAGGACTCGTTCAGGGGCCTACGTACTATATATTCTCTACGTACTCTGCAGGTGCATGCACTACCTCACAAAACATTTATCCTGTACAGTCTTCACTGACGGGCAGAACATCCCCGTCAGTGTTAGCGTTCACCACCCACGGGCGAATAGGTAAACCGTCAGTGATTATTCCGATAGACGGTCCGAATTCAGAAGAAGAAAAATTACTGACGGGTCGAAAAAATTGTCCGTCAGTAGTTCTATATTTCTACTGACGGGTAGTATCACTGACGGGTCCGTTATACGGCCCCTCAGTAGATTGTTGCACCACTGACGGGCCCGTATTATGGCCCGTCAGTGATGTTTTGGCCCATACATCCCGAGCAGCAGTGGCCCATATCTCCGCCTAAGTCTAACCCTAACTCTATCCCGAACCGGCCTCCCTCCTCTCTCTCTCTTTCTCCCCACCGGCCTCCCTTCTCCTCTCTCTTCCTCCTCTACTCCATCCCACTCCGTCCACGCGCCTCCGTCCACGCGCACTTCGCTCCCTCCCACTCCGTCCATGCGCCTCGCTCCCTCCGGCTCCGCTCACCGCCGCTCCGCACTAGCCGGCGATGGCGGGCGGGGAGAAGGTGGACTACGTGTTCAAGGTGGCCACGCATCCCGAGCAGCAGCGGCGGCGGATCCGGCGTTCCCGAGCGGCAGCGGCGGCGGATCCGGCGTTCCCGAGCGGCAGCGGCTGCGGATCCAGCGTTCCCGAGCCGCAGCCGCAGGTAACCTTCTCTTCACTCCCTCCTCGATTCGCTCGCTGCGATTCACGGCTTAGCACCGCCTGCTCACTGTCCGTCCAGGGTACGCGTAGGGCTTGGCCTCCCGATTGGATCGAGCGAGGCGATCTGTCGGCTCGGTGGTGGATTCATTCCTCGCCGCGCCGCGGTTGGAGGTGCTCCGTCGCGTCATCTCGCCCTGTCAGTTTGGAGTGGTTGATTTGGCCCAAGGATTCGTCTTACGAGCCGGCAGTTTCCGACCCTAGGCTAGGTATCGAGCCCTTACTAGGAGCTGCTGGTGCTGCCAATTTATTCTGGTTTAGTTTTGATTTGAGCTGATGTTTTTGTATCTGTTCGTGTGGCTGTCTTGCCTTCTTCTAGGTGCTCTTGTACAAGCCGTTTCTTGTTTCAACTGTGTTGCTGATGATTGTAGCAATTTCATCTATTGCAGCTCATCCTGGCTCTGACCGATGCCCAATATGGCAGCCAACGTTGGGGAATCGACAAGCGGCAGCAGCGGTGCCAATGATGGCGGGGGGAGCTTCGAGTGCAACATATGCTTTGAGCTCCTCCATCCCGTCGGCCTACTCCCCACCACCACTGAGGCCACCATCACCACCTGGGCAATAGAAAATCTTTCACCCTTGGATCCACTCTATATCTTTCATATTGATTGTTCTAAAATTGTTTCAAAATTGTTTCCAAAATTGTTTGATTCTTTCCCTCTATATCTTTCATATTGATTGTTCCATTCTTATTTCAGGTTTATGAAACTCATGCACGTCTAGCACTTCAAGCTGGAGATTTGCCCGAATAAAATCAGGTTCGATTGTCTTGTTCTGATTCATCTTATAGCCTGTGCGATATACTGCTGTTTGCAATTGTTGCAGTAATGTAGGATATTGGTTGTAGTGAAGTGTTGATCTTCTTAATTGTCTTCTGAAACTCTTGGCAGTTATTAATTATTTTTTGTTGCAACTCTTGGCAGTGTCAATCGCAGCTGACGAGGTTATATGCTGAAGGAATCCAGGGCTATCATCTTGACTTCTGGTATATACCAACGTGTACCATTTGATTGATCAGCTTTTGGCATTCGTGAGCTTCTGGCATTAGAGGTGGAAGGATGTGAGCTTTTGGCATTAGAGGTGGAAGGATGAAGACATTGCATGTGGAGATAGCTTATGTAATGCTGTAATGCTGTAATGCTTATGTACTGTTAATTGATGATTTAATTTTTTTTAATCCACAAAAACGAATCACTGACGGGCAGAAAATCTTGCCCGTCAGTGATAGCTAGAAAATCTGCTGACGGGCAGGCGCCCGTCAGTGGAGATGGACCCCTCCACTGACGTTGTCGTAGTGACGGGCGCTAAACCCGTCAGTGGAGGGGTTTAAGCGCCCGTCAGTAGAGGTATATTATGCAGTAGTGATGAAAGCATGTGGTTCGAACTCCACCACGTGAAGTTGTCGAATCTCAGCCCTTCCCTTATTTCTATGGTACTTGTGATTTTGGCATGTGTATGCCCATCCTCTAATTCACCTACCTTCGCATGTTCTTTTGATTTGCCATGCAAAGAGTGTGATCCAGTAATCCATCCTTCTCTACGTGTGCTGCAGGGCGCAGCCACTGTGGTCTCGTTCCATTCATTTTGCTCCCACCATGCATATGACTCAATTCAATCAATCATCATCAAACATCCATTCCATCCGTACGTACAGGAAGGCCACATGTACTTTCTGTTAGCGAGAGTTTAGCTCATGCATTCTACTGTACCCCGACTGCATGCATGGTACTGTACCAACCATGCATACCGATCCATATATACTTGTAGCTAGGCATGATTAGCCAACCTCCCTTCTTTCTCGTTGGTTAGATTTGCATGTTGTGCATCGATCACTTGTACGTGTACATATTGACATACTGATCAATGATACATAGGGTTATTCAGGTGGAAGGGAGGGAGATCGACCAGATGGACCCTTGGAATGTGCACCGTTCTGGGCATGAATGCCATGAGAAATGGCGTGATTGACCCCCTGTTGTTGTTGAAGTGGACCACAGCTAGCCACTCGTCGCTGCCACCGCCACCTCCATGCATACCTCCAGTTCAACGGGATCCCATTGTTGGTGCGGTCTAGGGGAAGCGATGAGGCTGGTTGGTGTTGCCGCTGTTTCCTTCACCGTCGTTGTCGCTATGTCCTCTTCCTCCAATTGCAGGTTCCATGGTTTAGGCTCGTGGTCTCAGAGCAGCGGCGCTCAAGGGTTGGCATTGTCTCTGTAGCCATCACCGTCGGAGTCCTTGCTTTCCCTTCCAGACCCTAGGGTTCAGGAGGTGGGTTTGGGTGGTATGAACGATCTGGCGGTACGAGTCGGCACGGTGAGCTCTACTAGGTGGGTTGTGATAAAGAAAACAATGGTCGTCTGGTGGTGATCCACTTTCTAAACAGCTACGTGTGGATAATTGGAAAGGTCCTTAGTGCTAGGGTTTCCTAGCAATCTCAAGGTTGGTGACGGTGACCACATCCAAGGTTACTGGTCGGAGTAATTTTCCTCTAGATTTCACTGGTCTCTTCCTCTAGGTTGTCTCCGTGTGTCATCAACCTATATCATCCCTATTGTCACTACTACAGAAAATGTCAATACTGATGGGCAAAAACCTACATCAGTGATGGGTTTTTGGCCCGTCAGCAACTAAAGGTCAGTAATGACTCGTATTATCAGTGACGGGTAATTTACCCGTCACTAATAAAGCTCATCACGGACGGGTAAAAAAAAGAACTGTCAGTGATAGTAGTCTCATCATTGACGGGTACACTTTCAACCCGTCCGTCTTAGTCGTTCGCCTAGAGCAGGATCATCACAGACGGGTTGTATTTTCACCCGTCTGTGATAAGTGATCACTGACGGGTAGACATACGACCTGTCTGTGATCGCGAGGGTTGTATTTTCACCCGTCTGTGGTATGTCATCACTGACGGATAGAAGTATGACCTGTCTGTGATGATCCTGCTCGAGCCGTTCGCCCGAGGTAGTCATCACTGACGGACCGAAAAATAACCCATCAGTGATAATGTGGGAAACTGATCACTGACGGGTTAGTGTTACTTACCCGTCAGTGATGATAATCTTAGCTGTCTGTGATAAGTCATCACTGACGGGTAGAAATATGACCTGTCTGTGATGAGACTTACATACCAGGCAATGTTTTCTATGCATATTTTCTGGCCTCATCAGTTCATTTTGCTTGCCACCTCTGCAAAACAGAATAACATCCCAGCTGCATGTACAGCCTCTGCATAGCCCCAGCATGCACAGGACAATATATATCACAAGCATTCACAACACAAATTAAAGAATTTTCTGCATCTCAATTCCACATCTCAAATTTGACAAGTCCACATCTCAAATATATATATATATATATATATATATATATATATATATATATATATATACAACACATTCGACATCGCACAAGTTGCTAAAGAATTTTACACATCTCAAATAAGTTTCAAAAGAACAATACAAAATCAGTTTCATATGGAAACGAACTATCTAGGGCTTGGTTCATGGGTAGAAAGTGCTAGCTAGAGTGTTTACACACTGACTAGAAATGGACGCATTAGAATGCGACGACGTATTAGAATGCGACATCTGTATGTGCACTCTCTCTTATGCTCGGGCTTCATCCTGACCTCTTATCGAAGCACACAATCATGTCAGTCACAATTCACAATTTAGCACAGTATAATTAGTATATAACAAAGTAGAGAGGTTTGGAAGGTAATACCTAGTGGAAGGTGTCTGATACGTCACGTAGTTTTCTTGTGCAGTGTAACCGCAATAGAGCGTCGTCACCATTGTGACATTGCATTTACACTGCACAAGACACTCTTTCCAAAAAAAAAGTATCTTGTGCAGTGCAGCACAGTGTCACAAACGTGACAGAGATGAAGACAAGTGCATGCGCATATATAGGGTTAAAAACAAGTTAATTCAGTTAGGGGTTAGAGCATGTCTAATTCTAGCAATGAACCTAGCATCAGACCTACGCAAACCACACTTAGTACACACATTTAGCACAGTCACTTAGATCACATGAGCTAGATGAAAGCTTGATTTTCTTTTATAGGAACATTAAGTTTAGATTATCATGTTATATAAGATCAGCTTATGCCATTAACTTAGCAGCCCTAAGAATCTCGGTTAACACCACCATGAGATGATCAATAGAGCACATGTGCATATAGCTATTCAGTACATTGGCTACAAGCATCAATGAGTAGGCCAAATTCTAGTTTATCCAGCAATTAGCATTAAGATGACCAAACTAACCTTGCATGCACGGCAAACTCTAGTGACGTCGAGGGGAGAACGGCGGCCTCCATTGGCGCCGGCGCTGCTGCAAGGCAGAGGAGCAGTCGCTGGCCTCGAGGAAGAGGCGGTGATTGGATCCGGGCTCAGGGGGGCTCGGGGAGGAGGCGGCGGTCGGATCCGGGCTCGAGGAAGAGACGGCGACCGGATCCGGGCTCGGGGGGCTCGGGGAGGAGGCGGCGGCCACAGCGCGGTGTGAAAGAAAGCTAGGGTTTGAACACGGCGAAAATGACAAGGTCCCGCATTTATACATAGAAGAAGTCATCACGGACGGGCCAAAATTATGCCCGCCAGTGCTAATTTGGTCATCTTTGACGAGTCAGTTTTCTACCCGTCCGTGATGACACTACAAGTCATCACTGATGGGTAGTTTTTCTACCCGTGTGTGATAAATGATGTTATCACTGACGGGCGGGAAATCTACCCATCACTGAAAGTCATCACTGACGGGTAGTTTTCCTACCCGTCAGTGATGAAATCTTTGATAATAGCCTTGAGGCTCATCGCATATTCATCACTGACGGGTAGTTTTCCTACCCGTCAGTGAAGTGATTTCACTACTGACGGGCACGGGCTACCCGTCAGTAATACCGATCCTGGATGACGTTGTTTGTAGTAGTGTGTAGTCACAGTCCAAACCGTATTTTTAACAGATTAGGTCCAAAACCCTAGTCTTTCACATCCACAGAAAAAGCCTTTCTTGTCTGTTGATGCACGATCATAAAACACTGTCACACCGACACTGCGTGCTACTGCTTCTCTTCGTTCTCATGGCAATGGAGGGGGTGGAGGGCTTGATGAAGAAGCTACAAATTCACATGCAGAGAAGCGAGGTATCAAGATTGGTTGGGTGGATGTTGGCAAGTGTGGGGTTGTTGAACTGTAGGTGATCAGGGAACAACTGTTCGAGAAGCCGGCTTTTGTAGAGATCTTAGCCCAAAATTTGGGCAAGATCTGGTGCCTGTTGCGGGGAGTGGAGTGTAAGGATTTGGGCGAGAATCACTTTCTCTTCCCCTTCCACTAGGCATCCGGAAGATCTCGCGTGTTAGAGGATGGTCCATGGATGGTTGGAAGGGATCTATTAGTGATGCAGGAGTTAGATGCTAGCAAAACCTTGGAGGAGATGGAGTTCAAGGAGGTCCCAATATGGATTAGGGTTTCAGGACTGCCTTTAGGCATGATGAATAGGTAGATAGGTGAAGCTATTATAGATGAAATTGAAGATGTGGTCTAGGTAGAAGTTGATGAGGATGGTACAATAGCGGATCAATTCTTACGGGTGAAGGTGAGAATTGATATTACCAAACCTCTTATGCGAGGCATCACACTACATGTCAGGGAAGAAGGAAAAGTGATTTGGTGTCCTTTTGTGTATGAGTTCCTCCTAGACTTTTGTTATATATGTGGTATTATTGGCCATTGTGAATTTGATTGCAATATCAAGTTACAGAAGGGGGATCTGCAACCCTATGGGGGTGGATGAGATTTATTCTGATGAAGAGAGCTGATTGGGGAAGAGATGTAGATAGAAGTACTTTTGGCTCATGGAGGAGCAACAGGTCGGGAGGTAAAGGTGTTAGGAAATTGGGAAGTGATGCTTTGAGCTAGTGCAAGGAGACAGAAAAGGAGGACAAAAGAGGGGAAGATGGTGAAGTTACAAGTCTTCTGAAATTGTTGGGAGCACACCACATAGCCTAGAATTAAGCAGAATTTATCATTCGAGGAGGTGGAGAGGTGGTGTGGAAAAGAAGGAAATGATGGAAAAGAAGACATCAGCTGATGGCAGTCACGGTGATCTAGCCAGAGTGCTGGAGGAGGTGGGTGTAAAGATTATGGGGAATGAGAAGTGTTCGCACACGAACAAGTCATCGTGTACCCCCGAAGCTGAGCGCGATGCGCGGGACACGGAGTCGGGGGAGACTCGCCAGGAGCGCGATACGCAAGACACGCCGGTGAGTGCTTTTGGGAACCCGAAACCCCACACCCCCGGGAGGGACCCCGTCAGGGAATGCGGCGGCTATGGGCTGCTCTAAGTCGGCCTGACCGCCCTTAGAGCTTCGAGGTTCGCTGCCGTTGAACACGAAGAACAGCGAAGAACGAAAAGCATAAAACAAGGATGAGAAGAAAAATAGTAGATGAAAAGATATTAGATTGATTGTTTTGATTGTGTGTTGTTTTCAATCGGCCGTATACCCTTTATATTTATAGGGTACGCCCGGTCTTGGGGCTGGAATACAACTCTGTGTCGTACGTGGTACAGCTTTCCATGTAAACAAATATTGTTTCCTAATCTGATAATCTTGCCCGCCATAGTCAAGAATCCATCTTGCTTACGAGACGTCTTTCCTAGTCTGATCAATTTAACCACCGCGATCTGGACTCCGCCTTGTACACGAGATATCCTTCCATATGATCCGGTAGGCTTTCCAAATCTCGTACTTTCCTTTAAACGCCATGATCAGCTATTGTTCCTTGTGTCCCAAGTTAGGGTTCCTGGTACCAGAAAAGACTTTATGACAAACAACTCGGTGCCTTGACTCCCCTGCGAGATAACTCGGGAACATCACAACTCAGATGAACCGGCACCGCTGGAACTCGGTCGTGCTATTTAGAACCCGTCTTGGATCTACTCGGGAACACGACTACTCGGGAGCACAGGGAACTCGAAAAATGGGTACTCAAGAACACGAGTACTCGGGGACATGGGGAGCTCGGGGTCTCCTGCTCGGGGACACCGCCTGAGGACTCTGCGGAATCTTCTGTGAACATTCCTGTGGTCGGGACCATGGCGGAGCATGAGAACTCGGAATACGGGTGCTTGGGACTCGGGAATACTGCAAACCAGTCGGCGTGGGCCACGACTCGGTAACGCTGTAAACCTTACCCGATGCACTTGGGCCATTTTGGGGGTACTGCCAAATTTGGTCGTCAACACATGCCCCCCTGTTTTTGGTATAAAGATGTATTTTTACCGAAAACAACAAAACATGTCCTTAGGACGATGCGAATCATCTCATCGGCCATTTCTTTTCCTCAGAGCGATATGACATATCGGCCACGACACTTGTTATGCTTCTTGCCACACACTTGGGTGGAACTTCTTCAAATACTTGCCATTGAGAGCTCGTGGTAGTAAAGTACCCTGCACGGACTCCACCAGATACGAATTTCCAGGAACTACCCTTGCAACCCTAAAAGGGCCTTCCCAACTTGGCGACCATTTACCAAACTTGTTATCCTTCGAGCCGACTGGTAGGATCACCTTCCACACTAAATCGCCGACTTGAAAGTTCTTCGACTTGACCTTCTTGTTGTATGCTCTGGCTACCCTTAATTTGTCCCTTTCTATGGCCCTTAAAGCAATTAAACGTTTATCGGTGACTTCATCCAGACTATCCATCATCAAATTATAAAAGTCAAGCGCCGATAAGTCATTATGTTTGGCTATTCTTAAAGCACTCAGATTTACCTCTACGGGTAAAACGGCCTCTTGTTCATACACAAGTTCATAGGGAGTCACCTTTGTAGCACTGTGTCTTGAAATTCTATGTGCCCACAATGCCTCGGACAACACCTCATGCCATCTCCTCAGATTATCTTCGATCTTCTTCTTGATAAGCTTGATCAACACCTTATTGCTGGACTCGGTTTGTCCATTGGCTTGGGCGTAATACGGAGAGGAATTGAGCAACTTTATTTTATAAGACTCGGCAAACTCCTTTACTTGTCCCGCCATAAATGAAGTGCCTTGATCTGTAGTCAGGGTTTGAGGGATGCCGAACCTATGTATAATGTGCTCGGTTACGAATCGAATCACCTCCACATGTGTCATATTCTTGAGAGGTACTGCTTCGGACCACTTGGTGAAATAATCAGTTGCCACCAACACGAACCGATGCCCCTTTGAGGAAGAAGGATAGATTTGTCCAATGAAGTCTAGTCCCCAACCTCTGAATGGCCACGGCTTGATAATAGAATGTAACATGGCAGCAGGAGCGAGTTGAATGTCACCAAACTTCTAGCAGGCTTCACACTCCCTGTAATACCTGAAGCAATCATTGATCATAGTCAGCCAATAGAACCCAGCACGCCGCAATAACCATTTCATCTTGTGTGCCGACTGATGGGTGCCATCAAATACCTTCATGTACCTCTCCCATTGCAACTCTTGCTTGATCCTCATTCAAGCACTTCAAAAGAACTCCGTCGATCGTTCGGCAATAAAGATCATCATCGATTAGAGTATATTTAAAAGCCATCCGCCGAACAACTCGGTCCACCCTTCTACTCGGATCCTGCAAGTAATCAATGATTGACTTCCTCCAGTCCTCTTTATCATCCACACTCGGTTTTTCACTGGCGACCGAGTTGGCAAGTTCCAACTCGGCCTTTCCTACCAAGTCGGGCCCAAGCATCGGCTCTTGAGAAATATGAAAGATACCACGACTAACATGGTAGCCGGATGCTTGTTGCACCAACTCATTTGCAACCCAATTTTCTTGTCTGGGTATATGAGTAATGCTAAAATAATCCAAGGTAGAGATTATATCTAGATATTTATCGAGATAAATATTGAGTGATTCGTCAAGACATTGATAAACCTTAGATACTTGTTGGACTACTAATAACGAATCACCGAAGGCCTTAATATGTGTGGCACCTATGGCAATTAAAAGCTCTAAGCCGAATAGCAGTGCTTCGTACTCGGCTTGATTGTTTGTGCAAAAATACTCCAAGCGGCATGAGGCTTCGCGAGTAGCACCACATGGAGATATGTAAACAACACCAACACCTTGGCCATTGCTACAAACTGAACCATCAAAGTATAATCTCCATGGTACTAAAGAGACAAGATCAATATCAATGCTATGCTTGTCGTCGACCCGATGTTCAGTAATAAAATTAGCAACGATTTGGCCTCTCATAGACTTCAAGGGTTCATAAGCCAAATTGTACTCGATCAAAACATAAGCCCACTTGCCAACTCTACCGCTAAGAATCGGTCTATGCAACATATACTTGATGACATCGGTTTGACAAGCTACAGTGCAAGCACTAGATAGCAAGTAGTGTCTCGACTTCGTGTAAGCATAATATAGGCATAAGCATAATTTCTCAACGAAAGAGTACCTTGTCTCGGCATCGAGTAGTCGTCGACTCAAGTAAGTGATAGCATGTTCTTTTCCTTCGGCTTCTTGGGTTAACACGGCTCCGATGACGCTTTCCTCTGCTGCAATGTAAAGTCGGAAAGGTTCCCCATGCCTGGGCGTCTTCAATACTAGAGGGGTAGATAAATAGCTTTTGATCAACTCGAACGCCTCTTGCTGCTTTGCCCCCCAAGTAAAATCAACGTCACTCTTCAACCGAAGGATAGGGGCGAACGCGTTGACCTTCCCCGACAAGTTGGCTATGAATCTCCTTAGATAATTAACTTTGCCGAGGAATCGTTGCATGTCCCTTTTGCATGTCGGAGCTTGTAACTTCTGAATTGCTTCTATTTTCTTAGGGTCGATCTCTACGCCATGCTGATGTATGATGAAGCCTAAGAACTTCCCAGCCGATACGCCAAAAGCACACTTCAAAGGATTCATCTTCAAGCCATACCTCTTCATCCTCTCAAAAGCTAAGCGCAAGTCGGCCAGATGAGATTCAAAGGCGTCCGACTTGACAACAATGTCATCAATATAGACCTCTAGTATGACGCCGAGTAGATCATGGAAGATTAAATTCATAGCTCTTTGACATGTGGCTCCAGCGTTCTTCAACCCGAAGGTCATCACTGTCCACTCGAATAAGCCAAGGAACCCGGGACAGCGGAAGGCCGTTTTGGACATGTCCTCTTCGGCCATAAAGATTTGATTGTACCCCGCGTTACCGTCGAGAAAGCTGATGACCTCGTGTCCAGAAGCATTATTAATAAGCATATCGGCTATAGGCATAGGGTACTCATCTTTGGGTAAAGCCCTGTTCAAGTCTCTGAAATCGATGCACACCCTTAACTTGCCGGACCCTTTCTTTTCCATGGGCACAATGTTAGAGATCCAGTCGGTATACCTGCAAGGTCTAATAAAATTAGCTTTAAGCAGTCGACCGATCTCTTCCTTGATCCGGTCATACATCTCGGGATTGAATCTTCTGGCCGGTTGTTTGAAAGGTCTGAAACCGGCCTTGATAGGCAACCGATGCTTTACTAGCTCTCGGCTCAACCCGGGCATCTCGTGATATTCCCATGCGAAGCAGCAAACATATTCTTTCAGCAAGCCGACTGGCTTAAGTTTGTAATCGAATTCTAAATTCTTGTTTACAAATGTCGGCCTAGAGCTCGAACCGTCCCCTATGTCTACTTCCTCTAATGGATCAGCCGATGTGAAACCTTGTCCCAACTTATCCATATCATCTAACTCTTCTATGGACTCGTGCATATCGTTCTTATCGGACCGATACTCCGCGAGTCGCTTTTGTAACCAATCCGAGTTGGGATCCATCTGATTATTTCATATTTTGGAGCTGATTGCCATCAACCGGCTTTGAAGGTGCGGGTACTCGGCTGTTTCCTTTAGTACTAGGGAAGTCGGCTCCCGAGGAGTTGCCGGGTTGTTGCCGACTTGCCGGCGCATCGACCAAAGCAATGAAAGCCGAGTTACCCTGAAGTCGGTCACTGCCGACTGGCTTCAAAGATACGGGTACGAACCCGCTCCTTGTGGTGCTAAGGAAGTCAAACTCGGAAAGGTCACGCCCAGACAGGCACGTCGCGTTGGGGTGCTGCCAGTCCACCAATGCATCGGCTAGGGCGACACAAGCCGAGTTGTCTGCGTGAATGACTTCGACTTCTTCATCAATCCACTGTATCAGGCATTGGTGCATCGTGGATGGCACGCATTGGTTGGCGTGAACCCAATCACGGCCCAGTATGACATTGTAATTCCCTTGCACCTCCGCGACGAAGAACGTAGTGGCCAAAGTCTTGCTTCCGACGGCGAGCTCTATGTACATCACGCCTTTGGCTTCTGTCTTCTCTTTGTCTTCAAACCCGTTGAGCACCATATTGGTCTTCATCAAATCATCATCATGCAGACCTAACTTCTTGAAGACTGAGTATGGCATAAGATTTACTACGGCACCGCCATCTACGAGCATCCTAGCCACCGGTGATCCGTTGATGTGACCCTTGACATATAACGGTTTCAAGTGCCTCACCGGTTCTGTCGGCTTCTCAAAGACAGCATTCTTGGGGCCGAAGTCGAACTGGGCTACCTCCCCGTTTTCATCTACAGCACGGAACTCGGCAGGTAAGTAATATACCATATTTATGTCCATACCTCCACGAATTGGCGTAGACTCGTAGTCCACCATTTCTTCTTAGTTGTCTTCCGTGGTGGCTATCGACTCCGGGGAGCTTCCGAGTAGAGAAGATGTGTCTTCGGGAGTCGTTGTGTCCTCTACTCGCTTAGGCTTCCACACCTGCTTTACGGGTACCATGGGCCGAATCTTATTAAAAGATTCGTCCCTCAGCCTCTCAGCTTCTCGCTCAGCCTTCTCCTGATTCCTTATACGTTGCAGCCTCCTTTTCTTGGTTTTAGTCAACCCGGGAGGGCACCATGTAGGCTGAGTGTACTTGGGATCTCTAGGCCTGCTCTTGCTCGTACTAGCTTCATGATCATTGGCCATGGGCCCCTGTTGAACAGTGATTATATTATCATTAGAATTGACCAGATTGCTGATAATAATCGGTCCTTTGCCGAGTTCATTGATCTCCATTTTTTGCCCGCCGTCCGTTGGAGCATCAGTACTCGGCAATTTAGCACGCCACACCTTTCTGGCTGATTGGCCCAGAGAAGTCGGTGATGACCGACTAGTATCGCCAACTAGTCGGCCCCGAGTAGGATGGTTGAATCTTTGTGTCGACCGATTAGTATCGCCACCTAGTCGGCCCCGAGTAGGATGAGTGAGCCTCTCGTGTATGGGCCTTCTCAATGCCGTCCATCCTGGATGAAAGGCGTAAGGAACCACTGGGTGCTGCCCCCACCTTCCGTTGAAGTCGTTCATGTAAGGCATGAAGGGAGGTGGTACCATCCATGGAGTCGGCATCCATGACCCATGCAGTCCGGCTTAATGCTGAAATCCTGGTCTTAGGGGTGATCTTGGGCGCTTTAAGCGTGATGGTCGGTTAGGGATAGTACCGGCCGCTTGATCAGCATATTTGGAAAGCAACATATCGAAAGTCGGCTTCACTCGTTTATGTTGTACTTTAGCTTCGTTCGTCTTCCACTTGCCGACTTCCAGACTCTTGGGTTTGATGAATTTGGTCCGAGTATTCTCTGGCGTCTGTGGTTGCCCCCCGAGTACACTGGCATGGGTGTCCTCTTGCACTTGGGATTGCCCCCCGAGGGCATGGTTTCTAATAGTGATTTTCAACGTCTCTTTGCCATCGGGTTGTTTCTCGAGTATGACTTCTCTTCCCGGGACCTTGTCGACTCCCTTCTTCCTGGGTTCACCAATGACCACATTATCTTTGTTAACTGATTCGGCTATGTCGGGCCGAATTAACATCTTCTTCTCTTCCAAGCCCATAACGTACATTGGGAAGGGCTGCTTGTCGACTTGCATTTCGGCAAAATTCAATCATCCATCATTAATAGCCGATTGTATCTGTCGCCGAAAAACATTACAGTCATTAGTCGCATGAGAGAAAGAGTTGTGGTACTTGCAATAGGCTCGCCGTTTTAGCTCTTCAAACGGCGGTAAGAAATGAGATATTCTAATGACCCTATTTTGCAGCAAAGAATCAAATATCTTATCACACTTAGCTATGTCAAAGGTGAATTTCATATCTTCCTCACGATTCTTGCGAGTCGGCTTGAGAGCATCACAAGTATATGGTTTGGCTTTGGAGGACCAAACGAACTCGGTGGTATATACATTACCTTCATCGCCCGAACTATTACTATCATATTCAACCATGTGCATCTTGGGACGATCAATTTTGGATCTGTGGATTTCCTTGAACTCTATGCTTCGGCTTTCCTGAGCCAAAGCTTTTTGCAACACTTGGTTGACACTCAAGAGTTCATAACCTTCTAGTCGCTCTCTAATGTGAGTTCTTAAGCCGGCAAGCACGAGGTCGGCTAAGTCTCTTTCAGTTATCACCAAGCTATAACATCGGTTTTTTATGTCCCTAAACCTTTTGACATAATCGGTGACCGATTCGTCATGTTTTTGTTTAACCGGTGTAAGATGTGACAACTTGAGCTCATTGTCACCGCTATAAAAATGATCATGGAATTTCTGTTCTAATTGTGACCATAAAAGTATAGAACCAGGCGGTAAAGCAGAAAACCATGAGAATGCGGTGCCAGTTAAAGACAAAGGAAATAAACGTACCTTCAACTCGTTTATGGAGTTCACTTCACCTAACTGTGCTAGGTACTGACTGACATGCTCCCATGTAGTCTTTGTTCCCTCACCGCTGAACTTAGCGAAGTCGGGAACCTTGTAACCCGGAGGGTATATAATTGCATCAAAGTAGTCGGGATACGGTTTTTGGTACAGCCGACTTCTAAACTTCGGCTCGAGTCTGAAAGATTCTGAGAACATCTTTTTTACGTCCTCCTTGAGCTTGGCTAAAATTTCGTCCGAGGTGGACGAAGTCGGTGTAGGAGCGACATGATGGCTGGTTATGGGCGCGACTTGTGACACATACGCCGAGTTGTGATTCGGCATCGGCCTAATCATGCTCGTGCTCATGGGTGGTGCAATCAGGCCCTGGTTTGGCGTTACCGCCGAACCGGGTACACTCATGATCGGACTAGGGCTTGCGGGTAGAGCTGCGATTTGGCCGGTTTGGCTAGGACGTAAATCCAATGGCACGAGAAGCGCCGATGAATCTACTACAGAAGTCGGATCAGGGTTTACCGCACTTGCAGTCGTACCAGCATTACCACTAGATGATGGACACGTGTTCCCCTTAGCATTTTTGTTCTCCATGAACGAGTTGTAAACAAGGATATTGCTCTCCGAAATATAACTCTGTATTTCGGCTATCTGCTCTGGAGAAAATGTGCTACTTACCGGGGTCTGAGCCTTCTTGCCGTGTAGAAGAGGGAGCTTGATTTCTCCAACTGGAGTAACGTTTCCTTGACGATCTTTCTTGAAGTTGGCGAGGAACGCCTGCAGATCTTCCTCCTCCCGCTTCTTCTTGTATGCTTCAAAAGCTTGGCGATGCTCCTCCGATAACTCATCGTAGCCTGGCTTGATGATGTTATCGGTGCTGATCTCGCCGAGTTGTGGAATCTGGTTGTTAGACATGATGATTTCTTCCCCAGCGGAGTCGCCAAAAAGTGTGTTCGCACACGAACGTCACCGTGTACCCCCGAAGCCGAGCGCGATGCGCGGGACACGGAGTCGGGGGAGACTCACCGGGAGCGCGATACGCAAGACACGCCGGTGAGTGCTTTTGGGAACCCGAAACCCCACACCCCCGGGAGGGACCCCGTCAGGGAGTGCGGCGGCTATGGGCTGCTCTAAGTCGGCCTGACCGCCCTTAGAGCTTCGAGGTTTGCTGCCGTTGAACACGAAGAACAACGAAGAACGAAAAGCATAAAACAAGGATGAGAAGAAAAATAGTAGATGAAAAGATATTAGATTGATTGTTTCGATTGTGTGTTGTTTTCAATCGGCCGTATACCCTTTATATTTATAGGGTACGCCCGGTCTTGGGGTTGGAATACAACTCTGTGTCGTACGTGGTACAACTTTCCATGTAAACAAAGATTGTTTCCTAATATGATAATCTTGCCCGCCATAGTCAAGAATCCATCTTGCTTACGAGACGTCTTTCCTAGTCTGATCAATTTAACCACCGCGATCTGGACTCCGCCATGTACACGAGATATCCTTCCATACGATCCGGTAGGCTTTCCAAATCTCGTACTTTCCTTTAAATGCCATGATCAGCTATTGTTCCTTGTGTCCCAAGTTAGGGTTCCTAGTACCAGAAAAGACTTTATGACAAACAACTCGGTGCCTTGACTCCCCTGCGAGATAACTCGGGAACATCACAACTCCGATGAGCCGGCACCGCTGGAACTCGGTCGTGCTGTTTAGAACCCGTCTTGGATCTACTCGGGAACACGAGTACTCGGGAGCACAGGGAACTCGAAAAACGGGTACTCAAGAACACGAGTACTCGGGGACATGGGGAGCCCGGGGTCTCCTGCTCGGGGACACCGCCTGAGGACTCTGCGGAATCTTCTGTGAACATTCCTGTGGTCGGGACCATGGCGGAGCATGAGAACTTGGAATACGGGTGCTCAGGACTCGAGAATACTGCAAACCACTCGGCGTGGGCCACGACTCGGTAACGCTGTAAACCTTACCCGATGCACTTGGACCATTTTGGGGGTACTGCCAAATTTGATCGTCAACAAGAAGGCTAAAGTAGGGGGAGAGACAACTGATGATCAAATGTTGTATGGAACTATTCACGTAGCACCGGTACCAAAACAGGTGGGAGGGAAGAAGGGTGCCTAGTACAAGCGTAAGGAATGCTCGAGAAAGCAAAATACAGAGAAGCTGGGAGTTTTGGTTGGGGCAAAGAGGGTGGCCGAACCAACGGAAGTGGAAGGTGATGTATGACCGAAAGAATAGGAGGATGGACCAGATGACTGCACAACAAGAAATTGAGAATGAGGGACTGCCTGAACAGCCTGTGAGAAGCATTGAAGATCATAATTTGGAATTGCAGGGTGTTGGGCAATGACCCGATTCGTGGTCTTCTGGACATCTAGAAGAAGAAGGATCTTAACGTTCTGTTCTATTCGGAAACAAAGATGGGGAGGGAAGGTTGGAATGGTTTCAATGGAAATTAGGTCTCACAAACATGGTGGTGAAGAACAGTGGAGGCCAGAGTGGAGGGCTCGCTCTGTTCTAGCACAATGGAGTTGGTTGAAGGCGGGAATGATGTCACGGTACCATATTGATGCCGAGATAACAGAGGAGGATGGATACGTGTGGCGGTCTACAGGGATTTATGGTGAGCCGAAGGCAGATGAGAAGGAGGCAACATGGCAATTGCTGCGCCCCATAAGGCACCACAATGACTGACCGTGGTTGTGTGCAAGCGATTTCAAAAGGTGTTGTTGGCATGTGAGAAGGAAGACAGGGCGGCTCGGCCCCAGAGTTGTATGGTAAGTTTAAGGAGGCTTTGAAAGATTGTGGCCTGCAAGATCTATGTTTCATTGGAGACCCGTACACTTGGCGTAATCACAGTCATGAACGTGATACATATATCCGCGAGAGGTTGAATATAGCTGTGGCAACCCAAGGATCCACTCCACGTTGAAGCTGAAGCTTGATTGCAGGGGCTGTTAGCTGCTCAGTCCTAGGGTATGACGAGGGTGCATGTTGACACTGACTCCCAGCAGCTCGTTCAGGCTCTTAACGGCACTGAGCTGGACCTGGTGCTCAATAGTGTCTTTTCGTGAGATTAAGGCCTTTGTGGTGCTAAATTTTTTTCGTTCAAAGTTTCTTTCTGTTCAAGAGTCTGTAATAAAGTTGCAGACGCATTAACATCGCACGGTGCGGGTCTAGGACATGCGAGCCCGGTCGTTTGGCCGGGTGATGCTCCCAATATTTGGTAGCCAGCGATTCTGCTAAGCGATATGGTTAATAGAATGTCTTGTTCCATTTAGAAAAAGAACAGCTGTGTGTTTTGTTCTCTCGGAAGCATAGAAGTTGGTGCGTTGTTCGATCGGATGTTAATCCATTGTCCAATGGAAAAATTCTTCTCTTTGGCGAGAAGTCCTTTTGGTGCTGGTGCCCCACCAGTGTGCTGTTTAGTTCAGCCACACAGGTGCTTGGAGATTCATGCAATAGGATATGTGTTTTAAGTAGGTATTTGCTGTGTATTTTATTATGGTATTTTTAAAAGTAGCACTAAACATACGTTTGCCCACGAACCAGAAAATGGGGCCCCACTGACACAGACGTCCCTCTCTCATTTCAAATTTTGAATCGTTGTGATTAAGATTGGAATTAACACACTCAAAAAGGAAACCCCACGCACGTTCTACCCGTTGACGGCGAGTGGGAGCTTAAGTGCTCGAGGTTTCGTGACGGCAAGGTTAAGTTTCGGGATGTGCCTTTCGCAAGTGGCAACCATTGACGGCGAGTAGGAGCTTACTACCGAAGTTTACTGTTATGCGATCTCTACCATGAGACCCTTGAGCTCCAGTACCTTTCGTTACCCGTCGATGACGTTCCCGACGATGATCCTGATAGACGACAACAAAGGATATCCACAGGTGTCCCGGACTGTGTGTGTCCCAAAGGCGAAGCCATGAAGTTTATCAATGTTGTCCGCATCAATGGCATGTATTCAGGCTATTGTAAGCTAGCTCTGACTTCACCATCATTGTCTGGACGTTGAGGGTAGAATACAATCATATGATGTGGGTGGAGAACGCCACCATCAAAGCTGACGAGCTCTGGGCCATGGAGGGCTACGACCATGATCAGCTCCCCCGCATTGCGCCGCTATTCCCCCTTGTAAGCATGGATGACCCAACATCCTCTACTTTGTGCTCAGGAAGAGGGTTACCCTCTTTCCTGAGGAGAAGACATGGATAGGCATGCTCAACATGGAGAGCAAGACTATCCTGGGTATAAAGATATCAAAGCAAAGCCATCTAAAGGCGATGACGAGATGCCTTTTTTTAATATTAATTTTTTTCAAAAATAAAAATATTATGAGAAATAAAAAAAATCAAAAATAGAGTCAACCGCCATGTGGCGTGGCCATTGCGTCCAATCACCAGCCCCACCGACGATTCTAGGGGCTATCGCCATACCGCTTGGCGATAGCGGGAATTGCCACGCTGCGGCGCGATTGGCATAACCTGCCAGCCCATCCGCCTCGCCAATCCCGCCAACCGACGGGAGCATGGCGCTACCGCTACACGGGGTGGCAATTGCGCTTGGCCTATATAAGCGTTGCGCGCTGCCACCCCAAAGGAGTTAGTGGAGGGAGAGGAGCAGTAGAGGGGAAGAGAGCCCGAGAGAGAGGAAAGGGTTGGGGGATTTCTCTGCAGTTTCTCTTTTAGAAGGTAAGTTTTTTTTAACTTTTCTCTATTTTATGCCTAGTTTAATTTTAGGGGTAGATTATGAGTAGATTTAGTAGTGGATTTATGATTAGGAGTAAATATAGATTAGTTTTAGATTCAGGGTTTAGGTTCATGAGTAGATTTAATAATAGATTTAGGATAATGAGTAAATATAGATTAATATTAGACTAAATGATAGATTACTACAAAGGAATATGAGCGTACTAACCATTATGTGCTTATTATACTGAGATTCTAGAATACTTATCGTTCCTCTAGAATATTCATGGAGTTTTCTAAGCTCGCTCGCCCTTCCCGCCTCTTGTGCGACTCTTAGATATGCTTGCGCATCTGCTTGTAGGTCAGTGCAAGGAGACCCTTTTCGGTAACACCTCTACAATCATACACATATGAACTTTCTTAGAACTGTGGACAAAGAATTTTACAATCGCTCCTCCTATCAACCGAGCTCTAAGATCTTCATGGTCCATTCTCGCGGTCCAAACAGGATCACTAACATCTAGCAATTTGCACAAAAAATGAATTTGACAAACAACACAACTTATAGATCTGAATGTTTCTATTATACCAACATATGAGTAAGGAAAAAATATTGCGGAACTTACTCCCATCATTATTCATCCGTGAACTTCTTCTTCTCCTCTCAAACTATCTACTCGAAAAGGCCAACTATTTTTTCAAAAGAACTAATGGAGGAGGTGTGAGATGCTGTTGCATAGGACAAGAAAGAAAGCTAAATTTATACTTGCAGATGAGCTATCACCATCTGATTTGGTGATTCGGCCCTATCGCCACCACCTGTGGCAATTACCACCTATTGCCACGACCGGTGGTGATTTGCCCCAATCACCATACCAGCTGGAGATTGCGCCTAATCGCTGTTGGTGATGGCAATTCCACCTTGAGTCGTCAATTGGGTTGGTGATATCTATCTTATCGTCATTTGGAGTGGTGGCTGAAATTATTTTTGCAAATGTCTGATTTGTGGTAATATTTTTACAATTTATGAATAAAAAATTAATATTTTGAAAAAACATATGATGAGATGGCCTCTTACAACATCTTCTGCAGCAGTGGCTTCTTTCCTTGCGAGTTCTCAAACTATCTAAAGAATCGCGCCTCATGGTAATAGGTTCGTCCTAACTGTTTACCCATTCATATAATTAAAAGTGTTCTGCTATTGTCTCTTTCAGTACACCTTTTACCTGGCTGGTGATATTTTCATGTATTTTTTTACTTCTGATTTAACACAATATAATGAAACTAAATGGGAAATGTTGTATAATAATTGCAAAATCTATTGCATCCTGCTGCGGAGTTTAGGATGGTCCTTGTTTTTGTCCATTTTTATTTACGCTGATCTCCTTTTGACCCATGCAATTTTAGTTCATTAGTACAAACTTGTAACTTGACTAATTGGATCCGGACATCCTTCTGTACATCAATATTCATGTAGAAAAATTGAAGCACGTGGTAGTTTTTTTCTCCAGGGGTTGCATGTATAGACAGAAAATGGAATCTCAGTTTCCATGTGTCTTTGTAGCTCCATATGTGTGTATGCATGTAGTAACGTGTGTTCGTTGAACTTTGGGTGTGCCTACATTGTTTGTTCTCATCTCATCTTAGAATAAGGTCTCTCCATTTCTCTCATTTGTATGCTGAAGTTGAAAAGACCTTTGCTATAGTATTTACTGTGAGGGATCGACTCGTATGAACTTACTGTTATATCAGCTGTCACTACTACAGAATATATCATCACTGACGGGCCAAAAACCCACATCAGTAACGGGTTTTTGACCCGTCAGCAACTAAAGGTCAGTAATGACTCG
Organism: Stipa capillata; assembly: GCA_019208055.1. Taxonomy (NCBI): domain Eukaryota; kingdom Viridiplantae; phylum Streptophyta; class Magnoliopsida; order Poales; family Poaceae; genus Stipa; species Stipa capillata. Next base: position 109,514 of record JAGXJF010000983.1, on the reverse strand, counting down.
TATTATCAGTGACGGGTGAAAGCTCATCACAGACGGGTGAAAAAAGCGCCCATCAGTGATAGTATCCTCATCACTGACAGGTACAAGTTCAACCCGTCGAGTATTCATCAGAGGTGACGAAACCATCATCATGGACGGGTAAAATATAGAACCGTCAGTGATAACTGTACCATCACTGATGAGCGCTTTCTTCACCCGTCCGTGAAGGAATTTCATCACAGGTGTCCAAAACATCATCACGGACAGGTGGTATCCAGACTCGTCAGTGATAACTACACCATTACTGACGGGTGCTTTTTTCACCCGTCCGTTATGACGTTTCAACACAGGTGACCAAAACATCATCACGGACGGGTAGAGTATCGACCCGTCAGTGATAGAGCTACCATCACTGACGGGTGCTTTCTTCACCCGTCCATGATGGCATTTCATCGCAGGTGTCCAAAACATCATCACTGACGGGCGGTATCCAGACCCGTCAGTGATAACTATACCATCACTGACGGGTGCTTTTTTCACCCGTCTGTCATGACGTTTCAACACAGGTGACCAAAACATCATCACTAACGGGTCCTTTTTTACCCGTCCTTGATGATATTTCGTCAGCTGTGATGGGGATCATCACGGACGGGTGGAAAAGGCACCCGTCAGCGATGACAAGTACCAACCAGTTAGGGTTTTCCTGCTTCCTGGCTAGCCTCAGGTCATTTTGCTAGCCATGCCCTCTGAAAAACAAAATATACCCCAACTGCACAACCTCTGTACAGCCCCAGCATGCACAGGACATATATCACAAGCATATATGCAGTGTAGAACAGGAATCAAAGAATTATTTCAATTTGACTACTCAGTTTTGACAAGTCCATTCAAATATACAACACACTCTACATCACACAATGACCTAAACAATTTGTCACATCTCAAATATGTTTGACATCTCAAATCTGACAAGTCTAAACTTTAGAAAAGAACAATACAGAATCAGTTTGAGCAAATTTATGTAGATGGGGGTACGCCGGAGTAGAATTCACTGGCAGGGTTTACTACAAAATTGTTGAAGAAATATGCGAAGTGCCCCAATATGCGTGTAAAGTCCTAGCTTGCATCAAATTGCTCTTGCGTGTTAATATGAAATTCCTGTGAAAAATGAGAACAACATTAATTTCATATGAAAATAAAGTAGCTATTAAATAGACTGTCGATGTAGATATTAGATCCATCAATACCTTATGTACTCCACATTCAGTCCACGCTAGGGCAATCGCCTCCATGTGCGCGCAAACGTGGAACCCACATGTGTTCGTTGCTTCTCGTTGTTGTTTGCACGGGAAATCAAATTTATGGGTGAGCTTTTTTGCTCCCCTTACCTTGTAATTAACCCCTCCCGACGCCTTATAGATCACGAAGGCATCATCGATGCACTTTTGTATCATCGAGAAGTCACGTTTCATTTTCATTATGGAATCAAAGTAAAAGACCTTGTTCCAAGCTCCAACGATAACCACAAGTACCCAGTGGTCGCTGCATACACGACATCATGGTCAAAAGTGAGACGTAAACACCTAGCTAAGTGCATAAATTGAAGACTTAGACAGTACTAGAGAACTTACGGTGGGTTGTAGGCAAAACATTATGTAATCCTTGGTCCTTTGGGCGAGCCATGCTTTCGCAAGGAACTACGTGGCCATCTCTGCATTCTCGTTGAGCACCCTCCAGTTGAATAGGTATGGATCGATCAATCCAACGTTTGCATTCAAGCGCCTGATCTCTTGGACCATGTGGAGCGTCCATACCCTCATGATGTTAGCGTCGAGTCTGTCGAAGGTATAGAGACTGAACAGGTCTTCATAGTTGATGTCAAACGTACCAGTCCCCAACTTCATCGAAGAAATTGTACTCAGGTGGCACTCTAACCGTGATGTACTGCTCAGCACCAGGCTTCGTGGATTCTTGCATGTAGTGATTATGCAGAAGTCTGATTTGCTAGGCCATATTATTCAGTTGAGGCTCCGGGAGGAGTGGCTCACCCCATTTGTATTTCCGGGCTAGAGGGGCAGGAGGATAGTACTATTCTGATGAATACGATAAAGCCTTACTGGCGCTATCAGCCTTCTGTTTCTTGCCACCTTGGCCTCGTCGTCCTCGGGTTTTCTCAGAGGCTTGACCGGACTCGGATCGCTACGCCGTGATATGAGTGGTTGGGTTTCCTTAGGCGTAACATCCTCCGGTGCAGCTGATTGGGTTTCGTTGGGCTTAACACTTTTTGGTGCAGATGGTTGGGTACCCTTAGGTGCAACACCCTCCAATGCAGCCTTCAAGACCTCCTTCGATAGTGGCTCCTTGTGCCGGGTCACGGGTTCCTCCGTCACTGCCGTCTGGGGCTCATTGTGCTCCGTGATGGCCACCGCCTCGTCCATCATCGCCGTCGGGGCCTCCTCCACTGGGCGGGAGGGTCCTGTTTATTCTTGGAGCGCCGTTCCCTTTTTTGTGGTTCGACGGGCTCTCCATCAATGCCGCTGGGGCCTCCTTCTCCGTGCAAGTGTTCACGGTGTCCCCCTCGCCCATTGAGAATGACGTCGGCTTAACGGTTCCGCTCAAGTCCAATGGCGAATGGCACGACGGACTGCGGTTGGCCGAAGATAGATGATGAGAGGTCGGAGTGTTTGCGTCCAGAATTATCCCCGTCTTCGGCCACATGATGAAACAGTTGACGCACTCACCTATTGTTATCACATCATCTTCAGGGGGCACGGGGACTCGTACGGCATTGTACGCGGGCACTACGGAGTCCATCTGTACCTTCGCCATCGTAGACGGTATTTCAACGTTGTGCAAGCGTTGCCCCAAAGTTGGTTGATACGCTAGCCCTTGTGCCACCGTCAAGGGCACACCGCCGGGTAGCATCATCACTAGGTCGCACTTTGCTGGCGCCTGCAGGACAATTATGGTTCAGTTACACGTCCACAAAACTCGTTGCGAAGCATTCGTGCAACTAAACAAACTTACAGTGATGTCGTCGATAGAAGCGTCAGCTCTCCCTTCGGAAGTAGCATTTGCGGAGGCGCAGCTACTCCATCTGTACGCGGCGCTAGGCTCGGCGCGGTTAGGAGGCAAGGGCGGCAGCTGCCTCCCCGAACAGGGAGGCCACCTCCCTGCGTGCCTCCTCTCTCGCCTTCCGAAGCATGTCCTCGGCCATGTTGTCTTGTACCTTCCTCGTTATCTCTTCTATAAGAGTTTCCTTCCTGCTTCTCTTCCTTTGCCTGGCCTCCTCTTGGGTTTGGGGGAAAGCTACGCTCCATGTAGCGGCAACCCCGAGGCCTCGCACGCGCCCAGATTTCTCAGGGTTTCCCAGAGCTTTCGCGAGAGGGTCTAGCCACCTCTCGCTCCCGATGGACTCTGAGGAAGATTCATGGTCGCTCAACTCCCTCTGCAATAGAAGCAGTACGAGATATAGTATTGAGCGATTTGTCATAAACTGTTTATACTTATGAAATTGACACGGTGGGTTAAGTTCGTACCAGACGATTGGACACGTCCTCAACTTTGGGGGTCGAGAAGGAAACAGCCCCCAGTAGTCAGGTCGGTCTTCGTGCGGCCCCTGATCCATGCCCGCCCGCGACCCTCGATGTCGTCGAAAGGAACTGGTTTTCCAGCCTCTCGTAGTGCGGCGTCCTCTATCCCCCAGTCCGCCATCTTCCTAACGTAGCCACGACTGCCCAGGCGGTGGGGGTGTTTATTCTTTGAGCGGAGTTCTTTGCTCTTTAAACTCTTCACCTTGAACTCTTCCGTAGACTTCATTCGAACGAAATCTTCCCAAACCTCCTCTGTTATTTGGTGATATCTTTGTAACGGCGAGCGGTTTTTCTGAACATATTCTTTGTTCAGCGTGCTCCTGAAGTTCCGGTGAGACTTAGCCATCGTCACCTTCGCCGCCCGTTCTACTTTCTCCCTGTCGCCTTCGGGGATCTCGAACTTGCTCCACAGCTCCTGCATGATTCATCCAATCTGGGACCTCAGGCACTTCAGTCCAATCTTGTGTTGTGATCTTTATATGTTGACGTGCCAGATAACCACACGCGCTGTTGAACTTAGATGCCGTCTTCTGGGGTTGGGAAGGGTACCCTGTTATCTGGTCTACCTCCGTGATGACCTGCCTTTGCGTAGGCATCTTATTACCGGTTCTCGGTTTCCTAACTCTTGTCGTTGCCGCCGGGGGCTCCGACGAACCAGTAGTTTCTTCACCCGTCATCGATCTTTTTTGCAAAAAAAAACTAACTAATTACTTCAAACTTTTATATATTACTCATATATATTGAATATGTGATCTTTTTGAAAATTTAAACTTGAGTGTCCTAACCTACCATATATGATAAGAGGCTATATCAAGAATCTGGAAAATTGTGCGTGCAGCCCAATTAGATGATTGTGCTATGTAAACTAACATATAAGTGAACTAACAACTGTTGAGAAAATAAAAAGCAAACTACTAACTGTAATGTGAACATTTCTGAAACAAGAAAGGTCAACTAATACCATCATTGCAGCCAGCCAACCAACAAGTGTATCAGCAAACTAACAACTATTTGAGGAAAAAAAGCAAACTACTAACTGTAATGTAAACATTTCTGAGCAAACCATAGTAGGTATTATCCTCATAGTAGGTCTCAGGTTAACGAGAAAACTATCATTGCAGCCAACAAAAATAAGCAAACCACTACTCCTAGTGTGAGTATCTCTACACACAACACAACAAGTTATAGGGGTACCTGTGGGGAGGAGAACCAGCATCATCAAAAGCATATGGAATAGACTCATGCCCTAGCAAATGAACAAGTGGCAAACCGGTAGGTTTCCATGTGGTTTATAGGGGTACCTATGGGGAGGAGAACCCTGCGGGCGGTTGTTGGGAGGAGGGAAGCGTCCACGGCGCCGTCGACAGGGAGAGGAGCTGTGGCGTACCCGGTTTTGGGGCCGGATACGTCTCCCGTGTTTACTGTACCGATCCCTGGATCAGTAGTCGGTACACACAAGAACTTGATAGCATTCACATACAATACCGGGTATTTTTCATAAATATGCCATTATGGTCTTTATTCAATAACATAGCCGATTGGCCGAATAAAAGTAGCAGCGGAAAGTAGCAAAGCGCAATTTATTGACCCATCAATATGCCCATCCACAGGCAACTGACTGGGGAGAACGCCCTAGCCTTCGTGGTCGCTGACATCGTCCTCAGAGCGCCACTCTTCTTCTTCATCTGGCCAAATCAACAAGCCAGGTGAGTACATTGAATGTACTCGCAAGCTTTTCCCTCCGGGGAATATTACGGCATAATTCATGCAAAGGGATATATCAAAGGGGAGCTCTAAACCTAGGTTACATGTTGTGCGGAAATGTAAGTCTTTATTTTAAATAACAATAATAGATTTAAAGAGAATTTGTAAAACGATAGATCCCAATGTAACACATCGTCATCCGAGGTAGTCCTTGCTACCTCTTTTATTTCCTCCGCGGGATAGCCACGCTCATCACCGCTTGCCCCTTTCGGCTTCCGCTCACACTACCCCGGTAGTGTAGCCAGCCTTTTCTTCAGCAATTCCTAGCTACCAATCCGGGCAGCGTAAATTGCACCCTGTGGACACATCATGCCCACGTCCTTAATCCCTTTTCCCAGCTTTCACAACCAAAACATAATCTAACCAGTGTGTGGCCTTACCAGTTCATGTCCATGACCGAGGACGCGGCTATTCGAATAGTTTTTAACACTCTGCAGAGGTTGTACGGCTTTACCCACAAGATGTAGTTCACCCTTATTGCCGAGCGCTAACGATACACCTCAGGAGGTGTATTGGCAGGGCTATTACAACGAGACCTTTCTCCCGCGTTCACACAAGAGCCGGACTCGCTAAGAGGACTACCCAACCTTTTACATCTCGGATGACAAAAGTGGGACTCTCCCCCTTTGTGTCGGACCATGTTCCACGTACCTTGTAGGACTCTACCGAGTTTTACCCCCACGACAAAGTGAGACTCACGAAGAGTTTTTCCCCTACGCAGTCCCGTGGAGATCCTCTAGAGATTCCCGGATCCACTAGCACTACTCCCTAACTTCCCACGGTTCCGGGCTCCGGCATTAGACGGGGTACCAGGTCCAGTCCTTCCCATAAAGGACATGTGGACGTACGGTGGGGGAACTGATTCAGCGGCACTTAGGTTCGGTCCTTAACTGATTCGAGCGGGACTCCATAACTAACCAACTCCACGGGTAGCGACCGGCTACCCGACCATTCCTTCCGCAAGTAGCAACCGGCTACTCTACCTCCTCATAACACCCTTAGCATTCCCGCCCGAATCCAAAATCCTCCATCCTTTCATGTGGGATTTTCACAAATATTTTCTTTTAAAAGATTTTCCTCGGCATGTGTAAACAAGCCGAGGGTTTTGATCCCATACCCCCCTGAACTTTGTAAAAACTTGTTTTAACTAGAGCAGGTCTAAGCACAGCTACTGCTTATATTCCTACTACCTTGCCGGTCGATCTCGACCGACTAACTAGACCTAGGGTTACAAGGGAACAATTTCCAAATCTACGGCACATGCATCTATTTGGCATAACTTCACTACATAAAATATCGGTAATACCAAAATAGCATGCAGGATTTGGTAAACAAAATAATTAAGCGTAATAAATATGGGATTCAATATGTTCAAGGCGGGGAAAGCTTGCCTGGCAGCTCCGGGTCCTGTTCTTGCTCTGGACGTGAAGGTGATGTCGGATCCTCTCGCGGCACGTACGGCACTCCGTTAACTATACGTCGAAAAAGAGCGGCGAATAAGAAGCAAGCGACGGAACATCGAATAAAATCCAAGAACATGCAATAAGGTCACATGAAATGACGCTTCTAATTGGATAGGAACCTGCGCTACTAGGGTTGCATGTTCAAGGTTATTGCTCCTATTAATTCATGGATGTTGAAGCTCTGTTAAGGTATTGGTTGTGTAAAAGTTTATTTTGGTTATTCTGGAAATCACGTATGTATTGCATGGATGGATTTTAGAAAAGATCAAATGATGCCCTAACTTAAATCCTACTGCTAAAGCTCTAAAACTAATTCAAACTGTGAAACTTTGTGAATACCAGAGCTAGGGTATCTTCTATAGTTTCCAGAACCAGAATTGATTATGCAGAAATTAATGCGAAAGAACTTTAGTCGGGTGAACCAGGGAGTGCATAAAATGAAAAAGAATTGGTCTTGGGTTGTCTTTACGCTTTCTGCACAAAATTATTTACGTCTCTTAGCAAGGGAAAGCGGAAACCAGAGAATGCGCTTTCACTCCATAGAGCAGCTGGGTACTTACCGATTGGGAGTGAGCTCCCAGGCTGGTCTCGGGTGCTCTGTTTAGGACAGGGTGGCGGCGGGGTTAGCGCGGCTGGCGTCGCTTGGCGGTAGGGTTCCCGGCAGCGACTACCAAACGAGGAGGAGAGAGAGCAGCCAAGGAGTCGGGGAGGGAGCTCCGGCTTCTGATGCACTGCTTGGGGAGCTTGGAGTAGCTCGAGTGATTTGATTTGCTGCTGTACAGAGGAAGAAGAACAGGAGCTTGATTGAAGAAGGGGGTTCGGGTCACTGGGATAGGCTGAGGTGGAGGAAGCTTGGAGAGTTCAGCTATGGCTGATGGGGAGGAAGAGGTGTTGGTGTTCCAGAAGGTGGGGCGCAAGGTGCGGTGGTGCGGTGGAGCTGAGGTTCTTGAATGTCCCGGCCGCTCCTTTTATAGCCGGTGGGGCTTGGTTCGCTGGTGCTGGCGACTATTGGCGAACAGCACGGCGAGGGCGGCTCCCGAGGGTCCAGAGGCTGGTGCGGGGTTCAAGGGTGGTCGGAGATGGGCCGTGGCGCGCGGCGGTTGGTTGGATGGCGCTGCGACGACGGGCGGCGCGGTGGGGCGTAGCGCCATGCTGCTGCTGCTCTGGTGATGCGACGCGACCGTGGCGACTGAGAGGGGTCGTGGCCACAGGGAGGCGGGGTGGTCGTGGCAGGCGTCGGGCGCTTGGGCGGTGCTGGACCGGCGTGCGGCGCGGTTACAGGCGATGGCATCAGCGGGCGGCGCGGCTTTGGTGTCGGAGCTTGCGACGAGAAGCCATCTCGAGGATGTGCAGAGGCAAGTCATCTGGACGGGGCGACGAGACGGTTCGGGACTGAGGGTGGCGAGCTCCGGTGGCTAGACGACGCACTGAGCGGCGGGCGGCGCGGGATAGCTCGACGGGCGGCGTGGCTTTAACAGAGGTGGCCGGCATTGGAGCAGAGCCAGAGCGCGGCTGTGCGCATGCCGAGCGGCATCGGCGCGTCCAGGCCTGCCTGGATGAGCGCGAGCGTGGCACTGGTGCCAGAGGAGGTCTGTACACGCGTACGAGAGTGCAGTGGAGATTGTCACTGGTTTTTATGGAGTAAAAAGGAACTTTGTGGATTGGCTTGGAAGACTTGTCATGTCCAGAGCTAAGATCCAGTGGTAGCGGACAGTGGAGAGCTGTTGGTGAACATGTGCCTGCTGGGGGGTGTGCAACGCCCTGGCTATTAGTGCTTGGCATGGCATGAACTCCAACTGGAGGTGATGGGACGTGAGAGATTAGGGGGATTGCAGTGCTGGACATGCTAGGGTACAGAGTAGTCCTGTGCTTAATTTTGGTTTTGGTCATTGGAAGCTTTACTTGTCACCTCATGCGGAGAGTTCATTCGGTCAACGTGTTCGATGGCCGCCGCTCGGGGTTTTTGTATTGGTCGTGCTCATGCTGTTGTATATTTGGGGTTCTGACTATGATGAGATTGTCGTGTAATCTATTCAGAATTTTTGGAAGTGTATAACTATAAGCTACTGCATAATGTTCCTTTTATTCCTTGCGTTTGTTAATTATATCTGCGGGTATTTTTGTACTAAGCATTACTATTTTATGTTATACTCGTGTTAAGAGTGTTGCTAGGTGTCCCATGATTATTCTCGGGATTTATGGGAAGGTCGAGGAGTGCTAGGTTTCACGATTAGGGTTTTGTCGGAAATAGGAATTAATTCGGAAGGGGTGTGTGTGTGTGTGGGAGGATTAGGTATACTTGATGCATGTTAAGATTAGGTCATGACTAATATATGCGGTTATGTCGGTAAACGGGTTTACGGAAAACGGGGTGTGACAGGAGCGTCCACAGCGACGGTGGTTATTGGGACGAGAGGAGCGTCCACGGCGGTGGGGGCAGTCGGGGAGGCATCCATTGCAGCGGCGGCGGGGGCGCTAGGTTTCACGGTGGGCAGCGGCCGGAACGATGCTCTTATGGCGAGGAGGCACCGCTGCTGATTAGAACAGAAGAGCAAATCTAGGGTTCGACGCGCGGTGAAAAATTTCAAGTCCCGCGGGAGGTATATAAATAGAAGAAGTCATCACGGACGGGCGTAGATGCGACCCGTCCGTGATTAAAAAGTTATCACTGATGGGTCTCTTCTGCGCTCGTCAGTGATGACTTGATTTAGTCATCAAGGACGGTCTAATGTTTTGCCTTTCTTCGTCAGTTGTGGTCCCAGCTCTAGTCTGATACTCATTTCTTGCATGTCAAGTCGTGCCTTCACACCATCTTTTGTCTTCTCTGGAATGTTGAACAAGAGACCAATCAAGCTATCGCACACATTTTTTTGACGTGCATGACATCAATGCTGTGACGGATATTTAGCACCTTCCAGTACGGCAAGTCCCAAAATACGGATTTCTTTTTCCAGATGCTCGGCCTCAGCTTCTATTGCTTTCCAAACACAACATCGATATCTTTCACAATTTCATAGATTTCTTCACCCTTTTTTTGTGCGGGGTGCTCCCGTATCTTGACTTCTCCGTTGAACTGTTTCTTCCACTTCCTCCAAATGTGATCGTTCGGAAGGAGCCGACGGTGACCCATATATACGATTTTACGCAAGTGTGTCAAGAACTGACTCACTATTTGTTCTTGGCACACAACACATGCTTCGTGTCCTTTCACAGTTTGGCCGAACGAGTTTCCATAAGCAGGATAATCATTCACGGTTGTGAACAACAAGGCGCGTAGGTTGAAGTTCTCTTGTTTATCTGCGTCCGAGACTTCCACCCCGTCGTGCCATAGTGTCGCTAAATCTTCCTTCAGTAGTTGTACGTACACATCAATATCATTTCAAGGTTGCTTAGGCCCTTGAATGAGTACGGAGAGATGTATGTACTTACGCTTCATGCACAGCCATGGAGGAAGGTTGTAAATACTGAGGAGGACGGGCCATGTGCTATGTCGGCTGCTCATGTTACCGAATGGATTGATTCCGTCCGTACTCATCCCAAACCTGATGTTCCTCGGATCCTTACCGAATTCCGGAAATACCCTATCGCCAGTCCTCCACTGGCATGCGTCGACAGGGTGTCTCATTATTCCATCTTCCTTACGTCCCTCTGAGTGCCAACGCATCATCTTTGCCTCCTTCTTATTAGCGAACAAACATTTCAAACGGGGAACGATCGGAAGATACCTAGCCACCTTTGCTGGAGGCCCCTTCACCACACCCCCACCTTCATCCTCGTCATCACAATAGTTGTCTTCATTTGTAATATGCTTGTAGCGGGATGTATTGCATGATGGACATCTATGCAGGTTGGCGTACTCTTTGCAGTACATAATACAGTCATTCGGACATTGTGGCGTACCCGGTTTTAAGGCCGGATAAACCCTTGTGTTTTCTGTACCGGTCCCATGATCAGTAGCCGGTACACACAAGTTAACCTGTATATCAAGGTCATACACGCACTTATTAGAATATGACATAAAACCGATCTTTGAAATCGAAGAATTATACTTTTAGCCCAACGGCTAAAAATCTTGCAGCGAAAATCAAACGGTGGGGTGGCCCATCAATATGCCATTCCCGACAGGCAACTGACTGGGGTTATGCCCTAGCTTGCGCAAATAACGTCGTTGCTTTCGAGCTGTCGCCCTTCTGTCTGGCCAAATCAACAAGCCAGGTGAGTACATTGAATGTACTCGCAAGCACTCCGCCAGGGAGTTTATCACGGATATGAGCATGCAAGGGAATTATCAAGAAATTGGCTCTATCCTAGGTTTCATATTGTGCGGGAAAGTAAGTTTATATTTGAAATATGTAAATAGGTATTAAAGCAGTTTTAGCAAAGTATCTCGACGCAGCGAGATAAGGTACCTGCTTTTATCACTCTTCCCGTTACAACGGGGAGATCATCTCTGTGCTTTCCGCTATAACGGCAAAGCATGGTAATCGCCCGATTCCTCAGGGAGACATAGCTCATCCGGTACATACAGGGATATCAACGAAAACACGGTAATCGTCCGATTCCTCGGGGAGACATAGCTCACCCGGTACCTACGGGGATATCAACGGTTACCCGCTATGACGGGAACCCTTTTCTCCACTCCTCCCGCTACAACGGGAGTCTTTTCGGTCACCCTGCGAACACGGCGGATCGCGTCCTTAAACCCGTAACCCATTTTGACTTTGAAAGCCAGTCTACTTTAGTGTGGCCCAACCAAGTTCGTCTATGACCGTGGACGCGGCTATTCGAATAGTTTTGACCCTCTGCAGAGGTGGTACGGCTTTACCCACACGATGTAGTTCATCCTGGGCATACTGTGCGCCGCATGCTACCAGAGCTAGTACGACGAGACTCTTCACCAGTGTGAACCCAGCCATGAACACGCTAGTAGGACATGTCCCAAACCTAGCTTGAATCAGTATCATCGCTTACAAGGAGGTTGGTGTTCCAACTTTGTGGTGAACAAGCCATCGCTTTCCCGCAGAAACTTTTCTCTACAGATGCTACAACCTCATCTACACACTACTCACTGCCTACGGGTTCATGCTAGTTCAAGCCGGGTACTAGACCAAGTCCTTCCCATAAAGGACATGTGGACGTACGGTAAGACTTGGCCAAACGGCACTTAAGATCGGTCCTTATGTGATCCGAGAGGGACTTCACACCTCACCCGTAAATGGACTGCGAGAACCACGCCGGGCATTACCTCACATTTAACAAGCTTCCTGCTTTCCCCCTTCATTTCTGACCCAGATCAAAATCTTCTCCATTTTGTTTTTCAGGTTTTAACGAAAACCTTTTTGCGGTAAAATATCCCAACCCATGGATATACTACCTTCATACTCCTTCGGACACGACGGTCCGTTTCCAAACATTTGCCACATGAAATATGGAAGTATTCTCTTTTTATTTTGAAAACCTAATTTGCTACTGCAGGGCTAAGCATACATACATACTCTACCCTAGATTTTTGATAACCTTTCCGGAAGTACATAGTCCCTAGGGTGACAAGGTGTTCAGGGTCGGACTAGTGTTTCTAAGTGTCGGTCATAACTATTCTACATAAAATAACAAGTCATAGAACATAGCATGCATGTTTCGTAAACAAAATAACATTTCGCAAACTTAGGTTTCAACATGATCAAGGGTGGAAAGCTTGCCTGGCGTTATCGGCCGAGTTTCGATCGCAATCTTGGTGCGACAAATATCGGGAATCCTGCGCCTGAGGTACTGCTGCGTCGCAACTACACGTCCAGAAAATAGCGAATCACCAACGGTGCGAGGAAGAACCATTTGAGAACCAAAATATACTCAAGCAACATTTAGAACCATGCATTGCTCTTGGAAGGACGCTAGGGTTTTCAAAATGTTGTGATGGAATTAATATCACGTGAGCTAAAGGCTTTTACATATAGGAAAACTAGGGTTTGTATGATTAAGATCACATTAATATTTTATAAGCTTTTAGCTTTTATGCAAAGGTTGGGTCCAGAGGAAATTATTTGTGTTTCAAAATTTGAGAAAGCTATATGAAAAGCTTTTAGAGCAAAAATTAAAATGGTATATGTATATATCTGTAAATACATGCCTACAAGGGCTGTATGGATAACAACATGTTTTATCCAATTCCCTACTGCTTTTATTAGATAAAAGTTCTGAAATTAACGGTGCACTGAAACTACATGACTTACTTATTTCTATGCAAAAAGGGATTAACCAGGTTGTACTATGTTTAAGAAAGTATAACATGTTCATTATGAATTGGTTTACAATTTGAAAATCTAAATAAGTCAAAAATTTTGAAACTGGTATTATTAGGTAGGGTTTGATTTTAGATGGACATAGGAAAAAGAGCGGCGTCAATCGGAGCTACGACGGAGGAGAAATGAGCTTCCGGATTTTTGCCAGGGAAGAAAAATGGAAGAGGGGAAAGGTTTCGGATCTGAAGAGGGGGATGACGTTGGTGACATATTCGGAATAATACGCCTTCAGTGCTTAGAAGTGCATACGAGAAGTGTTGTTGGGAATACACCTTCCAACCGAGAACACGCAATTAGGGAAATACGTTTTCGGTAAAGGAAAGCATGGGAAGGAGAAACCTGCCTCCATCCAACCGGTAATGGGCCTATATGGGCGGTGGACTTGGCCGGCCGTGGCCGTGGGGCAGGCCGGTGGTGGCGAGAGGCGGAGCGGCGAAGGCAGCTCCTTGCCGCGGCTGTCGGGGGCTTGCCGCGGCAGGGGCAAGGCAGCAGCGGTAGCTGATGTGAGCTGCCACGACAGCGCGAGGAGCAACAAAGGGGTGCAGCGGCAGTAGGAGTGAGCTATCACGGCGAGGAGGGGCTGCCGCGGTGGGAGAAGGCTTGCCGCGGTGGAGGAAGACTTGCCGCAGTGAGAAGGAGGGGGCAGCGGCAACGGCTTGAGCTGCCGCGGGTGGGGAAAAAGAGCAGCGACAGTGTCTTGCCGCGGCAGGAGAAGAGCTACCACGGGGGAGATGGGCTGCTGCGGTGTTGTCGCGGTCGGAGAAAAGGCTGCCGCGGGGCTGCCGGTGTTGGTGAGGCTGCGGGCGCTTGCACCGGTGTGGAGGGTGCGGTAGCAGCTGCGCTGGGGAAAGGGGCGGCCGCAATGGGTCCTGGGAGGTGGAAGGGGAGGTGCATGGGGCTCGGGATGGAGATGGCGAGTGGAGGAGCTCAAAGAGCTCGGCTCTTGGGGAGGCAGAGAAGGTTGGGCGCCTAGCAGCCCGAGGAACAGAACAGTGAAGATGTGGTTTTGGGAGAGCAGGTCTTAGGGGGATGAAAAGAGGGGGCTGGTGCTTGCTTGGCTGGGGAGGGTTCTAGAATGTTGGTGATTGCAAGAACCAGAGAGAGGCAGCTAGAGGAAATCGTCGGGAGTTTGGAGAAGACAGGGAAATAAAGGGAAGGCTCGGTGCTCGGGAAGCTCAGGATGGAGCCTCGTTGGTGCCTCGCGACTAGGCGCGTGTGGAGGTCACCGTCGGTCATGGCCGGCTTCCACCAGCGTTGTGAGGATGGCCGGCTCAGATCTTGAGAAGTGAAGTTCGGGTCTTTGGCTTTGCAGGAACTCAGAGGGGAAGGAGAGCTCGGCTGATTGGGAAGAAGGTGGGGAGAGCGAGCTCAGGAAGAAAGGAGTTGGTTGGGGGCAGCTCACGGAAATGGAGAGAGGATGGGGAAAAGGGCATAGCTCGGGGAGGAAGAATCACTGAGGAAGGAGTGGGGAGTTTGGGGAGCTGCTTGGGGCTTTTGAGTAGAGTTGATAGAAGGTAGGTGGGAGCTATCCAGTGGAGTAAAGGGGTAGGCAGAATAAACAAAGAGCAGGGACTTGGAGAGAAACGGTAGCGTGAGGAAAAGAGTATGCTCGTTGCTTGAATGAGTGGAGTGCGCCACTTTTCTTTAAAGAGTAGGGTGATGAGAGAGGCAGTGTTGAGCTGAGACAAGGGTACGGGAATCTTGCCAAGTTGCTACGGCTGCACAGCGGTGGCGCGTGGCACACTCAAGCAAGAGAGTACAAGGAAAGCTAGGCACCAGCAATGCGTTGACAAATAACAGTGCAAGAGTACAGTCGAGCAGAGAGAGATCAACAGGGAAATAGATTGAGTGATGGGTTTGGCTTTAGGTGGAGTAGAGAAAAAGAGATCGCAGGGGCAGCTCGGCATGGCCCTCGGACAACCATGTTACACAGGCAGTTGGGGTATCGTGCTAAGGAAGAATTATGAGTACTTGTTATGTACATGCACCTGCACATGAGACATGCGTACACGCATATATATCCTGGTCGGGTTGGAGGGGCAGACACCTATGTTCACGAATACGAACACATGTGATTCTTGCTGAATCTTCATATAGAGGTTGCCAAAACAATTAGGGGGTATACTAGAGGTATATGTAGGAGAGAGAAAAGGTGGTAGAGTGTCTATGAGATTATATAGGAGTGCAATGAGGTTAAAACAATCATAGGAGGTCATGGAATTTTTCTAGAATTTTGTGAGGATTTATGGAGACGCGGAATAGCACAAAGGATGGTAGAAGGATCATTGGTTAATCAGTAGAAAGATGAAAAGGAACAGATATTTTATGTCCTAGCATGGTAACATGGTAGAAGTGGAAAGGTATCCGTATGACCTGTGTAAGTAGAGGGAGAGAAACCATGGTAGTTATGGTTTTACCGAGAAAATATAAATTATGGTGTGAAGTGTATGTGTCTGCATACACTTGAAGATTTTTGCATATATGGGGTTTGCATGTGGATGGAATGGACATGCGAAGTTACGGTGAGCTGTGGTTTGATTTCTACCACTGGTATGTGCATATATACATGCACGAGGTTTGTCGACAGGAGGGGAACCGGGGGTGCCGAGGATTAGGGTTTGCATATGTGCGTATACATAAAGGCAGTATATATGTGCACATACTCGCGATAGGACATGGCGGAGCAGATGGCAGAATTTTGAGTCGTTCGGAAAAGGTTCGTGTCGTACATATGCTCCAATTTCACAAAAGTACCGTGTGGGTACTTAGCTGCAGATGTTGATTTAGGTTGCACTGGCTAGACGGAAGGGGGAAATACTGAAGGTGTGTTTGCAGCGGGAAATGCAAGGGCGAATAGCCGAGACAGTGTGTAAGGCGAGGTTTGAATACCTTGCCGGACAGAGTTTCGACAAAGCAGAGATTAAAGAAACAGGAATAGAGGTGGAAGATTTTGGTTGTCTCAATTTAGAGTTTTGCAGGGGCATGATTTGAGTAAAAGTTTTACTCTGGTGTACTTTAACTGACATTATTAACAAAAAAGTTTTTGTTAGCCCTAATTTTTGGGTTTCAAAAAATCGGGGTGTTACAGACATGCATGTACTTTTTTACTTCTAATCCAAGAGGGCATATAACCTTCTTCTCCTTGTAAGTTGTTGTTAGCAACACGTTCCCTTCCGGAAGAATGTCCTCCAGGAGCACCAACAGCTTTGTGAAACTTGTGTCCGACTAGTTATTGCTTGCCTTGATTTTCAACAGTTCTAGCGCGACAGCCAATCGCGTGTGCTTCGGTTTGCATCCCGGAAACAAGGGTATTTCCGAGTCTCCCAACAAGCCTAAGAACTCATTGTACTCTCTTCCACCAAGGTTCATCCCTTCCGCGTCACGCAACATTTGGTCCAAATCATTGTGTACGTCAACCATATCCTCATTTGAGGATTCCGAATTGGCTTCTTCCACCGGTTCGTCGAGCGACGCAACATGTCCAGCCTCGACTTCTACCCCTTCGCCAACCCCCACTCCTACCTCTTCGCCACTTGGGACGACTTCTGCCTCTTCGCCAGTGGCAACTTCTTCCTCCTCGTCGTGACTTATCCAACGGGTATAACCATCCATGAAACTCTTTATAAGCAAGTGTAATTGCAAGTCCTTTGTCGTCTGCACCATCTCCATGTTATTGTAATTACAACATGGACAACACATTTCGTTCTTTCTCTTCCTCAACATATCTTCTTGGGCAGCTCTAAGAAACCCAGATAAAGCATCTATGTACCCTCTGGTAGCACAATCCCCGTACATCCAACTTCGATCCATCGATCCTATAGTAATAAATGATAGCACGAAGGCTTTAATCTACGTCCTGTAGGGGATGTATGCACTTAATAAATGATATAGAGAGAGCACAATTACTAACCTCTCGTCTCCAACTCAAAATATAGCACTGTCCCCTTCCAAATGTGACCCCTAGATCTCCTCTCACCGAATTGCCCACAAATCACGCTTCTGGGCGGCCGCAACATTGCTCTGGATGCGAGGAGGCGCCGCTGCTAGTCGGAACTTAGGAGCAAAAACTCAGGGTTCGACGCGCGGCGAAAATGACAAGTCGCACGGTTAGAAACCTATATAGAACAATTCATCACGGATGGGCCAAATCAAAACCCATCAGTGATGATTTTCCCGCCATTTCAAGGACTTCATCACTAACGGGTAGGTTATACAAAGCCGTCAGTGATGATAGTAATAATCACAGACGGGTTATATTTTAACCCATCTGTGATAAGTCATCACTGACGGGTACACAAACGACCCGTCTGTGATCTAGAGGATTGTATTTTCACCCGTGCGTGGTATATCATCACTTACGGACCAGAAAGTAACCCGTCAGTGGTGATCCGTGTTCGCGCCCAAAGTTGTTCTCTGTTTCGCGCCGATACACGTAGCGGCGGGAGACGAGGGGTCGCGTCGGTACACGAGGCAGACGGGAGACTAGGGGTCGCGCCTGTACGACGGGAGACGAGGACCTCAATATAACGTCCTCCTCTTCTTCGTCGTACAAATATTCATCACCGCCTGCTTTGCAATGGAGTCTGCGGGTACCTCTTCCCACAGGGCCGGGAAGCGCAAGACGCCGCCTCCGTCCCTGCCTCCGTCCCCTCCTCCATCCCCGATCAACCAGACAAGCACCGAGTTCACGATGCACCTCTCCCGCGAGATGGTTCAAGCCATCGGGTGCGGCTATGGAAACACAGAGGGCACCCTCCTCTGTGCATACATTGAAGGAGTACGCTACTTCGGCGCCTTCGTCGTCCGCTGTGTGTTGGCCAAGAAGTACCCACGAGCAAAGTTCATCGTGGAAGCACGCCACGAGCCGGGGCGATTCCTCATCTCCTATACTTCCAGTGGGTCGGAGTGCACCACTCGTCGCACCATCGGCCGCCGCCTCCACGCGAAGTACATCAAGTGGGGTGTCGACTGAGTGAGCTTCTTCATGGTCCATAAGGTGCTCGCTCTGGTGCTGGAGCCCATCGATGAAGATCTGTCGCTCGAGAACTTTTAGTTATCTATTTTTATTTTATAAATTATGTATGTAAGACAGTCTATATGTATCTTAATCATTTCCGATGGTCTGTATATATCTTAATCGTTTCCGATGGTCTGTATGCTATTATGTTCTATTGTAGTTGTCCTGAAAGTCATGAGTTGTTCGTTCGATTTGCCCATCACACTTTTTATCACTGACGGAAAGAAGTACGACTCGTCTGTGATGACAGTCTTAGTCATTCGCCTAAAGCAGGATCATCACAGACAGGTAGAGAAACGACCCGTCTGTGATCTAGAGGGTCATCATCACTGACGGGTCGAATACCGATCCGTCTGTGATGAGCCGGTCATCACTGACGGACCGCAAAATAACCCGTCAGTGATGATGTGGGGAAACTCATCCCAAGGACTCCAGTAGTCTTTCTCATCACAGATGGGTTGTATTTTCACCCGTCTGTGATGAATCATCACTGACGGGTCACATTTCTACCCGTCAGTGAAGAGATGTTTTCTGTGCATGAATTTCCTGGCCTCATCAGTTCATTTTGCTTGCCACCTCTAAAAAATAGAATAACATCCCAGCTGCATGTACAGCCTCTGCACAGCCCCAGCATGTGCAGGACAATAAATACAAATTAATCTATTTTCTGCATCTCAATTCCACATCGCAAATTTGACAAGTCCACATCTCAAATATATATATATATATATATATATATATGTACAATACATTCGACATCGCACAAGTTGCTAAAGAATTTTGCACA
The DNA here is from genome assembly GCA_019208055.1 of Stipa capillata. Taxonomy (NCBI): domain Eukaryota; kingdom Viridiplantae; phylum Streptophyta; class Magnoliopsida; order Poales; family Poaceae; genus Stipa; species Stipa capillata. The sequence continues at coordinate 90,612 of JAGXJF010000983.1, read as the reverse complement.
TCTCACTTTCATATGGAAACGAACTATTTAGAGTGCTAGCTAGAGTGTTTACACACTGACTACAAATGGACACATTAGAATGCGATAGACGTATTGGACTGCGATATCAGTATGTAGTTTTTTTGTGCAGTGTAACCAAAATAGAGCGTCGTCACCATTGTGACATTGCAGTTACACTGCACAAGACACTCTTTCCAAGAAAAGTATCTTGTGCAGTGCAGCACAGTGTCACAAACGCGACGGAGAGGGGAGAACGGCGGCCTCCGCCGGCGCCGGCGCCGCTGCAAGGTAGAGGAGCAGTCGCCGGCCTCGAGGAAGAGGCGGCAACCGGATCCGGGCTCGAGGAAGAGGCGGCGACCGCATCCGGGAAGAGGCGGCAATCGGATCCGGGCTCGGGAAGGAGGCAGCGGTCGGATCCGGGCTCGAGGAAGAGGCGGCGACCGCATCCGGGCTTGGGGGGGCTCGCGGAGGAGGCGGCGGCCACAGCGCGGTGCGAAAGAAAACTAGGGTTTCAACGCGGCGAAAATGACTAGGCCGTCCCGCATTTATAGATAGAAGAAATCATCACGGACGGGCCAAAATTATGCCTGTCAGTGCTAGTTTGGTCATTGTTGACGGGTCAGTTTTCTACCCGTCCGTGCTGACACTGCAGGTCAGCACTGACGGGTAGTTTTCCTACCCGTCTGTGATAAATGATGTCATCACTGACGGGCGCAAAATATACCCTTCACTGAAAGTCATCACTGACGGGTTGTTTTCTCACCATTCAGTGATGATATCTTTGATAATAGCCTTGAGGCTCTTCGCATATTCATCACTGACGGGTTGTTTTCCTACCCGTCAGTGAAGTGATTTCACCACTGACGGGCACGGTTTACCCGTCAGTGATACTGATTCTAGATGACGTTGTTTGTAGTAGTATGTAACAACCTTTGAAAGATGTGATATCCTGGCCTATCAAGATGATAAAAGATTAAAAGAACTTTCATGAATAACTTCATTATTACGTGATAAACTTGTAGAGGTATGGCCACAAAGCTGGCATATTCTTGCTACATAGCATTAGTCCTTATGAAGTGTAGTACGTAGGGATAAGTAGATAACAAAGATTTCAAAAGAAAGAGAGGAGATTTGAGATGACATAATGTGATGGCCCTGCTTTAGCTGGAGCGTTGCATGCTTAGTGTTCCTATATATGCGTCTATGGTTATTATGTCTTTGCACCAATTACTCTTCCCTGGACCGAAAGCATTATTTGTCAAGGTGATTATCATTGTGGATAGTAATCACTACATATATACACGATGACGCTCACTACTAAATCTTTACTTTGTAGGGAGAATACTGTCTCAGAGGATAAGGAGATGAAGAGAAACATGCAGAAGAAGAAGAGGATGGCGAGGAAGAATCAACAACACTTGCTGATCTAATGGCTTGCAACAACATAACTGCATGATACTGTGTCTGAAGTTAACTGCAGTGGCTTTATAAGAGTGGGCAGACTGCATGCATGCTACTCTGGGTTTGATTGCATTAAGTCAATTAATATGAACTATATATGGCTTAGTTTTCAGATTGAGGAGTTGGATGGCTACAACTTGTGCCTAGACTATCATCTGAGTAGAGGCTTCCAAGCGAGCAATCTGCGTGATCGCACCTCCTACCGCACCATGAGGCCTCTGTTTCGACACCCTTGTGCGCCGCTCTGATCTCGCCGTGTTCCATTGAGCACTGATCGCTGCCCTGACGAAAGTATAAGGGTTTTAATTTTCCGAGTTTTAGTAAAATAAATAATGATTGCGAATTTTTGGATTGATTATTTTGCAAACTTTTGGAAGAAAAACTTCCTCTAGTCAAAATTCTGAATTATTTTGGAAAAAGGAAAATGAATGGTAAAATTTCGCGAGTTCAAACCCAAACCGGAATGTATGCTTAATTTGTTTTGTTTTAGGGAGGTTTGCTTAAATTTGTGTTTTGGAGGCCCAAGCTGGGATGAGAAGAAAGTCATTAACTTCCCCATTCTTCTCCGTCTCGACCGGACACACCCCACTTCTTGAGGCTCCTTCCTCCTCTCCCAGATCAGATCAGATCAGATCCGCTCCAAGGCCAGAGCCAGATCCGCCCACGGCGGCTGCCGGCCGGCGACGATGGCCGAGAAGCCGTGCACCTTCCTGGTGCACTTCGACAAGGGCTCCGCGTCCATGGCCAACGAGATCAAAGCCGACCTCGAGGGCAGCGACGGCGCCGCCAAGGCCGAGGCCATGAAGCGCGCCATCATGCTCCTCCTCAACGGCGAGACCCTGCCCCATCTCTTCATCACCGTCGTCCGCTACGTGCTCCCCTCCGAGGACCACGCCGTCCAGAAGCTCCTCCTCCTCTACCTCGAGACCGTCGACAAGCGCGATGCCGCCACCGGGAAGGTCCTCCCGGAGATGATCCTCATCTGCCAGAACCTCCGCAACAACCTCCAGCACCCCAACGAGTACATCCGAGGCGTCACGCTCCGGTTCATCTGCCGCCTCGGCGAGCCCGAGCTGCTCGAGCCGCTTGTGCCGTCGATCCTGGCGAACCTCGAGCACCGCCACCACTTCATCCGCCGCCACGCGCTGTCGGCGGTATCCGCGATCTACCGCCTGCGGAACGGCGACCAGCTCATCCCCGATGCGCCGGAGCTCGTGGAGCGTGCGCTCGCCGGCGAGCAGGACGCCGCCGCTCGGAGGAACGCGTTCCTCATGCTCTGCACGTGCGCGCAGGAGCGCGCCGTCGCGTACCTGATCGCCAACGCCGACCGCGTCACCGAGTGGCCCGACCTCCTGCAGATGGTCGCCGTCGACCTCATCCGCAAGGTCTGCCGCTCGCCCAACCGAGCCGACAAGGGCAGGTACATAAAGATCACCATCTCCCTCCTCGCCAGCCCCAGCACTGCTGTCGTGTACGAGTGCGCCGGCGCGCTCGTGTCGCTGTCCTCGGCGCCCACCGCGGTGCGCGCCGCCGCCACCACCTACTGCGAGCTGCTTTCCTCGCAGAGTGACAACAACGTGAAGCTCATCATCCTGGACCGCCTGCACGAGCTGCGCACCTCGCACCGCGAAGTGATGGTGGATTTGGTCATGGACGTCCTGCGCGCGCTTGCCAGCCCCAATGTGGATGTCAGGAGGAAGGTGCTGGATTTGGTTCTGGATCTGCTCACCTCGCGGAATGTGGAGGAGGTGGTGCTGTACCTCAAGAAGGAGGTTGTTAAGACACAGGGCGGCGAGCTCGAGAAGGCCGGTGAGTACCGCCAGATGCTGGTGCAGGCTATCCATGCTTGTGCCGTGGAGTATCCAGAAGTGGCTGGATCGGTGGTGCACCTCCTCATGGACTTCCTTGGTGACAGTAACGTTGCCTCAGCGGTTGATGTCATTCTGTTCGTGCGTGAGATCATAGAGTCCAATCCCAAGCTGCGTGTGTCCATGATCCAGAGGCTGATTGATACGTTCTATCAGATCCGGGCATCCCGTGTCTGCTCATGCGCTCTCTGGATCGTTGGGGAGTATTCCCTCTCCCTATCTGAGGTCGAGAGCGCTATTTCCACTATCAAGCAGTGCCTTGGGGATCTGCCGTTCTACACTGTCTCTGAGGAAGGGGAGTCAACTGATTCCTCCAAGCCAGCCCATCCGGTGGTGAGTTCTGTCACTGTATCTTCAAGGAGACCTGTAGTTCTTGCGGACGGCACTTATGCCACACAGAGTGCTGCCACTGAGGCTGCCATTTCGGCTCCAGCTGGTGCTGTTGGGTCACTGGCTTCCACCCAGAATCTCAGATCTCTCATTCTGTCAGGTGATTTTTTCTTGGCTGCTGTTGTTGCCTGTACACTGACCAAGCTTGTGTTGAGGCTGGAGGAGGTTCAGCCATCGACGGTTGAAGCAAACAAGGCATCTACTGAGGCGTTGCTGATCATGGTGTCCATAATGCAGTTGGGACAGTCCTCTTACCTTCCCCACCCTATTGACAATGACTCGTATGATAGGATTGTGCTCTGTGTGAGGTTGCTTTGCAATACAGGCGATGATGTAAGGAAGGTTTGGTTGAAGTCATGCCATCAGAGCTTTGCAAAGATGCTTGCTGAGAAGCAATTCAGGGAGACCGAGGAGATGAAGGCCAAGGCACAAATCTCTCATGCCCAGCCTGATGATCTCATTGATTTCTACCACCTGAAGAGCAGGAGGGTGAGAGAAAAATTACTTACGACTTTTTTTGCCTTTTGTTTCTAGGAACTGCATAATCCATTTTGCTGGCTAATGTGGGTATTAGCAACTAGTTCATAAGCATGCAAATTCGAATTAAACCATTGAATGATGCATGAGTAGAAATAAGCATGGTGCCATGCATTGCATTTCCAATTTATTGGTGCATCCTAGAGACATTGCATATTCAGCCCAAATTATAGTACGATTAAGTCTTCCATTCAGGTTTAATGAAACTGAATCTTCATTACAGTGTGCAATCAGTAGTACTCCTAACTAATAGTAACTTTTAAACCACAACTCTTCAGATTTTTCTCCCGTCCCATTAGGTCTTTACTTTACCAAGATGCTAGCTTTGGACAGACATTTACTTGTTCTTTTGTTACACCATTGTTGTACACAGTTTAAGGTTCATGAAATCAGTTTTGAACAAGTCTTGCTCATGTGCTTTATAGCCGTCATCGTTATTTTATAGCAACATTTGCACTGTGCATGGCCCTTTTTTTGATCTATGTTTGTATTACAAGGTCGCATTTAATTACGCTGACTGTTTCTTGTATTAGCAAGGATAGTCAAGTGTTGACTGGAGAAGTGTTTCTGTATTTCAACCTTTAAAGAATGTTTCTCATGTTGTCAAGGTAGTAAACTTAGGTGTTAGGTAGGAAAATTGTTTTCTGTTTTGGATAAAGGCATACGAGGTGATACATACTTCACTATTACCTAGAGTATGTTGAATATAAACTAAAATAGATCATATGTATAAATGTTCATAGAGGCCATAAAGATTTGACCTTAGCGTTTAATATTGCAACACTTTGACTGGGGCATAGTTTTGTTACTGTATTGTCAAAGCATCTCTCTTCTGTTGTTAAATCCTTGCATTCATTCTTGTAGGGAATGAGCCAACTTGAGTTGGAAGATGAGGTCCAAGATGATCTAAAGGCTGCAACTGGTGAATTTACGAAGGATGCGGATGATGCAAACAAACTGAATCGCATTCTTCAGTTAACAGGGTTCAGTGATCCTGTCTATGCTGAAGCATTTGTTACTGTTCATCATTATGATATCATACTTGATGTTACAGTCATAAACCGAACAAAGGAAACGCTGCAGAACTTGTGCTTGGAGTTGGCTACAATGGGTGACCTGAAACTTGTTGACCGCCCTCAGAACTATACGATGGCTCCTGAGTCCAGCAAGCAAATTCGGGCTAATATTAAGGTTTCATCAACAGAGACTGGAGTCATATTCGGTAACATAGTTTATGAGACCTCAAATGTAATGGAGCGATCGGTGGTAGTCCTAAACGACATTCACATTGACATCATGGATTACATCTCACCTGCTACATGTGCTGATGTTGCTTTCCGGAACATGTGGGCAGAATTCGAGTGGGAGAATAAGGTACAATGCCCTTATAAATTCTCAACTTTGCAAAAGCTTGTGCAGATGCCCTCTGTTACTTATTTGCAGTTTATTCTAGCATTTTTCCTTCATTATATATCATCCATAGATGCCCACCAATCAGCATGAATCAAATTGTGCATATGATCAATTTGAACAAGTATTTTTGTATTAAAATTACTGCCACATTCGTATTTGGACATTAGGTATTGCCATGCAGATACGTTGTATATTTCACCAAGCAATTTACAGGGGGTAACAACTTAAATATACAAGCAATTGCAGGGGTAACAACTTAAATATTTATCTGTAATTATTTTCTTAGATACTGTATATGTTTTCAGCTGGTCCAACATATAGGTAAGATTGAATGTTTTGATTTGGTCTGCTGTTATTTGACTGTTTCGCTGTGTCTATTGCTGGTTTGCGAACACCAACATTGTAGTTTACCATTTGTGCCTCTACCAGAAGAGGTAGCTTTTTGGGCCGGTTCACTCATGTTGGATTGGCATTTTCTAGTTTTTCTAGCTTGTGAATAGTGATTAGATCTGGTTGATATCGATTAATGCATTGAAATTGTCGTGCTCATACTCCTTTTTTAGTTTAAATCTGATCTGTTTGGCTTATTCCACGACTATTCTTTCCTTGTTGATCAGGTGGCGGTGAATACTGTGCTTCAAGATGAGAAGGAATTCTTGAATCATATAATCAAGTCAACAAACATGAAGTGCCTAACAGCACCGTAAGTTTCAAAGGAAACTCACCTTTCGCATTGCTCTGCAGACTACAACTGCTCCTACTTCGATAATATTAATGTTATATTTGTTCTGCATGAATGCCATGTAGACCTGTAAAATGCATAGCTACATACAAAAGCATGATTTTATTTCTTCTAATAACACAATAATGAATTGAAAAATTGCTCAATTATTTACTAATGCCAGATAAAATAGAGTAACGGCTATTTATTTGCATGCCCATTTCAGCATATAAGGTTAAGCTATATAGGCCATGATAGCTTCTAGTTTGTTTCCTAGGTTTGAAGACTTAGATTCTTAGATAAGTGAGGTGCTTTGGTTATATGTTAGAAAGAAGGCCATTCTAGGTTTCTTCAGATGCAATTAAGAACTGAGCATAGGATCACATAAACTAGAAATGTACTCTAATTCTTCATTTCATGAAGGAGATCCAAATAGGCCACCAATTTTGATCATTTTATAGGATACTCTAGAAATCCGAGCGACCATATTTTTCTTGTATTATTTAGAAGTACAAGATATATTGAAAACTTGCATTTTGAGAACTGCTTTACTGATGTGATTGGTTGGGCCTCTGGAAAGTTGTTAAACTGAACATTTCTAATTTCAAACTGAGAGTTGGGACTGGGAGCTGGATCTTCTGATGGTTAGAGCACGCCAGAAACTTGCACTCCACTGCTTGTCTGGTTGCTAATGTAGTTAGCCTTTTTCGACCTCACATCATCATATGATAACTGTTACACCAGGTCTGCGCTTGATGGAGAATGTGGGTTTATTGCTGCTAATCTTTACGCCAAGAGTGTGTTTGGCGAGGACGCTTTGGTGAACATCAGCGTTGAGAGGCAGACCGACGGTAAGCTCAGCGGGTACATCAGAATAAGGAGCAAGACCCAAGGAATCGCGCTCAGCTTAGGAGACAAGATTACCCTCAAACAGAAGGGAGGCAGCAGTTAACCAATCCATTAGCTCGTGACCACTGTGTCACACGTATATCTCCCCATTCCTATAAAGACCCGATGTGAACTCAAATTTTGCTACCTTCCCCCAGTTTTCATGAGTTGTCAATTGTTACCAATGTGCTGGACCTGTATGACAGGTGGTAATAGAGATATATCCTACATGAAAAGGATTGTGTAGCTTTGTGTTGTTTTTAGCTTACAAAACCAAGATACGTGCTCTCCATTGATGTTTCATGCTTTTGTTTATTCTTTGCTCATCTTATACTCCTGAGAACTTCCATTTTTGTTTTGAGGAATTTGTACTCCTGAGGACTGACTTTGTAATTCCTGGCATTGATCTTACCTGATGTCTTCCGATTGCCATGTCCAATAATAAACGAATACAGATTGCGTTTCTTGGGGGCAAGCACGTGACAGAATACAGTATGATAAGGCAAGTGGTAATCGAGAGTATGCATATATTTTTAACTTTTTGTAAAAAGGAATAAAGCTACTAAGTGGAATTTATTTGTGGCAAGCACGTGACGAAATACAGTATGAGAATGTTTGATATGAAGTCAATTTGAATTCAGCAAACCAAGGGACATACAATACGCAAGGCATCAAGGATAAATAATGTAACTTATGGTTACTGGCAAGTTCTTTATTCATAACAGTAGTCACACACATGCCATTGAGTAACATTAAAATGTGATTAATAACACAAGTCTGCTGTAAATTATCCAGATAAAACTGAAGTTGCTGAAGTAACAGGAACTACTTATTTAGTTCTCTGTACGAGATATGCATCCTTGATTCCGTGCAGCTTTGCAGCGACCTCCTGCATGCTGATGCGCTCGCTCGGTGTCGACTTGGTGCAGCAGAGCCCAAAATTTAAGATAGAAAGCAGACACTGTACTCCATTTTCCTCGAGTGCCATCGGAGTTTCTCGGCAAAGGTTCAACTCCTGAAGCAGCTGTGGATGAACAATCTGCAATACCTTATTATGGAAGTTGATCTCTGCAAACTTTGCTATGCTCAATCCATCCTTAAACATGTCATCTATTGGCCTCTTTCCGTTGAATATTTCGAGGAGAACAACCCCGAAGCTGTAAACATCAGCGGCAGTAGAAACTTTGATCACCCCTTGCACATTCTGTAAATACCATGTAGCAAGGGATTAGTTTACATTGACATCTTGAGACTGTCAAGTGACATGGAAGAAAATCACAATGTAAAAAAGGGACAATATATACCTGGAGCAACATATCCTATGGTTCCCTTTTTCAATCGAAGAAATGGAAATTGAATCAACGCAAGATGATGATGTGAGTTCGATTTGCAGCCTAGCAAGTTCAAAGTCTCCAACATGAGCTATCATATTATCATCCAGAAGAATGTTGCTAGGTTTTAGATCACAATGAACAATACTTCCATGGTGCTTAACCTGTGAGCCAGTGAAATATAGTTCAAATTTGAAGAGCTTTCATCTTGTCAGTTTGAGTGTAGCAATTTATGTAAGTCCCCTCGTGGCATGAACTCATACACGATTGCTTTGACATCATTTCCTCTAGAATCAACACTGGAGCAAGCAGTTATGATAGGTACTAGATTGCGACGGCGCACATTCTTCAAAGCATTACATTCTTTGATGAAGCTCTTTTGTGCTCCCCTTGTCTCTAGGCCGAATACTTTCATGGCAACCACATCTCTTGCAATGTGTTGTAACTAAAAATCATGGTTTGGAGGTGATACAGGTGGCCAAGGGATGGAGGGATTTCTCCAGTGAATGCATTTCGAGCTAGAACAAGAGATGTTAGGAATGTTAAGTTTCCTAGTGAGGAAGAGATTATCCCTACTAGGCCTTTGTTGGCAAGGTCAAGATAGATGACACGAAGTGGAGTCTTCACCCTGCACAGGACACCTTCCCAATTGCAAAATTGGGTGCTACCATTCCATGACATCAAGGATTGCTGGGGATCAAGGCTGGTTGCTTTCTTGAATTGAAGCAATGACAACCATCTGTCTCATTTCCATATAATGAACTGCAGAAGATGACTTGTGCACTACAAATCATGAGCACCAAGACCAGCATAGAGTGCCTGTAGCAACCTTCATGCTTGGCTGTTATGTTTGTTATGCATGGATGAAAAAATATAGTTAAAAACAAGGGAAATTTTTGAGAGTCAATATTAGACAAAAGTCTCTATCGCCATTTTGAGGTTTGATATTTTGTCTACATTTCCCTTTTAAGGTATGAAACCAGGTATTATGCCTCCCCTCAAAATGTCCCCATCGGGTGGGTTTGACAGTAGTTTTGGTGACATGGCTCAATATTTGATTTTTTAACATTCAATCTACACCCACATGTCAACATGATTTTTTAACTTAGCTCAGTTTGTTGTTGATGTGTTTAACTACGTCGAACCGAGGAATTTGGTTAATTAAGGCATCTTTACTGGTAAGATTTTTAGTCATATTTTAAAAAGATGCTTCCAACTAACTGGTACATTTTATGTATAAATATATAAATAAATAAGTGTTTTCTAAAAGCTACCGTAATGTCAAAGGGAGCCTTAAGCTTCTTTCTATCCTCTCTCAGGACATGCTTCCTGTTCTGTTGCTTAGCAAGATTCAAAAGAAGTGAATCCTGATCAATCAGTAGTGCTTCTCTCTAGTCTTTATGGGACTCCATTGTCGCTACCTGTCAATCAGTGAAGTCAATGCTAATCTCATCCATAGCGTACCTTTCGGAGGATAACATAACCAATTATATGGCCAACGTCGCAACGACGTCCAGGAACTTTAATCAACGATCACCTACTACTAGTTGACTCGAATGCTGATCATTTTCTTCGCTCGCAAGGCTGATGCAACAGGCAAGCTGGTCAAAGACTTCATGAGATCAGTAAGATGCATGCCTTGGAGAGTTGGAGGTGACTTGATGAGTGATTTAGGTGCATGGAGGGTAAAGCATATGCATTTATCTGTTGAGAAAAACTTCTGTTTCCTTTGGCTCGGTTTTCAGGTCACGTGGCAGGCTAATAGATCGATGGATGATTTGGCACCGTTGTAGATGCCGTTGGCGTACTTCACAGAGGATGACATGTGTATTGCTACAGCGTAAACGGTGTGGCGAAATACAAGAACGTACGGACCTAGAAACTGATGAAACTGGGACTAGCCAGTGGAGCCGCGTCGGAACTAGTCCCATGCCCTGATGAACAATATGTACCAGCATATATCATATGTTTAAGAAAAAAACGTCTCATCAAAAATTTTTTTTGAAGAGAAATCATGACGATATGTTGTTCAATATAAAGGCGAGGGCACATACCATATGTGTTGCCATTCAAAACTATCAGATTTGTCTTGTAGCCCATCTCACACTGCTCTATCAGCACAGTATAGCTTATAAGCTGATTTGACACTAAAACGCACGGCCTTTGAATCGAAAATGCCATGCAATAAAATCTTGGACGTTTGCGCCAAGAAGAATTCTGTGAATAATATCTACCTCATCTGACATGAATGTTTGTCGCAGCAGGTTCATGTCCCACTCGCCCGTATATGGGCCAATTAGGGTGCGTTTGGTTCGTGGGCAAGGTAGGATGGGATATGGCCATCCAATTTTTTCTGGATGGGATGATCCATTGTGTTGTTTGGTTGAGAGGATTGAGAAGTGGATGGGATAGCCCCGTCTGGTGTTTGGTTAAAATAGGATGGATCCAACTGGATGAGCAACTGACATGCGGGGTCCACATGTCATTGACCCATCTTTTCCCTAACCTCCCTCCCTCTCTCTCTTCACTCTCTCTCTCTCTCTCTCTCACCGGCGGGGTGCTCGGGCGGTGGCAGCCGAGCTTGGGGCGGGGGCCGGCGGGGCTGCAGCGGAGCTCGGGCCGGAAGCCGGCGGGGCCGGGCGAGGCCGGGGCCGGCGGGGCCGAGGCGGAGAGCAGCGGGGCCGGGCGGGGCCGAGGCGGAGAGCGCCGAGGTCGGGCGGGGCGGACCGAGCTCGGGGGGCGGCGGACCGAGCTCGGGAGGGCGGGCGGCGGACCGAGCTCGGGCGGGCAGGCGGCGGACCGAGCTCGAGTGGGCGGCGGAGCTCGGGCGGAGCACGGGCGGAGCTCGGGCGGCCTCGGGCGGAGCTCGGGCGGAGGTCGGGCGGGGCGGAGGCGGAGCTCGCGCGGCCGGCGCGGAGGCGGAGCTCGCGGGGAGCGGCCGGCGCGGAGGCGGAGCACGCTCGGGCGGCCGGGGTGGACGAGCTCATCCGGAAAATTTTGCCGTATAGCCTCATCCAGGATCTTAGGGGAATATTCCCTGGGTGGATATCCCCGTCCATCCCCATCCCTCAAACCAAACACGGGATATCCACCAAAAAATGGGATGGGATGGCCCCATCCCACCTCATCCATGGAACCAAACACACCCTTAGTTCGTCGACCCTCGTCAGAAGGGTAGCACCAACCCGCTAGATGACGGCCTGGGCAACAGTTTGATCACCTTGAGAGCACTTAATGCATACAACATACCTGCAACAGATTTTGCATTAAGAACATTTCCATCTGGAAAATACCCAGCAGGCCATCACACATATAGAATGCGTTTGGTTAGAGGACAAGAATGGATAGACTATGGTTATTCAGTTTTTTATGGATGTGATAAACTTTTTTTTGTTTGGTTGAATGAGTGTGATAAACCAATTTCTTGTTTAGTTGGAGGGATAAAAGTTGGATGGGATGATCAATTTAAATTAATTAAATTACTTAGTTTCTATTAATTATAATTAATTATACACTAATAAGTAATGCTAAAATAGCCATAATAATTACTAATTAACAATAAAAACATATTAGTCGTCACTAATCATATATTAATCAACTTACTAATTATATATTAATCAACACACTAGCACTAATCTTATCATTATAAATACTAATTAATAATAAAAATATGTTAATTATTATTAATAATTGTTAATTATCATTAATCATTTGATAATGATCATGATTAATCGAGAGTGGCGGCTCCATCTGGCCGTTTTCACCGGCTTTTGCCATCCAGCATATTTAGAGAATATTCTCTCAGCCTGGCTGCCCGATCCACTCCATATATCTAACCAAATAGATGGATATCTCTCAAAATAAGGGACGACCCCAACCCATCCAGATTGAACCATTCAACCAAATACACCCATAATGCCAGGCCTCTGAAGAAGTCTCCACAGCCCTGTCTAGCTAACATAGCCAAGTTGAAACCATGTAGATCTCTGAAACCAAGTCCCCTTCTCCTCTTTGGCTTCATGATCTTGTCTCTTCCTAGCCAATGGATCTTATATATGTTCATCCTTTTGCTGTGTCCACAGGAATTGCACCACCATTGTTGTCAGATCATCACAAGGTTTTAATTAGGTGAAAGCATGACATAGCATCTGTTGGGCTAGCTTGCCATAGCTTTTGTCAACGGTTCCTTGCCGGCTTTTGACAACATCTTCTCCTTCCACCTTTAATTTTTGTTCCAACTTTTGTCTTTTAGGTACTCAAACGTCTTTGCCTTGGACCTTCCAATATAAACCAGTAAGCCAAGGTACTTCTCCGTAGCCGCCTCACATTGGATATTTAAAATAGAAAGAACCATGGTTCTGTCATGGTCCTTTGTATTTTGGCTAAACAAACCTGCAGATTTCTCACGGTTGATCATTTGCCCGGAAGCTTGTTCGTATTCACGGAGGACATCACAAAGAGCTCTGGCATTTCCTCCATTGGCTTTTAAAAAAATGAGGGAGTCGTCTACAAATAGAAGGTGCGAAATACAAGGTTCGTTCGCTCAGACCGGAACACCTTCAAGCTTTCCCCTCTCTTCAACATCGAGCAAGGCTGCAGAGAACGCCTCCGAACAGATAATGCAGAGGTAGGGGGATAACGGGTCATCCTGTCTTAAGCCTCTCCTCGGCACAATAGTATCAGTGTAGTCTCCATTTACTTTCACATGATATCACACTATAGATACACACTTCAGAATAAGGCGCTCCTTTTTTCTCGGAAGCCCAATTTCCTCATCATTGCTTGAAGGAAAGACAACTCGACTCTACCATATACTTTGCTCATATCAAGCTTTATTGCTACATATCCTTCTCTCCCTCCCCTCTTATTCCTCGCGAAGTGAGAAACTTCATAGGCAACCATCACATTGTTCGTGATCAGTCTTCTAGGCACAAAGACGCTTTGGTTTTTAGATATAACTTCGGCAAGATTTTCTGAAGGCAATTAGTCTCACACTTTTGGGACAAGTTTGTATATGACATTGCACAAGCTAATAGAACGAAGATCCTTTACCCGAGATGGGTTATGAACCTTTGGGATGAGAACAATGTTTGCGTCACTCCACCCAATTAGAACATCACCGCCATTTAGAACGTCTAGCACCTCTGAGTTCTTTGTTGTCAGCTGTACTAGCAACAATATATGTCAAGATTAACGCACCATGCTTTTCGAAACATAATTAGCGCACGATGTTGTATCAAAGATATATTTTCTTTCTTGAGAAATAAAATGCTTACAGAACCATTTGCCACGTAGTAAAAACAACAGATCTACATTTGTACTTGTGCATCAATATGCTCTCTTTTATTTAATCTGTTCTTAAACATGTCACGTTAGATTTTTACTGAGTTCAAAAAGAGAGAAAGAAGATATAGAAAAATGTCTTCTATTAGTGAAGAGATGATCCTTTCACGCCTAAAAAATAGCTTATTTTCTCATTGTAATGTATGACATGCCTTTTTCACACGTTTTCTAGTTAATTTTATCGTATGACATGCCTTCAGCACATGTTATTTATGCGGCTAAATTTGTTGTTCTTGTGTGGAAGTCATACAATATTTTCTACTATTACATACCGCTATAACTTGGTCCCACATAACTAAGTTATGTAGATCTTTTTCTTTTCTCTAAAACTAATCTACATCGTTATAATCTAGTCCACTAAATAAGCGGTGTAAATTTTTTTTCTCGATTAAAGATAATTTTTTAGATTTTTGATTAATGTAGAAATTTATGTACCGTCAAAACGAATGTGTTATCTCGAATATCAACTATCGTTTATAGGTAGATCGATATTAGTAAACTATTTTATTACAAATGCAGCAATGCCATAGTTTACGCTATATAATTAGCCGTTGCATTTGCGCGGCTATCTCCTCATACTTACGAGGGTTAAATGAACTATTTCCTCGTCTTTATATTGAACAACATGTCGGTATATTCAATCTTCAAAAATCTAGATGTTAATAAGCCTAGCAGGATCGATATGTCGAGTTACAACTTTGAAGTAAATTGATCTCGCACTTTTTTTGCCGAGTTGCATCTCCAGCTTGTGCTCAGTTTAAGTTGTCATAGTGTGGATAGATTCCGTGCTTTCGCCGAGCCCTATCTAGGTAGTATAAGCCTTTACAACTTTGGACTAACAATTCTTTACTCTAAAATGTACTCCGAAAAGCAGCATCCACACTAAGCCTCTTTTCTCGAGGGGAAATCAATTACTGTGGGAATTAAACTGATTGTAGTTAAATTTCTGTAAAATCCATGTGGAATTCATGTGAATCAAAGAGAGGTAGTTTTGAGTTTTTTTATACAACTATGGTGGTAGTGAAAGTCGTTCAATAGATTCACAGCAAAGCGCGGTTGATAGTTTTATCAGCCCGACTGTAATTATGCACCCGACACTGATTTGATCTACCTTTGAATTAATCCCCTTCCTTCAGATACCAAGCGCACCGATCAAGAACAATAAAAACAAATATGCCTGCTCGCTCTAATTTTCCTCGAAGAGACTTTTAGCAATCGATATTCACGTACTACTAATTTTTTATCGAGTGGCAGTCATCTAATGCTAAATTAGAGATCGCCATTCTGCCTGGTTCGTCGAGGCGATCGTAAAGGATTATCTTATTCGTGATCCGGATAAAGAAGATATGAAGCGAAGAAAAGAGATCAATTTGTTGATCAACAATAACGTCTTAGCGTGCAATAGAATTCTCGTACGAACCAAACTGTTCGGCTGTCGTTTATGTCGCGAACACAATTTTTTGGCTGACATCAGCAATGATGACATCACATCAATAGGATTACGGTACGAACCAAACTGCTCTGCCCTTTCTAATGCGACCACGTATCTTATGCAATACGAACCAACTGCTCTGCCGCTTCCAATGCAACCACATTATTTATTAAAATCTCATCGGTTACCAAATGGTGCACATAAAATTTATTAAAACCACAGGTCTGCGTAGTCAAATATGATGGTTTTTTATTATTTTAATAATATAATGAATCCTACATTGTAAGGATATTAACCGTTAGAGATGACATTAAGAAATAACTCATTGTGTAACGTGTTTTTATTGTCATCTTTAGAAGACGTAAATGTCATAAGAGAAAATTATATTTTAGAGATACCTTTAATCCACCCGAGCCACTTGTTTAGGAACTAAGCGGTGAGTCACTCAAAAAAGAAACATATATGTCATTGTTTAGATAAAGGAAGATTTTCTATTACTTTCGGCCTCGGCATAAGAATGCACATAGTTGACAAAACCATCAACAAGCTTCAAGCGCTAAAGACGATACAAAGCAACCAAAATTTCTATCGAGATAGATAACATATAACCACAATCAGCCTATATCGCGACCCAAAACAAGAAAACCTATTGAATATCTCCGGCAGTAATTTTGGGTTGCTGTCTTCGAACACTAGAGAGAACAAGTGTAGCACCACTCGTCTTAACTGGTCGATCCCCACTTGGAACGCTTGTCGTTGATCCTCCTACTGCAACGGCGCCCATGTGCGGAGAAGGTATGCACATATAAACACCACATGATTGGAATGATAAAAAACTTTCTGTCAAAAATTATATCATTACGACATAGCCAAATAGCCGAACACAAAGCGAAGGCACCAGAAAAAACTTGATCTCTACAGGTAGCTTCAAAAGAACTGCGCCAAGCTCCCACCATATTAGCAACAGAGTTGGGAGTAGTCATGTTAAGAGCTATGTGTACCACTCTCCAACAGAACTTGGCCACCTTATATTGAAAGAAGGTGTTGAATTGTCTGAGCATGTGAACAAAATAGCAAAAAAGACTACCCTTCCTATTTCGTTTAAGCAGGTTATCTTTTGTGAGCACTATCCCTGCCTAAATACCATAGAAAAATTCTGATTTTGAGAGGTACCCTAAGCTTCAAAAATTGCTTATGACGAAATTGAGCATTAGAATTCATCAAAGTTCGATAGAAAGACTTGACCGAGAACAACATACTCGAATTGGGAACCCATCGAATGCTATCCTAGTTAGGAGTAATCGTATCCGCTTCCATCTCGCGCATCAAATACGTCCACTCTACTAATTTAGCCCCAATAATAGCTCTACGAAAAGACGGATTTAAAGGAATTAATGGTCTGGAATACCGAAGCGACAAACACATTTTTTTATTTCGAGCCACATTAAAAAGCCTCAGATATCTTTCATTCAAAGTAGAGCAACCAAACCATAAGTCAACCCAAAATCTGGTTTGGGTACCATTCCCAACTTGAAAGCGGAAAGCGGAAAGACCAGCCCAAAATTGAGAATCCCCCGGCTTGAACTCCACCTGAGCCAAAGTTTTGGTTCTAAGATATTTTTGGCAGAGAAGATGCTGCCATAAGCCATTTTCTTTCACTAGTTTGAAAAGCCATTTGTAAATAAGGGCACGATTCTATTGTCGAAGGTTAAGAATACCCAGCCCTCCTCGGTCCTTGGAGCGATAACAAAAGCTCCATTTAGCTAATCTATATTTTTGTTTTTGTTCATCATTTTGCTAATAAAATCTAGATCTATAAAAATCAAGCCGCTTCCTAACACCGGGATTTTAAAAAATGAGAGCATAAACAACGGTAAACTAGAAAGCATTGAATTGATTAAAACCAGTCTTCCTCCACGGATAAAATTTTCCCCTTCCATGAACTTAACCGAGAGTCAAAGTGGTGTTTCCAGTCCAAGTTATGAAGACGCTTATAATGCATTGGAATGCCCAAGAAGCGAAAAGAAACATATATGTCATACATGGCAATTATTTTGCAATTTACTTAGTCGAAGCTACAATTACTGAACTACTTCTTCGGTTTTCCTCTTACTCCGAGATATGCGTCCCTAATTCCATGCAGCTTGGCCGACACCTCCTGCATGTTGAGTCGTTCACTTGGAGATGACTTGGTGCAGCGAAGGCCAACATTTAGCACGGAGAGCAAACAATCTACTTCATTGTCCTCAGCCATTAAAGTTTCTTGGCAAAGGCCCAACTCTTGTAGCAGCTGTGGGTCAATAATCTGCAACATCTTGTCAGGGACGTTGATCTCTGCATACTTTGCAATGCTCAATCCATCCTTGAACATGTCATCTGTTGGCATCCTTCGGATGAATATTTCAAGGAGAACAACTCCAAAGCTGTAAACATCCGCGGCTACTGAACCTTGACCACCCGCTCCACATTCTGTAGATCGCACACATCAAGACATTAGTTTATTTTCAACTGTCAAGTTAAACAGGAAGAAGAACACAATGCAAAATTGCAAAATACCTGGAGCAACATATCCTATGGTTCCCTTTATTGCAACCGAAGAAGTCGAAGTTGAGTCACCAAAAGATGATGCAGGATGGACTTGCAACCTTGCGAGTCCAAAGTCTCCAACATGAGCAACCATATTACTATCCAGAAGAATGTTGCTAGGTTTTAGATCACAGTGAACAATACTTCCTTGGTGGTTATGGTGTAGGTATGCCACTGCATCTGATACATCCACCACAATGCTTAACCTTTGACCAAGTGAAATATAGTTCAAATCGGAAGAATTTTCATCACCTCGACCCGAGTGTAGCAACTTATGCAAGTCCCCTCGTGGCATGAACTCAAACACTAGTGCTTTGAAATCATTTCCTCTAGATTCAATGCTAGAGCATGCAGTTAGGATGGGGACTAGGTTACGATGCCGCACATTCCTCAAAACATTACATTCTGATATGAAGCTCTTGTGTGCTCCCCTTGTCTCCATATTGAAAACTTTCACGGCAACCACATGTCTTTCTTGAAATAGTCTTCCTTGATACACACAGCCGTATCTTCCTCTACCAATCAAATTAGATGCTGAGAACCCCTCTGTTGCTCTAACAAGATCACCGTAAGAAACTTTGGGGAATTTCTTACCAAATGATGGCAAAGGAGTAGATTTCCTCTCTTGTTTTCCTCTGTGGAACAGCATAAGAGAAACGACCACGACAATTGACACCATGATGGCTACTGGGATTACTACTTTCAGCACAACGGATTTCTTGTGCTTAGCTGAATACATATGCTTGATAGAACATCGGAGTAGGTGTAGCTCCAATGTCCCACCACAGAGTCCCTGATTTCCAACAATCCGCATAGCTGTCGCATTCTTGAAGATTCCTTTTGTTGGCACCTCACCCTCAAGATGGTTGAATGACAGATCTACTTGTTCAAGAAGCTGAAGATCACCAAGAGAGGGTGGTATTGACCCAGTTAATCTATTGTGAGACAAATTGAGAACTTTAAGGGTCCTTGCGTTGCCTAATGAAGTTGGGATGCTTCCACTGAAAATATTCTGGTCTAACTCAATGTTTTGCAAACTCTCACAATTACCCAAAGTAATGGGAATATCTCCAGAAATATTATTTGATGAGAGCTGCAGATATGTGAGTTGTTTAGCATTGCCAATCTCTGTATGAAGTGGTGTATCTAGATTGTTGAAGGATAAGCTAATCTGGAGTATTGTTGGGATTTTGAAGATCTCCTTTGGTATACTACCATGAAGATTGTTGTTGGAAATGTTCAACACTAGAAGTTTTGGAAGGTTTCCAAAGCTCGGTGGTATGTGGCCCACAAACTGGTTTGAGTCTAGATAGAGCTCTCCTAATTGAGACAAGTTTGAAAAGGATGATGGAATGACTCCTGTAAATAAGTTATTGCCCAAAGATACCTTTTGCAGAGTTTTGAGAGTTCCAAGCCATTCCGGAACCACACCGGTAAATTGATTTACACCCAATGCTACAATAATCAGGTTGCGCAGGTTTGCTATGCCGGAAGGAAAACCTCCTGAGAGTTGATTTACTGCCAAGTGTAGCTCTTGGAGTTGATTAGAAAGGTTACCTAATGAACTTGGTACATGCCCAACTAGACGGTTCCCAGTCATCGAGAAAACTTGTAGCTCCGTGCAGTTGCCTAAGCTGCGCAAGAACTCCCAGTCTCCCTTGCTATATGCTTGGAGCTGATTCCATTCAAGATTCAACATTGAGAGTTTTGTAAGCTTGCCAATGGTGCTAGGCACCAATCCAGTGAAATTGTTATATGATAACTCAAGAAAGTACATACCAGAAGCATTTGCTAGTGAACTAGGAATGGACCCTCGAAAGGAGTTGGCATCTAATTCAAGTATTTCGAGATTGGGCAGAGAGGTACAGAGATTTTGTGGTACCTCTCCACTTAGATCATTGAGACCAACGCTAAGGCCAACGAGAGCAGAAAGATTCAAGATGGCATGCTGAAACCTGCCTGTCAGCTGGTTGCCACCCACATACAGATACTGCAAGCTTGACAACTTTGCAAACTCACTTGGAATGTTTCCCTTGATCTGATTATACGCGCAGCTAAGCATAGTTAGTGTCGTGATATTGCCGAGAGAAGCCGGGATGTCGCCGGTGAGATTATTAACTGAAATCTGCAGCTCCTGAAGTGCAGGAGGCAAATCTTCAGGAAATTGCCCAACCAGACGGTTGCGCTGCAGCCATAGCACCTTGAGGCTTGAGCTGTTTGCGAAACTCGGTATCCTTCCTTGCAGCGTGTTATTACTGAGATAGATTGTTTGGAGGCGGCGTAGGTGACCAAGGGACGGAGGGATTTCTCCGGCGAAGCTATTTCTTGGTAGGACTAGATGCTTCAGGAAAGTTAGGTTTCCGAGTGAAGGAGAGATTTGCCCTACTAAACCACGGTTTGTAAGGTTCAGAGAAGTGACACGGTGTGGATCATTCTTCAGCCTGCAACCAACACCTTCCCAGTTGCAGAAGTGCGTACTGTCGTTCCAGGACGCCAGCGCTTGCTGTGGATCGAGGCTGATTGCATCCTTGAATGCAAGCAGTGATAATCGATCCGTGTCACTTCCGTTGAAGGAGCAGATGGCGACATGAGCAGTGCATGACATGAGCAGCAAGACGAACAGTGCAGTCGCAGTGTTCTTCATTGTAAGCTAACTTGGTCGATTGATTATGTAGTCTGTAGCTAGCATGGATGGATAACAAGAGGGAGGGAAGGAGTTTAGAATCTTATAGGAAGTGAGAAAACTTTGGCAAATACTCTGTTTTTGGTAGTGAAGTGAAGTACCTCAAGGTTCCTTGTCTCGAGACTTATTTCTTCTATATATATGCTCCTTCAGCAGGACGGAGAACAATGAAAAGTCATGTACATTATGCAGGTGTCTGACAGGGTTGAGTGTCTGCTTCGATCATGTTTCCTACGTCTCTACATGAAAAATCAATCTTAGCAGAATTAACGGACACAGATCGTGAAGAAAATTAAGCTTAGAAGCTAGACCAATGATATGACCAAATGCTTAATTAAACAAGTGGTGCTTACACGGCAAAACGGCAGGCCTGGAGAGCGCTAGGACGGCCGGCCGCCGGCGCGGTGAAAGCACCGTCGACGGAGCAGCAGCCGCCGAGGAGCAGAGGGGTTACGTTCACGGCTGCTACGGTTCTCAGGCGCCGGTTCTTGACGCATATATTTGTAGGCGTTCCAGTTAATCAGTCACCTAGTGCGACGTTGACTCCACGTATACGTCCGTCGTCACACTTGAAAATGTTTGAGCAATTTCTCGACAAGGATGAGTGGTGCCACGTACAGGCTGGAAGTCAAAGTCAGAAGTCATGGAATTCGGCGACCCCATTCTCACATGATAATCATATTCATGTGAGGACAATCTTAAACATATCAATCGAATCTTTATTTTCTTCATTGGCGCCTACCGTCGAGTTGAGAGTCCAAGAAGTCACCAAGACGGGACCATTTGATCAATCTTGCATGCGTCCTCTCAAGTCTCCCGCTCTCCCGTCGTTTTTGTACGTACGTACGACTATGCATGCCGACATCAGCTGATCAAGTTACGGCATCCTTAATCAAAGGTGCCGACTACAACACAACAAAACATGTAAACAAGTGTAAGGCCTTTCATACTTCGACAACGAAACATGTTAAGAAATAATAATTTTACAACCACATGGTCTAAAATGTACTCATCAATCGATCGTGATAAGTGCTTTCTGATCAATCTCAATGTATAGATGGGACTACGCAGTAAGTTCCTTGTGTTACCTGGTACTTATGAGAGTGTCAGTTTTGACCTGATTTAATTTTTCGCGACATATCTTACCACGTTTAGACTTAAAGTCCTCGGTATTACTAGATTTTTTATTAAGAGAGAATACAACAAGTTGAGCTCACCTTTTGAGCTGATGTGGTACTAACTATGACGCCACGATCACTCGATAGGGGGGCCTCACACTATCTTTTCCTTCTCTCTCCCAATTTCTCTTCCTCTTGAGAGAGGTGGTAAGATATTTTTTTAACCTGTGTTACATCAATCAACGTGGCCTCTTAGATAGCGTCACGTCATCCTAAAAAAATGTTCTCCTCAATTCACAAAACATGGTAAAATCGTGAATTTTGGTATAATATATCACGAAAAATTAAATCATGTAAAAGTGATGTTTTGTCCACTATACCGGGTAAGAAATGAAATTTACTCTCAAAATAAAGAACTCGTAATGTTAACATACCAATCTAGAGGAAAAGAAAACACATGCCTCTAGTTCCGAACACTCGATCTCAGGCTGGGAGTCTCATATTCAGTATTGCTAACAGGCGCGACGGCATCATCGTTCTTGGTTCCAGCCAAGTGATAGAAGAACAGCTGCGCGGGCACGGTGGTACTTGTGGTCGCATTGGAGCGCATCTACCAACAACGCCGCAGAATGGTGCAAAGTTGAACAGAATTAAGTTGGACATGTATTAACTCTTCGTACATGCAGCTTAATTATCTACTTAGTCTAGAAGAAAACGAAAAATCCAGTTTTAGAACGTTCGCCATGTCGTCGATCCTATCAGGCGAACCCTCATGAGCCATCCGATTTGGGTTGCGGGAGAGATCCCAGCCCCCGCGCTTTCACACACTCCGGTCTCCTCCGCCTCCTCTTCCACCTCCTCGTGGGCGACGACAGCGGCGACGGCAGCGCAGGCGCTACGGCGGCGTAGGGCTACGTGATGCGGGTCGTGTGGCGCAAGGCGGCAGCACAGCTCGTCCTCGTCTCTGTCATCGCCCGGGCGCTGCTCATCCTCACCGCCCTTGCCTTCTCCACCTGTGGTCTTGCAGTCCTTCATCTCAGGTCATGTTCCCTCTATCCTCTCCTCTCCTACCGCGTCCAACCAATCACAATGTCATTCGTAGTTGTCTCATGCTTCGCGCTTCTAGTGTCTAGTTAATCACTTGGTAATGCATCATATGGCATTGTTGTCTGCGCATACACATGGGTGCAGCTGCCGGGGGCTGAGCGACAGTGCAAGGCAGAGGTGCGGTTCGACGCCGGCCGTGTCGCCAACGAGGAGCACAAGGCTGCCAAGCAGCGCGTATTCAAGCTCGATTTCTGCCGGGCCTTGTAATTCCCCCCTCACTCCCTCTCGTACTCATCCTCTCTCCCTTCTTGCTGTGTTCACCCATACACATCACTTGTTTCTCGAATTGTCTCCGTTGTTTGTAGACTGCCTATGTCACCCGTCTTTGCTTGTGCTCAGGATTGTGCCTAATAAAGCCAGCATTTTTAGGCGCCATTTGGATATTCCCGTAAAGCTAGATGAAATTTGTACATCGATTATTTTGTGACCCACATGTGGTGATGAACAGATGAAAGAAAGAGTTGAGAAACTTGAGAGCTAGAGGAACAGGAGAAGCTCAAAGCACGGAAAAAGGCTTACACATGTCGTGAGTACATTGTAGTTGTCGATTGTTTGGGGGAGAAGCTCAAAGCACAGCTCATACCTAGGCATCAATTGTGTTAAGTTTTTTCTTGAAGAACTAAAAATGACGGAGAAGAAAGCGGCAACTGGTGGAGAGAACAAAAGTAAAGGAAAAGCTACCGAGGAGAAACCCAAGGTGTGCATGTCTGGTATATTTTTGTCAAATTTTATGGTAAAATCATAGATATATACAGTAGTTGTTCTTGTATTTGTCATAATCGTAAACTCAAATCTTCGTAGCTAGTGCTTGAGCTGTATGATAACTTTGTTACAATCACCTAGTAAATAGTACAAGTTTATTCTGATAGTGCTTTAACCATCTAGTCATATCTAGAGATGTCTATAGAGACTTAAACGTTGTTTGATTAAACAGCCCCTTATACTTTGGTAACCAATAGCAAACGATGTTTTTCTCGAACATGCATCTAAGTGCAGATCGTTGTGTATTCGAAGAAAAGCCGTCAAAATAACAGGATTACATGGGGCCACCAATTGGTGGAGACAACCATAAGACAACGCCTAGCTAAGAAACAAAGGGAAAAAAAGAACAAAGACAGAGCCCAGACGAGCTCTGATCAGCTCGAAGCACCATGGTCAGGGAGTCTAGCATGGAGAGGGAGGCGACGCAGCTCCTTTGCACCAGCCATCATCCAAATCTGGTCCTCAGTGAGGATAGCATCAACTAACTCCGGACCATCCGGGCGGGCATTTGTCGAAGATGCAAGCATTCTGTAGACGCCAGAGATGCCAAATGATAAGGATGATCAAGGAGCGGATTCCTTTAGCTTTAGAACTAATGCTCTCGACTGCGGAGATAAGCCATTCATTGAACTCATCATTTGGGGACGGAGCAACAGAGTGGGCATCGAACTCGCGTAGCACGCTATGCCAAACTTGGCAGGAGAACACACAACCAGCCAGCAGGTGGGTCATGGTTTCATCCTCCTGGTCGTCGCGAGTACGCTATGCCAAACTTGGCAGTAGAACACACAACCAGCCAGCAGGTGGGTCATGGTTTCATCCTCCTGGTCGCAGAGCGGGCATCAAGCAGGGTGGTCCAAACCCCGTCGAGCTAGGTAGTCAGCAATCCAACAACGATTAGCAACTGCTAGCCATGTGAAGATCTTGCACTTCAAGGGTGCCCAGCAGTCCCAGCACTGTTGCCAAGACGGAGTTTCAATTTGCCCGGCAAAAAGAGCTGAGTAGGCAGATTTTGCGGAGTATTGTCCAGGTGCAGTCCAGCGCCAGGACAGTGTGTCCTCCTTCCCTGGCCGTAGCTCCTGAAGATTGAGAACTTCAAAGAGGTGGAGAAACTGGACAATCCCTTGCACATTCAAGGTGCCGATGATGTCACGGACCCAATAACCATTTGAAAGCGCTTGAGCCACCATTCTGTTTTTGACGGAGCGCGACCCAACCGCTGCCAGGACGCAAGGTGCTATCTCCGCAATGGATTGGCCCTCGATCCAACGGTCACACTAGAATTTCGCCATGTTACCATCCCCAATAGACACCTATGAGGCAACATGCAGAAGAGAGGAGACCTGACGGTTGCAAGGCAAACGGAACTATGACCATGGCTTGCTTGGACATGATCGTTGCATCCATGGCCATTTGATTTGTAGGGTCCAACCCATCTTACGCAGATCCTTCACCCCAAGACTGCTTAACTCAATAGGGCGGCAAACATTCCACCAGGCAATAGTGCAGTTTCCTCCATTGGCATCCCGACGACCTCGCCAAAAGAAGCTTCGTTGCTTTTTCTCAATGGCATCGAGGAGCCATTTTGGCATATCAATGGATAGCAAGGTGTACACTAGGATCGCTGCGATGACCGACCTGACGCGGACCAACCGACCACCTCGCGTCAGCAAGCCGGATTCCAACCCGCTAGCATATTGTCAATCTTATCAAGCAAGGGCTGGTATTTCGCTCGATGAAGTTTCCAAATGAACAGAGGTATTCCCAGATATGAGATGGAGAATGGCCTGATTGGGCAGGACAAGTAGTGTTCCACCAGAATGGATTGGGCCTGATCACAACGGATTGGAGTTGCTGAGCTCTTGTTGATGTTAGTACGAAGGCCTGTGGCTGCACCGAAGACATCTAGAATATCCCGAACAAGAGCGCATTCCTCTGGGGTCGGCCTGAGGAATAGCATCACATCATCCGCGTAGAGCGAGGTGCGGTAAGTATTGCGGCGCCCAGCTAGTTCGGTGAGCAGCCCATGGTTGACTGCCGCCTCGAACAATTTGTGCAGGGCCTCCATTACCAACACGAATAACATCGATGAGAGAGGGTCTCCTTGTCTCAACCCTCTTGAGTGCAAGATTGGTTCACCTGGATAGGAGTTCACAAGGACTCTGGTAGTTGAAGAGGCAAGGAGACTGCACACCAGGCCGCACCAACGAGGTCCAAAGCCAAGGAACTGGAGCAGCTCAAGAAGGAAGGACCGTGAGACCAAGTCAAAAGCTCGGGAAATGTCTAGCTTCAACAGCACAGCTGACTGGTTGGTGGCATGAAGCGACCTAGCTAACATCTGGACCAGCATGAAGTTGTCATGAATCGACCTACCCTTGATGAAAGTGCATTGGTTCTCAAACACCAAGAGAGGTAAGATTGGGGCCAGCCGACCGGTGAGGAGCTTAGCGACCAGCTTGGCAATACTATGCACGAGACTAATCGGCTGGAAATCCTTAATGTCCAAGGTGTCTGCCTTCTTGGGGAGCAAGGTGAGTAATGCTCGGTTAAGCTTCTGGAACCCCGATGAGTTGCCTTGATGAAGCCAGTTCAGCAGAGACAAAATGTCAGGTTTAATCGTCGACCAATAGCTCTTGACCATACGTTAACAAGCTCCTGGCGACTATAAATCAATATGTGATGACTATAAGACATATCGTCTAATAACTATAAAATAATCACTTAATAATTATACTATCATGTATATACATGTAGTCATGCATCCTGCTGAACATAGATACTAAATCTGACAATGTTTTTAATAAGTGTTTTGGAAAACAGTCGGTACGACTGATAAACCGACCAAGTACATAGTCGACAGGCACACCGTCACGGTACCTAATCTTTGTGCCTTTAGCGGTGGTGAATACCAAATCAACCATTTCCTCCACTTAATCACCCATTTTCCATCTAATTGGCCGCGTAATCCCATTCAGTTGCCAAATATCAATTTGATAGCCAATTATGTTATGATTTCTAAGCCCAATAGCGATGTTGGTTCTAAACTATATATATTGAGTTAGTAATGAAGTTGTCATGTTTCATTGGAAATTTAGACAATAGGATGACGTGAGGCTAGCATAATCATATTAAAAGTGTACATTGGCCCTTCTAAATCGGTTTTACAAAATAGTGAAGAGACTAATATGTGCATCAAGTGTGACCAAATATTTAATCCCAAAACGGTGTTAAACTCCTCGTTGACAATTCCTAAAAAGTTCTAAGAAACGACGGCTCGAAAAGATAAAGATTAAGAATAATTTTCTAGTTCCTTTACTGGTTCAAGGAATTACATTGACTTTAGAAAAAGCCATACTATTAAGGGGGTTGAAATTTGGAAAGCTGGTGAGAGTGCCTAACAAATGCTCAACTACAAATCAATTTTCAAATCCAAAGGGATCTTTAAAATCTCTTTATATACAATTTTCTGCAAATGGTGGAACATCCAAGGTCGTGGTCGGAGCATCCGAGTTTCAATTATGTGTGAAGAGTCAAGGAACTCAGATCCTTTGAGTTGCCCTTTCTATCTGATCTTTTGGATGTCGGAACATCCAAGATATCTCGAAATATCTAGTTTTGGTTTTGTACACACTAATGTCCTTCTACTTTGAAAGTCAGAGCTGCTGGACTTTTTCGGAGTCTTCGAGATCTGTTTTTCGGTGCATCAAGCAAGAGTTCATCTTCAAACCGAATTAATTGAAGCATGTTACCCTTGGAGATTGACGTCTCATAAATGGCAACGAGTCGTTCATAAGCTTTCAAGGATTGTGAAGCACCCTAAGAAGTTTATGAGAGTTTGGTGCTCGTCTATCGCAAGGTAAATGGCTACTACAGGAGAAGGAAAGCTTCGCATCGGGAAGCTTTTTGAGCAAAAAGCACGATTCGGTGCCGATTTCGATTGTCGGATCAAGCTTCCTCAAAGGAGACATGGAGTCTTGCCAAAGGCTCGAACTTCGACAACATATCTCTATACTTATTGTTTTACTTGTTTTGATCACTAACTACTATGTTTTGCTTAGAACTGATTAGTGCTATAAAGATACTTGTGTAAAAAGTAATTATTGGTCATATTTTTATTAATCTCCTATTCGCTCTCCCCCTCTAGTCGATATATTAGATCCTTTCACTTGGTATTAGAGCCTGGTATTATCATTTCTTAGATTTCACCACACCACCTAGAGAGATATGATGTCTATTAGTGAGAGATTGCATATGGAGAGAAGTCCATACTTTGATGGTTCAAATTATGCTAGTTGAAAACATAAAATAAAGATGCATTTAATGGCCATTAACACAAGTATATGGCGTGTTATTATTGATGTTATGTAGTGCTCAATGAAGACGAGCTCACCTATGATGATCACTGGAACATCCATCTCAATATTTGAGCGATGAACGTCATATTCAATGTATTGAGCCTAAATTAATTCAACCGAGTGAGCATGCTTAAGTACGCCAAAGACGGTATCGAAAACGCTCATGGAGATCCACGAGGGAATTTATTCCATTAATAAGTCAAATCCCGACGTCCTAACAAGTAAGCTCGACCACTTCACCATGATGGATAATAAGGGTATGAATAATATGTGCACTCATCTTTATCACATTGTGAATGAGTTCAAGTACTTCAGGTGTCCGTAAATCAATAATCACTTTATTGCTAAGAAGATACTATGAGCTCATTTATGAAAGAGACGATTTTAAGAAGTTGACTTCCACCAAGAATTTTGAAAGAATCATTATTCATGAAATGACAATCAAAGATAAGAAAGGACTTGTGGTCTTAAACTCAAGTCTTAAGAAAAATAATCACCTTAAAGGTTAAGCATGTTGCCGCCACCGCGAGTTAGTCGCACTCATCGGCCACCGAATTTCCAATACAGACGGGATTGTAGTGCTGGGCCGAACCCAGTTTGAGCCCACGATGACTGGGCCTGAATCGGCTTTACAGTTCTTCCAATAAAATTCTCGGGAATACGAAATTTCTAGCCGTTCTCGTCAATAAAAGAAGGAAAAATCTAGCCGTTGCAGTTCCCTCGAATCCGCCCCGGTTCCAACGCCTCCTGCAGATTTCGAATCCTCAGCTCTCCAACGTTTCAAAAAGAGAGAGAGAGAGCGAGAGAGCGAGGCGTCATCATCTTCTCCTGGCTCTCACCCAGTCACACACAGATAGAGGCGCACCCATCCAGCCCACACGCGCAGGCATGGCGACGGCGGCAGCGGGGGGAGCGGAGGTGGGGACGGCGGAGGCTGCGTTGGCGGCGTTCGCGGTGGCCAAGGGCGGCGTCGTGCTGAAGCACATCTTCCTCAACGCGCCGCGTCCGACGCAGGAGGCGCGGCGGGGCGGGGACGGGGACGGGGATGGGGATGGGGATGGGGAGGAGGAGGAGGACCCGCCGGTGCTGTTCGGGCGGCACCCCGACTGCCACGTCCTCGTCGACCACCCCAGCGTCAGCCGACGCCACCTCGAGGTCCGCTGCAGGCGGCGCCAGCGACGGATCACCGTCACCGACCTCTCCTCCGGTGAGATAGATCACGGGTTCCCCCTCTACGTCTCCCCGCTCTCTGCGTGCGCCCGCGGTGTTCGCGGTATCTGCGCGTGCCTGGATTTACACGAACCTTAGGGTTGTTAGGGGGAATCGATTCGTATAGACTGATATATTTGGGGGTATTTTTGGGGGAGTTCATCTCATGGATTCATTTGGATTTGCTCCCGATGGGCTAAATTTTGCGAAAATTAGGCCCACGCCCACTTTGTCATCTTCGCAAGCTCCTGACATGATCGCGAATATGCTTGCAGTTTTGATCAAAATGGTGCGAAAGCTAACATAGTATTAATCCATGGTGGGGCTTTGATATGATCCAGTGCATGGGACCTGGGTCTCGGGCCGAAGGATCCCACCGAACACGCCGGTGGAGCTGGCGGCCGGTGACACATTGCAGCTTGGGGGCTCGAAGAGGGAGTACCGGCTTCACTGGCTTTCGCTCCATGAGGCATTTGAGATGGAGGATCTGCTACCACCACTGGTTGAGGAAGACAAGGAGGAGTTCCATACTCATCAGGTAGAAAAATCTCTTTTAAGCTCACTAAAAATGCTGTAAATATTTTTTATTGTGTTGGTTGTGATCTAAGCGTTTGATGAAATGCACAGGAGGCAAGCAAGCTGTTGGTACCTGGACAGAGGGAGCCAGTAGACACTGATACTCA
Organism: Stipa capillata; assembly: GCA_019208055.1. Lineage (NCBI taxonomy): Eukaryota > Viridiplantae > Streptophyta > Magnoliopsida > Poales > Poaceae > Stipa > Stipa capillata. The sequence goes on along the minus strand of JAGXJF010000983.1, from coordinate 60,725 downwards.
TCAGGTTTGATCCCAGCAAGCTTACACGGATACTCATCAGGTTCTTGCATTTAGTACGAGTGCTAATTGATTGTGTTCTTCAGCTGAGCGTCCTTGCATGCTAAGTAATGGGCCTAATGGGAGAAATTCATACCAAGCAAGAGTTACCCAATGACTTTGCTACTGTCGTTTGCCAAAATCATAAAATGCATTATGTTAAATGTTTGTTAGATTGGTTAATGTGGATTAGTAACATTTACAATGATCAGTTATTTGATTGATTTCTAGCGCATTTTAGTATATTATATTTTAGAGTCTTTATCTGTATTAGTAATCCTTGGCTCCCTGTATGCTCAATTGCTTTGTGAAATGTATTACATTCAAATTCAGGATCCAGCTATGCTATCGGATTTCCTACTTTGTCTCTCTAATTGTATTCTTATGTGATAACTGAATATTCCATTGCTCAGCAATTGAATTAATACTATGTTCCTCGGTTGCTTAAAGCAGTGCTGCTTCCAGTGGTAATCGAGCTGCTTACAAATGATGACTAATTAGCAACTTTTAGGTACTCTGTCTTACCAGAATTCTGCCTAGTGCTAACTTCAGCCACTTTTGATGTGCCTTGTTGTCTTTCTGGAATTCTTAGTGCTTCTACCACCTAAAGGAATTTTTTTGCGATATAAGTTATAATTATATTTGGACTGTGAACCAGCCTGAATGCATTGGGCATCTGAGCAAATTAGTAAATCCCATAAAATCCGCTGTCATGTATTACTTAGATAAGTATAAATTTCCCTGCGTCATTAGATTGCTGCTGATTATATTATACATTAGTTAAAATTTCCTGACTAATTTAAAATTCTTTGATTGCTTAGTTTGCTAAATGATTTTCTTATGGCAGTTTTTCCGATGAGATGTATGGTTTTTAGCTTATGGCTGTTGATCTGGCTGTTATGTGGCACATGTGTTGTGTTGTGTTGAATTCATGATACAGACTGAGAGCAACTAACAGCTGGTCCATTATGTACATCCAAATACAGATATTCATTTAGAATAACGTAAATTATCATAAACTTCTTTTGACATAAACTATCTGATGACTTCATAATATCAATCCAGTTCAGCTTTTGCAAACTCTTTCCATATCTCAAATTGCTTACAGCATTAGTTTATGTTTATATAAATTATGTATTCTCCAACATCTTGTTATGTTGTTCAATTTTTCTTTTCATGATGCCACATGTTGACTTGGGTTCTGCTGCTTGATTTTGTTTCCCTTTTTGAATGATTATCACATATTTTGAACTTTGAGTTCTAATCTGCAATGCTAACTGTCTGATATAATTCACAGGAGACAAGCCAACAAGTAGTGTCAGAACAAATTGACTTCTGGGCTAAAGTAATCCCCTCAGCGCCACCATTGCCTGAGTTTGACCACTCCTTTTCTCTGGAAGAATCATCACTCTCACAATTTGATGAGGACAGAGTGGAAGTGATAGAAGAAAAAATGGTTAATGCAAATCCAATTACAGAATCTGTTGGCTCTTCAATTACACAGGCAATGCCTGCCACAGTGACAAATGCTGGAACACCAGTCCAATCAGACAAACAGGGTGCTTCAAGCACAAAGTCCCAGGGGCCCAAGTTAAAGTCAGTCAAATCTCTTCGTATTGACACAGGTAGGAAGCAAAGAAGAAACACTTTGAGCTACAGCTATCAGAAAGAAGAAGCCCGAAATGAGAATCGTGTATGTTCTCAAAGCTGTGGGAGAGAATGTGCAGCCTGCATGGTTTTGTTTGATAATTCTGATGTCAAAGAAGCTGAAGAAAAGGAACCGATGATTGCACCAGACAAGGACCACATGAACCACCACGTCTTGGAAAGCATTACCATGGAGGGGAATCAAGAAGTGCCAAACCCTCAGAATTTGGAGCATTCAAATAAGGAGAAATCCATGCTGAATTTTGCTAAGGAGACAGAGCGGCATGATATTTTCTCTGAAAATTCTATCCCACAAGATTCAGTTGATGCAAAACTACAGAAGAGACCAGAGTTGCTGTCTTCTGTTTCCTCTTTGGTTTTCAAAGATGACACCTTTGCAGATGAAATCCCACAGCCAGATGCTACTGTACATATGGAATTGTATCAGCCCATGTCAGAGAACTATGATGTTTTGTCCCATCTTAAATTGGATGGAGGTCTCTCAAACAAGGAGAATATGGCCCAAAATAAGATTGTTGTAGGTCCTGAGGACTGTGAGCTTGAATATGGGACATTTGACAATTTGGATACAAAAAGAACTGAAGAAAATGAAGAGAACAGTCTACTGGACAAGGAGAACACCACCCCCTGTGTCTCGGGCAATATAATAATGGAGAGGATTCAGCTAACGTTGAAGCCTGCCAGTTCCCAAGAGTTGATGGACTCCATCTCCCCTCTGAATTTGGTACATGAGAACTTCTCAGATAAAGAAAACTCCAAGCTGAACATTGAAAAGCAGATGAAGTCAGATGAACTTATATCTGAAAATAGTATCCCGTTAATTTCAGTTGATGCAAAGTTGCAGAAAAGCCAGAGAGAGTTTATACCCATTTCCCATCTAGATTTCGAAAATGACTTCCTTCCAGACAAGGAAAACTCAGTGCTGGCTCCTGGAAAGTATGATACTGCTATCTTCCCTGTGAGACAAGGAAATCTCTTTCCAGACAAGGAGAGACCTGCCTCCAGGGATCTCAAGCCCATTGGTAGGAAGGTTCTTGGTTCAAGAATGGACAGTTCGGGGTCAGCAGAACACACTTCAAACAGGAGAATCCATAAACAGGAATGTAGTGAACTTTCATCGAAGTATTATGCTATCTCCCTTGTTAGAGAAGGAGACATCTGTCCAGACAAGGAGAATGTGACACCTGCCTCCAGGGATCTCAAGCCTGCTGGTAGGACGGTTCTTGGCTCAAGGATGGATAATTCAGTGTCAACAGAATACACCCCAAATAGGAGCATCAATAAGCGTGATTGCAATGAATTATCAGCGAAGTCCAAAGGTTTTCACACAGTAGATGATGAAGCTTTCTATTCAGATAAGGAGAATTTGACACCTGTATCTTCAGGTGTGAAAGCGAGGAGGTGTCTTCCAAAGACACTTTTCACAGTGGATGCAGACCAAGATCAAGAGGCATTCTACTCCGACAAGGAGAATTCAACACCAGTATCGTCTGCAACTCGGGAAACAAGGGATATGTCTGAAAACCGCGCCCGAATTGAAAGTGTGATCACAAAGAAAAGGGTGGTTGATAGGCTCCCCTTTCTGACTCTCCTGTCAAATTCTCCCTTGAGACACACTAGCTCACTTGATTGTACCCAGGCTAATGCTAGAGCAGCTGATGTAGCAGTCAGGTTGGAAGATGAATTGAACAGTCTTCCAGTAAGTAATCTTAAAGATTATATTTGGAGTTTCCATTTCTTTTATACTTTTGCTTCTGATGTGGAATCTGAAATGAGACCATTTTGATGGTGAACAGCTCAAGAACCAAGAATCAGATGGGGTTGGAGAAGGGATGAAAGTCTGGACCATGGTGGCTGATACCGATTGTCTTCTTGATGACGAATCAAGGAAGTCTATAATGCTGTTACAAGGCATAAAAGGAACTCATCTGATCATACCAAGGACTGGTAAGTTACGAACAATATAGTAACTGTTTCATCTGTCATGCTATGATGTTTATACTCAATGAACATTTGAACAAAGGGGAAATGTGATTACTTGTATACAGCTTGTTTCCATTGCTGCCCATATTCTATTTCCTTACTTGACTGAGGCTTGTTAGTTACTGAACTGATAATTACTTCATATGTCATTCTATTGAGCTGCTAACCACCAAACAGTAAGTACTAACTTGCTTTTACTCTGTATACTCCATTTCAATAGTATCTCATGTCCATTGCAATAGTATCTCATGTTATGATGGTATAAACTGTAGAATGCTTGCTTCTGTAACTTTCAAGTTTTAAGTTTTAACCATTTGATGTGCTAAACTGCTCATCTTACTATATAAATGCTCAGTTCTGTGCAATGTGCCCCCGTTGCATCTGCCACACTGGGAACTTGATACAAGTAATGTTTAACTGAATTGACTGCATCTTCATGATGTGCATTTTCATCCACTGAAATCTTGGTGTATTCTCTTATCAGTGATCAGGGAGCTCGATTGCATGAAACGGCGGGAGGGCCTGTTCAGGAAGTCATCAAAAGCCACCTCCATACTCCAATGGATCGAGGAGTGCATGGAGAACGAGAGCTGGTGGATCCACGTGCAGAGCTCATCCGAGATGTTGCCAGTAGCACCAACCCCGCCTGCAACTCCTACGGGAATGCAACACAACGATGAAGAAAGAGAAGCCGCCGCTGCCGGCACCTTCAACCCAATCTTGGCCCTCTTCTCCCAGAGAAGCTTCACCGACATCGTCTCCCCGAGGACCGAAGATCGTGTCCTCGACTGCGCGCTCCTTTTCAACAAGATGAGAGGCAGCCAGAACATGGTCATCCTGTCCAAGAGTGTCACACTCAAGATCAAAGCCATGGCAGAGGTAACATGGCTCAAGATTCAGTGTGTGAAATGAACCACCGGACTTCGTATTCAGACTTAACTGGATTGCTGTTTCTGTTTCGGTTTTCAGGGCTTGCTGTGCGAGGGAGCGAAGGAGTTTCGGGAGACCCTGATGAACCCTTGTTCCGGCAGGTTCATGTGGGCAGCCAGCACGCCGAGGGGGTCGGCGTGGTCTTGCCTGGACGAGGCTGCCCTGGCGGAGAACTACTACAACAGTCACCACCACGGAGCTAGAAGGAGGATCCCGAGGCCCGTCGAGGCCGCCAGGGGGCTCAAGCTGATCCTGCTCCACAATAACTCCCTCTACGCGCAGGCGACCAACTCCGTGGCCAACAAAACGCCACTGGCTTCACTTGCCTCCTGGTGATGCAATCTTGAGCAGTTGGTACTGTTCTACCATGTGAAGTTAATGACAGATAAAACGCGTTGTAAGTGAACTGTGATAAAACGCAGTTGGTTGGTATGATTTCCATGCCTGGTGAGAACCGTGAACTGTGATAAAAGATCGAACATGAGAATGACGGTGTGAACCTTGTTCATGAGCCAATGGATGAGTCTACAGTTTCTTGCTTCGGTTCTCACAATCATATGGTCAAAGGCATATGCATGTTCATCACCCGTCCTGTCAATTGATAATTAGTGCCAAACCAACATCCCACGTGGAACCCTGAATTCTTTTAGAGCAGTAGTCCGTAGATTCTGAACAGATAGCTCTACCGGACGGCACTAGAACAGATATATCTTTTGCTGGGGAGCAGAATCTTGCTGTCCAAGAATGTTTACTCATAAAAAAAGGTTAGGACAGTTTAATTGTTTATTTTCTAAAGCGCCCTAGAGATCCAATTTGTTATTCTAGTGCATGGCTCGATGCTTCCCAGAAAGAAGAAAAATAAAATAAGTTTATGTTTCGGTTGCTTCTAAGATGGTTAGCACGATGACCACGAGGAAGCTCTGCAGCATCTTTCATCGTTACTCCCTTCGTCCCAAAATGTAAGGCATATTTTGATTCATCAAGACAAGACTTTAGAGTAATTGTTGATCAAAGTCTTATCTTAACAAACTAAAATATACATTTTGGAATGGAGAGAGTAATAACTAATAAACTGATGATGTCGTGTCGAACGGGTCATGAGGTGCCGCAGTTCAACTTAGCCCGACGCGGGGTGCAGGTTAGTTAGCTGGTAAACGTGCGTGCATGATGCTGACCGACCATTCCCTTGATCCCCTCTCTTTCTGTTCTCCACTTTGCTCCATGTGCAGAAGTAGCAGCAGCAAGAGTCACCTTTTGTTTGGCCGCAATCTGGACCATAGAAGTTGGCTTCTCCTGTATTAATTATTGATTCGGTATAGATCAATGTCGTCAGTGTTACGGTTTTACGATCCATTGGAACATTTTCGTTTATGATCCTACATAAATCGGGAAATTTCGCGATCCTATTGGTCCATTTCGGTTATGATCCTACATAGATCAGGATTGTAAATTGATGGTCCAGATCTTACAATGTACAGAATAGCGATTTTTTCCTGCACGATCCATGATCTAATCCTACTGAAATAAAATCAATCCTGATTAGTATCTCGATACAACCTCGTTAATGATGGAGCGTTTCAATTCCTTTTATAGCTGCTATAAAAAAAAGCTGCGAATTCTATATATTTCTCTGTCATCAAACTGATGTGCCATGTGCACAAAGGAACAAGCATGATGGCTTTGCCGGTGTTCTTAACTCTGCCTCCCAATAATTCCTTGGGATCCCTTGCAAGTTCCTGGTCATATTTTCAGGAAAGCGAAGTCCCACGGCGCTGCTGTCCCTCTTGTGCAGGCTAAGCAAAGACGAGGCTGGGTTGGCCTCTTCGTCAGTCATGAATGATCTTTGTTGTGCCTATTTAGTTTAACTAGATATTAATAACAAATTTTTCAAGAATAGTGATCCTGTCCCACTGCTGTCATTCCCTTCAATCAAATTTAGGTTTTCGAGTTGTGCATTGTTCTTTTAGTTAATATCTTTATCGGTATCTATGCACATTGTCCTTTACGTGTCAATTTTTCTGGCTGTAATTTATCATGTTTGTATAACATATTGCTTGAAAATATAGTTCTCTAGAATTCCACTTCATTTATCACTAGGAATTCCACTTCATTTATAACATAGTTTGCTATGTGCAGAAAGTAAACTACCAATTAAGTAGAAGTAACCGTCAAAATAAAATGGGTCATCGGTTGGTCCACTTGCATCCTTATTTATCAAAGAATCTTCACTATTATAACACTTCTGCCATCAGTTTTACCATTTCTAGATCTCCATGTCGTGAAAGCTACAGGTTTGACCAAATTAAAGAACGTCAACGTTCTCAACTAATGGAAAAAGTCTTTGGGCATACACACGGTTTGACTGTGATCAAGAATTGAAAAGACTAGGCTCAATAAACTCCGTACGAAAATGAGTAAGTTTTGGAAGACAAAAATGGTTAGTCTATAGACTACTTGACTTCAAAATTTTCTCTTCACGCTTCCAACTAATTTGACCAAGTGTAACACGGTAAGGATCACGAAATGTGCATCTTTAAACAGGACCTATACCTATATATGCAGCTTTCAAGTTACTTTTTTTTGACGGGTGTTTTCAAATTATTTTACACGCTAATTAATTACTGTCCTGAAAGCAAATTAAGATCCTAAAGCAGAGGTGAAGCTCATCTACGCAAAACTGTCAGTAGTAAAAAGTACGCGCTTCATCTTACGTAGTTTCAATTTATTTTACACACGAATTTTTATCCTCCTTACACTACTAGTAGTCCATTTAACGGGACGCCCCTGTACAGACGGTTTTTTAGAGCCGTCTGTACAAATAGTAGTCCAGACGGTTCCAAACGAAAACCGTCTGTACAAATGATCTCAACAAGCGGGACGCTACAGTACAGACGGTTCCAAACTGGAACCGTCTGTACAAATAGCACAGACGGGTCCAAACTAGAACCGTCTGTACAAATCAAACAGTACAGACGGTTCTAAATTCGGAACCGTCTGTACAAATATGTGAACAGTACAGACGGTTCCAAGTTGGAACCGTCTGCACAAATCGAACAGTACAGACGGTTCTAAGTTCGGAACCGTCTGTAAACAGTACAGACGGCTCTAAACTTGGAACAGTCTGTACAAATTGAACAGTACAGACGGTTCCAAATAGCTGAAGCAAGGCTAGTTGATCTCTGCTGCCACGGCAGCAAAAACTGCAGATTTCCTTGCCGCGGCAGGAAAGTGGCAGCGTCGGGGAGGGAGTTTGGCAGCTCCGATTGTCGAACGATTTTCACGGCTGTGAGCGGGAGGCCAAACTCTACATCTCCAGAAATTTTGAGCCAATTCCGAGAAAGTCGATGAAACGACTAGTGGAAATCCCGGCCCGAAATCGAAGATTTTGAAAACGGCACCCAAACGAAATTGCTCGGCAGAAGCTGGGATCAAGGTGGAAAGCAAGTCCTCGACTCAAGCTAACCAGGGAAACAAGAATCACCCAATTCGGAGTCCGGGTGAAGGAGATATGCCCTCCGGAAGATGAGAAAAAGTAACGGAAAAACTTCTAGAGCGAAAAAGTCCCACTTAGAAGCGGAATTTTGAGGGTCAAGATGGGTACAGGTGTAGACACTTGTATTTTTTTCAGATGCGCGTCGTCGTTAGCTTCGATTTGAGTGGTCGTGGACGTAAAACGGACTCCGTATGAGAAAGTTACGGCCGTTTTACTAAAACCTCTCAAACTAGGGTTTTTCAGCTACTCCCCTTGCCGCGGCAGCAGATTTTGCTGTTTTTCTTGCCGCGGCAGGACTTTGTGGGCTTCTACACGGAGTTTGGTTGCACGGAAAGGGCTGAAATTTTGGGGGCAAGATCAGCACATATATATCTCCCAAACGGCAGAGTTTGAGCCCAATCTGAGGACTTTGAATTTTTGGAGTCTGAAACACATAGTGTTAATCTAATAGTCCAGACGGTTCTCAGTTTGGAGCCGTCTGTGCTATTTGTACAGACGGTTCCAAGCTTAGAACCGTCTGGACTAGGGGCGTCCCGCTTGGTCGTAGGGATAAGTTAAAAATAAAGCCCTCCCATATGTGTCGCGAAGTCCGTCTAGGTCAGCTGGCAACGTCACTGCTTGAGCAACGCGAGGTCGCGGGTTCGAATCCCGCTGGAAGCATATTGCGCAATTTATTCCTAGCGGTTGGATGGGACACGCGGACGGCCGGATGAGACGCGGCTGAAGGACGAGGCTCCTGGCGCGAGGTGTTATATTTTTATTTTTGAAACACGACATCACAGAATCGATTAGTACAGACGGTTCCAAACTAGAACCGTCTGTACAAATCGGTTTGGAACCGTCTGTACAAATCGATTTGTGCAGACGGCTCTAGTTTGGAACCGTGTACAAATCGATTTGTGCAGACGGTTCTAGCTTGGAACCGTCTGTACAAATCGATTTGTACAGACGGCTCAAAAACCGTCCCGCTTATCTGATTTGTACAGACTGTTAGGGCCAGACGGTTCGGAAAACCGTCCCACCTGGGAGTTCCGAACCGTCTGGACAAATCATTTCTGCAGTAGTGTTATTTGCGCAAATTCGGAGATCGACGAACATACTAATCCTGTCCCTGAATTGTCAAGTTTTACCACATGAGACATGTCATTTTCACAGAAGGGCCATGAGATAGGTGGCATGCATCAGCGATAGATCCTTAAATGAACAGCGTCTCTACTGCTAAAGATCAAAACTGCAACATTTTCATTCATTCATTCTTCCTCCCCTTCCTTTCTTTCACATGAGTCCAAATCTCCAGCTGTAGCTGGCTACACGTAATCATACATCTTGCAACTTCTCATTTAAAAGATAATAACAATCATATAAGCATTAGCATCACTAAATAAATATCTGTGTTGTACCAATCCTTATCCTTGAAAGGTTTGGTAGATGCTCACAGAGGCGACGGTGATGGAGATGGGGCCCAACTCCAATGGCCCAGGCTCATCACTGTCCTCGTCCACTCTCCCACACAATCTCTATCCTGCAAATGGCACAACGTCAGCACCTCCATTTGTGTGCACCATGATTCATCCTGTCTACATTCTTCAGTCCTATCATTAGTTCCAACTTGATTCAAATTGTGAAGTAAAAGCACACGTATTAATTCTTCAGTGCTTGGTGAATGGTGATTAAAATTAGGAGATGTACATCCTGGTGTTTGTTATGCATATTTACCGTGTGTTTTCGACATTCGGGGAGTTGTACATTATTTTTTTGAGGAACCGGGCAGGCTGATATTCTAATAAGAGAAAAAGTTTGAACAATATTTACAAGTGTGTTTCTGTCATATTTCGGATGCGTATATAGGCTCAGATCAAAATAATGCTAAGTTCATTGAATATTTATGTAGGGATATTTGTTTTGATGCATAGAACTTCGGATAATGTTATCTTTTTGTCTCGTGGGTCCTTGTCGGCCCAGCAAATGTCCTGCAAAATTTGCCTTGATTAGTACAATCGTACCAACTGAGAGTTATCTAGAGGGACCAGCACTAGAAGAAAACAAACACTAGGGTTTTCCAAGATATCTACCTATCTCAAAGGGCTACTTCAGAACCCAAAAACAGTTCAAAGAATACAATCCAAAGGTATTGACATGCAACATTACACGAATCTCATGGATAGTCATGGATGATGACCACAACATGGATCCACTGGTTAATAAAAAAATATTTCACACAAACCTTGAGATAGTCACAAGATGGATGCACCGATTAATAAAAACAAAATGTGTGGAAACAATGGAGGGGGAAAATAGCAAATGCCAGGGAAGATGCACCTCTCCCTGTCCAAAAGGAGGAGGTCAAAGTGCAGAGGAATGGCAGGAATAAACAAGGGCAAGTGAAGTACTAATCCACAGAAAACAACACAGGAGCTTTGATTAATCAATGTGACATTTGGATTTCGTCGTTCAGTGATCCCCACTAGTGTCCCTGTCGTCCTAGTGTTATGCGCAACCAAAATTTCGTGAATTCGATATCTGAATTTTCACTAAAATATTTCAGAAAGCTAGGAGCTCCGGCATACTGACATTCTATCATGTACGGCCAGACGTATACGCAACCTCCGCAGCCAATTTTGAAAGCTACGGCAATAGAAGTGGAGACCGAATCAGCTTAGGATTCAGGCAGGTTTTAGATTAGGAAAGAGTCTAGTTATTTGGTAATTCGTATTGATAGGGAAGGAAGAGTCCAGTTCGTATTCTATTAGATTAAAAGAGTCCTAGTCTATTTCAGCTACATCAATGTGTAAGGCAGCCCTCTATATAATGAAGGAGCCACCCGTGATATGAAGCAGGCAAGAATTAGAACAAGTCTAATTCTGTCCCTGTGCACCTAGGGCCTCCCTACCCTAGCTGCACCTCCTCCATCCTCCTCCCTGGCCTCACTCCGCAATCCGCACCCGCTAGAACAGATTCTGCCCTACTGTCTTCGCTCGGAAAAACCAACACATAATATCTTGGTATCAGAGCCTGCTGCTGTTGCTTCCACCATGGGAACCAACGGTGGTGACAATCTGCTCAAGTCCCTCGTGGAGATGAAGTTGTCCATGGCAGTGGCCCAGCAAGCTTCGGAAGCCGCACACGCCGCCTCACAAGCCGCGCACCAGGCAGCCTTGGATAAGCTGCTTGCTACCCTGCAGCCACAGCTCATCGACATCTCCAGCCGCTTGGACAGCCATGCCGGCCAGCTTGACTCCCTCAAGACATGATTGGAGCGCCACGATCAGCGGCTCCACCGCGTGGAAGGTGACCCCTAGGACGAGGCGACCAGCAATATCGGTCCCAACTGACGAAAAAAAAACATTGGGGCTGCACGGCACTGCTACCAGCGACCAGCGTAGGCCGTGGATATGACGCGCCTCGGGCCATCCCACTGCATGATGACACAGACACCTGTGGAGCCCCTCGCTTCCACAAACTCACGTTCCCGATATTCGACAGGACGGAAGACCCCCTCCTTTGGATCGACACATGCGAGCACTGTTTGAAGGGCAACGCACACCAGAAGGTGGGAAGGTTTGGCTCGCCTCGTTCATCTCACGGGCAATGCTAAACAGTGGTACATGAGGCTGCATAACATGTAGGGCCGCCCGGCATGGGGGCACTTCCCGAACCTCATCAACCGGCGATTTGGGCCCCACGGCCGCCACAACCCGCTTGGCGAGATCAAGCTCTTGCACCGCACCGGGACCGTGGAAGAATACACCAAGCAATTTCTCACGCTCCTGTCCCGCTGTGGTCGCCTCAATGAGGAACAACAGGTGATGTTGTTTATGGCCGGCTTACAAGAACCCCTCCAGACAGACGTCGAACTCCAGAAACCACCGGATTTGGAGGAGGCCATCAGCATGGCTCGCGCCTACGAGCGCCGCCACACGCTCACCACGCCAGGGTCGTCCAAGCCAGCCACCCGGAGCATGCCCCCTGGCCGAGTCCCAGCACTTGTGCTCGCCGCACCAAAACCAGCACCAAGCGTGGCATCAACCGGGGGTCGAGTTTTTAAGAAGTTGACCCCGGACGAGTTAGCAGAGCATCGTCGCCAAGGGATCTGCTTCAATTGCGACGAGAAGTTTGTGCGGGGGTACAAGTGTGCACAACTCTCCGCGCATCGAGATTGTCTGCGATGATCCAAGCTCCTGGAAGGCAACGGACTCTATCGACAACACCGATGACCCGCAAGTGTTCTTGTACGCCCTGGTAGGTATCCGCGCCACCAATACCATGCAGCTAGCAGTGAAGGTCCACGGGGCAACATTGGTGGCCCTCGTCGACACCGGCTCCACGCACAACTTCATCCACGACAACATCGCCCGCCACCTTGGGTTGGCGCTCCGACCACGTCAGGGCGGCATGCGCATGGCCGTCGCCAATGGCGATCGTGTGCTAAGCACTAGTGTATGCAAAGGGCTGGACATCAACGTGGATGGCATCGACTTTTGCCTAGATTGCCATGCCCTTGCACTGGGCGGGTTCGACATCATTCTCGGCACACAATGGCTGCGGACGCTGGGTCCAATCCTGTGGGATTTCCAGAAGCTCACAATGGGCCTCGAGATCGACGAACGCCAGGTCATGTGGCGTGGCCAGGCCGCCGCATGCGACACCCTGTGCAGCATCACCGATGGCGGCAGCAACATGATGGATTCCCTGTTGGCAGGCTTCACCGACTTGTTTGAGGCACCGCGTGGGCTCCCTCCAGCGCGCGCCCATGACCATCGCATCCACTTGGTCCATGGAAGCGCGCCCGCGGCAGTTCGGCCCTACCGGTACGCCCAACTCCAAAAGGATGAGCTGGAGCGGCAATGCAAAGATATGTTGGCTCAAGGGATCATACACATCAGCACATCCGCGTTCTCGTCACCGGTGTTGCTAGTCAAGAAACATGATGGGGCATGGCGTTTCTGCGTCGACTACCGCGAGCTCAACTCCATCACCATCAAGGACAAGTTCCCTATTCCGGTCGTCGACGAGCTCCTTGACGAACTGCGTGGCGCCCGCTACTTCACCAAGCTCGACCTCCGCTCGGGGTACCATCAAGTTCGAATGCATCCCGACGATGTTCACAAGACGGCATTCCGCACGCACCTTGGCCACTTTGAGTTCCTGGTGATGCCATTCGGCCTCACCAACGCCCCCGCCACCTTCCAGGCTTTGATGAATGACGTCCTCGGTGCCTTCCTTCGTCGTTTTGTACTTGTGTTTTTTGACGATATTTTGATCTACAGTGCCAACTAGGCTGATCATCTGCGACATGTATGAACGGTTTTCGAGACCTTGCGTGAGCATAGCCTAGTGCTCAAACAAGCTAAGTGCTCGTTCGGCGTCTCGTCCGTGGCATACCTCGGGCACGTGTTGTCCGCCTAGGGGGTGGCCATGGACAATCAAAAGGTGTAAGCGGTAGCCACATTGCCGCCGCTACGCACGGTCCGTGCCGTCAGGAGCTTCTTGGGCTTGGCGGGGTACTACCGCAAGTTCATCAAAGACTACAGGGTAATCGCCGCCCCGCTCACGGCGTTGCTCAAGAAGGAAGGGTTTGCCTGGACATCGGCTGCTGCCACCACCTTTGACACCTTGAAGCAGGCCCTCTCCAGCGCCCCCATCCCGCAGCATCCGGATTTTCGACGCGTGTTCTTAGTCGAGTGCGACGCGTCCGGCACCAGCATTGGTGCAGTTCTTCATCAAGGGAATGGCGCCCTGGCCCTCTTCAGCAAGCCACTAGCACCACGGCACGCCGGACTCGCGTCGTACGAGCGCGAGCTGATCGGGCTCGCTCAGGCCATGCGGCATTGGAGGCCGTACCTGTGGGGGCGTCCGTTCGTGGTTCGGACTGATCATTATAGCCTCAAGTTTTTGTTGGACCAACGGCTCTCCACTATTGCTCAGTATCGTTGGGTCAGCAAGTTGATCGGCTTCGATTTCACGGTGGAGTACAAGCCTGGGCGTACCAATGTGGTGGCCGATGCCCTATCACGACGCCAGGAAGATGAGGTCATCGCGTGCACCATCTCATCGCCCCGCCTCACCATCTTCGATGACCTTCGGCGTGAGATTGCCGAGGACATCTCCCTCGCTGCCCTGCGAAACGACATTCGTGTAGGGAACAAGCCGGCAGCATGGTCCGTGGTGGACGACCTGATCCTCCACGACAAGCGGGTCTACGTCTCTGCCACTTCTCCGACACTGCTCGACCAGCCACGAAGGCGTCCAACGTACCCTACACCAGCTCAGGGTTGACTTTCACATTTCGCGGGCGTAGCAAGTGGTCCAGGATTACATACGCGACTGCGCCACATGTCAAAAGAGCAAGACAGCCCACCTACATCCGGTTGGCCTTCTTCAACCATTACCAGTTCTGGAGCGTGTGTGGGAGGACATCGCCATGGACTTCGTCGAGGGTCTTCCCAAAGTTAGTGGCAAGTCTGTAATTTTGACGGCCGTCAACAGGCTTTCCAAATTCGCCCACTTCATCCCTCTCGGCCATCCATACACGGCAACTTTAGTGGCGCGCGCATTTTTTCAGGAGGTGGTTCACTTGCATGGGATTCCTAGCTCCATTGTGAGCGATCGGGACCCGGTCTTCACAAGTAATTTCTGGCAATAGTTGTTTCGTCTCTCTGGCACACAACTCCGCCTCAGCTCCGCCTTTCACCCACAGACCGATGGCCAGTCAGAAGCAGCTAACAAGGTGATCGTGATGTACCTCCGATGTCTCACCGGGGACCGGCCACGGCAGTGGCTCCGTTGGCTTCGTTGGGCGGAGTACTGCTTCAACACAGCCTATCAGACGTCACTCCGGAACACTCTGTTCCAGGTGGTGTACGGCCGTCCTCCTCCGTCTATGCGCTCCTATGAGAAGGGTGATGCACAGTTGTCGGCAGTTGAAAGCGCTTTGCTTGACCGCGACCAATTCCTCCATGATGTCAGGGAGTGCCTACACCAAGCCCAAGAATATGCTAAGTTCTACTACGACATTCATCATCGCGATGTCTCCTACCAGGTTGGCGATTGGGTCTGGCTTCGGCTGCTTCACAAGGCTACAGCCTCCTTACCCAGCTCCTCTAGCGGCAAGCTGTCTCCCAAATTCTACGAACCCTTCAAAGTGCTAGAGCGCATCGGCGAGGCTGCATATCACCTCGCATTGCCGGTAGGCGCACGCATACACGACATCTTCCACGTCAGCGTCCTCAAGAAATTCCATGGCGAGCCTCCATTGACAGCACCCACTCTACCGGCAATGGCTAACGGACGCGTCTTTCCATCACCCCACTCAGTGCAGCGGGGTCGCCTCGCCCGCCACACGCCAAGTCCTTGTTCAATGGGTGGGGTTGCCACCGGCCGAAGCTACTTGGGTGTCGCTCAACGACTTCAAGCAACAATATCCAGCATTCCAGCTTGAGGACGAGTTGTTTTCCGAGGAGAGAAGAGATGTCATGTACGGCCAGACGTATATGCGTCGCCGGCCGCAACTTCCGCAGCCAATTTTGGAAGCTACGGCAATAGAAGTGGAGACCGAATCAGCTTAGGATTCAGGCAGGTTTTAGATTAGGAAAGAGTCTAGTTATTTGGTAATTCGTATTGATAGGGAAGGAAGAGTCCAGTTTGTATTTTATTAGATTAAAAGAGTCCTAGTCTATTTCAGCTACATCAATGTGTAAGGCAGCCCTCAGCCACTCGTGATATGGAGCAGGCAAGAATTAGAACAAGTCTAATTCTGTCCCTGTGCACCTAGGGCCTCCCTGCTCTAGCTGCACCTCCTCCATCCTCCTCCCTGGCCTCACTCCACAATCCGCACCGGCTAGAACAGATTCTGCCCTACCGTCCCCGCTCGAAAAACCAACACATAACACATTCATTAAAGCGTGTTTAGTTATCTCCACTAAATTCTCAGTCAGACCTATTAGAGATAGACTCATGTGAACTAGGTAAGATTATTTGGATACCTACACCAACAGAGTCTGCCCTAATTAGAGATGGTGTTTGGTTGCATACGTCAGGTAGTGGCTAGGTTGACTGGATGCAGACACAGTCTTTTTGGTTGTCCACATCCAAGCTGTTGTGCTCACCTTGCACTACATATGAATAAAATTACCCACCACTTCTAGCATTCAAATTAGCATTTTCCTCCTTTCTGTCTTATTTAATCATATACATCCCAGAAATCATCATACACATAAAATAAATAGCACATAACATCACAACTTAGTTAATACCACATAGTTTTCTACTTAGCATCACAGTTTAGGATTTGAACAAGATGAACAAAGAGGTTTTCTATATACGTAACCATCTCTCTAAGGTCAGTAGGGCATAACCAAACATCAATCATCATATATCGGAAAGACAAGATGATCACCACAGGACACCAACTCTCAATGCATGAGTGGTCAAATATGGTAACATTCATCGCATAATTGTCAATGCACTTGAAGACCATGGAGTCTCCAAGCTAAAGGCCAAGGCAAACTACATAGGGGTATCAACTTGCCTCCATCGCTACCTTTCCACCAGTCTGTTGGAGCTGAACATACCAAGTGCATTATGTCCTAGTCTATAGCTTGATGGTTCTAACTGATCCATTGCTCAAAGGAAGTAGGAATTTTCTGACCCAAAATAAAATCATAGGACATTTTATTAGCAATTCTGAGTAGCAACATGCACCACTGTAAAAAGATGATGAGTACACATATAGCTTACCAATTTGTGCATGTTACTCATCATCTTTCGCACCCTCATTGCATAGAAAAAATCAATATCAAACACAATTAGCTTAAGTCAGATGACAGCCGTTCTTATCAGACAATAAGGGGTGTTTGGTTGCCTGCATAAGAGTGTGCATCACCTTGTCATATACAGAATTCATCACAGGCCAAAGAATGCATAACGAAACAAAGCATTAACTAGTAGCATCCAACAAGCATTATTGGTTGATCAATATATATTTTTAGTCTTAGACGTGCACCATGATCACATCCAAATGATGCACATCATCACCATCACAAAATATACACGCTCGCTTCTGTTATTAGTTCAACATAACAGAATATACACCCTAATGATAAGTTCACCATCACAAAATGTACACCACTAACACTAATTAATTATATCATAACCAGTGTACATCACTACTTGGAGAGGAAATTCTTGAGCCACATCTCCCTGTGAGGTGCTGTCATCGTTAGAAATTTGACCTCTATTCCTTGCTTTCCACCATAATTAATTGTTCATCACTAAAAGCAATCTGTGACATTACAACTCCATAGAGGGTATGGTGCACCTCTTCCACCTTTGTCTCCTTGAAGGCAGATGCAATTTGCTTAGTGCATTACTTAGGCATCTAATCGGATTTTATTCTACATCAGTTATAGAAGACCTCTTCCTCTTGTTTGTACCCACAAATGTGCTAACTTCAGGATTATTGTGGCGCCCCCGGTTTTAAGGCCAGAAACGCTCCTGTGATTACTGTACCGGTCCCTAGATCAGTAGCCGGCACCCACAAGAACTTGACAACGTCGTCATACATTACCGATTATTTTACAATAAAAGCCATTCAGAGTCTTAACATAATATGGCCTATTGGCCGAATTCAAAGTCTTGCAGCGGAAATACATAAAAGATACGTAGATAGGCCCATCAATATGCCAAACCCTCAGGCAACTGACTGGGGGAAACGCCCTAGCCCTCAAAGTCGGTATCTTCCTCGTCGGAGCAGATTCTTCTTCTTCTTCTTCTGGCTAAATCAACAAGCCAGGTGAGTACATTGAATGTACTCGCAAGCTATTCCCACAGGAGAGATTATACGACAATATTTCATGCAGGGGTTTAATCAAGGAATAGCTCTAACCTAAGTTGCTGATTGTGCGGAAATGTAAGTTCTCAGTTTAAATACGAGAATAGTAGATTCCAAGCAGTTTGTAAATTCTGGTAAATCAGAACAACAACAAAAGCTTCTCCCGAGGTAGACCCGGCTACCTCATCATCTCAGCCATTGAGACAGCTCAGTCCCTACCACCCCGGCAGTAGGACTAGCTTCTCGGCTTAACGCTCAACTGACCCTATCCCGGATAGTTCAGCGAGTGCCCCTGGCTCAGCCCGTGGTATCCCGGATAGCACGGCTAGCCTTCTCCTCCAGCAATTCCTTGCTACCAACCATGTAGCGTAAATTGCCCTCTGTGGACACATCATGCCCACGTCCTTAATCCCTTTCCCAGCTTTCGCAAACAAAACTTAGTCTAACCAATGTGTGGCTTTGTCAGTTCATGTCCATGACCGAGGACGTGGCTATTCGAATAGTTTTTTACACTCTGCAGAGGTTGTACAGCTTTACCCACACGATGTAGGTCACCCTGGAATACTTCGCGACGTATATTGGCAGGGCTATTACAACGAGACCGTCGCCCGCCTCCATACTAGAGTTAGGTGAATACCCAAGTTTGCGTATCCCGGACACCAAAGTGGGACTCTCCACCTTTGTGTCGATCAACACCCAAACGCTACGCGGCAGTGGATCTCTAGGACTTTTAAGCACCTAGTCACGACTCCTAACTTCCCGCGGGTCCAAACCCTAATACTTGCCGGGGGACCAAGCCAAGTCCTTCCCATAAAGGACATGTGGACGTACTGTGGGGGAACTGGTTTAGCGGCACTTAGGCCCGGTCCTTAACCGATTCGAGCAAGACTCCATTCCTCAACTCACGATCGTCCCAGACGAACGTGCCATCATCAATTCCTCTACAGCCCCAGGCTGCCCTTAGCACTCTCGCCCGAATCCAAATCATCTCCAATTTTTCATTCAAGGTTTTGACAAACATTCTTTTAAACACCACCCTGAATAACACACGTTATCCGAGGGTTTTATTCCCATATCCCAAATGGGGTTTTATAAATCGCGAAAAACTTATTTTTGACTACAGCAGGTCTAAGCGCGGCTAATGCCTATAGCCTTAATACTTTTGTCGGTCGCGGGACAACCGACTATTATACCTAGGGTTACAAGGGTCGGATACTCAGACCTAATTATCGTGCAACTAATGGGAATAACTATTCCTACATAAAATATCGTTAATAACCACATAGCATGCAGAGTTCGTAAACAACATAATTATGATTTCACACATATGGGATTCAACATGATCAAAGTGGGAATGCTTGCCTGGCAGTTCTTGCTCTTGCTCTGAACGCGGGGGTGATGTCCGGTCCTCCTGGCGTACGTACGTCGCTCCGTCAACTACGCGCCGAAAGAACACCAAATAAGAGAAAATCCAAATAACTCCAACAGAACTAAATGACATGCATGCTCAAGAGAAAATCATGGTATCAGGGTTGAGTTAGGGTTTAAGACTTTGAACGGTTGATTCCCGTTTAATCCAAGTGATCGCTAAATCAAACGGTAGTTCTGTGCGGAAACCAGGGAGAGTGTATATGTAGGTTTAAGCTAGTGAGGGTGGTTTCAGGTTTTTAGGGTTCGAGTCTACGAGCACCAGGACAACTCAGCCCATGGGTATATGCATTTATATTACATAAAATGATGGTGCCCTAGGTTACAGGAAGAGGTACGACTTTAAATCGTAGATTCAAAACTAAATGCTTTCGAGGCCGTCGTGTATTTAAATATTTTTGGGTGTATCGGACAGGAAGGAGGGAGCTTACTTTGGACCTCTGAAATTGGTATAACAATATATGCATGCAAACCCTAAAGAAAAGAATGATAGCTCCATTTAAATTGTATTGGTTCAAAGCTAAGAAGTTTAAATTTGTAATGTATTTGAGCTAAGAGATTGGAATAAATATGTTGCCTTCAGGATTGACTTTGGGTGCTGAAAAAAAATTGATCGGACACTCTATAACCCGATCTAACGCTCTAACCAGTGATTTAACCTCTAACCAATTTACTGATTTAATTGAGCTACCCGGCTGGACTAAATGCGCCTTTGCTTTGCCTGAAATGGACCAACAGATGTGCTACTAACCGGCGTACGCGGGCTCAGCTTCAGACCGAGTTAATGCGCATTGACGAAAGTGAAAGCGGGAAATTGCATCCGGCGCCTGTGGCTTACCCAACGTGGGCCTCGCCCTTACCTTGGCCCACCCGTCGGGGGGGTCTGCATACCTGGGTTCGGTTGGACCGGTGAGAGGAGAACTTCAGCGCTCGGACAGGGGAGCAAAGGTTGCGGCGGAGGAGTTTGGCCGCGGAGCCAAGACTAAGGCTATGCTTGAGGTGAGTTCGGGCTTGAGTCAGAGATTCCAGAGGAACTGGTGAAGTTTGGGTGAGAAAAAGAGTTCGGTTGATCCCCTTTTATAGCGAGAACCGAGGGTGCCAGGTACCGCCGCCGCTGGAGTTTGCTTGACTTCGAGATGGGACATCGCCGGAGCAAGGGAATCGATGCCGTGGTCAAAAGGGAGAAGGGTAGGCCATCGTGGTGCAAGATGGCACGGTGACTGGTGACGCATCGACGGGCGGCGCGGCCTTGTGCTCCGGTTGCGCGCTGTGGCGAGGTCAGAGTGTGGCAGGGCGCGTACCCGGGCGATTGCATCCCTACGGGACCGGCTGTCCGAGGCGGAATTGATGGGAGACGAGATGAGGGCGACGAGCGGTTGACCGGCGAGCAGTTGCTACCTAGCTGGCTTGGCTGCGGGATGAATTAGCTCAGAGGTGAGCTAAGCCGTGGTGGTGCAAAACAGGGAGCTAGGGTGCTGTGTTTCTAAAAGATCGTATGGCAAGTCTTCGTCGCGTGATGCTGGGGAGTTCACTAGCTGTGCGGAGGTCGTTGCCCATTGGTACTGCAGGTTGGCACCGGAGGAAACTGGGACGTGCACGCAAGGGCTTGGCATTCCAAGAGAAAGAGGACGTGACCGAGAGGTCAATACTTGCCACAGACTCTGAGGAAGACAATTCTAAATAACAGAGGAAATTTGGCACCGACAGAGCAGTGTATGCACGGAGATTCGATTTTCACCGTGTACCATAAGGCAAGCTTTAGGTGGATGAGAACAAACGTGGAGCTGACCTAGAGAGCTGTTGGAATAGATATGTTGGCGAGGCCGGTGAAATGCTTCACCAGGTTTTTGCCAACGGTCGATCGGGAGTTACTCGCGATTTCATGCGCTGCGGCAATGCTCACAGAGGTGTTCGATATTGATCAGTTCAGATTTTTGAACTAGGCATGCCCTTATTTTTGTATATTTGGGCTCTAGGGAGTGTAAGGAGCGTCGCGGTAATTTATCGGAATTTTTGGAAACTTAAGTTAATGGGTTGTAGCTAAAAGCTAATTTTTTGATCCTAGGATTTATTTATTTTGTATATAAATGTTTGTGAATTGGATCCTATTATTTTATGTCATATCTGAGTTAAAGATGTCGCTAGGTTGTCTCCTATTTTATTCCAGAATTTTTGGGCAAGCCGAGGAACGTTAGATTTCACGCTTAGGGTTCCTGGAGAAAATGGGTTAAATGGGGCGGGGAAAATCGAGGGCTGGAATTAGGGTTCCGGGGGTGCGGCAAGGGATGGAGAATATACAGAACTCTCGGTAGGTCATCCGTCTCGGCTTAGGGTTACTTGGTGGTGAGGTACCGGGGGTGCTCCGATGAATTCGGTGCGTGTGTCATTTTATGGTATTGCCGTATTAGGGTTTCATCTGGCTGGAGTGCGTGTGCGCGGGTTTTTGGTGTATTGAGATCATGATTAATGCAAATGCCCTAGCTTCATGCGATGATATGCTCGAAATCAAGTTCGGGGAAATCTGTAAATGCTTTAGGAACATTGTTCTAAACATCTCATTAATGTCATTTGTTTTCAAGGTTACATGATCAAGACGGAGACAGAGGGCCAAGGGAGGACAAAGAGCTAGGGTCGTGGATTTCACTTTTGCCCCGAAATAGGGTTCGGAGTGCATGTGTACACATACACTTGGAGTTTTAACATATATAGGGTTGCGACGTAGATAGAATAGACACATGAGGTCGTGGTGGGTTAGGGTTTGAGGGAAAAACACTGATATGCTCATGTATATGTGTAAGGTTGCAGCAGAATCGATCGATGGTTAAAGTTTCGATTTGTCGTTCGGAAAGGAGGGATTAGGGCTTTTGCGTATATGCGTATACCTAAAGCAGTATATAGGTGCATATACTCCTGATGGGACATGACCAAGTTGATTGTAGAATTTCAAGGCATTCGGAAAAGATTCAGGACGGGTGTATGTGCCGATTTCGCAGAGGCGTCGTGAGGGCACCTTGCGGCAGATGTGGATTTAGGTCTCACCGATTAGATAGAGAAGAAGGAATGCCGAAGAGGTGTTCTTAGTGGGAGGAAGGGCTATCGTAGTAGAGAAAATGTTGCCGCGGTGGGAGTCGGCTGTCGCGGCAGGAAAGAACAGCGGCGTGGCATTGCCGCGGCAGGGGAGGGGTTGCCATGGCAGAGGCATGGCAGCGATGGTAGTTGCTGAGAGATGCCGTGGCGGGGAATCGGTGGCGCGGCAGGAGCTTGTCGCGGCAGGAGCGGCTTGCTGCGACAGAAAAGGATAGCAACGGCGGTGGCAGCGGCCTTGCCACGGCAGAGGAAACGGGCAGCGGTAGCTGCCGTGGCAAGAGCGTGGCAGCGGCATTGGCTGCCGTGGGCTGTCGCGACAGAGCAAATTGGCTGTGGCAGCTGCTTCAGGTTGTCGTGGCGGGGACGCGAGGGCGAATGGTTTTGACCTGATTAACTTCAGGGTTAGAACGATTTGACATTAAGTTTTATTTCGATGCATGTCGGTTAGCGTTATTTAACAAAAAGTTTTTGAAAGCCCTAATCTTCGGGTTTTGGAAATTCGGGGCGTGACAATTATGCTCATTACCGTCAAGCATAAGCAGAATTTCATCCCTTAAGGACATGCATATGTCTTCCAACTCACTAGAGGATCATAGAGCCTCTCCAAAGATGGTCTCCATTTGTGCATAATGCATAACTGGCATGTTCAAATGCTCAACATTCTTGGGGTTTCCTATGAGGGGATAATATAAGTTAATATGTAAATGAATGGTTACTTAAGAACATAAGAAGGAGATGAGGAAGGAAGCCACCTTAACATGAGAATTATACTGGCCCTCATCCATGTGAATGGTATGGTCATGTTCCTTCCAGTGTGCTCCACTTATTGCTTCCAACTTGCATAATCTGAGCCATTTCTTTCTCCACAAGCGCAGGTGGTTATATACCTGGCATGGGGTGATCTCAAGCAGAGTCCATACCTCTAGAACCTTAGCCATTTTGTTCATATGAACCTCCTTGTCTGCTCTAATCAGACAACTTAACCTCCTAAGGAGAAATCCAGAGAGGGAAGGAGTCCACTCTTCCAACTTATTCACAGCCTTGTGGCCTCTCTTCTCCTCCACAAACTATTCTGAACTAACATCATTCTTAGATATCTCAATCGACTCGCTATTCTCTACCTATAATGAAGCACAACATGAGATGTTATCACAAAAACATCCCTTCCATATAACGCAGTTCCTCATAATAACTAGTCAATTGCAAAAAATTCCATATTGCCTTACAATCGACTCACATGTATATGTGTAAGAATAAAGATTCTTTAGACTCAGAAACATACCTATGAGCGCAATAGCGAGGCATCTAACATTATTTTTAATCATATGCAACATACATTAATCAATTCAACAGCCCCATCAAGATCATTGGCTTATACACTCATCATGAACATAAATAAACATCTTTGCCTCGTAACAACTATTGTGCCCGGGAATGATATCATAGGTATATGTGTCAGATTAAAGTTTTTTCACACAGACACTCATATCTATGAGCGCCATTGCTGGGCATAGTTAGGTCTATAATCATCGCCAAATACATATCCAATACAAATAGATCTAACAAAAATATGCATCAATCCAAATCCTACAGCATGAATCTTTGCCTCATAAACACCATTGACACAAAGATCTAAGCCTAAAGCATGAATCTTTGTGTCATAAACATTATTGGCTTACAGATCTAAGCCTACAACATGAATCTTTACCACATAAACATCACCAGCCAATAGATCTAAGCCTAAGCATATATGGGGTGTGTGTGCTTACAGTCATCGCGAGCAAGCACCGATTGCCGTAGAGGAAGGAGATGACACCGATGACTGCGGGCTTCACAGAGAGGAAGGAGACTGTGCCAATGACCACGGGCCTGACGGAGAGGAAGGAGACGGAGCCAACGACCACGAGCTTGATGGAGAGTAAGGAGACGAAGCTGACAAGCATCGCCAGTCAAAGATGAAGAGGGCGCTGAGCAATACTGCCCACCACAGAGGAAGTCATTGCATCGAGGATGGAGAGTAGGGGAGTGTGGCGAAATGAGGGGCAGAGAGGGGGGGATGTGGGAGACGAGAGGGTGGCGAGAGGGAGAGGAATTGTGGCTAACCCAATTTTAAGGCCGGATAAACCCTTGTGTTTACTGTACCGGTCCCTGGATTAGTAGCCGGTACACACAAGTCAACCTGTATATCATTGTCATACACGCACATAATAGAATAAGATAAATAATTTGATCATTGAGATCGAATACATATACCTGTAGCCTATCGGCTAAAATCTTGCAGCGGAAATCAAGCGGTGATGTGGCCCATCAGTATGCCATACCCGACAGGCAACTGACTGGAGTTACGCCCTAGCTTTCGCGAACTCAATCGTATCCTCGAAGTTGATGTCTCTTTCGTCTGGCCAAATCAACAAGCCAGGTGAGTACATTGAATGTACTCGCAAGCTCTTCTCCAGGGAGAATAACACAAATATATGCATGCACGGTTATATCAAGAAAGAGCTCTAACCTACGTCTCATATTTGTGCGAAAAAGTAAGTTTTCATCTGAAATACTTAAGTAGATGATAAAGAATACTTTCAAAAACAACCTCGGCCCCGTCGAGTCATATCAATCAGTCATAATAGCATTCCTGCAAATTCGGCCGCCCGCCACGGGAGCGGCCATTTACTTTCAATAGATAGCCGTTCCTACCCTCGGGTAGAACGACATCCAATAATACCACCTTTCTCCTCAGATAGCCGTTCATATGCCTTGGGTGAACGGCGTCCCACTCATTTCCACTCCTCCCGGGTAATCGCATTACACGGGGCTCTCACATCTCACTCTGCATGCTCATCAAGCCAGGTGCGTCCTTAAACCCATGTCCCACTTTTCGAAAACATCGACTAACCAGTGTGTGGCCTTACCAGATTGTGTCCATGACCGAGGACGCGGCTATTCGAATAGATTTTAACACTCTGCAGAGGTTGTACGGCTTTACCCACAAGATGTAAGTCACCCTGGGTACACTTTGCAACGTATACTAGCAGGGATATTACAACGAGACTTTTCACCCGTTTCATACTAGAGCCGGACCCGCTAGATGGGTAATCCAACTTTACTTTTATCTCGCAGACTCAAAAATGGGACTCTCCACCTTTGTGTCGAGCAACCCCCTACCTTGCGGGAGAGGCTCTCTAGGTCTTAAATTGCCTAGTCACCTACTTCCTACTGCCCGCGGGTCCAGGTACTAGTACTCGATGAGGTACTAAGCCAAGTCCTTCCCATAAAGGACATGTGGACGTACGGGGTGAACCTGGTTTAGCGGCATGGTAGGTTCGGTCCTTAAATGATCCAAGAAAGACTTCACACCTCGTCCGTCGCACGGACCGCGAGTGCCACGCTGGGACTTAGCTCGCTTATAGAATTCCTTCCTGCTTTCGCCCTTCATTTCTAACCCGGATCCAAATCATCTCGATTTTGTTTTTGGTTCAAAACCATCCCAACCCGTGGATTATACCATGACCCCATCCTTGGTGGTCACAGCGGTCCATCCCCAAGTCATTCTCTTTCGAGATGAACGGGAATCCTTTCTTGTTGCTAAAACCTAGTTTTCTTCTACGACGGGGCTAAGCAATATATATGTATATACTACCTCTAGGTTTTCCGATATTTTCTTTGGAATAAATATATAACGGTATCTAACATATAGCATGCATGTTTCGTAAACAAAATAATCATTTCATAAACATGGGATTTCAACATGGTCGAAGAAGAAGAGCTTGCCTGGCAACGTTGAATAGCTCGAAGCTTGGTCTGGGTACGGCGACGCTCGAATTCTTCCTCACGAAACAAGGCAACGTTGTAACTACACGTCGAAGAACATCGAATAAGCAACGATGCAAGGAAGATCCAATTAAGAATCAAATCACAATCACGCAGCACAACAACCATGTACTGAACTTAGAACAATCTAGGATTTTCAAAATGACGAGATGGAATTATAAACACATAATGCAAAGGTTTTTGCATATTAGAAAACTAGGGTTTGCATGTTTATAAACTTATTAGCATTTGAAAGCTTTTAGCCCTCATATAAAGTTTGGGTCCAGAGGACATTATACAGGTTTCAAAGTTTTTAGAAAACTATATTAAACTATTAGAGCGAGATTAAAAAGACATGTGTGCACGTATATATACATACACGCGTATAAGAGATGAATTGCAATTAATGGATTTTCAAAACCCTTACTGCTTTTATGGTATAAAAGGTTTTGAAGATAAGGATATACTGAAACTAACATTACACGATTGGTTTTATGCAACAAGGAATTAACCAAGTTAACCTATGCTAAAGGAATATATAACATGCTCAAATGAATTGTTTCCAATTTGAAAATTCAAATTATTCCAAAAAATTATGAAATTGGTACTGTTAGATAGGATTTGATTTTATATGAATATAGGAAAAAGAATGGGGGTCAAACGGAGCTACGACGGAGGAGATATGAGCTTCTGAAGTTCTACCGGGAGAGAAGAATCATAGAGGGGGAGAACAGCCAGTAGGGCAGAGAAGAGGAAGGGATGACGTCAAAGGCGGATTTTGGGGTGGCGCCTTTGGCAATAGCAAGCAGATTCATAGCAGAGAAGAGGATTACGCCTTCCAATGGGCAAAGTTTAACCGGTTGAAATAACAACAGAAATGCGCTTTCTTCGAACGGAAAGCATAGCGGAGGATTCGCGTCTTCACTTGATCAGATAGGTGGGATAGATCAATGAACGGAGATGGTAGCTACCTCCTTTTCCCTCGTGTGCTTAGGAGGAGAATTAGGGCTTTAAGCTTGAGCTTAGCCAAAGGAGAAATGGAAGGAGAGAGAGCGGCCGGGGTGTTGACTGCATCAGCGGCCTTACCGATGGCGAGTTGCGGTGCGTCGGGACCGGCGAGGTTGGTGCCGGGAAGAGGAGCCCCGAGCGGCACGAACTGCGGTCTGTTGGGTGACAGGGTCAGCTCCATCGGCGGTAGGCGGCGACTGGTGGCGACGGGGTTGTAAGGGGGCGGCGGGGAGGCGGATGGAAACCTGGTGGTGGCAGCTCGAGAGCTTGCCGGAGCGGTGGAAGTTACTAGAAGCTCGAGAGGGAGAACGGCAGTCCTGGCGTGCTTTCCGGTGATGGACAGATGGGGAAGGTCCTAGGCGCGGGGATTGCTGCTGCTCAGTTCGGGCAACCCCAAACAGAGGCGAAACCACGAGAGAGAAAAACGGGCACCGAGGCGGGTCGGCCGGTGGGGCAGCTTCGGCGGACGGCAGAGTAGCTGATAGCGAGCAGGGGCAGCTTGGGTGTCGGTGGTGGCAAGCTAACACGGTTCTGGTTGACGACCGGTGCTTGGGAAGAACTTCCCGCAAGCGGAGAGAAGATTAGGAGAGTGCTGTGCTCGGGTATTGCTTGAGGGGCAGAGAAGAACGGGGAAGGAGGAGCTCGGTTGGGAGAGGAACTATGGGAGATTGGGAGAAAGAGAGTTGGGGGGAAAAGGAAGATGCATGACAGCTCGGGTAGATGGGGGCGTTAATGGCAGCAGGTCGATGAGGGCACTGTGGCACGCGAAGAAGCAAGGGACAGGGCGAAGACGGTGGATGGCGCGCTCGTGCCAACGGGCGGCGTGTCGGTGCCATGTTGGACACGCACTGTGGCATGGCCAGTGCGCGCACCGACCGGCATGGGCGCGTCCTGGTCTGCTCGGAGTTTTGTGATAGTGTCCATGGTGTCAGGGGGTGCTGTGATGACATGTTCAAGCTAAACAGGAGGGTTGGACACTAGTTGGAGCAGAGGAAATAGGGGTGGTGTTGAATGCCAATGTCGGCATTGCTTGGCATTGCTAGGGTTTTGGGTTGTAGTGCTGGTTTGCAAGATATTCTGGACATGCCCCTGGCATGGGAGATTGCTTATGGTGCAGAGGGAGGTCCAGGAACTTTTGAAGGGATTCGGACAAGATTTGAACTTAGTTTACTTGAGATAGAGAAAATGGCAGAAGGCGTTTGTTGAAGAACACTCCAAAATTTTGAACTGGAGGTGTACTTGTTATTGTATATTTGGAGTTTTGGTACCAAGAAGAAGGTCTTGTGATTTTATGAGATTTTCCTGAATAACCTATGGTAGGGTCGCAGTTCAATGTCCAAATTAGCCCTAATTTGTAATTTGCATGTATTTGAAAATATTTGTACTAGACCCTTTTATATTATTTCATAACTTGGTGAAGATTAGTATTTTATATTTTCTAGAATTTTTGTAGAATTTTGGACAAGAGGTAACACATGCGATATAGCTTTTAGGGTTTCTTGACCAAAAGAAGCAAATAGCCATATTTGGGTTACAGTAAAGTTTTGGGTTTTTTTCGAGGTCCAGGAGGATGTATAAGGGCATTAGGGTTTTGGTTGGTTCACACTACCTCGGTTCGAGTCCTGTGATCGCGAATCATGTCTTAGGGTTTTGCCATATGCCGAGGGGGACAACATCAGGGTTTCGTGCATTCGGTGAATCTGTCCAGTGGGACTTTGGAAGGAAAATGGTTATGTGCCATGCCGGGGAGGGAAAGGATGCCCTAGCATGTGGATCGAAGTTCTGGGGTTGAATTTCACTTTTAGGGTTTTGTTGTTTTTGCCGAGAGGGGCGATATCAGGGTTGAGGTGTATACGGTATATGGGTTTGCGTCGGGTAGTGGCTTAGGTTTAGATGCACATGCATGACAAGCTCAAGCAATCCGAGAAAATCCAATTGACTAAAACAGTGCATGATCACATGTCGCGTACACGCATACATGCGGTCATGCTAGTGTTTAGTTCAAACGAAAACTTTACTCGATAGCATTTATGTGAGTCATTAGCACGAAAAGCTTTTGTATGCCCTGATTTTCGGGTTTTAGAAAATCGGGATGTGACAGGAATGGATAAAGGTGTGAATCGATGAGAGGTTCCCTATTTCTCCTGCCTGCACTGCGCAAGAGCCACCCACACTAGATCTGGTTAAATTTTTTGATATACTGTGCTTTTTTATATGTTCAAATGATATTTCTTACATTGAACTCTATTCAAATGACACCATATAGTTTTTCCTTGTCTTTACATCAGAATGGACAGTTCTCAATCAAATCGATGTATTGCATCCTCATGAACTCACACAATCAGTCCCACTAAATCCAATCTATGGAAACTGAATTTACCACTCAAGAACAAGACTTTTATGTGGTATTTAAGGCAAGGAGTAATCCTCACGAAAGAAACTTAATTAAGCAGAATTAGTGTGAGAGTAAGTCTTGCTGCATGTGCACTCAAGATGGAATGATCCAACACTTGTTCTTTTGATGTCATGTTGCTCGTTTTGTTTGGACCACGGTATATATAGCTTTCAACATCATACCTCCAACATCAATTTCTAATATGCTGGGTCGATGGCTTCATGAGGTCGATGGGGTGTGGGTGCAAATTTTAGTTGGTGTGACAACTTTGTGTTTGGCTATTTGATTGTACCGTAATTATGTTATTTTTTATAATAAATTTTTTTATCACTCAAAACAGGTAATCTACAGGTGTGACAGTTGACTGCAGTATTGGACGCTTTGCAAAAGTTGGAATGCCGAGAAAGCATGGTGCAAGAGAGCTCTCCGTTGAAGGCCATGATGTCAAAGCTTTTCTTTACTAGTTACTGACACACTAGCAGGACTATTGGGTGATGGATGAGTTGTCTTACTTTTTTTTGTTTTCTACCACGCTTGTTTCGATTCATTTGTTGACCCAAGGGCTATTGTTTTTCCTAGCCTAAAAAATAATGTGACTTTTTAGATTGTGTATATCTTTTTGATACAGAGGTTCGAAGGATCAGTAATTTTTTTAAATAATAATAATCTAAGATCCAAATTTTCACGGACATATCACTTATATGCCAATTCTATACGAAAACAACAGCGTTAATGCAGTGCTTCGTGCGGAGCAAAAAAAAAGTGCACTAATTTCACATAGAAAGTAAAATCTATATACGAGGAAGCAGCTGGGATTGCTCCTTTCTCAGTGCGCCACGTCATTATTTATGACGTATATTTTAAGCCATCGGATCTCATATAAATGGACTAGATCTAGCGGTAAATAGTAACGGGTTAGTCACTGTTTATAAACCTGATCCATAGTGAATAGTAACAGATTGACACTGTTCCTAACGGGTTTAATAACTGTTTATCTACCCAACCCAAATTGAACAGTAACGGATTTAGTCATTGTTCATTATCAGACCCGATCAGATTTTTCAAAAACCAAAATTTGAAAAAGAATTCAAAAGGGATGCAAATAAAATCCAAAAATTAAGGAAAAGTTCATATAGCCCAAATAAAATATAAGAAATCCACTAAAAATAGTTTGACCGAGAAAAAATAAAATAATAATTTATGGAATTAACATATCTCCTTCTTTTAACCCTAAGTTAATTTAAATAAGTTTGAATTAATTTAGATAAAAACCAAGTAAAAAATATTTATTACAAATATAAGATGTAACATTTTTTGCTTTCTAAAAAAACTAAAACAAAAAAGATATGTCACACTTATATTTAAATGACTTTTTTTATATTCACACGCACTAAATTTAATATACATGATATATTATATGTACAACGGGTTAGACTACTCGTGCCATTACGCGAGCCTTTAGCTAGTCATTAACTTATGCTACATTGTTCTCTTTACCTCCGAGATTCCTACGAAAATCATCAAAATTGGCCTAGCGACATGACTACATATAACCACCGGGAATACTTCCCTTTTAAGAGGAAAATCGCGTTTGTAACATGTTTTTTCGTTCTAGTGGAAAGTGAACTGATCTCTGAATAATTTCTGTAAAGTCCCTACAATTTTTTTTTGGAAGACCCCCAAAAAGCACTAAAAAGTAGGGGTGATTATTTTGTTAGTTTGGTTGGTTCTGGACAATTTTCGAGCCAAATTATATATTTCGGTTTCATAGTTTTCAGAACCAAATTAACCATCGGTTTCATAGTTTTCAGAACCAAATTAACCATTCTAACATTAGAAACCAAACCTGATTGACCAAATAATATTTCACTCTGTTCTGTCCATCTATTCGGCTTTCCTTATTGGTAATATAAACAAGATAATATAGCATGTACTAGTACTGAAGTTCACGTACACCTCATATGTCATAAATTATCATAAGAGGATATCAAAAAGATCGAGAGAAACATACCTCTTAACACCAACTAGAACAATAGATAGTACTAGCACGATTCCCTGAAGAATACAAGCCAACCAAAAGAATTAAGGAACTTATGAAACAACGAAAGATCAATCTCAGGATGGCGGATCAATTGAAAAATTCCCAAACAACTTTGTCACAATCACGTACAAAAAGCAAAACATGGACCTTGCTGTAGACTAATGATCGAAGAGAGAGGCTAGTCAAGAGCTTGGAAGACGCTGAGACAGAGTTGTCGTCTCGACGCCCGAGCGGCCCGCGAAGTGTATGTATTTACGTATTTAGGAGCTACGACCTACGACGTTGGAAGAATCAAGACCACGGTTTGCCCGTGGATTATATACGCGAGGGTATAAACTGGCTACAACACATGAGGCAGATATGGAGAGATGTATACGTTATGACGTAATCTTGGAGGTTTCATTGAATAGTTGATGTATATATCATATATACGAGCAGCCATATCTATATATACTACTTCCTCCATTCTAAAATATAAAGCATACATGTATTTTAAAATTTAAGTTTGATCAATAATTAATCTAATAGATTATAGATTTCATGACATAAAATTGACATCATTAGAAAATACTTTTAAATACGAAATCAATGATATAACTTTTGTGTCATATAATATTTATTTTATTGATCTAATTGTTAAGTAAATTTAAATCTTAAAAGACATAAACAATTTATATTTTAAAACGGAGGGAGTAATTATTTTAAAAGGAACCTATCTAGAGCACATGCATATCAGATTGATCGGTCCCTTTGGTCCCCAACATTTCAAAACCGATGGAATGTCACGAAACCGAAAAGTGCGCATAGATTGGCCGAAGCCGATTCTCTCGCTCACTCGATCGTCCAAACTAGACTATTTCGGTTTATATGGTTGGGTTTTCCGGTTTTCTTGAATTTCTGCTCCCCCTACTAAAAAGAGTGAACTGTAAAAAATAGAAATGAAAGAGAAGGTTCCAAGTTCCAACCACCTCATTCTTCCTTCCTCGTCACCATGGAGAAAACCTTAGATACGACCTAACCCAACAATCCTGGCATTCTCCTCCTTCCTCCAATCCCCTTCACCAACCCAGCCTCCCCTTTTACCATTTCCACCCCCAAACAATCAAAGAAAAGAGCACAGGTTTCCTGCTCTTATCATCGTCGTCGTCATCACATCCCATCCCCAAAATACTCCTATAAAAAATGGATGGAGCCATCACCAACACCACCAAGATCCTGTCCTTTTGTGCGACCTGATTCCTCCAACTCGTTGTAGCTACCCACGCAAGATACAGAGGCCAATCTTTTTTCTTCTGCTCTTCTTTTTTTCTTTCTTGGCAAGATTGCATCTTCCCTATGTGACCACCTGAGAAAGTGAGAGCAAAATTTCTTCTTTCTTTTCCCGTTTCTCCCTTCTGGCTCTGGTCATAAACCTCCCGTAAAGCTCCTTTTCTTGGCTCTTAATCTCGTCGACTCCAAGAATCTCCCGAATCCCACTCCAAGATCCCGTGCTTTTCTCTGTTCTTCCGTCGCAATCCGCAGGAATCCCTGGAGGAAGCGCAGGAATCTCCGTCGGAGGTGAATGAGCTTCCGTTCTTGACCGGTTCTTGATCGCATCCTCCCTCAAATTCCTGACATTTTTTCGTCTCTTGGTCCAAGGTGTCGCGGCGTCGGTGCAGTTCTTGAACCAGGGTGCGCCCCGGGGACTCGCCAATGCAGCCGGACGCGAGCGGCAACGCCGGCGCCGGCGCGAATGCGAAGGCGAAGCTGCCGCCGCCGGCGACCGCCGCGGCGGCGCCGGCGTCCGGGCGTCCGGTGTCGGTGCTGCCGCACAAGACGGCGAACGTGCGCGACCACTACCGCATCGGGAAGAAGCTGGGGCAGGGGCAGTTCGGCACGACGTACCAGTGCGTGGCCAAGGAGGACGGTGGCGAGTACGCCTGCAAGTCCATCCCCAAGCGCAAGCTGCTGTGCCGTGAGGACTACGAGGACGTGTGGCGTGAGATCCAGATCATGCACCACCTCTCCGAGCACCCCAACGTCGTCCGCATCCGCGGCGCCTACGAGGACGCGCTCTTCGTGCACATTGTCATGGAGCTCTGCGCCGGCGGGGAGCTCTTCGACCGCATCGTGGCCAAGGGGCACTACAGCGAGCGCGCCGCCGCGCAGCTCATCAGGACGATCGTCGGGGTCGTGGAGGGATGCCACTCTCTCGGCGTCATGCACCGGGACCTCAAGCCGGAGAACTTCCTGTTCGCAAGCACCGCTGAGGACGCGCCGCTCAAGACCACCGATTTCGGGCTATCCATGTTCTACAAGCCTGGTATGGATGCTACTTTGCTTTACATTGCTCAATTTGGCAGTCAACTCAGTGTTGTTTATTTTTCATACTAGCAATTCTTGATGTAAAGATGGCCTCTCGTTGCGGTAGTACTTTGTATTTTATCGGAGGTACCTGCTAATGTTGCATTGGAATGACCACTTGAAGCTTTGTTGATCATGTTGGTTCAACTAGACAATAGTTGTTTGCATACGTTGTTCATTTTACTGGAGTAAGAATGCTTGTCACGAGGTGGCATCACTTTGATAATGGGGGGAGATAGCATTGAAACCGCATTAGAGTTCCAATTTGAAATGATATGTGTGAGTTATTGAAGTTGTTGACAAAAGTAATGTCATAAACCGTTCCTGGTATTAGTGAATGGTAAGGGTGGTGCTTGTGTGGTTTATCTTGTCAGAATCTTGAAGGCATGCCAAAAGTTATCTTCATTGGAGATTATGATGGTTGCAAGATGGTAATTTAGGAAGGAACCATGTGAATTTGTAATGTTCATAAGATTTGATATGGTTGGGAAGATCAGTATGTTCATATAACCAGCCAAGTCTAGTTCGAATTTTGAAACGAAGTTTAGATTAGTTGCATACTGCAAATTAGGTAGGAAGATATTGTAAAATGCATGGTAGTATCCATTACTACCACTGTCATCAATCTAATTGTTATTCTTTTAGTGCACACTCTTCCTTTCATATTTCTATCTGGCACTTGAATGCTACTTTGTAAATTTGGACTCATATCTTGCTAGAAACTTCTCTTTGAGCCACACTTAGTTTATTGAAATGTTTGTTTCCATTTCCTCAGGCGATAAATTCTCTGATGTTGTTGGGAGCCCTTACTATGTTGCACCCGAGGTGCTTCAGAAATGCTATGGTCCAGAAGCTGATGTCTGGAGCGCTGGGGTGATTCTGTACATTTTGCTATGTGGTGTTCCCCCATTCTGGGCAGGTAACTATTCATTAAACCATTCAATTAGTAAACCTCTCTAAATTATCATGTTTTCCATTGTCATGCCTGCTTTTTTCTTTTTAGAAACTGAGGCAGGAATCTTCAAGCAGATCCTTCGAGGCAAACTTGATTTTGAATCTGAACCCTGGCCTAGTATTTCGGAGAGTGCTAAAGATCTAGTCCGTAATATGCTTTGCCGGGATCCTACAAAGCGACACACTGCTCATGAGGTTCTCTGTAAGTTCACCCCCTCCTTATCACTCTCTCAAGTGATTGGGTGTAGGTGTGTCACATAGGATATCTTTTTGAATTTTTCCCCTCATAGTGGCATTGCCTTTGTCAGGTCACCCGTGGATTGTTGATGATGCTGTGGCGCCTGATAAACCTATTGATTCTGCTGTTTTGTCAAGGCTGAAGCATTTTTCTGCAATGAACAAGCTCAAGAAGATGGCACTGAGGGTATGGAGATTTACTTATCCCTTCATAAATGCACTAGCTGATTCTGCACTTTTAGGTTTTAGTTCATTGCTAAGTTAATTCCTCAGTATTTAATGCTTCATTTCAATTACTGTCAGCATTACCTTATTTGCTTGATACGAAAGCCAACTAACTATACATGCCTCTTTCTTCCCATTCTTTCTGCTGGAATCCCAATTTTACCTCTAATAATTAAGATCAATCATCTTTGACTACAGAGGATACCACTCAGTATTGCTTTTATTCTGTAACCATACGCATTTAGTGAAGGGAATGATCGAGCCTCTTGATGTGCCTGCTTCCTTTCCTCCATTTTGCTACAATGTTCACCAATTTTGTTTGACCCCGATGGTTCTCTGACATCTAGAATGACTTTGTTCAAATCCATGTTACCAGAGAAGAACATTACTAGTATATAGCATATGAGTTAGTGGATTAATATTGTTATCAGGTCCACCATCTTTTTGTCATTTGTTTCTGAATTAACTACACAGAACTTGTTCATTTGGAGTCTTGGACTGTTGATGCATTATAAAGATTGCATAATTTCTCAAATACTTGATGCAGACTATGCGACTTGAATGGTGATCTTGACCTTTTTCACATACTATAGGCATCTTTTCATATATATTTTTGCAGGTTATTGCTGAGAGCCTTTCTGAGGAAGAGATTGGAGGCCTAAAGGAGCTGTTCAAAATGATTGATACTGACAATAGTGGAACTATAACATTTGATGAGCTGAAAGATGGCTTGAAAAGGGTGGGCTCAGAATTAACAGAACATGAGATCCAGGCTTTAATGGAAGCAGTAGGTGCTTCTGTACTAGCTGCATAAATGATTCCTTCATTCAAAAACAAGTATACTACATTCTGCGGAGTAGTATATGCTTTGTAATTTAGTTTTCTGTGTATTTGTTTCAGGCAGATATTGACAACAGTGGAACCATCGACTATGGTGAATTCATCGCAGCTACATTGCATATGAACAAACTGGAGAGGGAGGAGAACTTGGTGTCAGCTTTCTCGTTTTTCGACAGAGATGGAAGTGGCTTCATAACCATCGACGAGCTATCACAAGCATGCTGTGAATTTGGTCTCGACGATGTTCACCTCGAGGATATGATCAAAGATGTCGACCAGAACAATGTGAGTCTTCTTCATACTTAATCTACTCTGTCCATATCTGTACTATTCCTGATGTGGTTGTTCGCCAACTAATCTCTATATTGTTTTCAGGATGGGCAAATCGATTACAGCGAGTTCACGGCGATGATGAGAAAGGGCAATGCTGGTGCGGCAGGGAGGAGAACCATGCGGAACAGCTTGCATGTGAATCTTGGCGACATCTTGAATCCAAGCAAAAGCTAACTCGGTTTGGGAAGGAAAAGGCCGTGCCTGGTGGATGCCATTTTCTGAAAGTTTTTGCATGCCTTATCAGCTGGACTAGTCTAGACTAAGAGGGCACATTGTTGAGTGATTGCCCTGTGGTATTACTGAAGGATTTTCGTAGTAATAGCTGGAGACAGAAATGCCATACTGTCTTCCTTGAAACCAAATCTTAGATGCTGGCGGTGATAATGCGATGATCTGCTTATACGTATCCTGTTTCCTATCAATTGCCAGTGTAGGTGGATGCTAAAGCCTATATTTCACTGTAGTTTCTAAAATTTTCAGGTCCTGCTTCCTGACCAATTTGTTTACATAGTGACAAGTTAACGAACAAATTATTTTTAAACAAATTGGATAGAATGAACGCATCATTACAAACATGGAGTAACCCGTTAAATTGTTACTGATTCCAAATAGAACAAATGGAGTAGAAATTTTTGCCAGGTGCATATATTCTAACATGTAGTATGATGCTCTTTTTGATCTTTCGAGATTTCAATATAGGTGCACATGATCCCAGTAGCATGTTTGTATTTCCCTTAAATAACTAAAGCAGAGCTAGTGCACCCATATTTTTGGGTTTTTTGAACCCGTGAGTTTCCACGAATTTCTTAAAAAGAGAATCAATGATTGAACATGTTAGACTCATTGAGTTTCCCAAAAAATAAAAATAAAAATCATAGGGGTAGGACATGTTAAAATATGTATACAAATTTTGGTTACTAATTTTTTTAGGGAAATTTTGGTTACTAATTAGGTAGCTAAGAAATTTGGGTCCGTTCATATTGTAGAGAACCCATCCAAAACTCCCTCTCTAACCTCCTCCTGCTCCTCCCCAGTGCCACCACCGAGACTGCTTGCCGGCGGCGAGCACCATCCGTCCCCCACGTCACCCTCCTCCCCGGAGCACCCCTTCCTCTCCGCGCACCTCCTCCTCCCCTCCCCTTCCCCCTCCGACCTCTCCTCCCCGCACCTCCCCCACGCCCTCGCCTTCGCCTTCCTCACCCACCCACCGTCCCCTCCTCCGCGCCGCCGCCGCCTCCTCCTCCTCCTCCTCCTCCACGCCGCTGGCGCCCGCTACCCGGCCTTCTACCCCGCCTTCGCCTCTGCACTCCTCTCGCTCCCTTTCCCCCTCCTCTTCCCCCACCCCCGGGGTTCGCGCCCCTCCTCGCCGCCGCCGAGCTCGCCCACGCCGCCGCGCCGGGGTTCGCGCCCCTCCTCGCCTCCCAACGTTTCCTCGACCTCATCCGCGAGCGCTCCTCCTTCCTCGCTGCCGAGGAGCCCCAGCTCCTCGCCTCCGCCGTCTTCGCGTTCCTCCGCCTCCTCGCCAGGAACCGCCTTTCTCCAGTCCCGAGGAGCGCCGAGTGCAGGGATTGCGAGGAGTGCAAGGAAGCCCAGAACCTCGAAGAATGCAGGGAGAAGCTGGTGTCCTTCTGCGTCTCAGTGTTGCAGGATCACTTCCAAGTGTGTGCGCTGATCATCGGGAGGGACCTTGTGAGGTCGCTCCATGAACTGGTGCTCGTGCCGGAGTTCACGGAACTGTGGAAAGAATTGTTGTCAGGCGGCGAAGTGGACATCAGCCGGGTTTGCACGCCGGCTTGGTGCACCGCCGTGGCCATCTCGTCGGAGATGCAGTCGCAGCTGCTCTTCTTGATGAGAATGTGAAGTGGGGATGGTGCCTCGAGGGGAGGAGAGGATACCAGACATCGTTCGGTTCATATGCTGCGGGTACCACCCGAGGAACGAGGTTATACAGTCCAGCATCATTGCCCGCTGGGCGATCATTGGTTGGTTGCTGACGAGTTGCGGCAAGGGCTACGTCCTGGCGAATGCGAAGTTGGCGCTGTTCTACGACTGGTTGTTTTTCGACGAGAGTAAGGGTAATGGCACGAACATTGAGCCTGCGATACTACTGATGGTGAACTCAGTATCTCAGTATACAGATATCACAAACATGCTACTTGAGTTCTTGTTTCTTCTGATTGAGAACTATGAGGTGCGGAGGAAGGAGGCCATTGCTCAGTGTGTGAGGTGCACATGTATAGTGCTGGTGAAGAAAGGAGTGGTCCCGTCATTGGAGTTGTTGACGTGCAGCGAGAAGCTAGTGCCATTGCTGAGGCAGAAGCTTGTTGCATTTTTGTCTAGTACCAGTCCTGGAGCAGCTGAAGAAGCTTGCGGGAAACCGATTAATGAGGTTTCTAAAGCAACAGAGTTGAAGAAGAGAGTTTGCTCAAACTAGATGTCACAACCTTCTGTGTCCAGAATGAACTACAGTCAGCAATTCCTCCTTTTGGATATCCTGGGAAGGCATACAAAGAGGAATTACAAGGCTTTATGAGTATCACAATTCATGAGTGGAGATAGATGAAGACATCCTTTGAGCAAGAGAAAGGAACTTGGAGCGTGGGCTCATCACCAGCTTGCCTTTGGACCTACAAACCTGGTCCTCACCAATATGTACAGAAACACATCCAATCCAGGCTACCTGCCAGTCAAACTAAATCAGAAGTCAACCTTGAAATGCTGGCAGCAAAGTAATAACTCTCTCTGCAAACTTATAATCTTCCTGAACTGATTAAAGAAGCCTCAATGAGCTTTTCGATCTGACAAGTCTGAGATAGATACACAATAGATGCATTAAACGATGTGTTCAGAGTTAAGATCCGGTGTTCACATGTGCTACAGAGACATCATGCACATCAAGCTTGTGATAGTGGATGTTTTTGTGCAGGCATGCTAATATTCTATAATAAAAAGTCATATATACCGCAGGAAGTCTTTATGGATGTATTTCTCCTGAGTTATAGGAGATCGTCTGATTTAAGTAGGCCAACCTTATGTACTTGTAAACCATTTGTAACTATCAGCTTTTGTTATTCAATAGTGAAATCCGTTTCATGGTACATCATGTATTTCCTTTTTATTGAGAGCAGTAGGTGCCATATACCAACTTGCTCTTTGATGTTAATGTTTTTGGTGAGTAGTAGACCGAGGTGCCCAACTTATTTTCTGCTAAGCATTTTCAATCTGGAAAAATATGCATATTTATATCCTTGTTTCTCTATTTTGCTCCTTGCCAGTGTGTGGCACTTCCTAATTCCTACTAATGCATTGTGAAAGTAAATACTGTATGACATTTTGTAATTTCAGATATTTTAGTAAGGCTAG
Source organism: Stipa capillata (assembly GCA_019208055.1). Taxonomy (NCBI): domain Eukaryota; kingdom Viridiplantae; phylum Streptophyta; class Magnoliopsida; order Poales; family Poaceae; genus Stipa; species Stipa capillata. The sequence goes on along the minus strand of JAGXJF010000983.1, from coordinate 20,725 downwards.
GAAAAGAGCATTTTTTATCCTAATTGTAATCATCACATATCAGGAGTCATCAGGGTCCAGGGATGATATGCAAGATTGCTACATGGTTGGTATCCTCTTGATGGCATCTTTGGCAGGGAGTTGTCAAGTTAGTGGCTTATGCAGCCAGGCGCTGAGGCACAAGGAGAGGCAGCACTCTGTCTCAGAGCCAGAACAAAGAACGGTCTGTGCCACGCAAGCCACCCTGCATGCCGCAACAGCTCACAGCATCACCGAAGACTGACTTTAAAAACTGATGTATTCCACTGGATCAATGGTTACTGGACAAATTTATGGATGTAATATAACAGTGCATATCCACCGTCAGAAGACGCTTATGGGCAATACTTCTTGGTGAAATGCACCCACAGAAACCCAGAATTGTTCATCAGCCAAGACCTTCCTTCAGGCCAAGAACGTTCAGACAATATTTATGGACCACGTAGTGCAAAGAAGAAGAAAAATCGGTATTACAGATTTTACATGGTACACAGAAAAGAGAGAGAGATCATAGAGAAAAGCATGTGCCAGAGCCAGGACAAAGGAGAAGGTGGCAAGAGGATTGGAGCAACCAAAGCACAACCATTCATATCCAGGAAGCCAACCTCCACCTCACAACTCATATCCCTGGTGTGCCCAGGTGCTCACCCTTAAATCTGAGCAGTTGCTGCACTTCTCACCCCCCTAAGGAAAGGCTGCAATTGCAAGCTGTGTCAAAGAGAGGGTAGCACCTGATCTCCTTGCCTTCGGAACCAGAAACAATGGCGTCTGCTACTCTCCTCAAATCGTCTTTCCTTCCCAAGAAGTCCGAATGGGGCGCCACGCGCCAGGCTGCTGCTCCCAAGCAGATGACCGTCTCCATGGTTGTCCGTGCCAGCGCATACGCCGATGAGCTTGTCAAAACCGCGGTATGCTTGCTTAACACCAACGGTATAATTCTACAATTTTTGTCGTGCATATGCGTGTGTTAGTTTTATGGGCAGCAACTTCTGTTATCCTCTTTACATCAATGGCAAATCGAGAGCTAGATGTATTGTCAAGATAGATATAAGAATTATATCATCAATAACTCAATGGATCCTTATTACGGTGAGTAATCACCGTAAGTTCTGTTTATCAGTATTCAATGAACGTAAGGTCAAAATGATTAAACAGACAGAGGCAAATCATTCGGTTGTTTTGATCCCAACATGATTCAAATATACTGATACCACTAGTTCATATCTACATTTTCGCCATATGCCGTTCTATATTGAAGCAGTACAGTAACTTTTTAATCTTCTTTACCACTGAAAGCTAAATACATATGATTGCTCAACCAAAAAGAACTTGGGAAACTCAAAACGCAAGTGATACATTTGTAAATTAGACATCTGCATTAAGATTTAAGAGACATGACACAGGTTAATCACCAGTGGCTACGATGATAAGACAGGAAGTCAGGATTAGCACACACAGAATTTTGACAACTCCCAAGCATTTCACTGAAATTTAAAATCCTGCTTAAGCTCTACGATCCATCTAAAGGCTCATAACTCATAAGAAAACCAGAGTTAGTCACAGTTTTATACTTTTAATCCTAATTAGCATAGGCCATCAACTTTAGATAAGTGAAAGCTTCTTAAATGAGTAATGTTTTTCATTCAATATGGTCCAGAGGATTACAAGCTTTATTCTTCTTGCTGCAGAAAACTATCGCATCACCAGGAAGGGGTATCCTTGCCATGGATGAGTCAAACGCTACCTGTGGCAAGAGGCTTGCCTCGATTGGCCTTGAGAATACTGAGGCCAACCGCCAGGCTTACCGGACACTCCTTGTCACTCCACCAGGCCTGGGAAACTACATCTCTGGTGCTATTCTCTTTGAGGAGACCCTCTACCAGTCGACTGTAGATGGCAAGAAGATTGTTGACATCCTTGTTGAGCAGGGAATTGTTCCCGGTATCAAGGTCGACAAGGTAGGCTGTCCACTGATTTCACTCCAAACTGACTCATGATTTTTGTGGTGCTTTCCCTTATCAGAGCTCTTATCAAAACCAATTCTGTGTTTGGTGATTTGAATTGCAAATTACTATAGACCAGTAGCTGCACCAATATTCAGAATATAAGTCAAATAAAAAAGTTATCTTGAGACAGAACAGCATATTTGTGAAGTAAAGATGATACAAACTGCTACTGTTACTTTTTCTTGAAGGCCCCTGCTATTGTTATTAATTCATCAGGACAAACTATTTAGGGACCAGCAAAAACAGATGAGTCCTGATTTATTCCAAGCTTAAAGAGCATAAAATTATTTTAAATTGGCGCTCATTCTCAGGGTCTTGTGCCACTGGTTGGCTCCAACAACGAGTCATGGTGCCAAGGTCTCGACGGCCTGGCCTCGCGTGAAGCAGCCTACTACCAGCAAGGCGCCCGCTTCGCCAAGTGGTGAGAAATTTGCACCTACAAGGACAGTTCACCTTCCATTATGTCGTCGCTCCATACTCCCCTGCCTGACATGAAGTTCTCTTGCAGGCGCACTGTTGTCAGCATCCCTAACGGCCCATCTGAACTTGCTGTGAAGGAAGCTGCCTGGGGGCTTGCCCGTTACGCTGCCATTTCTCAGGTATTCTTGCCATCTTCTAACAGACCAACCTTTTAAAGTACAATGGACAGGCACAAAATTCTAATGATATGTAAACCTATTTATTTCTTGATATTCTAGGACAACGGACTGGTGCCGATTGTGGAGCCTGAGATCCTCCTCGACGGTGAGCACGGCATCGAAAGGACCTTCGAGGTCGCGCAGAAGGTGTGGGCGGAGACGTTCTACTACATGGCTGAGAACAATGTCATGTTTGAGGGCATCCTCTTGAAGCCAAGCATGGTTACCCCTGGTGCTGAGTGCAAGGACAGGGCCACCCCTGAGCAAGTAGCCAGCTACACCCTCAAGCTCCTCCACAGAAGGATCCCTCCTGCCGTCCCCGGCATCATGGTCAGCGCCCTCCCTCCTACCCCTACCAATAGCTGCACCAAATGCACAATCATGAATCATGAATCATCCTAGTTTTTCGTTCTAAACATGTTCCTCTTGTTGTAAATATTGCCCAAGAAAAAGAAAACTGCAAAAGCTACAAATCATCTGCAGATGCTTACATATATTCATTGCATTGTGCAGTTCCTGTCCGGTGGGCAGTCGGAGGTGGAGGCGACGCAGAACCTGAACGCCATGAACCAGAGCGCCAACCCGTGGCACGTCTCCTTCTCCTACGCCCGGGCGCTGCAGAACACCTGCCTCAAGACGTGGGGCGGGCGCGCGGAGAACGTGGCGGCGGCGCAGGAGGCGCTGTTGCTGCGCGCCAAGGCCAACTCCCTGGCGCAGCTCGGCAAGTACACCAGCGACGGCGAGGCCGCCGAGGCCAAGGAGGGAATGTTCGTCAAGAACTACAGCTACTGAGCGAGCGAGCGAACTACATGTATGTGTGAGAGCGCTAGCACCTTGAGCTTGAGGCCACTGTAGCCAGTGTGTCGTTGTCGTTACAGTTACAGGTTGAGAGACTCCGAGAGATGGACAGAAAAGCATACTGCATTTTACCCTAAGTAAAGAACTTGGAATGGTTTACTGCTGTATTCCACATGATTTCTAGAGCACTGTTGCCTTTGATTGCCAATCTCCAGTAGACAAATCATGAACCCGGGTGTACTCGGACGTATCCGAGTATCCGGTCAGTATCCACCCCCGATACGGCGGTTTACTGAATTATCCGCGTAACATAGCTGCAAAGTGTTTTTGAGACTTCAGACTTCGAATGTGAAAGATCAGTACTGCATTGCTGAATAATTCTCTATTTCGAGATGCATTGCGTTTTCCCACGAAAGGAAAAAAAGCTTTCTCAAAAGGCAGAAATTTTATTGGAAATAGTCCGACTCTCGTAGAATTGAGGAAAAATTACCATGTTATAAGGTCTTGATCCACATGAGAGTACAACGTAGACGCATATAACCCTCGTACTCATGCCACACATAATGTATAGTTATTTGGTTGTCCTTCAATCTAGAAAACAAATCCTGAGACCTTGTAAAGCTAATTGGGTGGCTCTGGTGCTCCTCGTCTATACTTTTGTCTATTCCCCTCATATGGCATGGGTGAATGCGAGATGATCTTTGTTCTTTTATACGCACTTGAACTACTCATATCTGCATGGACTGCGAATTCTTGTGTTTTTCTGGACACTTCTCTCATTAATCCACACTAACAGAGAACACTGGGGCCATTATGATCATATTAGCATAATTTTGAGGAATGAGCGTGATTCAGATGGCTAGAGTGGGTGATTCGCTCCTGACTGACCAGAGGCCAAAGGTTGTCTTTAGCGACCTATTTACATACTACGTACATGCGTGAGCGTTCGGTAGAATGGCGCATGCTGCACTCCAGAGGCCTTCGGAGCCTCTGGTAAATCCTTAGAATGTGCAGAAGACACATGTTGTTAAAGTGTGTTCGAGACATAAACATGTGCATGCGTGGTGGCACAAGTATGACGTGAGCCGACTGTGTGCATCTACCTTATACTCTAAAAGCTTTGTCATGGCATTCATCGCCTCAGTCCCGATGCACAACCATCTTGTGGCCTGCCGACGTGCCTTTTCCACTTTTTTTGGGGTCCCTGAGAGCATATACAATATATGTAAGGTGCTTGTACATATGTGCTTACATAGAGACAAGATATGTTGTCGTGTCATTAAGCATTTGTATAAAAGTTATCACCTCCGACCTATGAGCTCAAGTTGTTCAACTGTCTACTTAGCACTGAACCAAAGTGAAGCACCTCCTAGACTCTATAATCACCCGGTGCATTTGATGTGGCAAAAACACAAATTTTCTATGTAAACACTCGATCATTTAAGTACCTGCATTATTTTCTATATAAACACTCTGCACTGTTCTTTTCTCTCTCTGAGAGAGAGAGAGAGAGAGAGAGAGAGAAGAAGAGAAGAGAAGAGAGCAGGAAGGACCGTGCACCGACCAGCAGGCGAGGCCGCGGTTTCGCCGGAAATCTACCGGCCGTACCCGTACCATACACCGATCCTGTCAAGGCCCCGGGTTCGCCTGATGTCGAGAAGATTGGATGGCGGACGATCGGGAGGCGCACGCGCGGAGGGGAAGGCCGCGCTCCTACGGTGCCTGTTCGTCGAGGGATTCGATTGAGAGGGAGGAGCGCGACAGGGCGTCGTCGTTTTCCAAGAACAGAAGCGTCAGCGTCGTCGTCAGCTTGCTTGGACGGATCATGGAGGTACGCAATAATGGTAGATTAGTAGATTATGCCCAATGTATACGAAAGCTCTCTTCTTGAATTTTGCACAATTTTGCGATCCCAATTATTGAATTAGCAGGACCATATATGGGAAGAACACTTGGTGGGCTCAACTGATAGGATCATGGAACCAGCCAATGCTGATAAAACTAAAACCATACAGATTGGTCATGGTAGATGCCTCAGTTGTTATCAGTTGTTGTCTGAAAAATTCTTGAGAGAGTGCGGTTCTCAGAGCATCCAATCTAAGAAATTCTTGGCAACCTGAAGCAAACAACTAGTAATTTATGGAGTGTCTCTACCACCTTCAGAAAATGTGGACATGGTTCAGACACTCAACTTGCAGAAGGCTTAATCAATCCATAGTGTCAGTATGAGGCACAACACTGAATTTCCCTAGGGATCAGGATTTGTGCAGCTGCGTAGGATGGGCAGATCACCCATCAAAATCAAAATCGGAAAAAATACACAGGAGCTTTCAAGTTGCTAAACTGCAAATAGGGGACTAGTGTGCCCATTAAGTTCTGTGCATTACCAATGCCAGTGTGACCGTAACACCAAAGGTCATAGAAAAAACTTTTCTTAAAGACATCAACTTACAACCTGCTGCCATTCAATGCAGCAGGCAGGACAGGAAATATAGCAAAATAAATCACGATACAAGCGTCTCCCATAGTAAAGGGTGGAATACATAACAATCAATCAAACACAACCGTAAGCAGCATTGACAACACCATCCAGATGACAACAAATTAAGGGCCACCACAAGAGTTTTTTCACACATACTTTGCAAACCGCAAGTCCTTTGTTTCCAATCGATGCAGCGTACTCGCTAAAGGTGTTTCTTTCGCTTGCTGCAAGAGTCCTGCCAGTGAATTTGCCACTTCTCATCCTGAAAACTCGTAGTGTTAGCATACTGCAGGCATATGGTAAAATACCTACAGGTAGAAGAAGTACATAAGCACACTCACCACAGTATGGGGGCATGCTAATTCGTGGAGCTGCTCCTAGATCCGTTCGTTGATTCACTCTGCCTTTGGGTTTGATTCGCTGTATCTGTCTGAGCATTTGCGCCCTCCCTTTCACTTCCAGAGTTACTAGTCTCGGACCTTTGAGAATTGCTTCCAGATACTTCATCCTTGTCCCACAGGCTGCTCTTCTCGATTCCACAGTGCCAAAGCAATGCCCAGATGAGGGTTATGAACTCGCCTCCCGCCTCTAGGTTATTCTTGTGTTGTGCTGCATTCCAACTGGGGGCGATGTGCACAAGTAAATCAGCCCACACTCCAGCTAGAATCCTCCAACGGCTGCTTTCTTCTTTCTCATAATTGATCAGGTCCTTGGCTAGAGTAGCACCTTGCCGCATTATGCTCATACTGTCTTCCGCGGCTTCCATGAGTTTACTATACCTACATTCTGTCAAATTACAATCGTTGAGTCGTCCACGAGTGTCTTTCAAGGTTTTCTCAAAGATCACATCAGGTACAACAAAACTATCTGGCAACAGTTCAGGCTGAAAAATCTGCAGATAAGCACAGTACCGCGACAAGCTGTTGGCAATGCGGTAATTGTTCTTGAGTTCACCATCCTGAAGGATATTCTCATCAACAAGGTACGGCTGGGAAGTGCAGAGGCACTTGTTTTTCAGGTATGTCCAGGCAGAGTGCAGGAACCCGGGGTTGGTTAAGTCAATGTCATGGTCTTGCGCAAGCTTGATCTCACAGAGACTGGTTGCTATGTGCCACACCAGAATGACCTGAGAGCATGTGCGTAACTCAAGGCAGGCCCACTTGTACCGTGCAAACTGGTCGGGACTATTTAGTGATGGGATGTACTTGCGCAGCTGAGGACCGGTGACTCCAATGCGGCAGAGAGCCTGTAGGACTGCTGGCTTTACACCTTCAGGGATCTTGATAGCCTCACCACGTTTTTGTCCATCGGGTTTCTTCGGAATCTTACCCAAGGTAAGGGCATTTGCCAATTTCCAAAAGCATGGCTTGTAAGTACATGACTGCAAAAAGTCATACTGGTCGATGCGTTGATGCCATGGGTCGGCAATTTTAGACGTGAAAAATGAACTTATCAGATGCACAGTGAGAGCATTCCTCACGAACCAAAGTCGGCTCTGCACGTACTTGCACACAAGGAGTAATCTTGTCCAGTTTGACAGCAGGTACGTGACCATCTCCCAGATCTCCTTGAACATCATGAAGAACATGAACACCCATGTGATGACGACATCAACATTACATCCGTTCACCCAGAGCATAAGGGTGTCTCCAGGGGGTTTGTAGACTTTGAAGATGCCCACGGCCAGCCAGAAGATGATGGCGAAGGTCAGCATGGACTGGAGGAGACTGAAGCAAAGAGAACCAAGGCCTTGCCAAAAGACCACAGGGTAGAGGGTGTAGAAGTAGTCTCTGACGAATGCAAGCTCCAGCTCTAGGATTCTGAATACCCTCTCTGCGTCCATACCTAACATACCAGTGGTTTCTGAAGTGATTAAATGTTGTGCCATGAGAATACTTTCACTGTGCAGCGTCACGTCTTCAAGCCTACATCGAAGCAGCCTGGACAATGTGAAGGCCAGGCTCATATCCTTGTATCTGTGGCTGTTGTTGGAACACAGCAAAGGCTCAGAGCATTCTGAAATCTTGCCCAGTGTGATCAGCGACTCCTTGTCGATGACCTCAAGTTCAAGAGTATACCCAGGCCTCTTCAAATTGATCCTCTGATTGGACTCTCCATAAATCAGGTACTTTTGATCCTTGTGTAAGTCGTTGCTCTGTTCACGCTGGTTGGCGGAGGTACGCATGCACTCCGGGTGGAACTCTGAGCTTCGGCCATGCCACAAGGATATGATAGCCATGTGACCAGCGAAAAATCGGTACATGTTCCTTAGAATAGCCCAGAGTGACCAGAGGGGGTTGTTGCTCTGTTCACAGTGGCTGGCTGAGATGTTGCTCCGTTCACGGTCGGCCGAGACGTTGCTCTGTACACGGTGGCCGGCCGAGATGTTGCTTTGTTCACAGTCGCCGGACAAAGTACGCATGTACTCCGGGAGGAACTCTGAGCTTCGGCCATGCCACAAGGATATGATAGCCATGTGACCAGCAAAAAATCGGTACATGCTCCTTAGCAGCAGAATAGCCCAGAGTGACCAGAGTGGTTTGGTAAACTCCAAGACGCGTGTGCCGTTCAAGACTCCTACTGCTATGAACTTTGTCACATTTGCCAGCTCCGTGAGCCGCCGCTCACGGTCCGGGATGCCGTACCCAGAGAGGTAGCCGAGGCTGGAACGGAGGCTCACCAGGACGACAGCCCAGACCGGGAACAGTTGATTCTCAAAAGTTGCGGATTGCATGGCCCCTATAAGATACAACACTATCTGATCAGAGAGGCCATCGACGGTCTTCAAGACGGTGATGACGAACGAGCCGCGAGACCGACAACGATAGAAGTCCATGATGAACATCAGGAGGAACATCACCGTGACAAGTGCCACCAATATTTCGATGCGGATCAGGACGTAGGTGTCCTCTTTCAACATAATGAAAAAGGATGCAATCATGGCGCGGACGTCCATATTTGCTGAACTGTCCTGCAGGTTAAATTTTCTAGGATGAGCAACGTTTCGAACCATAAGAGAAACTGATTTTTTTTTCTTTTACAATAGAACCACTTTAATAGCTATTAGAAGCTATCGATTTTTTTAGATTCTGCAAACTATAACTTAAGTTAGGGGACTTGCATCAATTCAACAACCTACTTTGCAATTTTGATAGTTTACATCTCGTTGGTGCCAGGGAAGAAAGACCAGTCCCAAATAAAACGGGGGAAATTGATTATTTGACCTCTATGATGTAACCTTCTCCCACTGTAGTTGAGGATTTTCCCTACGTTGCATAATAGTTGATGATTTGCACTTTTAGCTTTTCTATTAAACTTTTGTTCATCTTCTTCCTTTCATCCTCCCGAAACGACCCTTATACCCCTATCGCACCTAACACTATACTTGGTCCAGCTCAACCCATTCATCTGGATCTGCAGCCGTTACAAACCTTGAAAATTCGTGCAGCAATGAACTACTATGTTTCTCATCGAGGATAATAAATGTTTCATTGAAGTTTTGTTAATTATGCTTTTTTTTAACGGAAAGTTCTATGTTTTTTCTTATTTCCTTGGGTTCTTTGTAGCCTTGTACTGAGTAATCACGGAGGGAAAAACGTGGACGAACCTGAACACCGCGATCCTCAACTACCAGCAGCACAACGAGCTAGCAGCCGATGAGAGCTCCCAGATGAACCCTCTTCTTCTGTTCTGCAACACCTGCGCCTGCAGCGACAAGTGCACGACTCTAAAAAACCTGTAAGAATTGCAGCTAGCGACGCAGAGCAAGAATTAAAGATGAATGCGAACAGCTGGTTCTCCTGATAATCAAGATACGGCGCTGCAGGTGTACGTGCACGGCTTCGGAGGCGAGAGAGAGCTAGCTCATACGTACGTACCTGAGATGGATTCAGAAGCCACCCATGGCTGCCGACCGATGCATGTATCTCCGGCGGAAGCGGGAGAGAAACGCAGCGTGCAAGGACAAGACAGGCAGCCACCGCACGCGATGCAGACTAGACTTCGCGCCTTGCCCGGAGGGGGTCTTATTCTTATATGATACCACCACTCCACGGCTCTCTGTCTCTCTCCTTTGCACGTTGTGGACACACCTTTTAAGGGACGCGGCTTCGGTGACTTGACAGAGGCAAGTCACCGAGCGACTTAGCCCCCACATCCAACGGTCCATCTTAGATCCAACAGTCCAGATTTCTCTCCCGATTTTTTTAAATCACGTAAAAGCTTCAAAAAAATCTGAAAAAATTCATACCGGTTTACAATGGAATGAAGTATACACTGGTAAATTTTCGTAAAATAATATGCCTATTTGTGACCTGTGAAAAAAAAAGAAGAGAACACAGGGCATATTATTTTACGAAAATTTACCAGTGTATACTTCATTCCATTGTAAACCGGTATGAATTTTTTCAGATTTTTTTGAAGCTTTTACGTGATTTAAAAAAATCGGGAGAGAAATCTGGACCGTTGGATCTGAGATGGACCGTTGGATGTGGGGGCTAAGTCGCTCGGTGACTTGACAGAGGCAAGTCACCGAAGCCGCGTCCCCTTTTAAGACCACTATATATGTATTAAACACCATTTGTGAAGACTATAGTTTCTCCTTCTTTCTTTCTTTTCTATTTTTTTGTTTCCTTCCGTTTTGGCTTCTTCTTGTCCCTTTTTTTTTCTACTTTGGTTTTCATCCTTTTCCTTCGGTTTTTTTCGATGGTTTCTACCACTCGGTTTTTTTCCTATCATTTCTTTCAACGTTTTTCCAACAGTGTTCCTCTTTCTAGTTTTCATGTGTTTTTCTTAATGTTTTTCATCAGTTTTTTTACCAAAATTTTTACTTTTCTTTGGTTTTTTGTTTCATCAGTTTTTACCCGTTTTTCTCACCACTCTCTTGTAAGCAAATGGGAGAAGACGTGCAAAAAATACTGGATGGAAAAGATGCAGTAGACAAAAAAAAGGTATGTACGCAGTAAATAACTATCGAGAAGTGTAATAGATAAATATACAATAGGCAATTATTGACCATTGTAGTAGATAGATAACCAAAAAAAAAGTAGATAACGATCAATTTTACATATGCGGTAGACAACTATTGGTAAATACAATAGAAAATTGTCAATAATTGAAGTAGACAAATGAGAAAAAATGCAGTAGAAAAAATACGTAGGAGAGAACAATCAAAATACGTGGTGGTGAAATATACGCAGAAGAGCACAATAGGAAAAACATAATAGACGTCTAAAACTATACGGTATAATTATCGTACAACATGAAATCTGAGAAAAAATGCAGCCCAGAGTAGATATAAAGGTCATCAAAACATAACTAATCAAAGATCTACCATAAGAAAAGACCGTTTATCAGAGATTTTGTCTAATACATGTGTACTGGGCTAGCAATTCTAATATTTGAAGGTAGCACACTATATTCCAGAACACGAGAGCTGTCCCCGACACTTTGCAAGAAAACCGACAAAGTAAATAAAAACATAGATGGATCCTTGGAATCCTCTTCTAAAGATGTGATTGGTTGCTAAAAGATCAAGATGTCGGCCTAGAGGGGAGGGGTGAATAGACGACTAAACAATTTTATACAATTTTAAAAATTCCTGCAATTATGCGGAAATTAGCTTGATTGACTAACAAGAATGAGTAAACCTAAGATATGAAATCAATTCTACTTAGCAAGACAAGTATGAGCAATATGAATAGAACTTGCAAGGTAAATTTAGAAATAAATGAACAAGGAAGACAATGATATGTTGCCGAAGTTTGGATCCTTGGGGGGATCCTATGTCTCCGTTTGGGGAGCTCGATCACACGTGATCAAGAGCCGGCTTCCTCTCAAGCCCTTGTCCCTCGAGGACGCCCTTGCGTCTCCTCGACTTCTTCTTAATGATTGTTTCCTCTCGGAGCCGAATCCCGATCTTCACAAACTTCTTGAGGCTCACCACAAAGATGGGAGCTCTCAAGGACTCCTAATCATCCAGTAGACCCTAATCTCCAAGTGAAATGAGCTTGATGAACACTTGGAGATGAACTCAATGATTCGCTTGGATTGATTCTCAAATCGCTCAAATCTTTCTCTTCCTCACAAGGTTTCTCTCTTAGTGCTTGGAGGAGTGGAGAAATGCTCTAGAATATGTAGGAAATGAAATGGGCAAAAAGTTCCCCCCTTGCTTGGAGTAAGGGGGCTTATATAGAGGCCCCCTAAAAAACTAGCGGTTTAAGGGAATCTGCCAAAAATCCGGACTCTCCGGATTTTCAAATCCAACGGCTATAAGTCGAGGTGGTAGAGGGAATCTGTTGGACTGCTGAGAAAACTCGACACCCGGACTGTCTAGATTTCACTCGAACCCTCCGGGTGGCCGAACATTCCGGGCTAGTGTTCGGACTTTCCAGTACCGATCCGACCATTGGCCCCGGACTGTCCGGGCTCGGGGTCCGAGCAATCCAGTACTGATCCAGACCCTCATCCGGACTGTCCGGGCAGAGGTCCGGATCTCCTCTGGACTGGCCGGACCCCCAGCCAGACTATCTAGGCCGAGGTCCGGATCTTCTCTGGAAAGCCCGGACCTACAGCCAGAATGTCCGGGCTAGGTTCCGGATTTCTTCTAGGAGGTAGATTTATGATTTTTCTGCAGGGGCTTTTAGTGACAAAAACTTTCGCTTGGCAAAGATACTCCTCGACCATGTTCATCAAGTCCCTCTTAATAGTACGGTGTCCCTAAGACTCAATGTGACTTGCGCCACTAAAATTTGGAAATCTACAACTCGAAGGTTTATTGTCTTCTTTTTCTCTTTTTCTTTTGAGGGGTCACCGATGCTCCCCTTTTTCGATTCGCCGAGGACTAAACCTGTTCACATTCTTGTAAGTCGTTATTAGTCCTCTAATTGTTTGTCATTAACCACCAAAACTCATATTAGGGGCCTAGATGCACTTTCAGTTGCTTCTATCACCTTCAGTCTGGGCTAGGTTAGTTAGTCGGCTAGATTGAGAGGTGGAAGTATGACTCGTGGAGGGCTACAATACGGTGGGTGCGACCGCTGCCACCTCCGTCCTTGCTATCGGATTCGGGCGCCGCTGCCTCGCCTTTGCCGAATCTAGGCACAGTCGCTGGATCTGGGAAGTCAACATGGCGGGACAACGGATAGTGGGAGGAGGAAATGGGGTGGCAACTTCATGTGGAGCTCCAATGCTCCGTCGCCACAAGCATTTCCTGCAACAGCGGCAGCCTATGTGTAGGTTCACTCATGGTCCCTCTCCGTTGAGTTCGTGCGGCGTGGTCTCAGATTCGCATGCCTCAAGCGCCGCAGGCCTACCAGGCGTTGCAGCGTCGTCTCTAGTCCCTCTCTGGTTCTAGTGCCACAAGCTTATACTATGGAGTTTAAATATTATCTTTTGGTGCATCCCTCTACTTGTTGTTGTTTCCATGTTGTTGGTGCAAACTACTGCTTGTGCTTGAGATTGGTATTAGTGGTTGATCAGCCTGTCGTGTGCTATAATTCAAGTGTAATCTTGTACTGCTTGTGCCTCCTCTTCTGTCCCGATAACTTCATCTTCAGCTAGTATGGCCAGCACCAACTGGGCCAAGGAGGCCGAGGGCGTAGAGCTCATTGACTCTGTCCTCGACATCGTCTGTAAGGAGGCTAAGAACTGCAACTTCCTCCAAGGTTAGTGCTTGCTTGCTGAATCCTTCCCTCCTCCACTTAGATCTACTAGATTTGGACACCAAATGCTCACATATATGTGTGATGGCACGCAAGTTTCCAGGTTGTTGGTGGTTCATCATACAAATATTGGATAGGTATTGGCAAATAAGCAACTTCAGCAAAGAGTTCTTGATTCAGATTGGTCCTTCTCTTCAGAATTTGTATGATTGTTGATTTCTTAGGCATCAGAACTTAATACTTGTGCGGATAACAATTTTGTTACTTACTCTCTCGGATGATAAGGTTTAGACATGTGTAGATAATAGAATACTTGTGTTGATAACCATTTTTAATTTTAATGGCTAGCTTTTATTAGGCTAGCCACTAAAACATATATTTTTTCTCCGTGAAATGGATATCACAGAAGGTTCTAAAATAGAACCATCTGTGATCATATCACATATCACAAGAAGTTCTATTCATCAGAGGCGGTTCTATTTCTGAACCGTCTGTGATGTCATTTTGGCAGGCAGTTGAGAAATCGTCTGTGATGGGGTTGCCCTCATCACAGACCCATACTTACAAGCGATTCAGAAAACTGCCTGTGACGAGGTTTTTGAACCGCCTATTATCTGGTATTCTGTAGTAGAGGTATCCGCAACACGTGCGACATGTCCACATCTCCAGCTGCGGTTTGGTTAAGAGATTGGTCTGACTAGCCTTGCGTCGGTCTGAGGTTAACGTATGTCCGACCTCTAGAAGGACAAGATCAACTCCACCTTGAGCGAGCCACCTGCCCAAAGTGTCCGATCCCGATAGTGTTGTTCAAGTCATCCATCCCGATAGCCCAATCGCTGTGCTCCACCTTGCCCATGTCCGCCCTGCACACACGTGCGCTTTCCACATCTTATAAAGCAACATCCTCAGTCTCCATCGAGATCTTCCATACTGCCTCTAGATCCAATCCGACCTCTAGCTCTGATATCACTTGTTGCATAATCCCAGGCCTGCCAAAACCATTTGTTGGGTTTTGTCCCACATCAGTTGTGGAGGAAGGAAAAACATGACTCATAAGGGTGATGGTAGTCCCTCCTTTCTAAGGGTTAAAATGGTTCGGATACCTCCTGACCGACCGTCCGACCGACAGCCTAAAGATGGCATTCGGTTGGATAATCGAATAATTCTCAGATATGGTTTCAAGATTTGGATAATGATTTTCGGTTACAGATACAAATGTGGTTTAGACAATATTTGACTGTATCCAAAAACATCTGATATTTGATTGCATAGTGATGATGGGTAGTACAAACCTATTGTATACGATGACAGTATCCGTATACGAATACACAAAGACCTAGGGGTGTCCCAATGACTCGGGAAGATGCATACCTCAGAGAAGGATTCTAGATCGATATGGAAACTACCTGTAGGTATTCAGGACTCCTTAAACCAGGCAGTCAATCCTGATGTTTAAGGATGATGGAGTTCTACTTAGAGACAAGTTTGTATCTCTTACGATACGGTATAACTCCTATAAAAGGACCCTGAGGCGCTTTGGAGAAGACAGGTGATTTTAGAAGCTAGACCAAGTTCAACAAGTGATCCTGACAAGCAACACCAGAAGATCAAGCTGACAACTTCCGAGCAAGTAAAATGAAAGATCATTCTCGACAACCATCTCCAACCAGTTGTAGATCTCATCTAGGAGTAGACACGCCCCCTTATACCTTGTCTCATAATCAATATAAACCAATAGGACGTAGGGTTATTATTTTGAGGGAGGCCCGAACCTGTATAAATCTCTTCGCCAGTGGTCCATTTTGTGATCAACTTCCGGATACGATCTCACTTCTCTCTTTTTTCCATGTACTACATAGGATAGGCAGTTTACCAATCGCTGCTAGATGGCACTGACCATGGGGATCGTGGCTATTGATTCCAACGGATCACCATTGGCGTCTTCGCTACAAGAAGTGGCAAGGACCGGCTTCTCAGACGAGGGGTCTACGACAACTTCACCCCTCTGACTGATAAGGAGCTGAGGAACAACCGAGTAGATCTCGACGATCTCTCACTTGACGACGAGCTCGACAACAATGTAAATTAGTTGATCGACGAGTATTCCAGAGCTTACGGGGTCGATCCTTGATCTCTTGACCATCAGGGTAATCGTATGATCAGTGCGAGCCCTATGTCAGGGTTATCACCCGCATGTTCCAACCACCTAGATGGCCGACGAAACTTACCGGAGGTGACCTTCGAGGATAGATCTATGATGGATCTGGACTCTACTTCCAGCGGACGATGTCCCTGAGAAGTACTCGCACTAGAGAATTGATCGCAGCATGAATCCTCTCATGGGAGCGGCAAGGACGATCTGCCATTTAATCCAAGGAGTCCCCCTCGGGCCTCTCAAGCAGTGTCCCCGACAACCGAGAAGAAACTCCTATTCCACAGGATACTGATCTCTTTAGATCTAGGGCCGTTCAACAACTCTCTAGGGTTCGACAACTGCACCCAGTTCTCCAGTGAGGCTTTCACCAAGTATTGCGCGGAGCTCGGCACTTGTTTTGCCTCTGTGGCCCATCCACAGAGCAACGGAGCGTGCCAATGGACTCGTGCTCCAGGCCATGAAAGCCCGCGTCTCCACCCACGCCAAGGCATGGGTTTCCGAGTTACCGTCCATCTTCTGGGCACTTCGAACCACCGCCAGTCGGGCGACAGGTGAAACACTGTACTTTCTAGTCTATGGGGTAGAAGCCATGCTCCCTGTGAATTAAAGATATGGTCTCCTCGGGTCGAGCTGTTCGCCGACAAGGACAAACCTCACCGATGAGATGACCTCAACATAATCAAAGAAAAGAGGACTCAAGCATTGCTACGAGCAGCCAAGTACTGGTAGTCCCTCTGGTGCTACCATGACCAGAATGTCAGGGAATACTCTCTCCAAATCGGAGACCTGGTTCTACGACACATTCAGAAGTAGGGCAACAACAACAAACTTTTCCCAAATGGGAAGGTCCCTACACAATCACCGAGGCTACTCGTCCCACGTCATTCTGGTTGGCCGTGGAGGATGGTTGAGTTCTCACCAATTCCTGGAACATCGACCAGCTTCAGAAGTTCTATGTGTAAGTACCCAGGCGAAGCTTGTCGTCTTCCAGCTTAGCCTTGTCCTTCTTGAGCAGCTCCTTCTCGGCCTTAAGCTGGGACACCTTGGCGTCCCTCTCCTTCAGCCGTTTTGACAGCTCCTCGACCTCCTACTGGAGAGGGACCGTCTGGGATAGAGCAAACTACAACCAACAAAGGTTAGTCTCCTCGCAGACTAAATTACAAATAATGCCTCCTCTCTCTTACCTTCAGCGAAGAGGCAACGCATTGCGAAGGTCGAGGCCCCCCTCAATGAGCTTCGCCAGGTTCGCTGGAAGCATCATCATGGATCTCTCGGCCGGTGGAGCAGAAGGGATTCCCGCACCGGCACAAGAGAAGGGACCGCTATCGGAGGAGGACCCATCCCCGATGCCGACGTGGCGGCTGGAGCCGGCGCTGCCGGAGGGACTCCCGCCGTAACTGTGGTCGGGGGGAGTCTCACCCTGAGAAGGAAAAAGGAGAAAATCAAGATGTAGCCAAGCCACTTGAAGTAAAGGACTGTGGGGAGCGTGTTTACCTTGGGCATTTCAGCTCGAAAAGCACCTTGACCCTGACAAGGGTCGATCCCCTCTTGGTCAAAGTTATTGCTTTCGACATCTCCGCAACTCGGGGGCTCTCGAAACCTGGTGACATCTTCTCGGTGCTTCCCTCACAATGAGTGGCAGGGTTAATCCTACCAGGCGTAAGTCATACGCCCCCTGTACCACGACAAGTGATTCTATCACCCAGTGCCAAAGAAGCCCAGAATGAAACAAAAACTGGGGAGTACCTTGGGAGAATCCCGTAGAGATGGCCTTGTGGAGGGGTCAGACGGCGCCTCAGGACCCGAGTCAAAACCCGGAGCTACCCCGGTAGCATCTACAGTGGGTCCTGGGCTCGAACTTCGGAGGCCCTACGGTGCGGGCGGGTCTGATCACTTCTCAGAAGTCCCAGCATTGGGGTCCGTGATCCCGCACCCCTCACACTATAGCAAGGATTACCCAAGTATGATCCCGAGTAGTCCTAGTCGAAGAAAACAGGAAAAATCTGACGAAGTAAGGTTTACCGCAAGAACCTCTTCCTGTTCTTGGCTGAGTTGCAAAGGGAGAGACATTGGGATGCTTGATGTCCGGACGGAGGCAGCCTCTCAAAGAGAACCTTCGTCCTCGCCAGTACTTCAGGCTCATCTAGGGCTGTCGACAAGGGAGGTACCAGATTATGGTAGGTCGGAAATAGGGAATACCTAATTTCTTCCGAGCATGAAAGAAGTCACATGTGGTCTCCCAGGCGCCCGTGTCCCTAGCCCTCATGGGACACAAGCCACGCCTGATGAACTCCTCAGCAACATCCCATGCTGTCAACCCCTGGGCCTTAAGCTCTTTGATCTCATCGGCTAGCCAGCGGAGACGAGGATTCAGGTCCGTCTCGTTTGACCACAACGAAGACTGGACAGGCGTGATACCCCAGAAGTTGGCGCCCCTGGTGGCTGTAGGTCGGCAGTAGTACCATTTCTTTTGCCACCTCGAGCAGGAGCTCTTACCATTGAAGTCGATATATTCCTCGGCCTTGCCTCCTCCCTCCCCTCTCTCCCACCCCCGAAAATGAGGCGTTTCTTGGTAAGCGAAAGGAAGAAAATGGAAGGTGAAAAGCCAGAAATAGGAGTGGTGAAAAAAGACCTAGACCCCACAGTCGGTCTTATAGAGACTAGAGATGAAATCAGGGATCCAACGGTTACCACAGCCGCACCTACTAAGCCACGTTCCATCGCAATAAATGCGCACAATAACTTTCGGTGCACGATCTCTGGTTTCTATAGAAAAACAGGGGCAACAGGCACATGACACGCGGGGACGTGTCGTGGGACCTCTATGTTAGTCAAAAAAAGGAGGGAGAAGATATGTTCATCACCACGTGAAATTTCCTTCGAGACGGTTCAAATCTTTGAGCACCCGCCGGATTCAGATAAACTTGCCGCAGAAATCATGGGTCTGCCCTAACCACTCGGTAGGGTGCTGATATGTCCCTACTCGAAAGAAGGGTGACTCAGGGGCTTATTAAAAAAAAGCCACTCGGGAGTGACTGGTTCCCGATTAGGGGAATAAGTTGCTCCGAGTAGGTAGCCTAACTTACTCGAATGGTAACATCGACAACCCATGGATATTTCTGGTCGGATGTGCTGCCGGACTAGTTTTGTTCTTGGTTAATCCATCTCAGCCTCATTTCAAATACTGATGGGGGGCTTGATCATGAGTAATACATTATACCATATGCGAAAGGGTATTTGTATATGAATCCCCAGATACCAGGGGTAGATAACGTATCTGCCAATGAATCTGGGAGATAAGGGGGATCTAAATTAAGGACCCCGAGAACCCTTTAAACTAGAAAGTCTATCCTTACGTTTAAGGAAGCTAGAGTCCAGCTCGGAGACAAGTCCTAGTCTGCTACGACTCGGAGGACCCTCTATATAAGGACCCAAGAACCCCTCAAGGGCGAGAGGTCAACAAGTCTAGAGAGAAGCGAACAAGCCATACACAAGCAAAATATAGAAATCTTTAGATCGAGCCCTAGCCGTGTCGAAGCTTCAGTTCTACATCCAGCCGCCACAAGAAGACTCCACAAGTCGTCTAGATCTACTCAGAGAAGGTCCCAATTAGGTTTAGATCCCATCTAGGATAGCCACTAACATCCCTCTTTGTAAGCTACTCGTGATTCAATATATACCAACAGGACGTAGGGTTATTATCCTACGGGAGGCCCGAACCTATATACAAATCTTGGTCCATGTTCCCCCGGCACTGCTAGACAACGATCCCAGGGGTCCCTACCCTTCAACAAATATTTCTGCTCACGACAACCGTAAGATCGTGGTTTACCAATTGCCGACAGATAGTATCTCAGATAGTAGCCGAATAACTCTCGGCCACTCATTTTTTTCATACCAATATATCATGGGTTGGCTTTTTTCAGCCCAACATATCATCGACTAGCTTCACCTAGACCAACATGCCTAAACCTAGAGTCTAGATGTGTGATATTAATATGGGCCCTACCAATAGTTAAGTAGGCGCTAGTATTAGGAAAACTATAGCCTTGTAACTTCCTTATCTAGCCTCCAAGTCGGACAAACTATACGGTACAATCCAAGTTAGGATTTTCAGTTGTTTTGATAAGTGATACCCTAAGAACATTATTTTATATTTCTATTTTCTATGCGATGTCCGACAAATATTCATTAAAGTACCATATTCGATAGTTATCCGTTCCTTATTTGTGACCGACACGATCTGTATATGCATTCATATCTGGTTACTATCCGCTTCAACGCCGATTGCGAGAAAAATATGGTTTACAATATGGTTTGAGTGATATTTGTTCGTATCCGCTCTGATTTCACCCCTACTCATTTTAGACTAGCCTTTTAGGGGGAGAGGTCCTAAGACCTCTTATAAGCCTGTATTGCTCTACGGTTGGGCCTGGGATGCAATGGGGGTTGGAATGTTGATTTAGCGGGCCCGAGATTATGCAACACATGATTTTAATTTTAGGGAAATTTTGTAAGTTTAGTTCAATCTTAGCCTAATGATTTTGATTCTAGGGAATTGAGGAATCTTAACCATCATCTTTGCCTCCAGATTGTCGATTTGCAAGAGGAGATGATAAATTCTACACCGTAGAAACTATTGTTCAACTTCCTCAAAATATGGTGGACACAAGCGAAGATATTTGTTGTCTGTTAGTTTATCAACTCTTGAAGTGGTACTTGTATTGCCTATCATCCCTTGCTATAGTAGATAAGGGATTTTCATCGATGAAAACCGTAAAAAACATGTTTGCGCAGTCACCTGAACGATGACTTACTTGAGCGATAGCATATTCTATGTAAAGAAAAAGGAAATGAACAAAGTTACAAATGACATCGTGGTTCGTCGCTTCATGAAGTTGAAGGAACTTAAATACTACTAGGTATTACTTTCATTTGGTCACTCTACGGTCTTTTTCTTTCTAGTT